>CM034703.1:187132382-187148356 GCA_020142125.1 Phrynosoma platyrhinos
CTCACCTGCTTTGTTTCTTTTGCCTAATCCAATTCTGCCTGTTTTTTTTATTCTTCTCTGCTTCCAACTTTTGCATTCCAATTGCCAATGAACAGCCTGACATCCTGTGTTGGTGTGCTGTCAATTTCTTCCTGTATTCCTTCATAGAATCTATCCATTTCTTCCTCTTCTGCCTCTGTGGTTGATGCATATACATGAATTATTGTGATATTCATAGGTTTACCATGGAGCCTTATTGAAATGATTCAGTCTGATTTTGCATTGTATCTGCTGACTGCTTTGCCACGTCTTTTCTTAGTATGAAAGCCACCCTGTTTCTTCTTGTCTTTTCATTCCTGAGTAGAACACTGTATGGCTGTCTGATTCAAAGTGGCTCATTCCCGTCCTTTTTAACTTACTCATCCCCAGTACTGCTATGTTCATGCATTCCATTTCCATTTTTACTATGTCTAGCTTCCTTTGGCTCATGTCTCTCACATTCCAAGTCCCTATTTTATGTGTAATGCTGCTTTGGATGCCATTTGCCTTTCTAAGGGTGTCTGCTATTTGTCTTGGCATCTTTCTTATGCCCTTGGCCAATCTTGCAATTGTGGTATCCCTTTATCTCTCCCTCCTTCCCTTTCTGTTAATGTTCTGTTCCTGCCTATGGATTTACACAAGGAGGGCCACCTACACATCCCTGTGTGCAGTGCCAACCAATTTTAGCTATGCTAAAAGTTATTTAATATTTTCAAGCTTTGGGTGGTTGAATCTGTGGATAAAAATGTCTGTATTACAGAAGCCCAGGAAGTTCATACACCCTTCTTGGAGGTGTTTTAAAGCGTTTCCTTTTCCTTAAGTTTACAAATGTATATGTTATAGTTCACCAAAAAGCCACCAAGTATGTAGAAAACAGAAGGGATGCAGTGTCTTAGTGGTTAAGACACCAGTTCTGACAATTGTAAGATCAGAAGGTTGGCAGTTCAAGGCCCAAGTGCCGCATGATTGGGTCAGCTCCGGTCACTAGTCTGAGCTTTTGCCAGCCTGGCAGTTCAGAAGAATGCAGATATAAGGAGATAATAGGTACCATTTCGGTGAGAAGGTAACAGCATTCTGTACAGTCATGCTGTCCACATGACCACAGAGACATCTTCAGACAACACTGGTTCTTTGGTTTAGTAATGGAAAGGAACACCGACCCCTACAGTTGGTTACAACTAGACATTCATGTCAAAAACTCTCCTACACAATAAAGGCTTGCAGTGGACATAAGAGAAATCACACATTTCTTGAGGATTGTTTATTAGAATCATAGAATCATAGAGTTGGAAGAGACCACAAGGGCCATCCAGTCCAACCCCCTGCCATGCAGGAATTCCCAATCAAAGCATCCCCGACAGATGGCCATCCAGCCTCTGCTTAAAGACCTCCAAGGAAGGAGACTCCACTACCCTCCGAGGGAGTGTGTTCCACTGTCGAACCGCCCTTACTGTCAGGAAGTTCCTCCTAATGTTGAGGTGGAATCTCTTTTCCTGTAGCTTGCATCCATTTTTCCATGTCCTATTCTCTGGAGCAGCAGAAAACAAGCTTCCTCCATCCTTAATATGACACTCCTTCAAATATTTAAACAGAGCTATCATATCACCTCTTAACCATCTCTTCTCTAGGCTAAACGTACCCAGCTCCCTAAGTCTCTCCTCATAAGGGATGGTTTCCAGATCCTTCACCATTTTGGTCACCCTCCTCTGGACACACTCCAGCTTGTGAATATCCTTTTTGAACTGTGGTGCCCAGAACTGGACACAGTATTCCAGGTGAGGCCTGACCAGAACAAAATAGAGTGGCACTATTTTTTCCTATTATCGATTGCATCAATGATCATTCATGATAATTACACCCTCCAACCTGCCAAACAGACTTCTGGAAGGATACGTGATGTCTGGACTCCTCTTCTCCAGGTACTGAACACCCAATAAACATTTAGAATAACCAAGGTTCGTGTAAAAGAGAATGGGCAATCTGACTAGAATCATCCTGCATCCCATGCCTGTGCTCACTGTATCTGTACTATTTGTTTCATATTTCCAATTATGTAATACTTGTCTTTTAAAATAAAAATCTACAAAAATGAAAAAAGAAAGAAAATGCCATTGATTCTGGGATAAACCATATATTTTCTTTCCAAACAGATAAGACACTGAAACACATTTATGGAAAGATGATGTTGATCCAACAGAAAAGTATTAAGCAGAAACACAGCCTTAGGGGCTCAGTTATGTGTGACAACCCAGGACCCCAAACTCATCTGAAACCAAGCTGACAGAGTAGTTGCAATGATACGATACTTTTTATGGCCAGCACAGCTTTTCTGACACAAGTGGACATATATCTGAATCTCCTCCTCTGTGAGCCACAAACCTCACATGCACCAATTGCTTATATTCCCCTGCCTCCCCCCTAACTAGACAACTTCTACTCACAATAGTAATAACCAACAGCACTTAGTCCTGAACTTACTGTGGGACTCTGTCTTTTCTTTCACAGACTGCATTCACAGATCTTAAACTATTATAATAAGACCTATTTCATATCAGACTGTCCTAGACATGTAGTAAAGAACACATAGAAAAAAACGTGCTGTACCCTGTGAGCTAGAATGCCAGGGAGAAGGCTAAAAAGACATCAATTTCTCTATATGGAAATACGTAGTTTGTCAATATAGGTCATATGTTTGTCTGTGACTGAATGAAGGCAGTAAAATGATGCAAAGCCCAAAAGAGGGCCAGACAGGCCAGTCATGAAGTTAACAGTTACATAAGCATCAGAATTCTTCACTTGATAGCCATCTGACCTTCCAATTAGCAGTGGAATTACCTCACCAAGAGACTTAAGTAGACAAATGCCACTGTGCACTGCCTTTCTTATCAATATTGCATTTTCTATTTAACCTCCATTAAAATAAGGAAAGGTCCTGCAGTATTTATGACCACTTTAATATAACATTCCAAATAAGATGGCACCTAAGCTGAGCAACCTTTTCTTCCATTACCATTGTGATCTCCTGTGTCATCTACACATAGGTTCATATTTCCTGTATTTTGAGCCCCAGGGATTGCTTTAATACAGAAATAAAAAGGATCATGCACTACAAAACTGTTTCTTGTTACTTTCCACTAACTGGGAGACATCCTGGTCTTACTGAGATAAGTTCACAAAACTTCAGGAAATTTGAAATATTAGGCAACTTCCAACATGGCATTTCATTTATTCCAGCTGTGATAGTTCTGCATCATTCAGACAATGCTCCCCATGTAGAACCTTTAATTAGAATGTGTCCATTGGTTAACAAAGACATTAAGAAAGGGGAGAGATACTTACCCCATGTTAAATTGGCTTATCTGTCTAATTAGAGTTGACAGACATAACCACAGGGAATTGGTGCATTTGCGGACGCTTTGACAATCAATGGTCTAGAAGAGAAAATATCTCCTCAGCTGGATGCAGATGCTTTATTTTGTACGTGGTGGTCCCAGCAAGGCTATTTCATGTGGTTTCAACAGTGACATTTACAATACCTCCTGCCCTCACAAAATGGCTACGTGCACGCCAACAGATGCTGCCTGCAGCATTACTTCAATAAAGCATGCTAACAATATGGACTATTAAGAAATATTGGAAAAGGGAAAAGAAGGGAAAAAATGTATTTGCACAGAATGATAAAAAAAAAAAAAACTTTTGCAAACATCAAATTCTACCAGTTTGGCCCACCACACTTGTACTTATCCATATCCATCTGTTGTTGAGAGCATGCATGACAGGAAGAGAAACTTAAAACAAGCTTGGAAGGACTTATTATTAGGAAAAAAAGATATTATCAGTGGAATAATGAGTACAGTTGCTGACCACTCACACTCTTTATCAAAGAAATCACTTTTAAATTTTAACTGGAGTAGGCTTCACCAAATGGCACTTTTATTCTATCAGGAACTAAAATAAAACCTAAGGTAGATATAATGGGTTACTTTTTTAAAAAAAAAAATCTTACTTTGAACAACAGAATCTTTGTCATCACCACATGATTTAACACAATCTACTTTTGGAAATTACCTCATTCATGAACACTATGCTCTGTAATATTGGGGTAATATCGAATGATTACTTCCAGTCAATAATAATAATTGTAGGTGTTCAAAGGAATTTACATATGATTTAATTCTGGCAGGTGGGAATATAACGCTACTAGCCTGCTGAGTTTCTTTTTGGGGTCATTTTGCAGTTGCACCTAGTATGTGATGGTATTCTGTAGTGGCCAGCTTTCACTGCTATATGGCAAGGTGAGGAATTGTAGGGACAGCCAAGACAGATGGTGTGCACTTACTGGTCACAGTTATGAAGGAATTTGAAAAAACCAATTAATGGTGACTGTGCCGTTTTCCTTCTTCCATGCAGGCATTTACACATGACCATTTACCCAGTGCTTCACTTCACTTTGAAATTTCGTCTCTCACTTGTTGATGGCTTGCATAAATATTTGCAATTTCTTGAAACAGGGAGAAAGGTCTAGCAAACAACCTTCATGGTTCTCTGTTGAGGGAGGTTGCCCCCAACTTTAAGGTAGGTAGCCATCTGTTTTATGAATGTCTTTGTAAGGGTGCCTCATGTGCTTCCCAGTCCCATTCCAAATAATACCTTTCCAAAAAAGCTTTACTCCCACCAACAGGTTCCTTTTTAATCATCAGCAATAAACTGTTCCAAAACAGAACCATAAAAAACAGTATAAAACTATTCACTATGGAAGAAACAAAATTACAGGCATGTTTCCTAGTAAGATCCTTTTTATAAAAATAACAACCTATAAGCACTTGATAAGGCTCTTTCGCCTCTATACCAAATGCTGTTGAAATCCTATTAGAACAGAAGGCCCATAACTATTTAAATAGGATATTTATATGATAAAAAGGAGGTCTGTGAAGGAAGAGGAAAGCTGTCTTGCTCTTACATGAAAAGAGAATCAGACTAAGGCAGAAATTTCTACATGACACATAATAAAGGGGCAAAATAAATGGAGCCAGTTGGAGAATAAAAATTGACTTGTTCACCTCTGGTGAGAAAAAAAAAACACAGTGGAAGTGTTAATTAGTAGCTTCTCTTGGATCACCCAGCAGTTTTCCATACCGTATTTCATGGACATGCTATCTTGGTATTGTACAAAACAGTTTCCAGTGGTTCTTCCCACACCTGGATAGCCAATTCAAGGAGATGGTGCTAGGGAATTACTGCTCCACCTTTTGCTAGTTTTCGTTTGGCAACCTTAGGATTCTTTCATATTTCTAATTGATTGACTTCTATATGAAACTGATATGGGAGGTCATCTGGAGACATGCCTGAGGAATCACCATCTCTCTTTTATCAAGTGAAGAAGTGAGTATTCTCATTAGATCTAAAGTAGTAACAGACCAGGTGAAAGCTAATGAACTAAAACTCAACCCAGAAGAGACAAAAGGAAAATTAGTAGCACCTAGAGATGTCATATTTCTAAAAACGATTGAGCCATGGAAGAAGGAGAGAGGGAATTCTATTCAAAGCAAAGTATGTTTACAAAACAACTAAAATATATGCAACATATAATGTCCACTACTAATGTGTAAAGTTACTTTCAGATCAAATTAACTTCAATGCTTTGACTTTAAATATATGATTTAAATATATGATTTAGATTTAAATTTTACAGCATATAACACTGCACATATGGCGGGGGGGGGGGATTGCTGAAAAGTAATCAATCCAACCAAGAAAGAGATGACCTAAGGCCATGAAACTTACATGCCGCTCCACATATTCATCCCAAAGTTTGACACACTTAGCACATTGTTTCTCAAGTTTCTTTAACCCTTCCAATAACAACAAAAAACTTAAATAATGTTCTGCTGCTCCTATCACCTCTGAATTATTTGAAAATTTTCTTCCTTTCAAACTTTATTTTAGGTTTGGAAACAGGGAACAATCAGATGGAGCAAGATCTGGTGAGTAGGGTGGATAGTCAATGCACTCAAGCCTCAGATTTCAAAACTTCCATTGTCTTACCAGCCCTGTGATCAGATCTATTGTCTTGCAAAAAGAAAACACCTTTCCACATTTTTTCTCACTGTTTTTCCTTCAATGCTCCCTTTAATTGGCACAGCAAGTAAGAGTAGTATTCTGGATTAACTGTTTGGCCCTTCTGAAGACAGTCAACAAAATACCTTCCTTATCCCAAAAAAATTGAGCCTATGGCCTTTCCTGCTAACCTTTGAGTCTTGAAATTTCTTGAGCTGTGAAGAACCTGAGTGCTGGCACTGCAAGGACTCTTTCTGGTCTCCAGATCATAGTGATGTAACCATGTTTCATCATCAGTGACAAGTTGTTCCAAAAACCTATCACTAGATCACTCAAATGCTGCAAAATCAACTTGGAGGTATCCACTTCAATTTATTTTTGGTCAGTATTCAAACATTTCAGCACCCACCTGGCTGACACCTTCTGCACAGCCAACTGCTCATGAATAATAAACCAAAATGTGATCCCAGGATAATTCTAGTGTCTCAGTATCTTCTAGCTGAGATCCACAGATCTGTCAAAATCAGGTCTTGGGAACACGCTCAACAATTTCAGGACTTGACACTGTTGAAGGTCTTCCAGACCTTGCTGCATCTTTCTTCTCAAAATCTCCACACTGAAAGTTGGCACACCACATTTTCACAGTTGAGTATGTTGGGCTCTTGTCACTTAATGTTTACATCATACACTCATGGATTTCTACTGAAGTTTTCTTTTGCATAAACAGGAACTTCATGATGGCCTATAGTTCAGCACTTGCAAATTCCACACTTTTTATTGGCATGGCTCTATCAACGATCTGAAAAAATTCAGAAATTAGAGCTACAATCCTTTAAATTGGCTGTTTGCAGTACAAAAGAACATGCTTTCAAGCTACAGTGACAAAACTACTCTTAGATTCAGGCCCAGAACATTTCAGCACCCTATCATATTTATGAAATTTACAGAGTAATTCTTTGCATATTTATGTATTTATTTATTTACCCATCTTATTGTAAGAGTCACCTTAGCTGTATACTAGCAACACTGTGAATATTCTCAATGTATGTGTTTGTGAGTCTTTGTGTCTTCAAACTATATGCATTTTAGTGTTGATTATCTGAAAAGCAGGAAAAAATTAAAATGGAAACTGGCCATAAAGGGAAGAAACTATATGCTGTTTGTGAAGATTCAGAAGTATATCTTGGATCTGAAGGTCAAATTGATAGGGAATAACACTTCCTAATGCTATAAATTGCCTTACATGGTACACATTTTGAGTGAGTAAGACAGGCCAGTCCTCTCATGAGGCAGTGTCAATGTCTTGTCCTAGGAAGCAGCTCATGAAAAGTGGTGAATTATGCCTCAATCCACAGAAGGACCAACCCAACCCTAACATGTCATTTCCAAATAAGTCAACATCTCTCTCTGATGTCCCTTAAATTGAGGTATAGGTGGTTTCTCCTGTGAGCCACATAGTAAGAAAGGTAGCCTGATGTAAGGTAGGGCCTTTGCAGATTGCCAGAAATAGTGCAAATTGAGTCCACTTTAACTGCCCTGACTCAGTGCTAGGGAATCATGGGAACTGTAGTTTATTGTGGCACCAGAGCTCTCTGACAGAGAAGGCTCAATGTCTCAGAAAAAAATACAACTCCCATGATTCCCTAGCAATGAGCCAGGACAGTTAAAGTGGACTCAATTTGCACTATTTCTAGCAGTCTGCAAAGGCAGGTAGTGAGTGAGTAGGAAGACTTTCTGGAGAATCCTGTCTGCTATTATCAGGCTCAGACAAAATGCAACAGCGGGAACATGGAAGGTACAGTAATACCCAAATGTGTAGCTGTGAGAGGAATCCTTCTTCCTCACACTGAGGCACTGGTGATGAAGTAGTCTCAGAACCAGCTTCTGTCATTGCCAGAGTAACATTCTTCTGTGCATCACATGCAATGTCTTACTCAAAGTAACAAAGGCACTTCAGAGCCAGGTGCTGAGGAAGAGGAAGTATAGGCCAACAAATGTCCTTCCTCCTCAGAAAGAGAAAATATTTGCCTTATTTTCCTGTGTATAAGACTACTTTTTAACCTGCAAAATCTGTGGTTAGAGTGGGGGGGTCGTCTTATACGCCGGGTATAAAGATGAGGATAGAGGTGCTAAAACTCTATATTTTGACTGGAAAAATGGGGGGTCGTCTTATATGCCGGGTCGTCTTATACACTGGAAAATAAGGTGCTTGATTTTCTCTGTGCTCCTTAAAAATTTCCATTCTTCCTGTTAAAATTGGATGAGTGGTTCTTCAAAAAAGGAGACGGGTAAAGGCTTTATTGAGTTTTTCCTTTCATTCCTTCCTCTCCCCCCCCCCCACCTTCACATCTCTAGCCTTTGCATCTCTAGTATCTGTTCTGGAGGAGGCTGAATTTCCTCAACTCCTCATCAGCACCAGCAAGCTTCAAGATAACACTAATCAGGATTGTTTCCATCTTTTTAACATACCAAAAAAATCTTCCAAAAATAGTTCTGAAGCTTCTGCAGCAGAAGATTTTCTTCATCCCAGATCAGATAAAAATAAAAAGAGGGTATTCCCTTCCATTAGTTTGAAATATTTCTGATTCTTTAAAACATCTATGAGGACACTAATGTCAGTGCCTCAAGCATCTTGCCAAAATGAAAGGTAAAAATAAAGTATGAAGTGTCAGCTTTCCCATTGCCTCGGTCATCCGCTTTCTATCCCTAAGTACTCCACAACAAGTTTTAAAGTTGTCAAATGAGATGCAAGTTGTCAAGTGCCTGGAGGTACCAAGTAAGAAGAAGCACGTTGACCTATCACATTTCCGATTGTCTCTACCATTAATAATATATAGCATTTTATGTCCTGCCAATAGAGCACTTGAGGCGTTCTGTAGAACACAGAAATGACACGGCTCCTATTCAAATGAATTATGATTTCCATTAGACAGACTAGACAGGGAAGGAAAGAGAGGTCAGAGCATTAAAATGAGAGCAGATGGGTTATGAAAGTTTCAGATGACACTAGAAGACCAAGGCTAGAGGGATCACAGACTTTATTGTTATCAGTTTTCCAATTCCCAAATTTGACCTTTTTGTGAAGCTTAAGTGTATTTTTTCCTGACAACCCTCAACACACAAAGACGTTCACATACTTTCAAAACACCCTAATTTCAAATTTTCATTGCTGTTAAATTGTTTTCACCGGAGAGTTCAGAGGCCCATGAACAGAAAGCAAGCTCTCAAAGCAACTGATGCCAGTACTTCTTCCAGCTCTACACTTCTCTGCCCTTCTCCTAGTTCTGCATTTTCTTTTTAATATATCTTCTTCTTTGTTTCCCCCCCCCCCCCCAGATAGCCACCTTTTATATCCTATTTTGGGAGAAAAGGATATAAATCCAATAAATAAATAAACATCTCGCTTCCAAAAAAAATTCTCTCTCTCTCTCTCTCTCTCTCTCTCTCTCTGCATCACACCCTATTAAATGACAGTGTTTTTATTGGCTACATACAATCAGAGGCTACATACCATAAACACAATAGGTCTAACTTCTTAGTATTCAATAGCTTGTTGTATGGTACTTCAGCAGCTTTCATATTTAGCACACTGGACACCACCCTTTTCCTAATTCACACTGACTTCAAATCTTTTGCAAATGAATTGCCATGAAAAGGAGTGGATGAAAGAAAAGATTCCTGAAAACAATAATCTGACTGTAAATGTATGGTGTCTGGAGTGGGGTACAAAATTTCAAGACAGTTTATTAGCAAGAACGGTTCCCAATTGGCAAGGGGGTCAGGCAAGGCTGCGTTCACACTTGTTCAACTTGTAGGTAGAAAATATCATACAAAGAGCAGGATTAGACTTAGAAGGAGGAGGCGTGAAGACAGGAGGAAGGAACATCAACAATCTAAGATATGTTGACAACACCATATTATTAGCAGAAAACATCAGACTTGGAAAAACTACTGAGGAATGTCAAAAAAGAACGTGAACAGGTAGCCATTGCTGAACATAAAGAAAACAAAAATAATGATAGCAGAAGACCTATATAAATTCAACCTAGATAATGAAGAAATCAAAATAGTTAAGTATTTCTCAAACCTTGGATTAAACATTCATCAAAACAGAGCTTGAATACTAACCATGGTGTAAAGCCACCTGGCAAAATGATCAACTTAGTGCCTGATTCTGAAACTCTTATCAAGTGCTAAGAAGAATGGGAATGGGAAGGGCAGCAATGAAAGAACTAGACAAGATCTGAAAGAACAAAGATACAGTTGGCCCTCAGTATCCATGGGGGATGCATTCTAGATCCTCCTCCCCCCATAGATACCAAAATCTGTGGATTCTCAAGCCCACGTTGTCCTCAATGGAAGTGCGTGACCGTGGCTGTGCCACCATTAGGGACAGCCCCCACTGTCCCATGGCAGCACATACACATGGCTGTGCCGCCATTGGTGACAATGGAACTTAATGGTAGCACAGACACATTCATGCATCACTGTGGGACAATGGGGGCTAAAGGTGTCGCGGCCATGAGCACACACTGGCATTGGGGATAATGTGGGATTGCACTCCGCGGATGCTCAGATCCGCAGATGGCAAGTCTGCTGATACTGAGGGCTGACTGTATATAATTGAACACTAAAGTTAGATTCATCCAAGCCATGGTATTCCCCATCACTATGTATGGATGTGTGAGCTGGACAGTGAAGAATGAGAAAAGGAAGAAAATGAACTCATCTGAGACATGGTGCTGGAGAAGAGTTGTGAGGATACTATGGACAGCCAAAAAGACAAACAAATGGGTTCTTGAACAGATAGACTGAACTCTCTGGAAGCCAAGATTACAAAATAAATTCTGTTATACATCATGAAAAGGCATGGCTCAACAAAAAATACAATAATGCTAGGTAAGGTAGAGAGTAGTAGAAAGAGAGAAAGAACACACATCAGGTGGCTAGACTCAATTAGGGAGGTCATAGGCATGAATCTACAAGACTTAAGCAGAGCAATGGAAGAAGGGGGGTCTTGGAGATGTCTCATCCAAAGAGTCGCTATAAGCTGAGGTCAACTCAAGGGTTGTTAATAACAAATTTTAGAAAGGCAAAGACTTTTGTGGTATTGTACAAATGGGTCTGGAGTAGCAGCCTCACTTTCTCCAGTTCTCCCCATTTTGGCTGCATTTGACTTCTCCTCCCTCTTAACACTATAATTTTACAAAAGTGGGTAGCCCTTCACTGGTAGCTCATAGACTGAGAGGGAACTCATCATTGTAGGATGAGGCCTCAGACCACAGACCCTACTTAATCCTCATGTCCTGATCAAAGTAGAGCTGTGAATTCAGCAATACAGCAAGTAATTATTCGCATCTCTTTATTCTGTTGCCACCTATAGAAAGACACATGTATTTTTCTGTTGCCAGAGGACATCTTTTTGAGGAAAACCATGAAGAAGAAGGAGAGTAGTGAGGGGAGGGGAAGAAACTTCATGGCTCACCTAGTGTCACAAGAAAGGAAGGGCTTCAGAAAAGAATGTGTCTCCACAAGAGAAACTTCAACTAGCATGTTAGACTGGTGTCATTACACTAGTTCAGCCTTCATTGGTGATTATACTTTTTAAGTAAATTGAGCCTTTTTTCTAGAAAAAAAAATGTGAATGGGGTAGATTTTTTCTATGAATATTATTGAAGTAAGTTATTGAAATACAGGAGAATTATAGTTTTGTAGGAATGAAAGAAGTGTAGAAGCCTTCTTGATAGGCCACCGTGCACCTTCCAGATATATTGTACTTCAATTCTCATAATCCTTGACTATTGGCTATGCAGGCTTTCCCCTTATTTATGAGTCTACAGGATAATTCCCAAAGCTCAATCTCCATCTGTAAGCTGTTTAAAAGATGTCAGTTTTAATGGCAATGTTTCCCATAAGTTAGTTATAAATTGCATAGATAAATATTTTATCAGTATCATACTGCCAGTCATATTTAGAGTTCAGTGTATTTTAAGAGAAGGGATAATTTTTCTCTCTGCACTATCTCCATAGGTGACCCCTTAGTTTCACATATCTGAATGACAACAGAGTGACACCTTGCCACTTTTACAGGAGAGAAATGAGATGTTTATGACCCTTTCTGCTACTTCATGTTCCTTTAACATGTTCATGCACCCAAGAGTTTCATATTTTGGAGATTTAGGAGTTATCATGCCATCTGTAAGTTCTTGAGCAAATGACATATGTATTAGAGATCATTATGGCTTGGTTGGGGTAACCTTTGAGCTGTCTGACATTCGGGAAGACTGTGTTTTGTGAGTTTGCATGCCACATTATTCTTGGGAACACAGATGTCAGGGCAATCCCTATGGCTTCAAAAAAGCAGGAGCAGCACAGGATGTCTAATGATAGAGGCTGCCAGCCCAGTGAAACAGGAAAATAGATTTCATAGTCTTGTCTATCTTGTGTAAAATGATGGGTATGGAGAAACAGGCATTTATTTTTGAGTCACATGCTGTAATATAACCAAACGTAGATGCATTGTGCTTTGTGAAGTGCTTGGCTGAGACCCAAATTTGTAAGCATGAGCAACTGCATCACCATTGGCACTAATATAACCTCAGTTTTATTCTCGCAAGCTGTAATTTAACATCCCAAAATTGTAATAGACTTCTCGAAAGTACCCCCCAAATAGGTGATTTCAGAACTGAAGCACCTAAAATAGATCAAATAGGTTATGTGTCAGGTTAGCCTGTAGACTATCATCCTTTAAAAAAAGAAAGAAAGAAAGAAAGAAAGAAAGAAAGAAAGAAAGAAAGAATAATGCAGTCACTGAATCCCTTTTATGCAATGAAATAATCGTTCGCAATGTGTTTTTAGCTCATTACAATGATAATGAGACCTCTTTTTAACCTTTCTGCTAAATCCATTTCTGCCTGAAGTCATAGCAAATGGAACAGAAGTGATTTGAATTCATCCTCTATAAATGTTTACTCATCCAGCAAAAAAGTGGCTATGTCATGTCCCTGAGATGGAGCACTGTAAGAAGAGCATTGCTGGATCAAAACAAGGGCCTGTTTAACCTAGTGTCCTATTTCCAGTGGTCAGCCAGCTTCTTTGAGGAAACTTAGAACTTAAGTAACCACTTCTCTGTTGGCCTCTATTCTTACAGTGGAGTTTCATCTTCAATTTTTTTCTGCATTTGTCCTTTTGTTGTCAGAGAAAAACAGTAGATTTTATATTTGAGGTTTAAGTTAAAAAATGAATAAAACAAAAATAAAAAGTAACAATTTTGCTAGTGTAAATTAATTTAGTGCTAAATTTATGCCCATTTGAAATAAACTCATGCCCATGATTCCCCATATGAACTGAGTTAGTCCAGGATACCTGTCACAAAATTTCAAAGGAATGGGCTACTGGTGTTTCAGTATGTCTTTTCAGTCATTTATTACTGTGATGTCTTGCGTCCCTCAATGCTTCAATTTTTAACCTTTTATAGCTTAGCTATCTCTGTGCCATAGCTCCCACCAACACCAGTATTCTTACCAGTACTGCAATATTGCTATTATGGAGTTAATCCTTGGATTGTGTGCATTGCCATACACCTGTTCTAAAACTAGGAAAACATGTTCTGTCTTAAAAACATGCTGAATTGATGATATGAGGTAATTATTAAAGGTTTTGTGTTTATATGTCAAAAGCCTTTTGGACAAATTATTTCAACTACCCCTACTTGGTTGTTAGAGGCTTTCTCTTCAGGGTTCCATGAAAAACCCATTTGGATTCTATCATGGTTGAGAAAACAAGGATATAACTAGGAGATCTGTGAGATTTCTACTCCAGAGATACATCAACGGAGATTGATGATGGCATTTTATTACACCAGAAGTCTGGGAAGTATAATCTCTTCTAACTTAGGGCCTTTGCAGACTGCCAGAAATAGTGCAAATTGAGTCCACTTTAACTGCCCTGGCTCAGTGCTAGGGAATCATGGGAATTGTACTTTTTTTCTGAGACACTGAGCTTTCTCTGTCAGAGAGCTCTGGTGCCACAATAAACTACAGTTCCCATGATTCTCTAGCACTGAGTCAGGGCAGTTAAAGCAGACTCAATTTGCACTATTTCTGGCAGGCTGCAAAGGCCCTTAGTCAACTATTTCAGCTGGTGCTTCAACAGCTAGCAAAGAAGTTACTTAAGATAGCTTTTGGTGATTTTTTAAAACCTGCGAACTTGTTAGCTAAACCACCCTTATGTATCTATCTATTACAAGGGGGGAAAATACATCTTATGAGCCACATCCAGCCCGAGGGCCAATGTTGAGGCCCCACAGCTTTTCAGCAGCCCCAAAATTAATCAAGATAGCAATTCAATCCCTATAGTACAAGATGAAGGCTTTTGAAGCTAAAACCTCCATGAGAAAGGGGACCTGGCATCTATCAACCCTACTTAGAATCACAGAATCATAGAATTGGAAGAGACCACAAGGGCCATCTAGTCCAACCCTCTGCCATGCAGGAACTCAAAATCAAAGTATCCCCAACAGATGGCCATCCAGCCTCTCTTTAAAGTCCTCCAAAGAAGGAGACCCCACCACAATCTCAGAGGGAGTGTCTTCCACTCTCAAACAGCTCTTACTGTCAAGGTTCCTCCTAATGTTGAGGTGGAATCTCTTTTCCTGTAGCTTGCGTCCGTTGTTTTGGGTCCTGTTCTCTGGAGCAGCAGAAAACAAGCTATCTCCCTCCTCAATATGACATCCCTTCAAATATTTAAACAGGGCTATCATATCCCCTCTTAACCGTCTCTTCTCTAGGCTAAACACACCCAGTTCCCTAAGTCGTTCCTCGTTTCCAGACCCTTCACCATTTTAGTCGCCTTCCACTGGACACACTTGTTACAATGGGACCACAACATATCAACGTAATTGGGAGGGAACTACCTACTATATCTTATCTAACTTAGATGACACATGAATTCAGATATACAACTGGCTTTCTGTATCAACTGATTTTTTTATCCACAAATGTAAGTATGCACTGCTTGAAAATATTCAAAAAATATATAAATTCCAATAAACAAACCTTGATTTGGCCATTTTATATAAGGGACATAATGGGATTACTCCATTACATTTAATGAGACTGAGCATCCACTGATTTTGATATCCGCAGGGAGACCTGGAACCAAAATCTAGCACAATGATGGTGAATCCTTTAGAGCAGGGGTAGGCAACCTTTCCCCTTTAAGGGCCGAGGGACTTCAGCTCCCAGAATCCTCAGCCATGTTGGCCAATAGTCCCATGCTGGCCAATAGCTCCTGGGATTCTGGGAGCTGAAGTCCCTCGGCCCTTAAAGGGGAAAGGTTGCCTACCCCTGCTTTAGAGACTGAGTGCCCAAACTCAGTGGCGTTCCCGCATTGGGTGTCACTGGGAGGTGGAACTTCCACCTTCCAGGGGGTGGGACTTCTGGGGGAAACCCAAGGCACACTCTCTCAACCTCAGGCTAGCAATAGGAACCCCCCCTCTGATGAAACTTGCCAAGAAAACTCCACGATAGTTTAACCTTAGGGTCGCCATAAGTCAGACATTTTCTCCACACGCCACCCAACAGGTTCTTCTCCCTCAGAACTGCTTTGATAGAAATGGAGGCAAATTGTAAGAGCCAAAACGGCACGCCCTTTGCTGCCGTGCACCATTTTACTTGTGAGTAAATAGGCATTCAGAAGGGAGGGAGGGTGCTCTAGGACACGGCAACAGCGGCGGCGGGCGGCTCTGCGCTGGAGAGGGCGTGAGCCCTGAACACCTGGCTCCCCTCTTTGCCACCTGAGCACCGGCACCGTTTGGGGGCGTGGCCCCGCAGCACCCTTGCGAAGCCTATGGGCGTGTGCCTGCCCAGCTGAGTTCCACCTGAGCGGTGGCGGCGCAG
>CM034703.1:187156042-187167795 GCA_020142125.1 Phrynosoma platyrhinos
TGAGCCAAAACATCTGCATCTGAATAAGTGAAGACTGCAATCCACATGAAATCTATGCTTGAAATCTATTTTTCTCATTCTCATAGATTCTGTAGGATTCCTTTATGCCTTTTAATACTGAAACAAACAAACATGATCACATCTTTAAATACTGCTGCCCAATAAGAAACATTAGATCAGTCGTTCTCAAATCTTGGTTCTCCAGATGTTTTGGACTTCAGCTACCAGAATTGCTCACTGTTGGCAAAGCTGGCTAGGCTTCTAGGAGTTGAAATCCAAAACACTCAGAGGACCAAATTTGAGAACCACTGCACTAGACTAAGGAGGAAAAGCAGAAAGGGAGGACTCTATTCACGGGAAAGACACTCACAAAAGGCAAGCTTTTCAGTAAATGTTATCTAACTGAATTTTAATTAGATAGCATTTCCAGAAATGCTTGCCAAATTCAATCCTCTCTCTCAAATTTATTTCTCTTGTACTATATTAGTCTTCCTTTATAGACAGTACTAGCTGACCTTCAATCCAGTTTTCAATTATAAACTCTGAATGTGACTTCCTAAATTGTATGACAATATATTTTGATGATGATGATGACCTGGCTATCCAAAGTATGGAAGTTTCAGGGAACTTAATCAAGGCATGTGGCATCTAGAGTACTAAACAACTTAGCTGCAGGTTGGCATGCATCCAGGGTCAAACTGATGAGAGATATGAACCTGTATAAGTTACTCGCTTGCTAAGCAATTACAAGCAATTTCAAGCAGGCAATGATCATGATTCTTCAAAGGGTTTTTCTCTTTCAGTCACCATTGCCATCCAACTTAGTATGTGAAAAAGGCATGTAGCTTTTGATTAAGCATGGTCTAATAGTATTTGTCAATTTGAGTTCCATGAGCTTTTAACAGTTTGACTTTGAATTTATCTATGTTCAAATTAGCTCAGTATTTTTGAGCCTACAAAAAAACCCTATACATTCTTTTACATGTTTCTAAAACAGCTACTGGACAGCAGCAGTAGTGGTGGGTGTCACTGACAGGAGTGAATTGTGACACCATAGCTAACATTAGTTGGCACTGCGCACTGGCAGACGTAGGTAGCCCTCCTTATGTAACCCCATCACCTAGTAAACTCTATGATGAAACACCCCAAGTGAGAAACAGGCAGGATTTAAGCAGAGCAGTGGAAGACAGAGGATCTTGGAGATGTCTCATCCATAGAGATCAACTCAAAGACAGTTAACAACAATATCGTACATGTTTGTAATTCCCCTTCTCCAAATCATAAAATGCACTTTCATGCTTAACCTGTAGTAATATATACAGTTTGTACACACTTTACCTAATAAATGCATTTATTTGTGCACACTTTACCTAATAAATACATTTTTAACTACACTTGTCTCTCCACATTCACTGGGGTTAGGGACACAGGATGCCTGTGAATGTAGAAAAACCACAAAGAACAAAAACACTTACCGTACTTACTTACTTCTTTCTTCCTTCCTTCCTGTTTTTACTTGAGAGAACACCTCTCTAGGAATCTGTAAGTCCTCCAGTGTAACTCTGTGGTCAACATCTGCCAAACATTGACTGTACAATTGCGCTGGAGGAGCTGCAAATGCTTAGTGGAGTATTCTCTCTAGGAATTTCTAGGTCCTTCAGTGCGACTTTTGATTAAAGTTGACCACAGAGTTGTGCTATAGGACCTAGATATTCCTAGAGAGAACGTATTAATAAAATCTGTGAATAATCAAATCCTCAAAAGTCAAAGCCGCAAATGTGGAGGGACAAATGTAGAGTACAGTTTTGCAAAAATCCATGAAAACACCAATTGTGATGTTCAAGCATATTTCAATCCAACTGATTGGTTTAGGAGATGCTATACAAATTAGGTAATCCTCTACTTTTAATGCAAAACTAAACTAGTTAACACCAATAGATGCAACACTAAGCAATTATTTTTAATTTTTCCCACAGGACTTTTGCATTTGCTTCTCTTCCTAAAATTATTATTCATAACAAAACTTACTACATTTTCTAAATCCATGTTTGCTCCTTGATCCAGTTCCTGCAAAGCTGTTGAAGAATATTTCTATGTTCCTTACTCATTTGCACATATAATTTCTCTTCTGGTATTTGTTGTTATAGTTAGACAAAACATTTCCCATAGCATTAAAAGGCCTTCTTGATTCTTTGTTAATGCCTATAAGCCATTTCCAACTTACAGCAAACTTAAGACAAAGCTATCATGGGTTTTGCCTTTAGCACCGAGGAAAAAATGAGTCCATATTCTGAAGGTTGCCAGCTAGGAAACAGACAGCACTGCCAAGTCTGGAAAGTCACTCACTACTGCTGGGTTCTTATGAAGAGACTTTTTAATCTACAGGGGCTCTACAGACGGCCCCTAAGGGGCGGCTCCATGCCGCCCCTGGGAGTGCCAGATCGGGGCCATGGCGTGTGATTGCTTTGTGGTCCTTTTTGGAATGGCAAAAAGCTGGCCTTGCTGCCATGATGGCGGCTTTTTTGTGCTCCTTTGGCACACTGATGCTGCCCGCCATGCAGTGGGGCATGTGGCATGTCGGCAGCCATCAGGCACCATGATGCCTCAATTCCATTCCCCAGGCTGACCCTTTTGGCTGGTCTATACAGGGCACTAGTTGCAGCAAAATATTTACAAGCACAATACAGCAATATTTACACAAACTGACATAATGCTCCGCCACCAACCGACATCCACACCAACACAATGTGCACTGGAGCATTCATCCTTATACATACAAACGCAGCTAGGATTCTGATCCAAGCCCCTGCTAGTGTTTCATCAGCTTCCTGTCATGTGTCCACCGTGACAGTGCAGTTTTGAACCTGCTATGACTCATCTCCATGCTCAAGTTACATCAGCTTCCTCTGACTCAGCATTTCCTCTTTAAACCATTGCATGCACCTGAGACATTTTACAGACTGGGGCAAAAATATACTGACATTTTCAAGGACAGATTTGTTCAGAAATGGTTTGCCACTGCCTTCCTCTGAAGCTGAAAGGTGACTTCCCCAAGGTCATCCAATGTGTTTCTCTGGCTGAGTGGCAGTCAAACCCTGGTCTTTCCAAGTCCTAGTCCAACATTCAAACCACTACACCACAGTGGCTTTACAGACTGCCAGAAATAATGCAGTTTGAGTCCACTTTAACTTCCCTGACACAGTGCTAGGGAATCATGGGAACTGTAGTTTATCGTGGCACCACAACTCTGATAGAGAAGGCTCAATGTCTCAGAAAAAACTACAATTCCCATGATTCCCTAGCATTGAGCCAGGGCAATTAGAGTGGTCCCAAGCTCCATTATTTCTGGAAGTCTGTAAAGGCCCTTAGTCTTTCAAGAATTGACTTTTTACCTCCAAATCCTCTTCCTGACCTAGTATCAGGTTTCATATAAATTGTCCATTGCATCCTACTTCCTCGATCTTTTGATTCATGAATTCGAAACAGAACATTCAGTTCTTACCAGATCATAAATATAATTAGGAAAGGAATCTGTAAGTAAATGGCAATTCAATTGCAGATTCCATTCCTGATTATGTTTATTATCTTATAACAACTGAATCATTCATGCACACAGACAAACACATATATATTCTATACAATATATGTTCAGCTGGCTCTGTTTGTGGTATTTTTAACTTAACAAGACTTGGTTGGTACCTAGACTGGTCCATATATGTAACATTGTTCTTGCTGAATTTTACTCTTTAATAGAACCATTCATAGAATCTCATACTCCCCACCTGTGTCTTAGAAGATGGTCTTTTTTATTCTGTGCTCTCCAATATCTTAGGTCTAATCTGCACTGCAGAATTGACATCACTGCAAAGCTGTTTCACACTGCTTTAACTGCCACAGCTCAATGGTATATATACTTTTTTCTTCAAACATATACATATCTTTCCAGTAATGTACATTAGAATTTGCTTAACCATATAAAACACTACCCCTAAAACTCTTACTTCCTCAATGTCTCTTGCAGGGTCATCCTTTCTTCCCAACCATATCTATTTGAATTTATTGTTCTTTTGTTCTTTTATGATATATATCCATATATCTACAGTAGTTACAAAGTTTTATGTTCATGTGATGTACAATTCATCTTATTTCCCTGTCATCCTATTACTCTACCTATAGTTTAATTCCATCTGTTCTTAAAAAATTAACAATAGAAGGTTTTACAAAATGATGAAGCTGAAAACAAAATAATTGTGTAGTAATAACAATGTTAGACAAAGGACCTTTGCAGACTGCCAGAAATAGTGCACATTAAATTGAGGCACTGCCCTGGCTCAGTGCTAGGGAATCATGGGAATTGTAGCTTATTGTGGCACCAGAGCTCTCTGACAGAGAAGGCTCAATGTCTCAGAAAAAAAATACAATTCCCATGACTCCCTAGCACTGAGCCAGGACAGTGCCTCAATTTAATGTGCACTATTTCTGGCAGTCTGCAAAAGCCCAGAGTCAAGGAAACTAAAAGAGAGAGTTATTTAGAATTTAATAAATTGAGAAGTAACACACATATTAAAAGGCACATAAAAGGACTACAAATGAAAGGAAAATAGTCACACCTGTAAGATAGGAAGGACATGTCGTATAAATGTAAAGAAGTATGATTGTTGCAGTGTGATAGGTATTATATGTGTATTTAGGGTAGGTCAATATAACTTTCGAATCTAGACTCTAGAAGAAGAAAAAAATGGAGTTGGAAGTTAGTACGTGAAAGGAAGTAAGAGCAAGTGGCAAAAAGGTAGGAAGAAAGTAAGGAGATTAGAAAAAGGGAAGTAGAATAGAGAAGAGGTAATGGAGAAAGACTTAGAAAGGTTAGAAACAGAGAGAAAGAGAAAGGAAGAAATCAAAGAAAATAAAGGCTGAGAGGGAGCGAGATCCGAATGTATTGTTTCTTTTATTTTTTTTTAGTTAACATTAGATTAGGTCAGTGAGGCGAAACTTTTTGGGGCCGCTTGCGCCAAATAATTTTTTTTTCCGGCACCGGGCAGCACCCAGTGCTGGGGACAGGACTTCTGCCCTCCAGAGGCAGGACGTCCAAGGCAGGACCTCTCCCCCCACCCTTCTCCCGGCCACCAGCTGTCTCTGAGAGACAGATAGAAGTCAGAGGAGGTCTGGGAAGGGGGGCAATGGGTGCACACGTTACTCCTCCTCCCCCTGCCCTTCTCCCAGCCTCCTGCTGCCTCTGAGGAGGGGGAGGAAGAGGTGCGGGACCATTCCTCCTCCTCCCTGAGCTTTCTTGACTCCCAGCTGTCCCTCCAGTGGCAGCTGGGGGCCAGGAAAGGTCCCTGGGAAGGAGCAACAGGCACACACCAGTCGCTCCTCCTCTCCTCCACCCCTTTCCAGGCTTCCAGCTGTCTGAGAGAGGCAACTGGAAGCCGGGAGGAGGCAGGGTGAGGAGCCAGAGGTGCGCACCTGTGGCTCCTTCTCCTCAGTGCCATTTTCTGGCTTCCAGCTGTCTAGGAGAGACACCCGTGGCATGCGTGCCATAGGTTCGCCATCATGGGATCAGGTTAAATAATTTTAGAAATATTGTAGAATAAAATAAGAAGTAGAATTGATAATTGTAGAATTGTAGTATTACGTATGTGAAATGTTTGTATGTTCAAAGTTATGTATGTGAAATGTTTATGTGTTTGTCATATAATTATTCAATAAAAATATTTTTTTAAATGAATACATATGCAACAGTTACAGAGGTAGCCAGGCTTTCTAGCCCCTCAGAACAGGTATCACCTGTTGTTGTTTAAAAAGGAGGGAAGGGACGGCAACTGTTGGAATAACCCACTGCACAATGAAGTTATATGCATATAAATGCAGGATTTATTTGGATCTTAACTATTAATAATAATCCACAAATGGGAACAGGCTGTGTTTAAGATGATTAAATGTAAAAGTGATTCAAACAAGAAACAGAGTGGTCCATCTAGATGTTATTAGATATTTAGAACTCGTTTAACATTATAATATGTATGGGCATTCCTTTTCTAGAAGTCAGGAAACATAGGCATGTACTATGTTTTTCCTGTATGTAATAGCAACTAAAAGGAATGGCCACTCATTTTCAGAGAAGTAATAAAAGTCAAAAGGTCTAAGTTGCAACTGGATGAATGAGTCTGGAAAACAATACAAGGCTTGCAAAATGCTTCCCGTGGTTTGCAGATCCATTATAAAAATGACATGACATCCCTAAGGTTTGGGTCACTGAATCTTCTTTCAGTGACAGGTTTCAACCTGTGACATACTCACCTCACAAAGCCTGTAACTTATACCAAGGCCATGATTTCTGGAGCCCAGTATTTAAGAAATGTTCATTAAATACTGGTGGCTAACTTACCAGGGGAGCTAATGCCTGCCACATATACTTTAGATTTATCCCACTTTGTGCAGGTGATAGGAAAACAGTTGCACTATTTCAAGAATGGCAACAAAACACCATTTAGCTGTAGTTCTTCAGTATACTTAACTAAACTCCACAGTGTAGATATTGCCAAGATGATACATAAAACAGAAATCCATAATGCTCTAACGTGTGGAGCAATTTGTAGAAATATACACCTGCTAACAATTTTGTTATTAACTGCCTTCGAATGAGAGATCTCCAAGTTACTCAATCTTCAACTACCCAGCTCAGGTCTTGCAGACTCATGGCCATGGCTTCCATGGTTGAATCTATACATCTGGAATACAGTCTTCCTTTTTTCTATTGCCCTTCACTTTACCAAGCATTATAGTTTCTTTCTAGTGAGTCCTTTCATTTCATGATATGGCCAAAGTACAACAGCCTCAGTTTAGTCATCTTTTCTTCTAGGGAGAGTCTTGATGTGATTTGCTCTGAGAACCATCTGTTTGTCCTTTTAGCCAACCACAGTATCCATAGAACTCTTCTCCAGAACCACATCTCAAATGGGTTGATTTTATTCCTATCAGCTTTTTTCACTGTCCAGCTTTTCACAACCATATATAAAGATGGGGAATACTATGGTGCAGACCATATATGGAAAATCTTGAACTATTTCAGTGTCTTCATAATCTACTTTAAAATTATGTATTTCATCTGTGGTAATGTTCATTTTTAATGTTCATTTGTAAACCTGTCTTTATGCTTTCTACCTTGACTTCCCCCCCCCCCCAATAATCTTTCCAGATCTGATATTTTCTGCTAATAGTATGGTGGTACCTGCATATCTTAGATCGTCAATGTTCCTTCTTCCAGTTTTAACACCTCCTTCTTCAGAGTCTAATCTTGTTTTACGTATGATATGTTCAGAGTCCAAGTTAAACATGTAGGGTGATAGAATGAAGCCTTGCCTCGACCCCTTGCAAATTTAAAACCATTCAGTTTCACGGTATTCTGTCCTAATGATAGCCCCTTGTCCTAAGTACAGATTACACATCAGGACAATCAAATGTTGAGACACATCAATTTCTTTAAGAGTGATCCATAGTTTCTGGTTATCTTTAAAATCAAATGCTGGTCTATAAAGCATAGGCTGATTTTTAATTTTTTTAAAAAATCTTTAGTACTTTCTATATATGTTTGCTCTATAATTCCTAGTGGCTCTTCCTTTACTGAACCCAGTTTGGACATCTGGCATTTCTCACCAGGTATTGATGTCAGACTAAATGGGAGGTAATTGTTAGGATCCTCTTTTGTTCCCCTGTTTGAAAATGGGGACAATGTTTGACCTCCCACAGTCTGCTGGGACTTCTCCAGGAATTCTCAAAGATTACTGCCAAAGTCTCTGAGATTACTCTTGCCAGTTGTTTTAGTATCCTTGAATGTTGTTCTTACATATTAGTAACCTGCTTTCAATGGTTTAATTGTGCCAACTATGTATGAAACTATTATTAGTTTACCAGGGAAACAGAATAAGAGGCAGCTAAGTGGAGAAGTGAAATGCCTTCTTAAATATGTACTATTTGCCTATGAACACACTAAGCTCTATGAATGTATTTCTTATACTTTTATCACTATACTCGTCCACATTCACTGGGGTTAGGGGCACAGGACCCCCATGAATGTGGAAAAAATGCAAATAACAAAAATATTTTTTTTTTTTACCTGAGAGAACACCACTCTAGGAATCTCTAGGTCTTCCAGTGCAACTCTGTGGTCAGATATTGACCATAAAATTGCACTGGAGGAGCTACAAAAGCCTAGTATGACTTTTGGTTAAAGTTGATCACAGAGTTGTGCTGGAGGACCTAGATATTCCTAGAGGGAACATATTAATAAAATCTGTGAATAATCAAATCTGCAGAAGTCAAAGCCACAAATGTATATTATTGACTAGCAATTTTAAAATCCAATTTTTCACATTTATTTATTTAAAGTATTTATACCCCACTCTTCAGCCACACACACTCTCAGAGCAGCTTAGAAATTGGTAATGTGACATTTTCCTGCCTTCATGCTTACAAGCTAAATAAGACAAGACACACAAGGAAAAAGGAATGTTAGTGAGGGAAGTCCAGCAGATGAAGGCATTAAATCCAGCAAATACTGGCTCCTCTTCTCTTCCTCTGAGACTAGGGCACTGGCAGTTGGGATGGAGGGAGGGCCTTTTCATAGATCATAGACTATTTATGTTTCTGACAGCAGGACTTCCTTGCAAACCAACAAAACCTGACAAATGTATAAATGAGTCATTAGAAAATGAGACCTCCAATTCAGCCTCCCTCCCACTGTTCCTATGTTTTTGTTTAGATTTGGCCTCATTCAGTTCCGGAAGGTTAAATCTGTTCGGAGATCAAGTTTGGTAAATATACAGTTCAATTTTTGCAAAAGCTTTGCAAAAATATTTACAAGCACATTTGTTTGTTTAATTAAACTGCAATTGAAAATTAAATTGTCTTTTCAAAACCATATCACCTTTTTAAAACCTTACAGCTGCCTCCTTCATTTTGGTGCATTCAGTATGGTTTTTTGGACACTGACTCTCAGCATTCCTGAGCAGCAACCATGGTGGCTGGAACTGCTGGGAATTGTAATCCCAAACATCTGCAGAACACTCAGGTAGGGAAGGATGGCCAAAGTGCCCATGAAATCCAAGCTTCTACACTGACAAAGAGGTGCAAAACAAATAAAACATAACAAGGATTGAACACCCATCCACACATATACACACTCTATTTCCAAAAGAGGAAAATAAATTGTAAATCTGTGATATAAACAAGAGTTATTGGCTTCCTTTTCTGCCACAGACCTACTTGGTGGAATTCAGAGAAGTGACTTCATACAAACTTCCTAACTTGCTTGTATATCTGCTAAGTTTGCCACTTTAAACAAAGTCACTTCACATGTTTATGCATCAATAAATGCATGTCTACTGCAACAAGCACATGTGGATACAAGGTTATGGATGATCACAATTCCATGGTGCAAATACCTCTAAGAAATACTTAGGTGCAAATGTGCATTTGCCATGTGCATACAGTTTCACAATCTTGTACACATAAAAGAGGTTTGCATGTGCTGGTAAAATATAAAAACACAAAGCAGTCCTTGACATTTATAATGTAATTCTACTCAAGAGACCAAATGTGTAAAAATGCAAAGGGTCAGGAACTGTTACAGGTCAGAAATCAGAAACCAGGAATCAACAGCATTCCAAGAGCCATACATGAAGCAAAATTAAAGAAATGGGAGCCAAAGCTAGGTTTGGAGAGAAAGAATCCTGTTTCAGGTGGCATGGCAATAATGTAGCTTTGACCTACAGCATGAAGTTTAGTTGTTTTTTTTTTATGAGGGCTAGCAGAGGTCTGAGGCAGTCCAATCTCTGAACATTGGTGGACTTACATGACCATGGAATATGAACATCGGGAGCTGAGGTAAACATGGTCCAGCACTCTTTTCCTTAGAGCTGGAGATCTGAAACCTGAGCCTTAGGGACCAAAAGCAGAATACAGCTGCAGGCCTTGAGTGATGCATGCAGAACTAGTCTATGGTTCCATCTATACTGCATAATTAATGCATTTTGACACTGCTTCAACTGTCATTGCTCAATGCTATGGAATTCTGTGATTTCTAGTGTTGTGAGATATGTAGCCTCCTCTGTCACAGAGCTCTGGCACCACAACAAAATACAAATCCGAGGATTCCACAAGAGTGTGCCATGATAGTTAAAGCAGTGTCAAACTGCATTAATTATGCAGTGTGGGAGCAGCCAAGGTCTGAAGAGTGGCCTATTCATTCTAATATTGCAAGAAGTTATTACTGATCAGTCAGGCACCTTTTTTCATCTGGACCATCAAAGCTACACCTCTAGGAGCCTGTGAGGCTAGGGGGCTTCATGTGTTTGGAGAGCCATTATCTGCAACTTGAAAGGACATTATGAAAGCCACTTCCCACTAGAGTCCACCATTGCCTTCATCTGCTTCAAGAGCCTTTAATACCAGCTGCTTCTCTAGGATATTTGCTCAGGAAATTCCAGGTCATTCTCTACAATAGGAAGTAATAGAAAGGAGAGGGTGTTGATAGAACGTTCAAACTAGAAAAATAATTAAGTAAGTCTCAGCCAGATCACAATTAGATTTCTCCATTTTATGTGGTTCAGATTTATAACCAATGCAAATTCAAGAAATATTGGCCCATCAAGCCTCAAAATATAACATACCGGTAATCCTTTGGGATAAGGAGCCACTGTAAATGAATCACTTGAAACACAGGAAGTGACCACCCCACACAGCTATATTCCCAACACTCAGAGCATTCCAAATCAGATTCAGGCTTTAAGAATAAGCTTTTAAGCAGCCAGGCTGTATGCAATATTTCAAAATAAATTAAACTTCCATTGTTCCTGACCACCGGTCAGGCTGGCTAGCGCTTACAGGATATGCACAACATGATCCCTGAAGAACAGTAAGTTCAATTCAATTGTTCAATTCAATTTATTCGGTCTTTGACCAGTATAAACAGTAAGTTGCTTACACTCAATTTGTCAGCTGAGCCTTATAAAGGAACATAGTTCTCCCTTAAAACATCTAGATAGCAAAATGTTCAACTTTATTTTATCTTATTTCGTACCTTTCGCCCAGCATGGGACCAAAGGTGACTTATAACAAATTAAAATAAATTAAATGGGGGAGGGAGATTCTTGATGAGATGGGAGTTAAAGGGGAAATAAGAAGCCCATCCTATCTATTCAATACATGTACTTTTCATCCATACACATAAAGTCCACAAAACTTCCTATCTGGTTCATCAAACTGACATTTCCAAGTTTTCCTTCACTACCAAGCACAGTACAGCTAAATAGCCTTGGTCAAGAGCAAGAAGGATGACTGTGAAAAAAACAGCATCCAACTTCTACTTCTTTCTTTCATCTACCCTCCTATGTTGCAGAGTGCAAACAACATTATAAATTCATTATTGTTTCCTCCTGACAACATCACTTACATCATTCCCCATTAGCAAATAATTAAGACAATTCTGTATTCAGCGTTAATGTTTGTTAACAAATGCAGGACTGTGGTTCTTTTATGTGACAGTGGCAGGGAAAAGAATGAATCATAATAATCACAGTGCTGTTATTCAAGAAACAGAATTCAAGCCATGTATCGTGTACTGTATATACTCATGTATAAGTCTAAATATTTTAGTCAAAAAATTGACCGAAAAACCCTGAGTCAACTTATCCACAGGTCAATGTAAGTACTGTTCTTTATTTTAAAAAAGGAACCATCCCCTGGTGAAAGGCAAG
>CM034703.1:187191675-187203360 GCA_020142125.1 Phrynosoma platyrhinos
AAAAAATAGGAGGTTGTTTAAAGAACTGCCTTTTATTAGTTATACGATGTGTTTGGTATGAATTAATGAGGTGTGCATTTTTTAAAAAGAGAAAATAAAACTGTTTTCGCTGGGCAGAGTATACTCAGTGCAAGGCACCATCTCTGAAAATGCCATATATCTAATTGCCACTTACTGTATTTCAGGAAGTTCTTCCTAATGTTGAGTTGGAATCTCTTTGTATCCATTGCTCTTGGTCCTAGCCTCTGGAACAGCAGAAAACAAGCCTGCTCCCTCCTCAATATGACACTCCTTCAAATACTTAAACAGGGCTATCATATCACTTCTTAATCTTTAATTCAGGAAGAGATGTGGTCTTCATGTCCTTTCTAAAAGAAGCTAGGGTAGGAACTGACCACAGCTCTGAAGGGCATCCATTCCATAATCTGAGAGCAACACAGAAGAAAGCCCTTCAAACGGGCCTCCAAAGGAGACAGTACTTTCTAGAAGCCTTTTCTTGAAGAGCTTTAAAGGTCAAAACCAACAGTCAGAATGTGCCCTAAAAAAAGAAAACAGGAAGCCAATATACATTTTGGCCATGTGCACGGTGTCTTCTGAAAGCTTCTGAAGGCCATGCCATTCATCCAGTAGTTAATAGTTGAAGGTATTTTTAAAAAGTCTGCACCAAAACCTTGGTAATAATTGGGTTTCACAGGATTGACAGAGCTGGGATATGAAGGAAATCTTACAGTCAAGGGGATGAAGGTAAGAATTAATCTTTTGCCATGCCCACTTATTTTACTAAGGAGGAAGTAAAACCTTTTATCTTCTTGATTGCAAAACCATGGCTAAAAACAAAATTGAAAAACTGAAAGTCCCTTACAGGAATGCAATGTTCTTCTTCAGACAAGGAAATGCAAGGAATAGAAGCCATTTTTCCATGTGCTGCAGGATTCAAATGTTGAAAAGCCACACATAATTATAAATCATTCAGTGTAAGCCATAAAATTTCCGAGAATTTGGAGGAACTGTGATCCTAAAGTCCCTAGTAGAAAGAACAGGCTACAAAGAAGAACTGGCAAATGCGTTCAGCAATTTCAAAATGTTCACACAATTTATTTTTTATTTATTTATTTATTTATTTTGTGGGTAGTGGTCCACAAAAGATGGTCCAGATTTCAAGAAAATTTACACTTAAAAAAGAGCTGGCCACTTTCTGTCTTATTGGTGCTCACATTGTAATCCAGACAGTGGCTGCAGGGAAATGCTGCATGATGTAATCAGCATATAGACTCTGTGATAAAACTGGCTGTTGAACTAGAAGCGAGAGGGACAGCAGGACAAGAAGAAACACACCAATATTATAGAGACACCTTATTGAAGCTGAAATGCCCACAACCTTTTTTATTATAGCTGCTACAGCTTTGGCACAGCATAAGGCAATGGGCATGAGCTGTCCAACCTGCCAACCAATGATCCCTGTGCCTCAACCCACCTCCTTGAAGATCCTGTGGGGTGGCAATAGGTGGGATCCACATAGGTGTAGATCACTGGTTTTTCACCTGCCATCTAAGAGTGAAGCGGGATGGTGGTGTCCAAGGTAGGCATGCCCCTGAAGATCCTTGAGTGGAAACCCAAAATGGGGGACATCATAATGTAGATCCTATTTCTGCCCACACACTGGATCCAGTCCAGAGTCCAAACTAAAAGCATTGTAGGTGTCCATAGGCAAGCCTAGTTTAGAAGGCCAGCCTCATTCCCCATGTGGGGAGCTATGCAGCAATTTATATTGCAGATGCACTCATTATCCCAACCACTTCTGGTTGGCAAGTGGATCATCCAGTGAAGAGGATCCATGCCCCATGCAACACCAAATTCCAATGGAATTAATAAAGCCATGACCTTTTTCATGCAACTCCAGAAATTCTGTGCCCTTTGTCATCCCTTAGCTCACATGTCTTCCAGTTTGTTGATTTTCCTTGAGTGGTGAAGATCTGCAAAAATCCCAGTTGGTTGACTTTCCTTCAGTAGTGGATTCTTACAGACCTGAGCCTTCTTGACACCTAAAGGGGTTCTTTCCAAATAGAGGTGAAATTATTTTTTCACTAATGAACCAGACTTTGAACATCCTTGATCTACTGACAAGCAAGTAATAATGCAGGTGCTTTAGGTACGATGCTATCCTGAAGCAGCTACTCAAAGAGTACATGCAAAGAGGCTGGTATAAAATGGAAAATACAGGAAGACACATAACACAGGATTTCCTGACAAACAAAAGTGGACAACCTTTGGTCTCCAACCACCTTTCACCACAGGTTATGCTGACCAATGGGACAGCTTGCTGAAGTTAGGGAGTTGCAATCCAACAATATCTTGAAGGAAGCACAAGTTGTGCATCCTTGTTATTACAAGATGCAACATTAAAGTTATGGAACCTACAGTCTGTGAACTTCTCTACTATCAGTGAAAAAATGGACTAATATTTTAGTGTAACATTGATTATAATTTGCTGGGGTGTACCAGGGGCAGGTGTTGTGGCTTCAGAGATCAACATCAAGCTCCCAGTTGGCCAACCTGCCTTCTTTGATTAAAAAATTTCAAACCGTCGTACTCAGAACTTTTAGCAATCATACTTCAGCAAAGACTTCCAGACATCAACACACGTCTCTGTAGCCCTTTGCATTAGTAGCATTATCCAACCATAGGGAGCTGTTTCACTAACTTCCAGAGCTATTTTAGTCTGTCTGGCAACAGCTCTCCAGGGTGCCAAGAAGAGATCTTTCACAGAAATCTTTTTTAGCTGGAGATAACAAGTAGTGATCCTAGGAACTTGGGCATTCCAAGCTTGTTATATTACCAAGGAACTTCCAGACCTCCCTGAATTATTAATCTTCTTCAGGAAGTTCTTCATTCTCCCAGCAACAGAACAGAAATGTTTTTGTTTCAACACAGGCTGTGGGATGCTCCCAACAGAAGCTCCCAAAGCTTCTGTTTGCAACAAAAACAACAAAACAAAAACACAAGCCACATATTTATGCAAGGTGGAGGAGGGGGAGGAATCCTTTATTTCATCTTAAATTTATCAGATAGCTGTGAACTATTCCCAGTAGATCTGGTTAGATTTCAAAACTCAGGGAAAGGCTGATACTTGAGCCAGAAAAAATATGTGCCAAGTAGGGATTATCACTTACAGAGAACAATGGAAGATGCCTATTTGCAAGACACAATACTATAATCCCCTGAGCAAATTACACAATCATACCAAAGCAAAGAGCATTGTATCTAATGACATCTAAAATATTTGTTGACTTTATTCAAAGAAGAAACATCAAGAACAAATTGAAAGAATTAAAAGTATTACTTCTCATGATTTAGAAGTGATGGTTCCGTTAATGCATCCTAACACTCTATAAGCTTTATTTTATTTTATTTTTCCAGCCAAAGCATGCTACTGACTCATGTTCAGCTTGTGACAGAATCTCAGAATCATAGCATTGGAAGAGACCACAAAGGCCATCCAGTCCAACCCCCTGCTATGCAGGAACTCAAAATCAAAGCATCCCCGACAGATGGCCATCCAGCCTCTATTTAAAAACCTCCAAAGAAGGAGACTCCACCGCTCTTCAAAGGAATGTGTTCCACTGCCGAACACTCTTATTGTCAGGAGGTTCCTCCTAATGTTGAAGTGGAATCTCTTTTCCTGTAGCTTGCATCCATTGTTCTGGATCCTATTCTCTGGAGCAGCAGAAAACAAGCTTGCTCCCAAGATGCTCTTCACATGTACTACACCTCTGAATGCATGTAAGAAAGTCACTAAAATAAATATTCCATAATATTGATTTGAAAGATATACACTGCTGTACCTTGCATGTGTGTTTATGTACCTTATTTTCATGCATATAAGACTACTTTTTAACCTGCAAAATCTGTGGTTAAAGTGGGGGGGTCGTCTTATACACTGGGTATAAGGATAAGGAGGATATAGGTGCTAAAACTCTATATTTTGACTGGAAAAAATGGGGGGTCGTCTTATACGCCAGGTCGTCTTATACGCTGGAAAATACGGTATGTGCCTTCAGGTCACTTATGGCGATCACATTAATTTCATAGGGTTTTCTAAAGCAAGCAATCCTAGAAGTGGTTTGCCATTACCTTTTTCTGAAATATAGCCTGCACCAACTAGCTCCCAGATTGTGGAATGCTTTGCCAGAAGAGATCCGTCAAATAACCAGCTTGGACAGCTTTAAAAAAGCCGTCAAGACCAATTTCTTCCAGCAGTCCTTCCCTAAATAGACCATTCCACCTAATCTGTGCCCCCTCCTTGTTAAATATCCTCTCCACACACCCATTGGTGTTCCAGAATGCTTATTGTTTTAATTCTATGTTTAAATTTTAGTATTGCATTTATCTACTTTTAAAGAGGGGGTTAACTGATATTATGGTTATGATAGTGTAATGTAGGGTAAGTTTTATTTAAATTCAATTCTAATTATGTGAGCCACCTTCATTGCTATGGCAAAAGGCAGGATATAAGAATAAAGTATTAGTTATTATTATTATTATTATTATTATTATTATTATTATTATTATTTTGAAATCTAGGTTCTAACTAGTCCTGACCCTCCTTAGTCCGGCTCATGTTTACCTCTGTGTACTCCACACAAACATTACATACAGTCAAACACATTTTTTGGTTGCCATTGGTTTACGAAGTAGCTTATCCTTCAAGACTTTGAAGGGTAAGAAAAAAAACATGCTGAGAAAAAGATTTATTTTAAGACATTTCTATCTTACACTTCCTCCCCGAAGAATTTCAGGGCAGTGTACAAAAGAGTGAGAGAGAAAGGGTTCTTTGAAAAATAGTAAGCATTTTCGTAAGAAGGAATAATGGATAAGAAAGAAAAAAGCTCCCATAGCTATCCTTTATCCCGTTGTTCTTAAAACGCTTCAAAATTGTGGTCATTTTTACAGATGAAGTAAAATGGGCTTCAATCAGCAGAATCTGATTCTCACTCCATTCCCATTTTACATTGTTGCCTTCACTCACATTTTTGACAAAGGAAGAAATTGAATAACGGTTTGTAGCAGACTTGCACATTTTATGATCCACCACATACTGTAGCCTGCCAGATTCTTTTTCCTCCCACACACTCTGAGCTCACCTAGAGCTCTTTGGATGTTTTCACACGGGGCTTTAGGCAGACGCAATCCTACCTCCGTCCGGCCCCAGTCCGGATCCTTTGCAAATTTTTCAGACGACGTCGCAGCAAGCCCTGCCCCATCCAGTGCCATCCCCAGCGCTAGCCGGCGTCAGTCCGGCTCCTTGCTCCGTGTGTTCACACGACGTCGCAGCAAGCCCTGCCCCGCCCCGCCCCATCCAGCGCCATCCCCGGCGCTGGGCAGCATCATCCCCGGTCTTTGTAATTCCTTTTTTTAAAAGGAATTAAGTTGCTGCTGCCGGAAGCAATCAAGAGCCATTCCGGAATGCTGCTGCTTTCACACGTCTGAAGCTGCAGGATCCATTCTGGAATGGCTCTTGATTGCTTCCAGGCGGCTTTGGACCCATGCGTGTGAAAACGTCCTTTCACACTACACCGTTATAGCACTATGATTCCACTTTAACAGCCATAGTTGTGACCTATGGAATCTTGGGATTGATAGTTTAGGTAGACACTAGAGTCTCCCCATATTTTTCTTTGAAATAGAGTAATATAAATTGAGCAGACTTAGTTTTCAGGAATATCTTTGGGATATAATCCTATGTTCGTCATACAGTTCAATGCTGTGTCTTCGAAAAGATGGATGTCTTTAAAGTCTAAAGCAGAATACAATTTGTACTTGGCTTTATAAGTGCTCACTTTCAGATATTTATAAAAACCAATGGAGCTTTTATACAAGCAGTATGTTAGAAATGAGGATTCTTTTTCAGGAAGAGTCCTTAGGTGAAACAACATGGAAACACCCACTTTACATTTTTCCATGGAAAGATATTATCCCAAATGGATCTCCACAAATGAAGCTTTTTTGCAGAATGATAATATAGTAAAAATACATGGGTGACATACAATGAAATTATACAGAGGAATGAGACAAATATGCAAATAAAAACTCGAGAACAGTTACTACAAGAGGGATACAATTGCAATTGGTTTACATATAGACAAATAAAGGAGAGATCTTTATTGGATAGAAAAACAAAAAATATTGGGGTAATGAATAAAGAATTTGAAGAGACAGTGGCCCTGAAGGATAATCATAAAATATCAAAATTCTGTAAGATGCTATTAAAAATAGAAATGGAGACTGAAGAAGTGAAGACACATATGATTAAAAGGGCACAAGATGTTGGACATAACATAAAAATTGAACAATGTGGAAAATGTTGGGGGGGAAAAGGTTAAAATTTACTTTGAATTACTATATAAAAGAAAATTATTATAAGATGCAATTTAGGGGATATCTTAACCATATAAATTGGCTAAAATGAGGAAAAATCAGTTGAATTCATGTTGGAAGTGTGGAAAGAAGGTGGGTACTTCTTATCATTTATGGTGGAAGTGTAAAGAGACAAGAATATTGGGGAAAGAAGTAACTAAAATATTACATATAGAATTCCCAGTTAATCCTAAAATGTATCTATTGGGAATAATAGAAGAAGAAGAATTGGAGAATAAATACGGGAAATTGATATTTTATTTGATAGTAGCCGCCAGAATAAATTACACTTCGAAGTGGAAAAGTAAAGAAATACTGACAATAAGAACATGGCAAATAAAATTATATGATTACATGGAGACTGATAAACTTACATGTTTGATAAAGAAAAAAGGAACAGACGCTTTCAAAAGGGATTGGAAACCACTGATCGAATATTGACAAAAACAATGGGGTCTAAATTTGGTTAAGGGTTTACAATAGTTTTAGAGAATCCTTAAAAATGAGTTGGATATAGATTTATGGAATGGGGAAAAGAAAGATATGTTAACAAATGGGTTTGAAGAAATATAAGTATGATGGAAAAGGGTAAAGTATTAAAAGAAATGAAGTTGACTATAAAAGATAAGAGATAACAAGACATGAAAGATGAGGAAGTTTTGTCTTGTTTCGTTTTTTGTTTGTTTGTTTGTATGTTTTCTTTGTATGTTTTATACCTTCCTGTTTTGTACTGTGTATGTGTTGTGTATATGTTTTTTTTAATAATAAAAAATAAAATTAAAAAAAGGAAACACCCACTTTGAGTAAAAGTTTCTGTAGGGCACCTTTTTTTCTACTTCTTCTTCTGGATGTCATTGACAAAATTAATGGGGGAAGAGAGGTCTCTTTAGCCTTCAAGGTATAAAAAAAACTAAGGCTAACTCTGCTTCTTTGGTTATGTTATCCTTTATGTTTCTGTCATCATTAGCAAACCATTCCATGGCAAAAAATAGAGATCAAGCCTGTTTGTGGATAACCTCAAGTGAGGAGAACACAGTGTTAAATTAAATCAAAAACTTTCTAAGAACAGTCGCATGTGATCAAATCTAATCTGATCCAACTGACTAGTAGAAACGTTTTGGTTTTCATTTTGCTTTTTGAAATCTGGAAGAAACTAACAGAGACACAGAGAAAAAGAGAGAGAGGAAAAGAGCTGAAAGCCGCGGGGCTCAGTCCCTCACTCCAACAGAGAAAAATTTACTGCTGCTCACATTGGTGTGGACTGCATGCTCTTAAAGCAACAATAGTGCTAAATTTCCTGTCATAAAGGTGTGAATATCCCTGGGAAAATCTGCTCAGTTATCGGAGGAAAATTCATTTCTCCAAAGCCCTGGGCAGAGTGCCAGGGTATCTCTGAAGAACTCAGGGGGAAAAATGATACTTTATTATGGTGCTAGAGGGGAAAACAAATCTGAGAAAACAGAGACCAGAGAACCTGAGCTCTGACTCATACAAATAAAAATGTAAATTGAATCCCTTGGGTTCATTTTTACTCCTCACACCTGCCTCCCCCCGCTTGAAATATCAATGGTTATAATGGAGGCTTTTTAAAAAATATAGCTGTCAGTTCCAAGACAGAAAGATGCAGAATGGAGTTGGCTATACTTTCCCGCAGCAATCAGCCTGGCAAGGATAGAAATGCATCACGTTAACAGAGATGACAACATTACTGGACATGTTTCATGACCACTTTTCTCCTTCTTCTGACTCCTTCCAATGACATTTCTTCATTTATTTTTACGATATTTTAAAACTACATCTCATCTTAAATGGAGCACTCTCCCAATGACTTTGATTTATTTAGCTTTATTAAACTACTACGCTTCATCATTATACCATACACCACCAGGAGAGATTATAATTAAAGCAATAAAAATATTGAAAATATATTGTCTCACAATAATAAAAGGAAACAACAACAACATAGTAGCATATACAATAAAACCAACAGAAGCAGCCAAATTAAATGCCTGGGCAAAAGAAAAAAAAGAGGGCTTATGTGACTGTAGTGCTGGAACCAGCAATGTCTCTGGAAGGAGGGCATTCAACAGCTAGGGCACAAGAGCTGAAAATGCTCTCACCCTCTTTAATATATAACGTAATGAAGATACTTGGAGAACACACACACACACACACACACACACACACACACACATGATCCGAAGCCACGAAAGGTTGGCATAGGTGGTCCACCAGATATTCAGAACCTAATCCATTTAACTTAATAAACATACATTTTTCCCAAGGATTTGGGGAAGTACATGACATAATGAGGCTTGCAAAACGTTGGTTCGCTGAACCAGCCCACCCCTGTGTTGAAGCATCAACAGAAATTAGTAAAAAGCAACTGAAATAAAGGTATTCTAAGGCATCTCTGTAAAATCTTGCCACAGATAGGAATGTACACATCAGCCAAGGGAAAGAAGGAGATCCAAAACTGTGAGGCCACCAAAGTGTAGCCCTCACTCCTACCCCTCAACCTCGTATATCTTATGGACAGGTCAGAGAAAAGGACCTCAGCAGCTTCTTGTAAAGGTTTTGCAGACTAGTACTAGTGCATGTAGTTTTTAAGATAGCCTAGTGCCAAACCTTTCGGAGTTTTAAAAGCACACCAAAAATGTATATACCTCCCTTGAACAAGCACACAGCTCCTACCAGCTCTCTTGAAGCCACATTCCTTACCATGGAATTTCCAAACAGTCTTTATGAGCAATCGCATATAGGGTGCATATACAGGAAGCTAGCCTAGATGTAACTAGAGCAGGTATCATAGAAGTATGATCCTAGGCTATCTCCAATAAAGCAGCCACAGTTGGCAAAAAGCACAGTTGAGCCACAGATGTCAACTGTGTCTCCATCAAGAGTACTGAATTCAGAAGCACTCTCAACCCCTATACCTGACTCTTCCCGGGCACTAACGACCTTGTCAGGATTTAGCTTCAGTTTATTTACTTGCATCAGCCCCATAAACTGCCTTCAGATTCCTCTCCAGAACTTGCCTGGGACTAAATTATGGAAATAAAAGGTAGGGCTCAGTATCATCTGCACAACAGTGATCTCACAGCTCTAACATTCAGAGAAGTTCTCCCAATAGTTTCATACAGATGTTGGAACAGCATGAAGGACAGAACAGATGCTTGGAGAAATTCAAAGGCCACTAGCCTAAAAGTAGAATAAAAGTCCCCCAAGACCACATTTTAGATATAAACCTAGAATAGACCAGAGGCACCATATTTGGAAGGATACCAGAAAGCTGCTGAGTGGCCCAGGATAATAAAAAGGATCACATTAAACCGTCTACTCCCCAGCATGCATCAATCACCATCATGAACCCAGGATGAAAATCAAACTGGAAAGGTCCTAAAGTCCTGGGCCTAAATCCAACTGTTAGTTCCACCTATAGCCGTGGAACTGAGTATGTGGAACTTATATAAGTATCAGCTTAGTGAGTTCTCACTTGATTCGATCAGTCTACTCCAGTAAAAATTAATGCAAGCTATGTTTTTATTGTCAGGCTTTTTTTAATAAAGAAAAAGAAAGAGCCTGAGCATAGTGATTACCACATTTATTCTTGACTTCACAAACCCACTACCTCTAAAGCAACTCTTTGCACTTTTACCATAGCAGAGGCAGCTCTCTTCTTACCAGAGAAAAAGGTTTACTAAGGAGATAGCTTCTCAATCAACGTTTTTAGTACACCTTAGAAGTGGCTTTGAGAGCACCTCCACAGTAAAAGCAGCAGCTAAGATCTATTGGAGACATTTGCCCTACAGAACATAAGAAAGAGGAGAAAGAACAGAAGTAAAAAAAAAAAAAAAAGCTCTCTTGTAGCCAGTAACACAAAGAATGTTTTTTAGTGTCAGGGCTTTTTATTTAAAGTATATATAGGGTTTCCTTCACTGAGAAAAAACAAAAAAGTAGATTTCAAAATCATGTTTATCGTATTTGTTCAAGGAAAAGGGGCCCACACTCACAGCATTTGGGCTGTCTAACTGATTTTGAATCCAGGCCAATATTGCAAGTTATCTATCAAAATGTTTCCTGCCTAAAATCCCACAGACCATGCTTTCTTTCAACAAACACACAGACTAAGGTGAGAAGAGAAAGAGAGAAGCTGCAAAGCCTGAAGCACCATATATGCTCAAACATGGCAGGGGGAAAGCAATTAAATGCAGCAACCAGTCTCCAGGACCAGAACTGGGGAAAGCACCTCTCCACCAGATGAAAAACTTGCTCTGTTTCACAAAGGGATCTTGAAGAGTGAAATGTTGAGCTGCTATAGCAACAGGAGTTAAATAAGTACCATTTGCCACTCACAGAGCGACCTTGAGCATCTCTCTCAAAGCCTTCCCTTGAGGCTTCAGCTCTCCCTACTTCAGTGAAGACATCTCTTTCTTATTTGTGCTACAAGCAAACAAATCATAAGAAGCTACAAAACTAAATTAGAAGGGCTTTTAGCGCCTCATATGAAATGAAACAGAACATGCCATACCTAGAGGACAACATGATTATTGGTTTTCTTTTCAAAAGGTTTCCTCCTCCTTTTACTTCATTCTCCATCCAGCCCATATAAACAGCAGAATCTACTCTGGAGAAGGAAAAGAACGTATACATTGTCATCACAATAAAACTAAAAAGGCAATTCAAACCCTTTTTGGAACCGTAGTTTGGAATACTACAGTGCTTTTCCAGCACTGTATAGTGGACTAGGACTGCAGGAGCCCCGGAGTCAAATCCCTCCTCAGTCATGGTGACCTAGGGCATGTCACATTATCTCAGCCTAAGAAGAAGGCAATGGCAAACCTCCTCTGAACATTGCAACGAAAACCCTATGAAAGGCTTGCCATAAGTCCAAGCCTATTTGATTGTACATAACAACAAAGTGTAACGTGAACAACATGTAGACCAACCTTCTCAAACATTATCATTTCCAACTTACAGCAACCCTACGGCAAGCCTATCACTGGTTTCTTTTTGGTTTTTTGCAGAATTTGTTCAGAGGGGGGTTGCCTTTGCCTCCCTCTGAGTCTCAGAGAGTGTGACTTGCCCAAGATCACCCAGTGGGTTTCCAAGCAGGGATTTGATTCAAACCCTGGTCTCCCTGAGTCTGAGTCCAATACTCAAACTACTACAGCATGCTGGCTCTTGTCATACAAGATTACCACTGGGTGAATGGTTGTAGCTACAGAACAGACAGAGATGCAAATAGTCTGTCAATAAAGAGTAGATTCT
>CM034703.1:187228610-187239413 GCA_020142125.1 Phrynosoma platyrhinos
GGAGGAGGAAAGGAAGGCCAGTGCCAGGACATGTCAAATCTTTTTTTCTTTAATAAATACTGCAAAGACTTTTGCAAAGATAAAGCTTACAATACAAGATTCAGCATTTAAATTGTGAATATATGTTATTATCAATGAAGTAATGGCAGTACAAAAAAATAAGCAAATATGCACAGGGTCACAAACACATATACATTGTCACGTATTTATCCTTTCATTCCTTTCCAGTAATATAATCATGAGTGTGTAGTCTTCATTTCATCTCAAGTACTGATTCCTTTCCACACATATAAAAACTAGCAAAAATCTGTTATGACAAACTCTCTCACACACCCTACTGTGCAGTTATACAAAGCCGAGAGACAGTGCTGTAACACAACTAGAATGGACACCATTTGCAATGCACACTCAGTTCAGGAAAGAAACACAATATAAAGTTGGTGGCGGAAACACATGCTGCCCAAAAATGCTATCCATATCCCCAATATTCTTGGTAACAAGACCACTCCCCATCAGTCACAGGATATGTCACAGCTGATGCACCGGCATTGCCCAGAAATGAGCCAACACACTCCAGATATGGCCATGTCATCATGTTCCTTTCAACATTCACAACTTAGAAAATCTATGATACCAGCATAGGGGTACAGGCAGCCCTGAGACCTAAATATCAAGGCTAGCAGCAACCAATAGGACCAATTCCCATTGAACCCGTCATCGCTAGTTCTACACACTATTGATTGAATCATATACCTTGGTAGCAACATCCTGACATGCTCCAAGCAGGGCTGGGGATACTGGTGATTTTGGTTGTACTCCTTGTCCTACTCCAAAGTAAGATAGTTTTTTCTTAATGTTACTCCTACTCCTACTCCTGTAAAAACCTCTTACTCCTTTACTCCCTACTCCTTATTCCTTCTCCTCCTCCGCCAGCCCTGGCTCCAAGGGCTGCATTCAGGGTCAGAGAGAGCAAAACACTGAAAGAGTATCAAAAGAAGCATCAAGAGCCCTCTCTTCCTCTGCTTTCACCATATGAGTCACATTTGGGATAGGAGGAAGAAAGGGAACCATACCCATGAAAAAAAATCCCAAACACAGACATAGCATAGACATTGACTGACCTTGAACTATTGATTGTATGATAGCTACTCTAGAGACCTTTTCGAAAAGCACAGCAGGTGTCCCCTACAAGATTTGAATAAATTAATACATGCATAATGCTTCTTTGCTTGGAGGAAGACTCTCTGTGCTTGAATAGTTTCATTTTTCCAAAAGCAGGAATGGGTGAAAAAAGAACATGGTGATGATAAGTATACCTTTCCAAGATGCCCTTTAGAAGTTATTATTGCATATTATAACCCTCTTAGGGAAATACATTACCATGAAATATGGTCATTACCTAAAAAGATCAATACATCGCAGAGAGCAAATGGTAAGCAGTGATCCAAAAAAAAAAAAAAGGCACTTTTTCCCCCTCCTGAGTTGCTCACAGCAGGAACCAGAGTATAGTTCACCCTGGCTCGGGGAAGCTATATTTATCAGTCGTATCCCTTCTGATAGCTTTCCATTTTCTAATATGATCTCTGAATGCCTCCAATGTACTTCTGGTTCCTCTCTATCACAAGTCAAACCTGACTGGTCCCACTTCCTCATTTATCAGCATCCCACATATTCTGAACCTAACTCCCACTTGTTGTGTGCCTTCAAGTCATTTCTGATTTATGGCAACCCTACGGCTGGGTTTTCATGGGGTTTTCTTGGCAAGACTTGTTCAGAGAAGGTTTGCCACTGCCTTCTCTCGAGGCTGAGAGGATGTGACTTGTCCAAGGTCACTCTATGGATTCCATGGCTGAGCTGGAAATCAAACCTTGGTTTCCAGAGTGGTAGTCCAACATTCAAACCACTATGCCATGATGGCTATCACTCCATTTTTTCTTGAGTCCCTTTCACACTACCTAATTATAGCACTCTGATTTCACTTTGACTGCTATGGCTAGGTCCATTAAAGAGGGGCCTTTAGGCTTCTCAGACAAGGAGCTACTCTGGTGCCTCTGACCAAACTACAAGCCCTCCAAAAAAGGATTCCACAAGATGCAGCCATGATAATGAAAGTAGAATTGGAGTGTTTAAAAACTGAGTAGTATAAAAGAGTCTTGTGCTGGCAATTGAGGGAGGCAGCTCCAGAACAAACTTGGGAACATCCCAAAGTTTAAGATGGTTTCCCCCTCATTTAGAACAGTTCCATAGAGTACTTGATAATAATGCAACTACAGTCAGCCCTTCATATACATGGATTCTGCATCCACAGAGTCAAACAACCATGGTTTGAAAATATTTACACACAAAAAGTTCCAAAAAGCAAACCTTGATTTTGCTGCTTTATATAAGAGGCACCATTTTATTATGCCATTGTACATAATGGAACATGAGCATTCACAGATTTTGGTATCCACAGGGGATCTCAGAACAAAACCACATCAGCTATAGAGGGTCCAGTTTACTATTACAGTTGTGCCTCCATTTTCACGGACTTGAAGTCCACATCCCTCACCCATTCGCAGGAAACAAACGGAGGAAGACAAAATGGGAGTGCCCGCATGCGCCATGGGCATGCGCACCATTATTTTCAATGAGGCTCAAATATTTGTGAGCTGCCATTTTCTCAGGGGGTCCGGAACAGATCCCCCGTGAATTGGGAGGGGCTATTGTATTTATTCATCTAGTCATGATCCACATGCTCTTTCTTTTCTATTTTAATTATGTGTTGTCTTCTTCTACAACACCTCCTCAGGTGTCTCCAACCAAACTACAAATCCCAGGACCTCACAGAATGCAGCCATGGTAGTTAAAGTGGAATCACAGCACTACAACTTTTTAATGTGAAAATGTCCTGGATCATCTTGTCCAATAACCCAATGCAGACAAGCATACACACACACACACACACACACGAGTGACTGCATCCATTCAAAATGCAGGGACGAATCAGCCAAAGATACTCTCCTCATTATAATCAGTCAATATAATAATCATTTTCAGTGAAACATAATTTCATTCATCCCTCCATGTGTCATAGGTGCTCCACTGTCACAAAGCAAAATATGGCTACAAAGAAATATTCTACAATGACAAGACATTTAATAAATTCAGAAATGAAGACTTTTGAAATCATAACACAATACTTGTGATATAAAAATGTGTTAACTATTTAAACAGCACAATGCCAGAATACATTTCTACTCAGAAGTAGGTCCCACCAGGTTCAACATGGCTTAGTCCAAGATAAATGAGTGCAAGATCAAAGCTGAAATCTCTCCAAAGATTTCCTTTTCGACACACCAAGCATCTTTCTCCGGAAACATTTTTTTCCCTGAGCCACCAGTTATGTTACTTTGAATGTGATGTCAACATTTCAAACTGTGTTCTTTTGAATTCATCTGAAAACATTGGCAAAAACAGTAATTACTGCAAACATTTCAGAGCCTTCAAAAAGCTCTATATTTCAATGTAACAAGAAAGGTGGCATATATAAAAATGGCAAGGGTTTATACACTAGCACACACATCACTGAAGTAGCGATTTTGTTAAGCTTGTTGTGTTTTTCTTTTACTTTCAGAAAAAGGTTAAAATGCCTATGTAAGCTGTAAAGTCTGAATCAACTTTTTTTGTTTTGTTTCTTAAAGTATGGTGTAGCAATGTGTGGGTCAGCATTTCAGGATGAAATAATGTTTCTGTCTGCAGAATGGAACCAACAGAAAGCAAAAAAATGCCTCTGTATGTAGCGATAGCACTTAGCACCTTACATTTCTATACCGCTTCATCGTGAACTAAGCATGCTCTAAGCAGTTTATAATGTGTTAGCCAATTGCCCCCAACAAGCTAGGTACTCATTTAATCCAACCTTCGAAATGATGGAAGGCTGAGTCAACCTGGAGCCCTGTGGGATCGAACTAACAACATTGTGACTATAGTACTGACATTTAACCACCATGCCACCAAGGCCCCTGGACAAAGTGTCCAGAAGCCAAGGAATCAACAAAGGGCAAGAGAAAAGGCCGGAGCACTACAGTGTAGATCTGGGCCCCTTTCACACTACACCGTTATAGTGCTATGATTCTACTTTAACCGCCCTGTTTCATCCTATGGATTTCTAAGGTTTGGCAATTAAGGAGAGCCCTTTCGAATTCTCAGCCAGAGAACTCTTCTGTTGTTGCTGCCCAATTTACAAATCCTGGGATTCCAAAGAATGTAGTCATAGAAGTTAAAGTGAAATCAGAGTGCTATAATTTTGTCATGCAAAAGGGCCCTGGAGCCAAGTCTACAGATTCTGAAACCAAACTCCAGAATCTGTACATTTGCAGTGATTTGCTATCGCCAGGGAGTTGACTTTTATAACAGCTCTTCCAGACCGAATTGCAGACTCAAATTGTCTCAGTCATACGGTCACGAGATAAGAAGAGTGTGTCACATCCTGGAGCACACCGCTGTAGCCCACAGCAAATGTAAGAATGAACAGGCACATCCTGGGACCCAGGGAGGCACCAGCAACACTTTTTTAAAAGGAGTTGAACACACTTTATGATTAGACCAAACACATGTGAGTCCTGCAACAAAGTGTGGTCAGATAGAGTGCCTCTGTTCACCAGCTAACCAGCCATGCCTCCTCCAGAATAGTGCATTACATATTTCCTCCCACCCCATTTTCACCCCAACATTCAGTCAGTATTGCATAGCCAATGAGCATGTTCAGTCTTCATTGGGCTGTTTCTGGGTAAATTGTTGTTGTTGTTGTGTCTCTTCTGACAACCCTAAGGCAACCCTATCATGGGGTTTTCTTGGCAAGATTTGTTCAGAGGAGGTTTGCCATTGTCTTCCCCTGAGGCTGAGAACATGTGCTTTGCGCAATATCACCCAGTGGGTTTTTGGGCAGGTGCTGTAGGCCACATTTCAGAGGCAGGAAGTGCCAAAACCATCTCTGAGTATTCTTTACCTAAGAAAACCCTGTGGCATTCATGGGGTCATCATTAGTCAACAGGGAACCAGAAGGCACATACAGACATGCATCCTTTAGTAATCCCTCCCCACCATATACAGCTGAGAAATCTGCTTCTACAAAAGTCAGATTTTCACTAAGCTTGTTGACATCTCCTCCTGCAACGCAGTGCCAAAAGAAGCCACAAGTGCCTGGATTTCAGAAACAGGCAATGATATTAGAAATGTTGTAACTGACCAATACATTAATTGAAATTCAAATTAACCATTGTATTTGTAATTGAGAAACTTCTGACTTTAGCTTCACATAAATGTTAGCTTGTAAATTCAAGACTTGGAATTAATTTTGAGCATGATTTGGAATGGGCAGTTATCATGCATTCTTCTCCAATGGGATCCATGTTTCCCACTTCAACAGAAATCAGAGGTGCTCAAGCAAATTTAAAAAGAGCAGCCCTCTTAAAAGAAAAGCTACTTTAGCTATTTGTCAGAATGGACAACATTACTGTTTTCCCATTCTTAAATTTGAAAAGCATTTCTTGTTTCACTGGTCTACACCAAAAAAAACCAAAAAAAAGTATCAAGTACCTAAGCTCTTAAACTCCAGTCAGAACTCAGCGGAATAATCAGGAAAATAGACTATAAAAATTCATTTCACACATGATTGCTTAACTGCTTGAGTGTACGGCATTTCTCTTGAAAGAACGACTACCCATAAAAAAAAAAATTAGCACTTTTATTATTTTCCTAAATCATTTTAAGTTCTTCTCACATTCACAGCAAGGAGTTCTATCACCAGTCATCAATTCTAACCACTTTTTCAGCAAGACAAAGGCAAAATGTTTAAAAGCAAAGCAAGTCAAAGATGCCATCATCCTACAAATCCTGTGACACAGATCCAAAACACACTTCAGAAATAATCCAATTTGAGACGACTCTAAATACCTTGGCTCAGTGCTAGGGAATCCTGGGAATTGTAGTTTATTGTGGCACCAGAACTCTCTGACAGAGAAGGCTAAATGTCTCACAAAACTACAGTTCTTAAAATTCCCTGCATTGAGTCAGGACAGTTAAAGCAATCTCAAACTGGATTATTTCTGCAGTGTGTTGTGGAGGCTGTATCTGCTCTGCAGAATTAATGCAGGTTGACACTGCTTTAACTGTCATGGCTCAGTCCTATGAAATCCTGGGATTTGTAGTTCATTGTGGCACCAGAGCTCTCTAACAGAGAAGGCAAAACATCTCACAAAACTACAAATCCCAGAATATTATAGCATTGAACCATGGCAGTCAAACTGCCTTAATGTTGCAATGCAGATGCAGCCTGGTTTGATTTCCATTCTTTACTATGTGTTAGCCATTCCATTCATTTCTAGCCAACATGGCACAGAACAGCACTACAGCAAAGAGCTGGGAAGCTCAGAGAGATGATGAATGAAGGGATGACCTAGTAACTCAATGAATCCAAGGGAGAACTGCCCTGAGGCCATTTACACATTGCCAAAAGCATTCTGATTATTAATTTATTCATTATTTATTTCATATCCCACCTTTCTCCATACAGGATGCAAGTTGGCTTCTAGAACTCCTGGAGAGAGTTCAGATCAGTTGGTAGCCTCTTCACCACTCCAAAGCTGCTTGATCATTTAATGAGTGCTATCAAACAACTGACACTTCTTTCAAACATTAACATGGGTTTCTGCTAAAACCTCTTCCCTGTATAGTAGCAGCAGGTCCACTTTTGAAAAGCATCACCACAAATATCACACAAAGAGAAAGCAACATCTAGGCTGAGCTGTTCAACTCATCCACATCTCTGAATGGGACTGGCAGCAGTGCACCATGAGGCAACGCTATATCAGGTTTTGGGTTGCAACATCACACTAGTCTTTCTAGGAGAATGGTGGACCTCCATTCTTTTCTTTCCTTCCCTACAGCAGCTCAGCTTCTGGGGAAGTCAGCATTGTTCCTAAAAGATCTCATACAAAGGCAGGCCAGGATGGCTCCAGGCATGTGGTCTAGCTGGCCCAGATCCCACTGTCTGCCAGGGAGGCAGTCCACCAGAAAAGTTGGAGGACAAACACGATCCAGGCACCTTCACCTCTCATAGCCATCCTCCTATCTTCCCTCAGAGTGAGGAGAGACAGAACAAGGTGTTTGACTGCTTTTTCCTTCACCTCTCCTGCACTTTAATCACCTCACAACTGTCTTGGTTAGCAGCCAGTGAACACAGAAGGGCGTTTGCTACCACATTTTCCTTTAAAAGAGTACAATATAGATCTCTAGCCTCGCTATTTATCAGTATATCTTCCATCCTATCAAAAAAGATATCATTGCTACAAAGACAGTATGAGAGGTCAATCCTAGAAGCCTCAGGGATGTCATTTATTTAAACTATTCATACAAGCTATGACCAAAGTTCAGTAGGGAAGCAGCCTCAATACAGCTGTGCTCTCCACACTTGACATTGATTTAGGATTGATTTTTAAAGAAGATTTTTCCACCAACTGATATTAAACAAATGAATGAAGTTGGTACAGCTATTTATACAGCACTGACAACAGTCATCAGCCATATAAGATAAATGCAAAGCAAGGTTGAAAGAAACAGAGATGACTTACCCAAAGCCACTCAGTGGCAGGCTAGGATCCGAAAGTAATGCCTGAGTCATTGGTTACATCTCTAGTGTGGGAGATGCTTTCCTAGGGGGGCTGCAGACTGCCAGAAATAGTGAAAATTGAGTCCACTTTTAGGGTTAGGGTTAGTGCTAGGGAATCATGGGAAATGTTTGTTTTTTTCTGAGACATTGAGCCTTCTCTGTCAGGGAGCTCTGGTGCCACAATAAAATACAGTTCCCATGATCCCCTAACCCTAACCCTAAAAGTGGACTCAATTTGCACTATTTCTGGCAGTCTGCAACCCCCTCTACAGTCCTGTCCCATACCACCCTGGTAGCAAACCAGGGTGTAGCCTTATAAGTGTGGAGAATCACACATCATCTTCCCACAAAAAATACAGTCTCTTCAGTCTGTCACTAAACAACACAGGTGTGGAAAGGAGTCATGCCATTCTCCTTACTATAAGCCAGATATTGGAAACATATGGCCCTCCAAATGTGGCTGGACTTCAAATACAATTAATCTTAACCAGCAGAGTCAAAAAGCAGTACTGATGAAGTTGGAGTTCAACATCCAGCACACGCATTCCTGCTGTAAGCAGTTCCCAGACTACTGCAATAATGTATTAATCAGGCCAGAGTCGGACAGTTCAGTATATATCCCCAGAATAAAGGGAAAAGGCACTGTTGGAAATTCCATTGAGCAACATCTGTTCTTCCAGACAGAAGGTTGTCACAGCTACCTATCAAAAGATATTGTTCAGCTATTCCATCTTTTCCACCAGCTTTTTTTTTTTTTTTTTAGAAAGACAACAAAAGGAGTGAGGAAACACAGGAGAGTTACAAATAGAAGAGGACAACAAAGCCCAGACCAACTAAAAATTCCAAATATGAGATAGGGGGATTATATAATAAATAGCTCATCTGCAGGAATCCCAGCCACATTTCTTGCTTCGTTATCCAAATTTTCCAGAAACAGAGAAATCCTTCCTTGCAACAACAACTCATTCATCCTTGGACAACCTTGCAGACACCCTCCACAAACCTTCCATTCATTCCAATTATTCTTCCCTTGAAGCAAAGCTAGAGGGCCTTGACTGGTAGCCTTGGATCAAACTGCAGAGGTGGAAGAAGACATTTTGTTGCCTGAGGTAGACCAAAAACTGGTTCTACCCACCACCTCAGTTGAAAGTGCACTGTCAACCATGTTATATGGGTACATGAGACACAAATATCTCTGCTCCTCCCTGTTGTAAAAAATACAAAAAATAATTACAGATTTGCAGTATTTCCACCTTGGCAATGAATCTGCATTAGATAGTGCCCACCAAAGATTACTGTACATACTCATGTATAAGTCTAGACATTTGGATTAAAAAAATTACCTAAAAAGACCCTGATCCATGGATCAATGTAAGTACTGTATCTTAACTCTTTTTAAAAAAAAGGAATGATCCCCTGGTGAAAGACAAGAGTATAATCTGTGCTGGAAGCACCACCACCCATATCTCTCATCCATCCAGCCTTAAGAGTGAGCACAAACCGTTATGGCACCTGAAATTTTATAGATTCTTTGGCATTGTTTTATTTTGCTTCATCCTTTAGATCAGGGGTAGGCAACCTTTCCCCTTTAAGGGCCGAGGGACTTCAGCTCCCAGAAGCCTCAGCCATGTTGGCCAATAGTCCCATGTTGGACAATAGCTCCTGGGATTCTGGGAGCTGAAGTCCCTCGGCCCTTAAAGGGGAAAGGTTGCCTACCCCTGCTTTAGATCCTTTGCTATATGCCCCAAAGTTTTACCTTTGACTTATCCATGGGTCATATCAAAACCCACAATTTGGCCCCAAAACTTGCCCATAACTTACACATGAGGTCAACTTATAGTCGAGTATATACAGTATGCTATAAAAATTTGTTAGTCTTTAAGGTAACATGACATATTCTCCAACTGAATTTGGCAGGGACTGTCCAATTTAGTGCTATGTCATCACAGTTTTTCAGCTGCTTTTCAAATATCCCAGTTTCTCTCTCCTCCCATTTTCCTCCTTTGTCCTCAGCTTACTTCAATGGCTGCAAACTGAGTTCAAAGGGCAAAAGTTGATCTCACTCCGTTAACTCAGCATGTAGGATAGGAAAAGAAGTCCCAGTAGACTCAGGCAAAATTAAACTGCTCCAGCTTCTCCTAGCTTTTCTGTTCTTTCTCATTAACTTTTGGCATCTTGAACACAGTCTGATGTTGCTTGGCCACATGTGTCCTGGTTTACATCTGCAAAAAGTTGGCAAGTATGCTATGAGAGTCTCCTTTTGTTAAGTGATGCATGTTAGCAATGTCACTGATTCAAACCTGGATTCCTTCACAGTCCTACATCAAACAATGCAGATTAAGAATAAGCAGTCATAACTTGGGCAACATACACACACTGTTGGCCAAACAGCAACAGGCGCTTGCTGTATAATTGATATTCATGTGTAGTCTCTGCTACAAAAGTTCACTTGTCTGTTAGCAGCCTGCCAAGACTTGAAAGAGAGGATGAAAAGATGCCTCACAGCTGTATCTGTTACAAGAAGATAAAGAGACAAGATGTGATCCAGAAACAAGTCATAACTGTGCCAGGAAACATACCCATCAGAGACTTCCTACTCAGATTGCCTTTCTGGAAGACATCCTGGGATGTCATCCATGTTCTGGATAGAAAAACCAAATGAGCTGAAAAACCTCTGTGATCTATGCTAGAAAGGCAAATGAACAAAAAAGCTCGAATGAGTGAAGCAATCTTAACAGGACAGCATAGGATGGCAACAGACTCTCCTTCTTTGGAGGTTTTTAAACAGAGGATATAAACAGAGGTATCTTTCAGGAGTACATCAGCTGCATACTCCTCAATGAAATGGATTAGGTGCTTTTATGGTCAATTCTAACTCTATGATTCTATGAAATGACTACCCTCTCTATTTTTGAAGGGGATTCTAAGTACTCCTTGACATCACCCACCTTTCATGTGTGTATGCACACACACGTGTGCACACTCTGTTATCCAAAGAACAGGTTGGGTAACTAGAGGGTCCCCATCAACTGTTAGTGTTACTTCAAATGTTGGGGGAACTGGCTTTTGCAAGAGGCTTCGGTAACCTTTAGATCAGTTGCACTTGTTTATACCAGTATTAACAGAGGAGGACTCCAGGTTTTGGGTGAGTT
>CM034703.1:187262744-187277738 GCA_020142125.1 Phrynosoma platyrhinos
TTGTAATCTTAATAGTGTGTCATAGATTTTGGATATCATTTTCCCCTTCTCCTTAATTAAAGTGTCTCCTAATTTGTCCTCTTCGTCAAAATCTTCCAGTTTTGTATCCATCACAAATCTTTCTTGAAGTTGTCGATAAGTAAACCAATGACAATTAAATCCTTTTTTCTCCATTTCGTTTCTTGATCTTAATTCTATGCTGAAGTCAAAGTTTGTTTTTACTATATCTTTATATCTAATCGAATTATCCTTTTTATCCTTCCATTGTCCCATTAAGGCTTCTTCCAGGGAGATCCAACGTGGGATTTTCCTATATATCTTCTATTTGTATTTTGTCCATGTTGTCAGTAGAGATTTTCTGATGATATGGTCTACAAATTCTCTGTTAGCCTTTACTTTATCATACCAAATGTATGCGTGCTACCCGAAGTTTTTGTTAAAACCTTCCAAATTCAGTAATTCTTCATTGTTTAATTTCAACCATTCTGAGATCCAATTTAAGGTACATGCTTCATAATACAGTTGTAGATACAGTTGTGGATGTGAGGGCGATCTGCCTCAATCACCCCATTGATTGCCAGGGTTGATTCGGTTGATCTGGCTTGCTAGGCGGATGTCCCCTTCCTCCTTCACCACTCCATGTGTGTCCCTCCTGAAGCTGCCAGCTCAGTGGAAGAGGACAACCATCCCAGATAGAAGGAGTGTACCATTCTTTGGTCAAGGGTATACGCTAGCTGCGCTCCCCTGCTAGAACCTCCAAACAAGTTCAAAGTCTTCTTTTTGCTTTTTTAACTCTGTTTTTGCTAACGAAGACTAGAGATACTTGGACAGGACATAGATTAAGGATATTTCAAATGGCCTTGTCCTTTTTTAAAAAACAAGGAGGGGGAAGGAGTGGCAATATCAGTTATTAGGGGCCTCCCAGCACTCCCATACAGCACTTGCCCAGCTTTTTCATTCAAGCCAGCACGTTTTGCTTCTTGATGGAAAGTTCAACTAAAAACAAGGCCTAGCTTACATTAGACTGAAGAATGCAGCTGCCTCAGGCACCAGTGAGTGGTAATGAGGTGTTGGAGGACAGATCTGTGTGATGCCACACACAGTCTGCCCTATACCCCCTAACCTATTCTTCTGTCCTCGGGCCTGTAAAAAGGGTACTTGCTATCCCACTGGCAGTCTTGGAAAAATAAGATTCATTCCCAGTCCACTCAAGCATCTGGACTGGCTCTGACTAAGCGTTATAGTAAATGTATATTTGCACTGAACACATAGCCGTTAAACATGCAAGTATGACTGTCTGGCTTGAGCTAATCAGTATTGGGATGAGTGGATTTAACTCTTTTCTCCCCCCCCCCCCCCCCATTTAGACCTAAGGAACACCCTCCTTGCAAGGGGCTGTTTGCAAATCTTCCCTTGGCAGCAAGAGTGGATCCCCTATCCCACAGCAATCCTGAAAAATATTTGGTTCTCCTATCCCCACTATTACTATTTGCACTTTCTCTAAAATTGCAGGTTAAATGAAAAGTTATGTATAGTTTTTAGCCCTGAGCTTCCAAAGTAGAAGGAAGGGAAATTATCAAGTATCTATCTGGTAGCTCACAATAAATGGACAGCATTTTAGGAGACAGTAACTTGTCAGCCTCTTACTATAGCAAACACAAAGACACAAATAGTCTTGAACATCTTAAAGACTAACAGATTCATTGCCACATAAGCATTCAGCTTGGATATGTGGCTTTGTTACTGCCTTGCTCCTGTGCTTTTAGCAACAGCCTGTGTCCTTGTACTATAGCAAGTGCAGCTTTTTCTGTCACTTAACTTCATACCAAGGAGGACTTTTGTTGTTGCTGTTTGCCTTTAAGCCATTTCTGACATATGGCGACCTTAAGTCGAACCTATCACAGCATTATCTTGGCAACATTTGTTCAGGGGACTTGTCTGTGCTGTCTTCTGAAGCTGAGAGAGTGTGACATGGCCGAATGGAGATTCGGGGCCTTTGCAGACTGCCAGAAATAGTGCAAATTGAGTCCACTTTAACTGCCCTAACTCAGTGCTAGAGAATCATGGGAACTGTAGTTTATTGTGGCACCAGAGCTCTCTGACAGAGAAGGCTCAATATCCCAGAAAAAGAACAATTCCCATGATTCCCTAGCACTGAGCCAGGGCAGTTAAAGTGACCTCAATTTGCACTATTTCTAGCAGTCTGCAAAGGCCCTCAGTCTCTGGTCTCCAACACTCAACCCACTACACCATGCTGGCTCTCAAGGAAGGCTTAATCCTGCTAAAGCAGAGGACTACTTTAAAACAGGTGTGGGGAGCTTGTCAAAGGACTGCAAGTACAGCTAAAGATAAAGAATAATGACAGTTGCAGTCCAGTATCAGAACAGTTACATATCTTCCAACCCTTTGTTGTTATTTTACTAACACAGCAATCCTAGACCCACCCAGCTAAATGCAGCCCACTAGGTATGGATTGCAACCAGAGCTTGAGAAAGGTTCCTTAATGAAGTAGTTCTCCAAATCCTCAACCAGCATGCAGAGATGACAGGAGTTGTCATTGAAGCACAATGCTTAGAAGCTCAGTTGTGGCTCTCCAGCTGCCTGACACACATGCACCCCTCTCATTTTCTGATCTTACTAAAATAGGTGGCTTAATTGATTAATCTCTCGTGGGCTGCTGCATGTGGCTGGTGGCAGAACAAATTGTGCCGGTTTGTCCTAAGCTCTACCTGCTTTGTTAGAAGCCTTATCTCAGATCATGGCATGATAATAGTATGTGCTGTAGTTGGCCACTAGAGAAAACAAGCTGTTCTCTCACTCCCTCTCCAAGCGCAGAGGTGCTCTGTGGCTAAGCCTTGGCATTGAGAAGAAGTTCCAGGGTCAGATGAGCCTTGGCTCCCTTTAAATTTGCAGTGCTACACAGTTCCATTTATGTGGAAGTCAACCCCATTAATCCCAATGCCCAGAACTGGGCTGCAATAAACCTCTGGGTAGTTCTGATTCATTAACAGGTTGGAAAGAATTTTCTACCACACACATTCTTCATAGTGGCTGGATCAAATCAATTAGAAGAATGAGATAAGAAGCCAATAGCTTAAGATAAGCAATTCAAGGCACAATAAGCCAGGGAGGAGACTTAGAACCCACACATGGGCAGCAATACAAAGAGCCAGCCTTTCTTTCCGGCGGCCGTGTAGCAGAGCTCACTCCCAAGGTAAAAACTTCAGCACTTTTTCATTGGCAAGGGATGGATTTTTCAGCTACAAAATATTGTGAGTTATCCTGCCATAATGCAAAGGATGTGGGGGTGGCTTGAGTGGGCTATTAGGACTCATTATCTTTAGAAGAGCACCAATGGCAACTGTACATTTATAGCACAATGTAGTTGGGCAAAATATATGTAATAAGCTCCCGTCTTTGAAGAGGAGGAGAACAGGAGTTCAAATAATCAGTAGATGGTAGCTCATTTGAGTGGCAAACTGGCACCCAGGTGCTAAATAGATCTCCTTGGAAATTGGGGATCAAACCAGCAGTGAACCTGGAAGGTGTGTGTATTTATAGATCTGTCCCAGTCATGTAGAAATAGCAGGGAGGGGGAGTTAGTTTTACTAACAAAGGGGACATATGGGCAAGAAGTGCACGACTTTCTCTTTCTCTCCAAAACCCTTCTACATAGTCTTTCTAGTTTGTTTTTCTTCTGAGTATTAGACTATTATCTGTGAGTGGGTTCATAGGGAGAGGGGCTGTGGGGAGGAAGGGCATAACCACCAGCTGTCCCGATTTGGCATGGGACAGACCTGATTAATTTTGTGCTGTACCACTTTTTCAGCTGCTTTTAAATGCCCCAGCTTCTTTCTCCTCCTCCCACTTTCTTCTTTTGTCCTCAGTTTGCTTTAATTGCTGCAAACTGAGTTTAAAGCACAATAGTAGTTTGCAGTCAATCTACTGAGCGGTGAGGAGAGGAGTGGAAGCAGACTCTTACTCTTCCCAGTATGCTCCAGGAAAAACAAACTGCTGCATCCTTTTCTAGCTTTTGTGTTCCCCTTTATTAATAACTTTTGCCATCTTAACCACCTCTGATTTTGCTTGGCCACATGTGTCCCAGTTTTCATCCGTGAAATGTTTGAGAGTATGGAAGATGGGGGGAGGAGTCTACATTTTTCATTCCTGGGTCCCCCTTCTCCTGCTCAAAACAATTCCTTTTCATTTCCACGGCACTCCCCCCTCCCTTCAAATGTTTAGGATTGTCACCTTAAACAAATTCAAACCTGGCTGAGAAATGGCACAGTGCAAATCTCAATCAATTCTCTCCTTGGTGAATGTGCAAAGAGAAATTGGATCTTGCAGTCTTATTTCCAATTTTATTGCACTTAAATCCATAGGAGAAAAAAAAGGCTTGTCAGTAAAACAAATTAGGTTCTTAGAAAAATGTAAATAGTGAAAGTTGCTATTCCATGCTAATAATACTGATGTGTGAATTGTGAAACTGACTTAACACTCCCCCTTTGATGTGCCTTTTCCTTCTATGGACGTTATCACACGGGGTCTAAAGCAGTCCCATCCCCGCACCATCCCCGTCCCATTCCGGATCCTTTGCCCCTGTGATCACACGACGTCGCACAAACCCCCGCCCATCCCTGCACCATCCCCGGCGCATTGCGGCATCATCCCTATTCTTTGCAATTCCTCTTTCAAAGAGGAATTACATCTTGCGCGACCAGAATCAATCCAGAACCATACCGGAATGATGCTGCTTTCTTGTCTGATGCTACGGGGTCTATTCCGGTATGGTTCTGGATTGATTCCATGCCGCTTTCTTGCCGCTTTGAGACCCCGCATGTGATAACATCCTATGTGAGGCTCTGGGTAGCGGGATATTTTCTCCCCACTGTGCTTATGGGTCAGACAGACATTACCATCACTGGGAAACTGCCAGGACCCATTGGTAGTCCCGTGAACCTCTTGGCTCTGCTGCTTCTTGCTGTTGTTGTTGCCTCCTGCTTATCAGTTGTCTCTAAGGGCCTAAGCAGACAGGCGGCTGTGGGCCGCCCTGGGAAGGTGTGCTGCGGGACCGAGGCATCCCCAGGCCTCGATCCTGCGGCGCACCGTCGTCGCTCCTGGAAAGGAGCGCTAAAATAGCGCTCCTTTCATATGTTGCCAAAAGTGCACTGCAAAAGGTTGCGGTGCACTTTTGGCGACTTTTCCGCCACAGCGTATCCGAACGCTGCGGCAGGAGGTCCTCCTCGGAGTGCCAGCCATACGGAGGGCCGGCGGCTCCGAGGACGACCTCGGGAGGGGGAGGGGGTGCCGAGTATGCGGCTGCCCCTCCCCTTCCCTGCGCTGAGGACGGCCTTTTAAGCCATCTGCTTAGGCCCTAAGCCAGTGAATATGACAAACTGCATCTGATGAAATGAACAGTATTCCTCAAATGCTTGTGCCCAGTTAAGCTTCTTAGGGCCTTTGCAGACTGCCAGAAATAGTGCACATTAAACTGAGGCACTGCCCTGGCTCAGTGCTAGGGAATTATGGGAACTGTAATTTATGGTGGCACCAGAGCTCTTTGACAGAGAAGGCTCAATGTCTCAGAAAACAATACAATTCCCATGACTCCCTAGCACTGATCCAGGGCAGTGCCTCAATTTAATGTGCACTATTTCTGGCAGTCTGCAAAGGCCCTTACTTTTTAAAATGCCACAAATCTCTTTCCTATTTTTCTTTTGTTTTGTTTTGTTTAATTGTTTGGTCATCCATTTGTTCTGGTGCAACAAACTAATATGGCCTAGTCCCCTGGGAATTTCTGTGCATCTTTCTTGGTGAGATGGTGCTGATTGGATCCCAGTGTTGAGGCAAGAAAACAGGCAGAGACAAAATGATGAGAAAGTAGGCCCACTCAAAGAGATGAGATGTACCAAGAGCATCTTGCTCAAGAATAGGGTTGCCAGATCTAAGTCTCTGGTGTTTGTGAGTTATCGCCAGGCCAGAGATGAGAGTGCAAATTCTTCTATTTTGTTGAGCTCAGCTCCTGGCAAGAAGAAAGGGCCATGTGCAAATATCCAGCTCAGGCAGTAGAGCAGAGGCTTGGTACAATTACCAAGGTTTCATTCATTCGTTGCTGCAGGTTGCAAAGATGTGTGGTGTGGGGTGTGTATTTACTTAGGACATTATCAGACAGGCCTCATTCTTGCTACAATCATGTTAGTGAAAGGAAGCAGAGCATAATGGTTTGGGAGCCTTACTTATTGCACATCCTTTCAGTAGCACAACTGGGGATGTTTCTGTCACTGACAGTCTTTTATGCTCTCTTCCACACTCCTTCTTAACTCTACCTTCCTGCCCTATGACCTTTCATTTTTTAATTGTTTAATCTTTATTTGTAATGCAATTTAGGCATAATGGTTTGAGCATCGAACTATGACTCTGGAGACCAGGGTTCACATTCTGGCATGGCCATGTAAACCCACTAGGTGACCCTGTGCAAGTCACACAGTCTCTCAGCCTCAGAGGATGGTAATGGCAAACCCTCTCTGAAGAAATTTGCCTAGAAATCCCTGTGATAGGGTCATTTAGGGTCTCCATATGTTGGGAATGACTTGAAGGCATACAACAACAACAATGCAATTTAGTAATTATGGCAATGTGATTCAGTAAAACAAAGATGAAAGAAAAGAAAGGATAAAAAAAACCAGCCTGCATTAGAATAGTGAGGGAGAGGGTAGAGTGGGAGAAAGGAGGAGACATGACTGCCCAGTGATGGAGCTGTCACAGGAAGAACTTATCACACCTGAGGTCTAAGGACACGGCAGCATGATTGAGAGCTTATTGATGCGTGTTCCCCATCAATGAAAATGTATGCTCTAACTATGCTTTGTAGGCACAACAGCAATGAGTTGGAGACAACTTCATGCAGTACGTATTGCCAAAGGCACTATTTTCCAACTTTAATTGTGGTTGAAAAGCCACATGTGATAATGCCCTTAGCTTCCTCCTTCTCTTCCAGTTGTTGTGGTGCTCACCTTTGCTCTGCACCCACCATCTTCTAAAGAGGTGAGAAGGAATAATCCTCTCATTCCACTTTAACCAAGGAACTACCCCTTTAGTTAAAGTTTCCATTTTAATTTCCAAACTGGAAAATATATTGTGTCTCTGTGTGATGAACTGACCTACATGTTACTCCTGAGCTGCTGCAAGCTAAACAAACGAAGTTACCAAAGAAGTCTTCTGAGCCCTTGTATATGTTCAGAAGACTACTCACTTCCCTTCTACTTTCCTGTCACATACTAAAACCATACACAATTAGAAATGAGGTAGTCATGTAGTCCATAAGAAGAATATATATATATATATATATATATATATATATATATATATATATATATATATATATATATATATATATATATATATATATATATATATATATCAGGAGATACAGTGTCTTGAATATATATATATATATATATATATATATCAGGAGATACAGTGTCTTGAACAATAAAAAGGAGGAAGAGGAGGAGGGAGGAAAGAATGTAATAGCACTAACTGGTGTTTATTTCAGCATGAGCTTTCTTGGATATAAACACAATTCTTCAGCTGCAATACAGAGTGCCTCACACACACTCCTTGACTTTTCCTCATTTGTTGTGTTACAACTTGGGGTGCATGTACACTATTGAAATAATGCAATTTGATACCACTCTGACTGCTATGGCTCTATCCTACAGAATCTTGGAATTTGTAGTTTTGTGAGGCACCAGTACTCTATGGCAGAGAAGGCTAAAACTCCCTGGATTCCATAGGAAGGAGCTACAGTACTTAAAGTGGTGTCAAACTGCATTATTGCTACAGTGTAGATGCACCCTCGGACTTAAAAAGAATTTAATTGAGATTGCTAGTACTTGATGAATGCAAGGCACTCAAGACTGTAAAAGTGCCAAAAAAAATTCTGGTGGCACAAAACTAAATGAAAACAAACTGGCACTTGTTGGTTGCATAAATGTTCATCCCCATGAGTCAATACTTGGTAGGTCTGCTTTTGGCAGCAGTTACAGCTATCAGTTGTCTTAGGTAAGTATCAGCATCTGGATCTTGCTATTTTTATGCATTCTTCTTTGCAAATTGCTTCAGTTTTGTCAGGTTGGATGGAGACCACTGGCAAATAATCATTTTCAATCATGGATTCTCAATAAAACTGAGGTCTTGGTTTTGGCTGAACATTCATAATCTTCTTTTTAAGCCTCTGCAGAGTAGCTTTGGCTGTGTCTTTGGGGTCCTTTTTCTACTGGAAGGTGAACTTCTACCCCATGTCCATTGCGGTCCATTGGCTTAATCCATTTGTCTTCAGTAATAATAATAATAATAATAATAATAATAATAATAATAATAATAATAATCCTGACCAGTTTCCACGTGTTTGCCAAGGAAGAGGATCGAGGATCCCCACAACATGCTTCGCCATAATGGTGTGTTCTCAGGACAATGAACACTATTGGCTTTCCACCGCACATTTTGAAGTAAAGCCAAAACATTCAGAGGTCTCAGATCACAGAACCTCTTCCCAGATGCTTTCTTTTTATCCCACATACCTGTTTGCAAACTCCAGATGGGCTTTGATATGGATTTATTTCATCAGTGACTTTCTTCTTACTGCTCTTCCATAAAGTCCAGTTGTGTGGAATATCCAGGTTATAGTTATCCCATGAATAATTTCTGCTATCTTAGCTTGTATTTCTCCATGACAAAAAAAAAAACATAATTCAAGACCAGGAAGGAATAAAAAGACATTGGATGCAATACACAGAAGAGTTATATAAAAGAGATGACAACATGAAGGACATATGGAACAAAGAGCCATATGAAGATGAACCCCAAATTCTAAAAACTGAGGTAGAAGCTGCAATAAAGGAAATGGCAAAAAACAAGATTCCAGGAACAGATGATATTCCAATAGAACTATTGCAATCCACATTGACAGAGTCAACACTAGTGCTAACCAACATATGCCAACAGATATAGAAAACAAAATGATGGCCAACAGATTGGAAGCAATCAATAAACCATAGCACTGATCTCCCACACTAGCAAAATCATGCTCAAACTTCTGCAACATAGGCTCCAACCATACATGGAGAGAGAGACCCCAGAGGACCAAGCAGGGTTTAGAAAGGGAGAGACTCAAGGAACCACATTGCAAATATATGATAGTTAATGGAGCATAGCAGGGAGCTCCCAAAAAAAAAAAAATCAGCATATGACTAATAGACTATAGCAAAGCCTTCAACTGCATAGATCATGAAAGGAACACCCTTAAAGACATGGGAATGCCAATACAAGTGACAGTCCTAATGAGGAGTCTGTACTCAGGACAAGAGGCTACTGTCAGAACAGAACACAGAGAAATAAAATGGTTTCCAATTGACAAAGGAGTCAGACAAGGCTGCATCCTATCACCTATATGTAGAATATATTGTAAGGAAAGCAGGCATGGACATGGAAGAGGGAGGAGTGAAAATAGGAGGAGGAAATGTCAACAATCTGAGATATGCTGACGACACCATAATACTAGCAGAGAACCTCACAGACCTGGAACTCCTACTAAGGAAGATCAAAGAAGAAAGTGCAAAGACAGGCTTAATGCCGAACATAAAGAAAAGAAAAATAATGACCACAGAGAACTTACACACATTCAAACTAGACAATGAGGAAATAGAAATAGTAAAAGAGTTCTCATATCTGGGATCAAATGTTGATCAGAACGGGGACCGCAGCCACGAAACCAGGAGAAGTTTAAGAATGGGGAGGTTGCCTATGAAAGAACTAGAAAAGATCCTAAAATGCAAAGCCATACAACTCAGCACAAAAGTCAGAATCGTACAATCCATCATATTCTCTATTACCATGTATGGATATGAGAGGTGGACAGTCAAGAAATAAGATAGGAGGAAAACCAACACATTTGAGATGTGGTGCTGGAGAAGAGTGCTGGGGATCCCATGGACAGCCAAAAGGACAAACAAATGGGTCCTAGAACAGATCAAGCCAGAGATATTGTTAGTGAATGTCCTCCATTTTTCTTGATATTTTAAAGCAGGTGGAGTTCCCTATGACCCCAGCCTGACCCTTGGAAGATGGCAGCCATAATCCCCTAAATATAAGGTCAGGTAGGCACTGTTGAAGTTGCTCAAGACCACTAAAGATTTTCTGGATGGGCAGGTTTGGGAGTTGCCCTTGGGAATATCCCATTATACTGGAAAAGATACACAATGGTGTTTGTTTGTCTTCGCCTCACACTTGATTGCACTGATTGCACCCCTTTCTCTAGCTTCCCTCCTTGATAGTTTTTAAACCAAATGCATTGTTTAGACTATGCCTAGACTTAGATAAACAATGGTAAACCCATCAAACCTTTGTCCTCCAATTGTTAGGCTTATAGCTAGGAGGCAGGAATTGCCCTTAAAAAACCCTGGATTTTGGCAGTCCTTGTACTACCTTGGAAGTACTTGCTGTGTCGGTCTGCGCTCTGAGATAGTTCTTGCGACCCCCCCTCTTGCCGGTCGTGCCCTTCCACCGAATCCATCTGCATTTACTGCCAGAAGTCCGGAGGAGTCTCCCGGATGTAAGTATATCCCTCTTGCCCTGGTCTCCCTCTCTGCTTTCCCCCGCTCTTTCCCACTTATCCTTCGTGTGTGTGTGTGTGTGTGTGTGTCTTACTTGGATGTTTGCTTATTGTGTTAATAAATATTTTAGACTTTAATTTGGAGTCTGGTTCCTCTCAGCATCATTCCCTGCCCGAACCCTTACGTTTCTGGTATACATTTGGATAGGTCCCTGAAGCAAAGTTGGGTGCTTCACGCGCACACATTTGAGCTAATTATAAATTCCCTAAAATTAGGCTTGTTTCTCAACAATATCCCTAGAAGTCAAGATGACAATATTTAGACTGTTGTATTTTGAACACATTATGAAAAGGCATGAATCGTTGGAAAAGGCAATAATGTTAGGAAAGGTGGAGGGAAGTAGAAAGAAAGGAAGACCACATTCTAGATGGATGGACTTTATTAAAGAGACCACGAATATGAGTTTGCAGGAGCTGGGCAGAGTAGTAGAGGATGGGGGAGTGCTGGAGATGTCTCATCCATAGGGTCACCATGGGTCTAGATCTACATGAAGGCAGTTAACAACAACAACAACAACAACAACAACTCTTGTGGAGTATCAACAAAGCCTGATTGTACCTGTAAGGGCAGGAAACCAGATTCTAGAGCTATTCAAGTTATTTTCCATGCCACCTTCATTGCTGAACCTGTCTGTCTTTGTTCTCTTCCTTGCTTTTTGTTACTATTTGATTTAGCATAAAGGGCGTGCTGTGTTTTCTTAAGTTGCTTTTGCTCCATTTCACATTTTTTCATAATGTCCTCATGACACAATAAACAGAGTTAAAGGGTCTTGGCTGATGAGGAAGAGTATAGAAAATAACAGCCAAAATAGACAAAATTAAATTCTTCTGAGCTTTGGCTCAGGGTAGCCCAGGACAGTATAAACAAGGGTCATATATTTTGGAGGCAATTCAAAGGATAAGCTTTCAAATATAAAAGAGGGCCTAGTTCTGTAAACCCAAATTATGCAAATATGTGATTTCCAGACTACACTGTGCACAAACCTTTGGCCAGCAATAAGAAATAACTAAGGTTAAAGGTCTTATTAGGAAAGCTCTGGCATGGAACAGAAATTGCATGTGATGTGGGATGACGAAAAGGGCAAAAGATGGTGGGAAACTGTAAGAGCCTTCCAGTGTGCACTGATGGGCCCGAAAATGAATGTCATGGGGTGACATGACATTCGACAGAACTAGAAATGGTAACAGACCTGGCTTACAAATGTATCAGGAGTGAATGATAGACTCAACGTCACTACATCAAGCTATAGCTGCATAGGAAGTAAAATGACAGCATCAGTACTTCCTGCAAATAATAAACTAGACCAGAAAGGTGCAGATAAGGCTAGAATTTTTCTTCCTATTCTGTTGCCTTGAAGTTGTTCCTTTCTCAAGAAGGTTTCTTTTCAAGAGAGAGAGTGAGTTTAAAAATGGTATCTACTTCCCATGGTCCCAAAATAGTCAGAGCTTGGAAAATTTGCATTTTGGACTATAATTCCCAGAACCCCCCAACCAGCATAGCCACTGTAATTCAGAATCTCCAAAAAGAACATTTCCAGGTTCTGAAAAATAGTACAGACCATTTTGTTATCTCAATATCCTACCAGCTCATTCTGCTGCTTATATAGATTGAGTCCATAGACTTCACGGGAACAATATATATATGATAGGAGTTCTTTGAATTAGTATGGAGGTTCATCTTTATTCAACAAGTATGACAGGATTCAAGTTACACAACTGTGATTGATTTTCCTAACCATCTCTCTTTTAGAGGCTGTGTATGATTTGTTAATCTTCACAGTTAATAATGGATAGTTGAAACTTTAACAAGTGAAAATCAGCTGAGGTCTAGCAAGGCTTTATTGCACTTATTTGCTTATGCTTTATGTGCCTCTATACAGTGCCTTACAAATGGGGAAAGGCTGGGTAGGTAAACTGTTTCCTGATCATTAGAGAGGAAGTCCTGAACCTGTTCTGGATGTAGCTCTGCAGTGACCTGGGGACAATGGCAGTGATTGAAATTAACATATTGCTCAGCTTAAGTGTCAGCTTTTTATCTTTTCACCTGAGTCTGTACATGTTGCTTTAACAGTCAACTCTTTGGATTTGCAGACCTGAGAGCCACAAATTCAATCATTTGCGAATCATTATGTCCCATATTATTAAATGGCTTCATTGTGAACATGGAAGCGTGTGCGTTCATATTGCTGCCATCATTGTGAACATGGAAGCATGTGCGTTTGCACTGCTGCCATTTAATAATATGGGGGTGGAGGAGATTATTTGCAGCTTTTTTGCATCTGTGAGGGTCCCATAACCAAAATTCCACAGATCCAAAGAGTCAACGGTACATACAAATCTGCCAAATCAGACTGTCAGTCTATCTAGCCAAGCATAACAATAGCAATATCAAGTATATTTCTATACTGCTTATCAGTTCACTTAAGCACTCCCTTAGCAGTTTACAATGTGTAAGCTAATTGCCCCCAACAAGCTGGGTACTCATTTTAGTGGCCTCAGAAGGATGCAAGGCTGAGTTGATCCTGAGCCCCTGGCTGGTATTGAACTCACAACCCTATGGTTTGTGTGTGAATGGCTGCAGAACAGCCATTTAACCACTGTGCCACCAGGGCTCTTACACTAGGGTTGTCTACCTGCTGGCTGTAGTTTCTTCCAGGGTGTCAGGCAGAGGGCTATCCTATCACCTTCTGCTACCTGTCCTTCTCTGAAGATACCACAAGCAGCACCTGGAACTTTTGCTTGCAAAACACATGCTTTAGCAATGAACCACGGTACCACTCTGAGTTGTATGATGTGCAGTCATTATCAGCTAATAAGCAGGACTGGCCCTGCCATCAGGTAATGTGAGGCAATTACTTCAGGCAGCAAGTGCTGGGAGATGACAATATGGCATTGAAGGAGATTGCTGAGTGATGTGTGGCCTGCCCTCTCTCCCTCAACTAGCTTTCTGCCTCCAGGTGTGATGGGTTCCATTGTCAGTATAGAAGAAAAGATTCACTTTTGTACATGGAAGGAGTAGGTGCACCATCATGTTTGTTGCCTTAGGCAGCAAAGTGGTTTGGGCCAGTCTAGTGACAGCATTTGCCTCCACATGGTGAAAGTGACATCAAACAAACAGGCCAGAGTGATCTTATATTTCTGGTCAGTCGGCAACCCTACTTAATGAGGAAGAGCAACTACAAGCGCAGCATTTGCCAAAAGTGATTTGCATTCCATGGTGCTGCCAGAACAAATTACTTATTTCTCTTTTCCACTGGCATTTTCCTAAACTGGTATTTTATTACTAAACACTGTGTTGAATTCTGAGCTTATTTGCACTTAGCCCTATGTAAATACTCTGTAGCCAATGTGGACTCTAACTATTAATGTAAGCCAAGGTAATGTGTGTTACAGGTCTCTAATAGGAAATAGATTCTGAGCAGCAATTAAATGCTCATGTAATTTTTGGTTTTATGGGCTCCAGGAAAGAGATTAACTTTGTCCAAGGGGGTCTGGGAGTGATTCAGAGCTATAACCCATTAAGAAAATGAGTAAATGCAAAGTTTCTCTCTTCCGTTCCAATCACATAATTAAATAGTATTGCTCCCTTGCACTTGGAAAACATGTTTATTTTTGGAAATAAAAATAAAGCAGGAAAGTGCCATTAAGGATATTGTGTTTTATAAACCTTTCTAGATGATTGGTAGTGGAACAAATATACAGTTACATCAACTTACTTATTTTACCCAGGACTGGTGCAAACCATTTTTTAATGCCTCAGGTGGAGCAGAAATCCAGTCAGGATGTTGTTGTTGTTGTTAACTCCTCTCAAGTCAGCCCCAACCCATGGTGACCCCATGGATGAGGTGTATTGACCATGAATGAGGAGATTATCGCACTGTTTTCCCCCCATTCTGGACAGGGGCTGAGACTGGGCTGGGACCATTTCTTATTGCACAGCTCTGTGCCAGATCAGAGGCATCTAGTTCCTGATCGGAACAGTTCCCATTATTTTTTTAAGAATGGTAAAAAACCATTCTTAGCTAAGTATGGGAGAACTCCTGATCTGGTATGGGGTGCATCCGATATGGGCATGGAGCTGTGCGACAGGACATGGTCCCAGCCCAGTCTCAGCCTGTGCCTGAATCAGGAAAAGACAGCCAGTGCGATAATCTCCTGAGTCAAGTATATGTGATTTTTCATAAAATTTTGGACACATGTGGAGTTCCCTCTATTACCCCAGGCTGACCTCTGAGGGATGTCACCCATAATCCCCTAGATGGCAGGTTATGTAAGCACTGAGAGACCTGCCCAGGACAACTGGAAAATTCCCTACCAGACAG
>CM034703.1:187298092-187310690 GCA_020142125.1 Phrynosoma platyrhinos
TCTTATATGCCGAAAAATACGGTAAATAAATATATTAAATTTGATATCTATTTGATTTACTTAGCGCTCCTCCCCTTTTCACTGTGTGGTTTCAAATGCAATTCTCTGAATGCAGTTTCCTGCAATCTGTGGCATAGCACAGTGGTGTCTGGTGAAGAGCAATTGTATTTACATCAGTGGTTCAAACAAAGCTTTAGACATCAGTGTTCAACTGACATCAAGTAGGTAAATAGTTAGGGCCTAAAAGATTCAGGTTATACACTCTGCAACACAGAATTAAGCACACATTTTAAAAAACATCAATTTTATTGGGCTTTAAAAATGCTTAACTCTATCTCCAATCCCTTATCCTTTGATGAGAGCCCAGTGACAATAAAAATTCAATAAAAAGGAGAAAACTGCCAGTTTACCACATCTGAATTAGAAATATTTGGTATTCTGAACAAGATTGTAGTTCCCTTTTCTTCAGATATGAACACAAAGATTTAAGCTTGTGCTACCCAGCCCAAGATGTGGGTGGAAAAGAACTAGTTTGGCACAGCAATTTTTTAGGTGTCTACTCAGGGCCTTACTGCACATCTTCTTTATACCGCATTAATCTACTCCAGCTTTCGCAGTAGGGATACTGAACTGTACTGCACCTTGCTACTTCTCTGCATAATCTTGCCATTAGCATGCTTCACACATGGATTTCTCTTTCACAGAACCCACCTCATAGCCTCCTTCCCTATCCCATCCCCAGTTTCATGATGGTCTTTTTTTTTTTTTAATTTGGTCATTTGTTTTGCCGCCATGGCATCATGGTGGAAAGATGTCATGCTAATGCCTATTGCTGGGTGAAAGCTTTTCTCATGAGAGACTGGACAGGAAAATAAGTGGCCACACTGCCCCCACCACTTTTTCCATTTTGTGTAGATGAAACTGCATACTTTTGAACTTTTGATTTGAACTTGTTAGTGGGTGTACTTTGCGTTGCAGTTGTTTCCTTGCTACTGTGGCTTCATAGCATTGTGGTGCCAACCTGGTAGGGTGCTGCAGTTGAGAGTGATCTTCTCAGTCAAAGCATCAGAAGTTGTCTATGGATTCTCTGCACACATTTGGGGATTTTCAAGAGAGGATCTAGCCGGCCACATCTCCAACCTGCCCACATTGAATCTAGTAATAAAGTTCTTACAGAAGGAACCAGGATCAGATTTCTGCAGCAAAAAAACTACTGTTTGATGATGCAAAAAGTGATCATTAACGGATTATTTCCAGTGTACACAAATGCATATTTGTGATGGCGGGACAACTCCAGGACACAAATGACATCGTGCAGCAGGGCATGATAGCTGCTGATATTTTATGCCACCTTCATGTGATAAGACCCTCAGAAATAAGTCCCACAGTCTTCATTGGAGATTATTCCCAGACAAATAGTCAGAGGATTGTAACTTTAGTCAATGTTCTATAATATTCACCCTTTATCAGTTAATAATTACCTAATCCATCTAATTGTTTATTGAACGCATTCATAGGCAAGAGAGTTTGTGGCACATAAAATGATTTTTAAAAAATAAACAAAATGTGTATTCTAATTTTCACATCTGAGTTTTTTAAAGTATGGCAGGAAAGGCGATAGAAAAAAAGGCTAACAAGTGCCACTCCATCCTATGGAATGCAACCTTGAATCACAAAGACTGACTTCATATGTAGAGCTAAAGATAGTGTCCTGGGTTGGTGAAGAAGAATGTTCTTCAGATATTCTCCATTTCCCTCAATTTTACTTCCACATACAAATAACTATGAGGCTCAGCATCTTTTAGAACCCAAAGAACTATAAAGTAGTGGCTCTTAATCTTGGGTTATTCTCCATATGTTTTGGCCTTCTGTTCCCAAAATATTTGGTGATTTGGTCATGCTAGCTGGGGCTTCTGGAAGATCGAGTGCAATGAACTGGAAGCTCCTTTGCACCATCCATTTGTTCCCACAAATTGTCATGTTGCCGTGTGAAAAGATGACACATCGTAGTAACTGACTTGACTGTTTATCATAGTTTTTTTTTGGGGGGGGGCAGGGGTTCAGATCTCATCAAACCTTTCAGCCTAACCTACCTCACAGGATTATTATGAAATAAAGAAACAAATGACATAATCTTATGTGTTCTACATTGAAATCTATGCATTGAGAGCTCAGTGTAAATGAAGATGATGGTGGTGATGTGGATGATGAATAATAAGAAGAATACCACACATTCCCCAGAGCCTGGAAAGTTACTTTTTAACAGAAACGTACTCAGTTTCTGAACATTATGTTGATTTAAAAAAAAAAGTTTAAAAGTAACCAGTTGCTGTTACTCATTATGATAATGGAAAAAGGTAACTTATTACCTCTATATGTTGCTCTCTTTGTTTTCCCATTACTTTTTAATAATTTTATAATAATTATAATAATAATAATAATTTTTAGCCTGCCCCTCTGAATGCAATCGAGGCGGCTAACAAAAGTTAAAATTACAAATTATATTTTTGAGGTGGATGGCATCAATCCTCGGAAAAGTCTTGTCAAATTTTCTCTTGAAATACCCTTATAAAAGTAACTTTTGAAAATAACTAAAAATGATTACTCATTATGCCAATCAATTAACATTGCCTGTTATGGGTATCAATGCTACTAATAGCTCATTACTTCCAAGTTCTGCATTAACCTATCCTATAAATTGATTGCAAGCATTATTGGGATAAAGTGTGTGCTGCTGGATTGGATCAAAGATAAGCAGTTATGAGAGTCCTGCTCCAAGATGTAGCTACAGAGGGACAAAATATAGGCATTGCTTCCCCCCCCCCCCATATAAAAATCCTGCCTCTCTGTTAATAAAACTTTTCTACACTCCCAAAATTTCCAGCACTGGAGAGTGTGAAAATCACTCATACCTACAACTTATATGTTTTCTGTTTGCTTTCCTTTGCAATTTATCTGCTCCTTTTCATTGGATTCCTAAACTCTATTTCTAAATGCTTAACTGAAGTTTAAAGTGACTTCAATGCTAGAAATTTAGAGACAAAAGAAAAATTTCGTTTGAAGGAGAGAGAACTCTTATGCAGGGGTGATGGTGGGATGAGGTTGTGCTTGTGTTAGAAGAAGATGACCCATGCCATTTCTTTTTCTCCCTGTAGCCCTTCTTGCTTCATGAAAAGCTGCTCAGAGAGAGGCTGGTGGACCTCCTGGAGTAGCATGAGAGTCAGAATAAGTGGGTGGAGGGGGTGTATGTCCATGAATAAGAAGGCGTTTGTGAAGAGTGCTTATCTCATCCCTTCCTTCAGTGGTGAGCCTATGCTGGACCTTTGTGCTTTAAAATCACAGCGCTAGAAAGGGTCCCATGGAAAATCAAGTTCAACTCCTCGCTTAATGCAGGAATGCTTGCTAGAGCGTTCCCAGCAGGTGGCTGTCCAGCCTCTTTTGAAATGACAACTTTGATGGTCTGGTTGAAGGCTATGCAGGACTAGTGCAGCAGACGGTGGCAGATTCCATAGGTGTCACTAGGGAGTGCGGGGGGGTGGGTTACAGACCACACTGGGTGACACCCCAGAGGACGGTGTATACCAGGTGGGGTGGCACACCCAGTGGGACTGGTGTGGCTGCTGGGTGAGTGAGAAAGGGCATTGCTTCCCTTTCCTTCTCCCCCTCCAGAGGCCACAATGCCACCTTCCTTAAGGAGCCCTGGTGGCACAGTGGTTAGATGCCAGTACTGTAGCCACAGGGTTGCAAGTTCGATCTCAGGCAGGGCTCCAAGATCCACTTTGCCTTCCATCCTTTTGTAGGTGGGTAAAATGAGTACCCAGCTTGTTGGGGGCAATTGACTTACACATTGTAAACTACTTAGGGAGTGCTAGTTCACTGATAAACAATATAGAAATGTACTTGCTCTTGTATATTCCTCAGCAGCGGCTGCTCTGTGTGTGCCTCCCATTCAGAGTCCTGCATGGCTGAACCCTGAATGGGTGCTCTGGAGGCCACAGTGCTGTCCCCTCAGCAGTGATTGGGCTGGGTGGCAGCTGGCCAGCAGGCTGGAGGGAGGGCAGGGCAGTCCCCTCCTGCACCGTATGACAATAACTGCAGTGATGCCACTGAGTGATGCCTATGGTTGTCTGTGAGGACCAGCACAATATTAAAATTATCTCCCTCAGGCCCCTGACATGCTTCTGAGAGTGGACGTTATCACACGGGGTCTAAAGCAGACAGAACCCCGTCCCATCCCTGTCCCATTGCGGTTTTTTTCCCGTGTGTTCACACGACGTCACAGAGAACCTCGTCCCATCCCCGTCCCAATGCGGCATCATCCCCGTTCTTTTGAATGCCGGTTTCCTGGGGAATTACATTTGCGCAACCAGAATGATACCGCAATGATGCTGCTTTCATTCATTGCGGAATGATGCTAGTTGCGTCTGATAGCAATTTCCGTCTTGTGGGGTCTATACCGGTATAGTTCTGGATTGATTCCATACAGCTTTCTTGCCGCTTTGAGACCCGTGTGTGATAACATCCAGTGTCTCAGCAGTCAAAGGGCTAGATTATTACTTTCTAAGTTTCCCAACAAATAAGAATGATTCATCTAGGAAAATGTCAGCCCATGAGTTGCCCCATAACTTGTTTTGTACTCCTGAAACTGTTACCATTCTGTCCAGAGTGACAGTTCTGTTCAAAGGAAAACCCAAGAACCCTTTGAGAAGGTGATCTTGAGAAGGTAATAATGATTGTTGTCTATAGAATGGTGGGTTGATGTGGTGAGACAGATTAAGCTAACACAACAACCTTTATTTCTTCTTTATTCTGTGCTTGGATTATAGATCTGTGCATTTCATCTTGAACCACACTCAGATCAATCGGCATGACAGATTTCTTTGCCTGAAGGCTAGCATTTCCCTGGCATTTTCCAGTGACAAGCAGTTGCACCATGGACCTAAAGAATGAGCTGCTCAACACCACAGCCTTCTGGACTCCTTCCTCCTCTCAGTTTGACCCTTTCTGCCCAGAGACATCTGCCACTAATGTCTCTGTCAACATGACAAGCCATCACTATGACTTGACTAGCAATGCCATCCTTACCTTCATTTACTTTGTGGTGTGCATTGTGGGTTTGTGCGGTAACACTTTGGTCATCTATGTCATTCTCCGTTATGCCAAGATGAAGACCATCACCAACATCTATATACTCAACTTGGCCATAGCTGATGAACTATTCATGTTGGGATTGCCTTTCCTGGCTATGCAGGTGGCTTTAGTTCACTGGCCCTTTGGGAAAGCCATTTGCCGGATTGTCATGACCGTGGATGGAATCAACCAGTTCACCAGCATCTTCTGCCTTACAGTTATGAGTGTGGACAGATACCTTGCTGTTGTACACCCCATAAAATCTGCCAAGTGGAGGCGACCAAGAACAGCAAAGATGGTCAATGTAGCTGTCTGGGGGATCTCCCTTCTGGTGATACTGCCCATCATGATATACGCTGGGGTGAGCAATAACCATGGGAGCAGTAGTTGTACCATAATCTGGCCAGATGAATCTGGTGCTTGGTATGCTGGCTTCATCATCTATGCTTTTATTCTGGGCTTCTTGGTGCCCCTCACCATAATATGCCTTTGTTACCTGTTCATTATTATCAAGGTCAAATCCTCTGGGATCAGGGTGGGCTCCTCCAAGCGGAAGAAATCAGAGAAGAAGGTCACCAGGATGGTCTCCATTGTAGTTGCTGTTTTCATCTTCTGCTGGCTGCCTTTCTACATCTTTAATGTCTCATCAGTCTCTGTTATGATTGTGCCAACACCTGTCCTTAAGGGCATGTTTGACTTTGTAGTGGTTCTCACCTACGCCAATAGCTGTGCCAACCCCATCCTTTATGCCTTCTTGTCTGACAACTTCAAGAAGAGCTTCCAGAATGTCCTCTGCCTCATGAAAGTCAGTGGCATGGATGAAACTGATAGGAGTGACAGCAAGCAGGATAAATCCAGGCTCAATGAGGCTACAGAAACACAGAGGACATTGCTGAATGGAGACCTTCAGACCAGCATCTGAAAGATCAGTGCAACTGTCCCCTCATCTCCTTCCTGTGTCTTCAACAGAAGGCAGTTGGTTCCCACAAGTCAGGTCAAGAGCCTTTCAGACTCTTCTGTTAAGGGAATGGGAAATGGATGGGTTGGGTTGGTGCAAGAACAGACTTGCTTCTGCAGCCAAAGTCAGGCTGAATTTAAGGATACTATTCAAAAGGACAAGCACACTGTGAGGATCATAGACTAGAAAAACATGCAGGTGTGTGTGCAGCAGTACATGCATGTCTGAATACACAGTGCGGTTGAGCATTGAGTGATTGATCTCTGTCCCAGATCCCATTCGAGCTAATCTGATCTTTAACACAAAAAAACAAACAATCCTTCACAGGACTTGTGGTGCACACAAAATCTATACTTTCAAATATTATGTTTCCAATATTTGACTTAAAACTTTTTTAAAAAAAGAAGAACTTGGCTGAAAATTTAACATTTAAACCATTTCCCCCCTCCAAGTGTTGAGTTGATGAGAAGTTCAGGATCTGAAAACTTTTCATCATGTTCAGATCATTTGAACTCTCGCCATTTCCAAATTGTGGGTGTTTTGAAAGTTTAGGTCTATGTGTTCTAAAAAAGAGAAAACACTGAATCCATGTATTTTATATCAGAATGAAAGTTCACACAATTATAGAGCTATTCACAAGGGTGGTGAGGTGAATAGTAACTACATAATCACTATCTCATTCTTGTTTACGGACTAGGTAATGGAATGGGATCTTTGAAAGGAGAACCAGGGATCTTGAAAAATACAGAAAGTATATAGCATGCTGATGTTGGTGGTGGGTGGGTGGGATGGATAGCGGCAGGGGATAGACTAGTATCTATGGCTGGAATAATTCCCTTACTATGGCTTTACGTGAATTATGTGTATAGCCCTAACTCTGTATCTTTGCCTCCAACATAATAGTTTTACCCACTGAAAGGACCTTTGTTGATAGAACAGAATTGCCAAAAGTTTAAGACTCCTCTCTAGCATCTGCCAAATGCCAAATGCCAGGCAATACCTTTATTAGGAACAATCAAAATATCACAAACTCATGAATAAGCTTTCGGATCCTCTAGCTTGCTTCATGTGGCTGGCTCTTGTTCTCAGCTTTGCAACTTAAGGAAGGTATTATGTAACACACTGAGGCATTTGAAATTTTTCCAAGGAATCCACCAGTTTTTGTCAAAACAGTGAATGTAGTGAACCTTGGATGAGGTTTAAAGCTCACTTTCTTCTTCATCATGCCCCAATCCTAAAATAGAGACAGGATGAAAAGAATCACAGTGCCATTCCTATTATTCCCTATCATTTTACTAGAGTGATCTCCTACCCTTTCACTGCTTGATGGCTGAGTGGTGGTCTCACATGTTTGAAATAGCCATCAGAGATCAAATGACAGAGCAGTATTACCTTTGATAGCCTTGTGGCTACCCATTGTTTTTCTGGGTGAATGGGGGACATACTAAGGAGTAAGTCTAGGGGTTTTTTTTCCAACCTAAAGAGCCTAACCAAACCAAATCAACTGTGGGGAGAAAAGCAACCGGGTTGCAAATGAGAGTGGGCATACTAAGGTATTTTGTAAGCTGTCCCCCTGCCTCCACCTAAAAGAAACCTGAGGGTTAAAATGGCCAAAGATATATCTCTGGCATAGCTAATGGCTCTGGTGGTGGCAGGTGGGAGAGACTCTTGAGGGGAAAGCTCTCAGGTATGGCTTTCATTTCAAAATCTGGCACCTTGTGCAGAACCCCCAAAATCTTATCTTTCATCTGTTGAGAAAAGAAGGGGACTTTCTAATCCTGCTTGAAAGCAGATAGGCCATATTAAGAGAATACCCAGGACAGCAGCAGGAGGAGGAGAAAAGCAGTAGTTAGGTTTTCCTGGAAGTGGGCATTGTATAGTGGTTTGACTGTTGGACTATGGCTCTGAAGACCAGATTTCAAATCCTGGTTCAGCCATGTAAATCCACTGGGTGACCCTGGGCAAGTCCCACTCTCTCAGCCTCACAGCATGGCAATAGCAAACTCTCTTTGAAGAAACTTGCCAAGAAAACCCCATAATAGGGTCGCCTTAAGGTTGATGTAAGTCAGAAATTACTTGAAGACACACAACAATGTTGTCCTTAAACTTTCCTGGAGCATGAGCTCACTGTTCTACTGAGCATGCTGTACTTCCCATTGCCCCCTATTTCTCCAGCATGTTAGAGGTTGCTAGTTTTTCTTTCTCTTCTCCATCCAAATACCTGTCCAGAAATTCCAAGCCTTTTCATAATTTAATAAATGTTGGCCTTCATTTAAAAAGTATACAGATTAAGCAATCTCTTTTGTTTTAGTTCAAATCTTTGGGTTTCCTGGTTACAGAATCTAGATTCTTTAACAATTGGTGGTTCTCATCTTTCCCGCCCCACCACCTCCATCCCCACGATGATTTGTAGGACACATTCCTTATTGCAGAATCCATAGCCTGTGGGAAACATTATTATACACTTCCTGTCTTTGTGAGAAACATTTTGATGCAAGACTGTTTGCATGTTTTATCAGTGGAGTTCTGGGGCATTTAAGAATAGAGTATGACATTTTATGACTTGTTGGGGATGGCAAAGGACCACTACAACCCCCAGTCTTGTGCTATGAATTCCATTGTCAGCTATAGGTATGTGAAGCCCTGAGCAGACGAACCTGATGAATACAATCCCATCGAGAACTGGGAAATCACTACTGAACATTATATGATTTGTTCACCTATCTGGATTATTTTTTTAAGTTTGGATACATACATGTTTACATAGGAAACACATAATATATTCTGAGAGATATTCTCTTTCTTTCTCACACACACGTAAGTGTATGTGTGTATATTTGTGTGTGTGATACATATATAGCTATACATAGATCTCTCTCTCTCTCTCCCTCCCGCTCTCTCATATCATACATTATATATTCAGTGTCCAACCCTTTGGCTCCACAACTATGGTTGCTTTCCAGGTAATTAGTCCCACTGAACACAGTGGGGCTGACTTTTGAGGAAAGATGGCTGCAGGGCAAATGTTCTTCTTCCCACTTGTGTTTCATTGCCTTTTGGGGTTCTTGTGCTCTCTGCCCAGACCATGGACAACTCTTATGAGTCCAAGGGCTCCTTTTCTGCCCTGGACCATCTGGGCGGGGGGACACATAGACTGCCCTAAAGACAAAAACAAAACGATGTGGCCAGAGGTTTACTTTTGGTGTTTCAAAACAGATGTATTACACAGTGCAGCGCCCCCTGAAACCTGTTTTAAAGATGAAGCACTACTCCTCAGAGGCTTCCAGATGAGACCGTTCATCTTTTTCCCCTTCTAGGAAAAGACAAATCTACAGGGGTCTCAGAAGTGTCAGAGCCCCCAAAAACAACTTTGGGGACTGAATTTGGCTCTGATGCTTCACTTTGAACTCCCCACTGTACTTTTATATGAGAGAGAGAGATTTACATCATCTAACCAACTGAGCTTTTATATTTGCATAACAGACCAATTCTTTTCCTAAAAAGTTTAAGCTCTATCTATCTATCTATCTATCTGACAAAGGTGAAATTTCCCAGGAGGGTATATTGTCTTAAAATTAATAAGAGAAATAATAATCAGATTCCCTCTTGTGACTTTACAAAGAGAAAAGCAGGAAAAACAGACCCTGCATTTCCCCAATTTTTTTTTAAATGGAAAGACCCACAGATGTTTTCAGCGCATTCATTTCTGTTACCCATTCTTTCCCTTCCTGTTTTCTTCTGCACCTGAAACAATGAGATGGGAGATTTTTAAAAAACCCAATTGGCTCAAGGTTAATTTAAGCTCCATAAATGAAAATGTTATGTGCTCTTATTCTAGATCCAAATCTAAATGACATTTTGGAGTCCAGTGTAGACTTGCCGTTGGTGCTTTTCCTAAAGCTTTTGGCAACAGCTAGATATACAAGCAGTCCATGGTCCTACCCAGAGCTTGAAAAGTGGCCAAAGGTCCAGTTTTGGTTTTGAAAAACAGGTTGTATGTGTGTGTGTATTTAAATACTTGCAGTGGCAAGCAACCTACTTTAAAGAGGAATCATTCCTGAAATTCTGGTAGTGATAGTCCAAAAAAGTAACTTGTCCAGGATCTTTTCCTAATCCTCAATTCTAGGTCAAAGTATGATAAAGACCTGTTACTCCAGCCACCGCTACTCCTTTTACCCCAAGGCTAGGGAAAGTGTGGCCTAAGTCTGTTTTGAGGGCCTCAGGAGCCCCTCACTTTTTAAAAACTAAAAGTACTCCCTTCAAACACCCTCGGGGGTGTGCAGAGCAATCTCTCCATTCTTGTCCCCTCCCCAATCTGTTTTATGTCCAGGAGAAGCCATGGCAAGGACATGAGAGAGGTGTGCTTTTATGATGTCTTCTGGAAGCCAGTGTGGCCCTCGAGCCCTTGGCATTTGCCCATTCCTGCTTTACACCAACTTTCCCAGCCTGGAGCACCTAGATTTGTTGGACTACAGCTCTTAGAAAGCACACAGCTGACTGGGTAGTGCTGTAGTCATAGCATCTGGAGAGCATCAGGTTGGGAGAGGTGGCTCTACACCCACCTCTTGTCTCTAGGTTATTGACTGGAAAGCCACTCTTCTTCCTATGGGGTGCAGATGTGGTTTGACGTATCACTTCTAAGTGATGCTGCAGTTATTTCCCCTGGCAGTAATGTGGTGTTTGCACCCTTCTCTTTTTAACTGGAGAAAACGGAGGGTGAGAGTTTTCCTTTGCCTGCTACACAACCCCTTTGTACCGTTTGGTGCCTCTGATGGTGGGAATATTTGATTATCTCTTTAGGAGTCAGAGAGGACGTGCATCCCAGTGTCCTCTTTATCGAAGGAAGTAAATATTAACTAAGGCTTTGTGAGGACTCTGTAGGATATATGCAACTGAGGATTAGACAGGAGAACAGCATGCTACATTAAGATGAAAAATCATCTGATGACTGCTAGATGCTGATAAAGCCAGCGATTTTTTTTTAAGCCTGTGTTTTAGGCCATGTTGTATCAAAGAGTTTTAGTGGCTTAGTACGTCGTAGATGGCACAGGAGTTTATTTGCAGAGTGGAAGATGTTTGCTTCGACAATGATCTGTTTACCAAAGTACAACTAACATAGTCATGCCTTCCCACTCAGAGTTGCACATATCTCATATTCTATTGCAGGTAATGATTGTTTGGCTTGATTTTGCAACACAGAATGAAAGAAAGACAGAGAACCTCAGGCTGTAGGGAGGCAATGGAAAGCAATAGACACTACCAATAGTAATGGAAAGAGATGGGATACTGGCTCAGTAGGGCCAGATGCTAGGATTTGAATGGGTGAACAGCAAACATCTATGTAACTTGTACTATTAGGCAGAGTGAAGCAACTGAGTGGGGGTTCATGGTGGCAACATCCCAGCTGTTCGTCCTGAACAGGAAAACAGAGCCCTGTACACTGTACAGCCTGTTCTGGGTCCCTTAAAATAACCTTGTGCCTTAGGGCAGTGGAAGATGCCATCCTGCCACCATTACTGAAGTAAGAGAAAAAGAGGACTTGGCAAAGACAGCACTGGACTTTAAAATGACCACTTACATTGAACAGAACCCAAGAAGGAGACCCACAACACAATTCAAATTGTGAGATGGATTGTTTTATTTTGCTTTATTGTTGTGATATGTTTTGTACATGGTTGTTTACTTGTAGTAATAATTTTCTTTGAAAAATGCTAAAAAAGAGGACTTGGCAAGCCAAGTTATAGGAGAGAGGAGAGGCTTTTAGGTTTAGAGATAAGAAAGGGGTGGTGGCAAGGAGACTGACAAGTTGCCATTTTGCTCAAAGAACCTACCAATATTTTGGGTCCATTGAAATTTGGTCTTCAAATTTTGGTCTCTCAAAGGTACAGGAAGTCTCTTGAAAGTCTGACTTGTTCATTTGGCCAATTTGATTTTGCTAAAATTACCCACATGCACTCCTGCTCTTTGATGTGAAACAGTAATAACAATGCTGCGGTCCATTCAGTTAATAACATCTTTTTTGCTGGATGACTTTTGTTTGTGATTCTTTCAGGCCCTGGTAATTCTATATTCTGAAGCAATGGCAGCTGCTGGCTCCCATGTCAGTGGGATGGAGAATCCACTCAGGCTTTAATTTGAACTTTAAAGGAGCTGTCCGAGGTGATGAACCCTGAAAATGTTGGGCACTTTGGACAGCTCCATTAAAGTGCTGGCTAAAGCCTGCAGTGGATTCTCTGCCCCGGTGACATGGGAGACAGCAGCGGCCACTGCTCTGAAGCTTCCTACTGAAGGCGTACAAGTCTGTCATTTTTTAAAGAAAAAATCAAACTGTGGAAAACGTCCACAACTCTGTCTTCTGCCAGTGGCATTTTTCCTTGGTAGGGCTAAGAGCAGTGGCCTAATTGTATCCAGGCTTTTCTGACTGTGAAGAATTAGTGCTTTACAGTGGTTAGTACTTGGAAACAAGAGCCTCCCCATTCCTATCTCAAGAAGAGTTTGCATTAAAATCTT
>CM034703.1:187340912-187361517 GCA_020142125.1 Phrynosoma platyrhinos
AGTGGCCTCAAGCTGCACTATTTCTGGCAGTCTGTAAAGGCCCTTAAGACTTGAAAAACCAGCAGTGGACTGTATGTGCATTAAAGATGGGAACACCTCCGCATAGACTGAGGTCTGAGTTTGCTCAAGTAATTTAAACCTCCTAACTTGGCAATCAAATTAGGTCCTTTGCTATTTTGCATACAAGGAAGCAGAGAACTTTCGGAAAGTTAAAGCATTTCAATTTTTTCCCCTGAGCTGGCAATAAAAAAATTAAAGGGTGCGATTTCTTTCATCCTGTATTTTGCTTTCTTTATAGGAAATTGAGAAAAACTTGCTGGTAGTTGATTAGACATCCTAGAAGTATCAAAGGCAATTGCCTTAAGGCTGCTACAGGAGGAAGAGTATGAGCCCAATGGCTTCTGCATGTGCATTTCCCAAAGTTGGCAAACCCAGTTCTGAAACTGTTCTGCCCCACTCGGACTTTCTGCAGAAATGCTTCTTTCCACCCTAAACAGGAGAGATAACTTGCTCTGTTGCAGAGAGTGACTAGGGCTCTACGTGCACAGTTCCAGATTTTCAGGGCACATTAACACAGGCAATTGTGATATTTCAGAGGGTCTTTCCCTCTGCTTGTTCTTAATGTGCCCTGTGACCAGGAGGGTGCTACAGACATCGTTCCCTGGTGCCCTGATCTGGAGAGCCTCAGAAGCACTTTGGTTGGGTTGCTGCCAGCTGCAAAAGGCAGGTTTTTGTGGGACGGCATTGTCAGATATGTAGGACTAGTTTTTCTTTTCAGTGGTTCTAAGTGCTTCTCCTTTCCCTTTTCTCTTTGACTCTTGCTATGAAATTTAAAATCTTTAGTTATCTAATGTACAACTCTTGACCACATCTTATATATTCCCAACCAGGTCAACTATCTTACAGGAAAGCAAGTCACTGCTGAAATCCCAGACTGTTTTGGATCAAGGAGTAGCAGAGGCCTTGTGCTCAGCCATGCTTCTTGAGGACAGTTCTCCACGGCAGGCTCTTGCAGATTTCCTGCTGGCCAGGAAGTCTGCGATCCAGCAGCTTCTGAATCAGCCTCATCATGGTCAGTGCAGTTGAATAGTGCAGACACGCTTTTTCCTCCACGCCACTGAAACTAAACAAATCTTGATCAGGCTCACTTCACACCCATTAAACAGTGGCAGCCAGGGAGGTCACTGACAGCTTGGTTTAAGCTGCTATGGCAATGAATCTGTTTCACAGGCATATTAATGTACATATAGTTCAGATTCTAAAGTGAGGTGTTTTCATTTACAACAGAGAGGAGTAGTAATGGACTGGGTTGAACAGAGATACAGGATGGTGTGTCATGAGATGATGATGTAGGTACATTTTTCTCAGTGCATTTTCTTAATGATGGTACTGGTGATCCATGGTTGGAGCAGGTGGGTGAGCCTTCCCAGTTCCTCACTATGGCTGCCTATGAATGGTGGGTCCCTTTCTGAACCTTTGTTTAGTGGGAATATAAATAGATCAATTAGCAAGGGCTCTCATCTTGAGAACCAGTGTGGTATAGTGGTTTGAGTGTTGGGCTCTGGGAGACCAGGGTTTGAATCCCTGCTTAGCCATGAAAACCCACTGGGTGACCTTGGGAAATCCCACTCTCACAGTATCAGAGGAAGACAAACACAAACCTGCTTTCAACAAATCTTGACAAGGAAATCTCATGATAGGTTTGCCTTATGTGGTCAGAAATAACTTGAAGACATACAGACATACCCCCCCCCTCTCTCTCACACACACAAACACACACCTGTTATAAATATACTGCTCTGGCCCTTCAGAGTTCTTAATTTTCAAATGTGAATGCGTATATGGCTGCTATTTGTTATTAGATAACCTTTTAAAACAAACCAACCAACCCACAGACGCTGGCATTAAAGCACAAGTCTGTTCCTTGGTGGATCTCCTAGCAACAACCTTGTATCAAGCTCATGCCCTCTTCTATACGCTGCCAGATGGAACACCCTCAGATCCATCTCTTCCCTGTGGTTTGCTTTTTTCAACTCTGGAGACTGTCACAAGCCAGCATCTAACAGGTGAATAATAGAGCCAGATGTGGCTTTGCCTAAGCATTTCTTGTGTGCTTAGAGCCTAATTTGATCCTTAGTGACCCCATTTCTGTTTTTTCTCCACAATTCTCTTAGGTAAAGGCATCACAATTTTGAATGAAGAAAGCAAGTTGAGCAGCTCATTCAAATATTTGCCACCTTCCATCACAGAATTCCAGCCAACACTCAGAACTTTAGCACATCCCATTAGCCAGGATTACCTAAAAGACACACTTCAGAAATGGATTAATGTGTGAGTCTGTAAAGAATGTACTCTGCTGGAGGTATTTGCCATTGTGCACTAGATGAAAAATACATTGTGTTGTATTGTATTTTTAATTATATGGAAATGATTGTGGTTGGCATTGATCAGCTCCTGAGTTCTGTAGACTGAACAAATTATGGAAGAGATGCACAAGCAGAATCATGTAGAAGTATTTTGGGATTGACATATTGTGGTTCTGGCCCAGCTGATAGTCTTTTTTTATGCCCTAGTTTTCTCTAGCCTCAAGATAGAAAAAGAAAAAACTCAAACAGAGGTTTAGTTTCTTGCTACATTTATACTGTCTTTCAGTACACATCCCAAGGCAGTGGACAAAAAAAAAATAAATTAAAAAAAATGAAGTAAGCTATCTGAGATATGCAACATGAAAATGATAGAATGAACCATGAAGTGCCATGGTTTATGTTTAGTTAAATCAAATACCAACTATTAGATGTAAACATGGGTAAAGGCCTGCACACATACATGGCTATCAAAACATCAACAATGTTGGTGTTTTTTCATGTTCAAGGGGAGGGCCATTTCAAAGGGTAATTGTTTTCTGATTGCTGCCAGACATGACCTCTCCATGCTCAACTAGCAGCCCTGGTGGCGCAGTGGTTAAATGCCTGTACTGCAGCCACTCACTCATAGACCACAAGGTTGCGAGTTCAATACCAGCCAGGGCTGAGGCTCGACTCAGGCTTGCATCCTTCCGAGGTCGCTAAAATGAGTACCCAGATTGTTGGGGGGCAATCAGCTCACAGTTGTAAACCGCTTAGACATCCCATAGCGTGATATGAAGCGGTATATAAATAAGCTGCTTTTGCTTTGCTTTCATCTGATCAAAGTATTCTAACAGGATTCTTAAGAGAGAAGCTGCTCCATCTGGTATCTTGGTCCAAAGCTATTGAAGCCTTATAGACCACAAAGGCCATCCAGTCCAACCCCTTACCATGAAGGAATACACAATCAAAGCACTCCTGACACCCTTTGAAATGGCCAGCCAGCCTGTTTAAAAATCTCCAAAGAAGGAGACTCCACCACTCTCAGAGGCAGTGTGTTCCACTGTTCTTCTTGATGTTTAGGTGGAATCTTTTCCTGTAGCTTGTTTAAAACCAATTTATTAATTGGTAGCTATTGCTGCTCCTTTAGAAGAACACCCAGAAGAACAGGTTGGCCAGTGCAGTTTGAGACAGCTGCTGCTGTCAGAACAAGCCTAATAACAGCTTCACACAAAACAAATTGCAGTTATCCATCTTTGAAGTTAGCAGTGAGTCACAACGTTAAGGCTGGACCTAACCAGATAAAGCTGTAGTTGATACACCAAGTGAAACTAGTGGCACTTTTAGGAACTGTTACTGGGCTGCTAGTAACAAAGATAAATGAAACGATATGCTAGCCAAATTGTAGAGGGACTCACACATCTACCTACTCACTTGCCTTTGTTTCTTTCAGGTGCAATGAAGATATAAAATCTGGGATCACAAACTTGCTGGTATATGTGAAAAGTCTTAAAGGCTTGGCTGGGATCCGTGATGCTGTATGGGAGCTACTCACTAGTGAGTCCATGAGTCAAAACTGGGAAACTGTATGTAACCGGCTCCTTGACAAGCCCATCTCTCTCTGGGAAGATCTGTTACAGCAGCTCTTCTTGGATAGATTACAGGTAAGATATGGACTCATCTTGGCTAGGTAGCTAGAATGCTACCAGATTCAGCCAAGTGTCCAGTACAGGAAAATGTGTCTTTCTGGATTTGGACAACAGCTCTTTTTGTGTAAACCTGTATTAGAGTTGTTGGAAATGGACTGATAAATATTTGGTTCTGAATAAGGATAATTGCTGTAGGGAAGAAATGTCGATTGTAAGAGGACTGTCATCTGACCCTTTTTATTAATAGCAAAATATCAAGCCAATCCACATCAAAGCCAGCTCCTGTTTTCTTGATTTCCCTATTGTTTTCTCATAATTCCCTAACTCACTCTGGATGTATTGTCTTTTATATTTGAATGTGCTTCCTTGCTTGCTTTCCAGTGGCAAGAACCTTCTTGGTTACAAATTCTATTCTTGAGACATTTGAGACTAGTTCACTGTACAACATACACTGGTCATCCTTGGATTCTTTGGGTATCCCTTCTGAGTGGACCCATGGCAAGAACACTGATACGTTATAAATGGGCAGAAGTTGAGAATCAATACAAGAAAGTTACCAAACCAATAAATCCATGCATTTCTTATTCTGCCTTAAAACCATTCTTGTGGTTCTGCCTGGTATATGCCAGCTTCTGGCTCCATGTAATGACCTTTTTTTTCTCCCTTTTCTTTTCCAGACACTGACAGAGGAAGGATTTGGTGACATTTCCAGCAGCTCCAGAGAACTCCTTGTTCTGGCTGTACAGGATCTTGAAGCTAAATTTGACATGTCTGCCCACAACAAGCACATCCGCTTTGAACATAACATGGCTTCTTTCTTATGGTCAGAGAATCCTAATGATTTGCCACCTGATGCTGCTTGGATCAGTGTAGGAAGCCGCAGTCCGTTCACCAAGAGTGGGTTGTCCATGAAGGCTCAGGCCCACAGCCCTGGGGTCCAGAGCTTCTGCAGTGCTTTAGATTCCAAACTAAAGGCCAAATTAGATGATCTTCTCTCTTACTTGCCCACAGATTCCTCTTCATCTAAGGACACTATGCATGTGCAGTCCAAGAACTCTGCCTTTGACAGATTTGCCGATGCAGGCACAGTGGAGGAATTGTTGCGCAATCACTGTATCCGCTGTGTGGATAACTTGCTGGACTGTGTTAGGGAAGAGGTGCATCATGCCCAGGATGTGCTCCAGGGATGTCCAGATGCTTTGCATAACCCCAAAATTAATACTGTTCTTTTCATGGCACGGCTCTGTCGGTCATTAGGAGAATTATGCCCACACTTGAAGCAGTGCATTCTGGGAAAAACAGGCTGCCCAGAAAATGTGACAAGAGAACCCTGGCCTCTGAAAAAGATGGGGAAAGGGAAGATTCAGGAAGTGAACCCTATCAGGGCTAAATGGCAAGAACTAAAGGAACGACTGCGGCAGAGTAGTTTGGCTGCCTATCAGATTTGGAACTCCGCTATTGCTAAAGTGAGTCTCCTTTGTAAGGAGTGGGCAAGGCAATATTCCCTTTCTGTTGTGATTTGCTTTAGCCATTTGAATAATTAAATTGGTTGTCTCCATTCTTCCAGTAAACACAATGGAGTTATTTCTGGCTTCTGGGAATCCTGTCACTGTATGCTTGAAATCTGCAACAGATCATAAGAAATTAGAAAAAAGAGGGAGGGGTGGGTTGCTTTTTTGTGACATAAGGTTTTGCATACCAGCAGAGCATCATAAAAAACGTTGTCTTTTCCATTTGTCCTCAACAAAGTATTTTGCTGAAATAGCAGCATTGGCCAGAGCTGAAGCTGAAGCTTAAGCTGATCGTACCTAATTCTTTCATATTTTCCACAGTGTATGCATTTGTCTCCTGACATGTTAAGGCCAAAGAGGTTGCACTAATATGGGTGCAGTATTTTATGAATAAAATAAAATTAAAATGTTTAAAATGAAGTTGTTTGAAATTGTTAGGCTATTTGCAGTTTGGAGAAATTTCAACTTTGAAAAGCAGCATGGTGATTATACATCTGCTTGAGAACTTTATAGACCTGCATATCAGATCTGACTCCTTTTGACTTTGTCATGCTACTGTTTGTGTTTAGGTCCTGGTCCAGAGTTTCACACAGTCATTGCTAAAAGATGAAGCTGGGTCCATTCTGGCAACTGCCACCAACTGGGAGGAGATAGAAATAGAGGAAGAGACTGAAACTGGAAGCAGTGTAAAGTCCAAGATAAGGCTACCTGTCCAGGTGGGATAGAAAAGTAGAAATATTATGTGGAGAGTCAAACAAAAAGAGTTCAGCATTCTGTACAACAGTTATTTTGAACTAAATGTTCACTTTATAAATAATAAGGCAGAAACTGAAACCAAAATAGCCCAGTAGCTCAGTAGCATTGCTGAGCCTTGGACCCAAATTTCTCCAATGCTTTTCCCATGAGGAATGCAGAATCTCACAAAATGCACAGTATAGCTTGATGGCCATTTGGACTCCCCTACCCCAATCTTATTTCCAGTGAGGAAAAGGGACAACTGGTAGGGTCCAGGAAATACATACTTCCTGGACAGGAAAAAACTGGACAGGAAATACATACTTCCTAATGTGTGTGTCATTCTTCCCACCTCTTTCCAAAGGGTCTTTCTCCTGTCTGTTAAAATAGTTTTTGAAGTGAGATTTATGCAAATTAAGATAAATCTAATACATTTATAGTAAGTTGTGTTGTTGTAACTTAGAAGTGTGTGTATTTTGACTGCAGAATGTAAGACACTTGCATGTAGAAGTTGACATTGGCTGAAACTCTTTTATCACAGTTAGGAATGCTTAGAGTTGCAAATTCATAACTAATCTGTATTTGTGATTCTTGTGCATTCAATAGCGTAGCAAATAAGTAGAGAATTTTGTCAAAGTCCCCCAATCCTGGCTAGCTGGGCAGCAACCACTACAGGCAGGTCCTGTTGATCAGGATGCAGCAGACATGTTTTCACACACCCTCCGTGAGCAATCTTTAACGTGAGTCAGAAGCAGGCGCTGCAATCCTGTATCACCTTCTATTTAATGTAACTTTGCTAAGTACTAAGAAGTATTAAGAAACCCTTTTAGTGAACTTCTTAGTGAATTGTGAAGATGCGCATTGGGACACCAGCAAGATTACCCAATGTGCACCAGTGTGCAATGCATATTAGTGCCAATGCACATCGTGAACAGTACAGGTGTTACAAAACTGACCAATCCTAATTTCTGTATATGAAAATCCACCTATGAAGATGTAATTCCCATATGGGATTCTGGCTAGGATCTCTGTCGCAGTTCCTCCTCACTAGAGATGAGGCACAGGTGAGAGGTGCCTCTCTCCTGTGCCTCATCAGTGTATTGTATCCCAATCAAAAGGAGAACAGACCCATCACTCACAGCAGCCGCTTCCTGAGAAGTCAGGATTGTGGGGATCAGTGCAGGAGAAGCTACTTAACTAAGTAGCGCATGTAGAATTCCAGCCATTATTTATTACATCTCTGTGTATAGTTTGTCACTTCCAGATGAATTTCATTTGATGACTTAAAATCTCTCTCTCTAAAAAGAAAAAATAATGTTTCCACTGTTGCACTGTGGCATTCTTCACAGCCATCATGGTGTGTCCAGTCCCTCCTCTTCAGCTTGTGCCAAGAAGTCAATCGAGTTGGAGGCCACACTCTTCCCAAAGTCACCTTGCAAGAATTGCTGAAGACTTGTATGACTGAAGTATTAGCTGGCTATGAAAAACTCTCAGAAGGGAAACAAGAAAAGGTGTGTGTGTGTGGTTGGAATGGAATACTACACATTGTTGGATGAGATTATTTTTGAAATCCTAACTCTAAAACCATGTTTGAAAAACAAAATAAAAAAATGTAAAAGTTACAGAGCACAAAACTTTGATAGGACTCTGCTTTAGTAGCCTTTACCAGGCCTGCAGCATAAGATTGGTCTTTTTCCACTATAGCCAGAACACGCATGGATGTAGTAGCCCTGCTCTCAAGCATGAGCTGTGTCTGGATCTGCTAGGCTTTTCTTGTGCACTGGAACGGACAACAATACCTCCTCGCACAACATCGAAGTGCATATGCCAGTGTAATCTAGGATTACACTGAAAGGATCTTGGCATGTGTGCTGTGATTCTTAGATATGTATATATTGAACAGCTAGTTATTCATGTGGTTGCCATGCTGGTTCCAGCTGTTAATCCCACCAAGAGTAGACCCACTGAATCAGTGAAATTTACTGTAACTCTACACTTGTCCCTCTTTGACTTTTGTGGCTTTGATTATTCACAGATTTTATTAATGTTATCTCTGGGAATATCTAGGTCCTCCAGCACAACTCTGTGGTGAACTTTAACCAGAAGTCGCACTGAGGGACCTAGATTCCTAGAGAGAACATTTCATTAGGCATTTGTAGTTCCTCCAGTGCAATTCTATGGTCAATGATTGGCAGATGTTGACCACAGAGCTGCACTGGAGGACCTAGAGATACCTAGAGAGGTGTTCTCTCAGGTAAAAACATAGTGTTTTTCTTATTTGCAGTTTTTCCACATTCATGGGGGTCCTGTGCCCCTAACCCCAGCAAATGTGGAGGGACAAGTGTAATTGGGGCCAGCAGTAGGATTTTGTTCACTTGAGAAAGGTACACTTGACAAGCTGCACAACTTATTGAAACATGCATTAGCAAAAAAATCTCCATGACACATTAGGATGCATCCAGATGATTCTCTTGTTACTGAACCACAAGATCCAGGTCAAGGATGGGCAATTTGTGGCTCTTGGTGTTGCTGGACTGCAGCCCTTGTCATTAAATTCTTGTACTGGCAAGGATTGATAGGAGTTGCACACAAACATCTGAAGAGCATAGGTTGTCCACCTGATTCAGATTAAAGGGATTGATTAAACCTTTTCTCTTAATGTGTGGCAAACCAGACTTTCCAGACCTTTTCCTTCTGTTACCTCTTTACAGAAAGAAGGGAAGTTACCCATCACTCAGAACAGAGCTTTGCAGCTCCTATACGATCTTCGTTATCTGAATATAGTCTTGACAACTAAGAGCGAAGATATCAAAAGCAGCAGAAGCAAACAAGATTCCAGGTACAGTGCTGATTTAAACTGTAGGATATTTTTGCAAGCTTCCAAATGTTGCTGTACCCTTTGGTATCCAATCCTCCTGTCCTTTGATGTCATGCCATCATGCACTGTGTTCAACTTATGGCTAGAAACAACTCAAAGTATTTTGCTATCTAGCAGTTCAAATTATTTACTCTATCCTGTGCATACCTGGCCCTTAGTGATTTAATCTTTTTAGCCAGCCTCGACTGCAGTCACAGATGTGTAGGATGGAACTGAAGGGTTAAGGATGGTAAATCATGACAAAGTGAATACTGCATAAGTAGTTTTGCACTACATGGAATTTTGATGCAGCTCTTACCTTCATGGTGGGAGTTTAAACAGGGAAATAAGGAGGCAACTCCTGATTTAAAAACGGGCTCTCCCCACCTCACCCAATTCTGTCCTGTTTGGCAAGATGAGTGTATGTTGCTAGTCACCTGGAAGAGGCGTTGGTTTGCAGCAAATTATGACTAGCAAGATATTGCCATGTATAGATGTCATGCATAATAATTTATGAACAATTCATTCACTATAAAGTGGGAGCCTTTTCACAGAAATGCTTATAACTTATGTTATCCACATATATAAGTAAAATAGCAATACTGCTTGTATTTGTTCGTATGTACTTCAGTGTCATGTCAGTGCTCCTAGAAAATGGAACCACAGTAAATTCAAGATGAAGTTACATCAAGGCACCTGAGTGAGAACAGGGAGCTGTTAGAATACATCTAAAACAATGTAATGACTAATTAGATGGGCATCAGTCCAACTGTAATTGGGGACTAGATTGTATTTAAAATCTTTATTTATTGAGGAACTGTTCATTAACCAGGTAGTTGAATTTAGGATTCTTTTAATCATTCCATTTCACAGTAGTCAGACAGTGTTCAAATTCCTGCTGTTTATGTTTTCACTTCAATCTATTTAGGAATAATTTCCCCACTTCTTGTGGAATATAAATCTTATCCATGGAACTGATTGAATATTCTGTATTCAATAGCATATTTCTTCTGGGATGAACATCACAAACCAGATAGTTTCTTTTCTCATTTCAGGATTGAGAGGCAAACAGACTTTCTGGAGAGTTATATAGATCCTTTTGACTTGGATGTCTTTACTCCACACTTAAATAGCAACCTTAATCGTCTTGTCCAACGAACCTCTGTAAGTTATCCTTTTGACACAGAATTATATGTTGCAAAATATGGTTGGCTACTGTAAAACAAACTGAAATGGCTCCAAGACCAATGCAGTGACAGAATGTTTTGTAAGATAGGACACATATTGAAAATGAGCAAACATTATGCATGTATGCGTATGTGTAATGTACATTGTTCCTAATTATGTAAATGGTGCCAATTTTAAAATGAATATAAAGAAAAATGGCAGGCAGGTATAAAGACAACTGTAGTATATTTTTCAATTTCTCTAGTGTTTCGTAGAATTAGCAATCCTGCATCTTGACACACAGCTCTACAATACTCTACCATTGCGCACGCACGCACGCGCGCACACACACACACACACCTTTTCTCAGCTGCAGTCCCCTGAACCTGCCATTTCCTGGTTGCTGGAAAATAGAGGGGTAGCACCAGATAACATGTTCAGCTCTTTCTTACAGTTGAGTGCAGAGCAATGGCACCATCTGCATTGAGTGCAGAGCAATGGCACGTCCTGCTGTCCCTGCAGATGCCTGTTGATGTGCATCCATATATAGGAAAATAGTTTGTCTCCTGCTCCACCAACCAGGAAATGGCCAGGTTTCGGGGGCAGCAGCGAGAAAAGATGATTTGAGGGTGAGATTTTGATCACTTTGTGGTTTGTGGAGAATTCCAACTTCTGCAACAACCAAAAAAGGGAGTTGCAATGGCATAAGTTGGACTTTTGTTAGTATAATTCCTTGAGAGGATGCTAGCCAATATTCCTTTCTTCGATAGTCATAACCAAAAATATTTTACATGACAGTAAAGATTTTAATTCTGAACGTTCATGGATCATAACCGGGCAATCACATGTCACTGCAAGTGAGGAGGGAAGAAGTACTATCAGCCCAGAAAGGTACCAGTAATAGAGCATCCTTGTGTTCACATGTGCTTTCTGTAATGGTTTTTAATCCAAGACCTTATTTATAGCTGAGTGAACACTTTGCAATAAAATCTTATGCCCTAAAAATAAGGCAACTGTTCTCTTCTGTGCTGTAGGTCCTGTTTGGCTTGTTAATGGGATCAGAGAATCAGTACAGCAGCCGAAGTAGTGCTTTAACTTCTCAAGAACTGCATAACATCCTGCCTCTAGCATCTAGCCAGATCAGGTAAGTGAATCAAGCTGTAACCAACAGAAAGTACTCCTCGTTTATGAAACACAACTTACTACTCTTTTTTTCTTACAAGGTTTGGACTGTTACCGCTCAGTATGTCAAGCTCTCGCAAGACTAAATCAGTTCTCAGAAACACTGAACATAAAGCTCAGGTTTGTTCCTTTGTTTTAACTCATCTCTTCCTATTTTTACCTATTGTTCATAGGATTTTAAGGAACATATTTATGGGGATGCCTAGGAGGGAAAAAATATTAAAATATTAGGTAACCATGATACCACATCCACTGAACGTCAGGACTAGTATTTTCCCCCAAGTTTTGGGTTTTTACATTATCTCCTTTGTCACAAGCCGAAGACTGGCCTACTAAGTATTAAATAATGTAAAATAGAATAGGAAATAATGGCAACATTTATACTATTAATACAGACATAAGCTGTTTTGTAATTTGGCTAATCTTAGGAGTAGTAATAAAGAATGTTAAAGGACTGCCTGTTAACTCTATCTTGTACCCTTCATTCTAGTATGATGCTGACCAGTAACCCCTGAAGAACATTGTTGGGGTATTAAAGCTTGTGTGAACTGAGTGGCTTCCTCCTCTTTTGTAGGCTGATCTTTACGCTTGCATCAGTAGAAAGCTATTGCTCTGATACAAATATTTTCTGTAGGCCATAGAATTTGCTAGCTAGTCAATGTGGCTTGTTTTCTGAGAAAGTGAACATGTTAGTAATTGGCCACAGCACTGGTGATGATTTTTCTTCTGTACTGCTATGGCACCTATACTCCCTGCAAAATGCGAAAGAACCAGTTGGACAAAAAGAGAGGTTTCTTAGGGCATGTAAACTTTGCTTGCATTTTCTCACACAATTATGGTAATATTCCACTTCCTCCTATCTGTATTTTCAGAAAGCTCTTTGAAGGCCTCCTGTAAAAATTATTTATGCATCATCTTAAGTTAAATAGAGCAACAGCAGTCTTCTGTGTTATGGCTGTGCTGCTGTAGGCATATATTCTGCATTACCTACATATCTCCTGTGTATTTTTAGCACCATTTTGGATGACAGGAAAACAGCACTAATGTAGTATCATTTACTGTTTATCTCAATGTTCATTATGCTACAATACAGAAAAATCACATTCTTTTCTGGTTATCAAGATTTCTGCTTCCCAGTGATAGGAACAGAGCTGCCCAACATTGCCTTTACAAGCTGAGGGAAAGCTTTAGAATTTTTCCACTACAGATAAGAAAACTGACTTAACTGCATGGCTTTAAAATGTGCCAATTTTATTAGCATTTGCTACCAACCATCCCAATCCATTTACATAGATGAAGAATGGGTAGGGCTTTACTGCTTCTGAACTTTGGAATGAGGAATGTAGGAAGTAGCCTGGATGTCCCACTGTTCTCCAAAGCTCACTTGCATGCATGGAAAGGCTTCAGGAAATATGATTCTCTCTCCCCCCCCCCCCCCCCCAACCTAGCACAGACCATGTGTTCTTGGTGCTCAGGGAAAGGGAGGCATCTCTCACTTTGTGCAAATATTGACCACTGACAGCTGTAAGTGTAGGCTTCTCTGTCTGGCTCTAGGCAGTTACGAGAGAGTTTGCCCTGAGTTGCCTGGCCTAGATTTTATTAGGAGAGGAATTATCTGACTTTCCTTTGTTATGTTAACAGACTTCAACTGCTGCCCTTAACAGAGGAGAAGAGACATTTCGCCCTGGTTCCCTATTCAGGCAGCTTGCAGAAGAGGAGGAAGACACAGCAGCACCATCTTTGTTTAAACTTGGCTGGCTTTCAAGCATGACTAAATGATGATTCAATAAGATATGAACTCTTGTATTCTTGGCATTGTAAGAACAAAACAAAACAAAAAAATCTTTCTGAGCTGACATTTCATACAAAGCTTAAATTTCATTACCCTTAAATATCTAGTAGTTATCACCAAATCTAAAGATGTGGGATCTATTATTTAAACAACTTCAGGGAATTAACAGAAAACCTGAACTTTAAACAGCTATAGCTATTCAGAAGCACAAAAGCAACCCAATTCAGTACCTAAAGTACTAAGTACAGCAAGAATCACATCATTTAAACTCCTGTTCTGACTGGCAAAAAAACCCCTCTCCACTCTATAGATTCTTACCAGTATTTCTAAATAGCCTTAAGAGTATGATCACTGAGCCTCTGGAAAGATTAATTTACCATAAAAACATATTCACTATTTATTGAAATTAAAAAAAACTTAAAAAACTGAACACAAATGTTTGAGAGGATTTTACATAAAGCATCAATGACTATGGAACAGATTAAGAAGTCAGATTGGACTTATGCACTCCTGTAATACAGAGGTGGATTCTTAAAACCATCATAACATGTTGAAGAAATCCACCCCTCTGCCCCACCACAAAAGAATCCTATAAAAATTGCTCCAAAGCCCCTTTTGCATTGCAATAGTGCAGCAAACCACAAGTAAACAATTGCCTGTTAACCTGTTATTCCAAATACAGACTGAAAAGGCAACAGGCATTTTGTGCAATTTTAACAAACTTTAAAGTTGAAATATCTCATCACACAGTGTTGTCCCCCTTCACGGAAGGCAGGGAACTGCTGGACTCATCATGTTGGAGGACGGCCCCTGCTCTGTAAGCTATGGAAGTGTGCCTCCTTCAGGATCTGGTTGATGTGGAAGTAAGGACCTTGGCATAGTGCAGACTGCTCGTGGAACGACTGAGGAGGCGTCACAGGACTCGATCCGGGCATTATCTGGTGTAGGCTGGTTTCTGGCCCACTACCTCTGTCAGGACTGCTTATGCTGCTACTGCAGCAGCTACTAGTACTGCCGCTCTCACTGCTGGAGGACTATGGAACAAAAAATTGACAGGAATGCAGATCATCTTAGCATTTAATCCAACATTATCTACATATAGCAAGTAAACTTTTTTTTAAGGCTGGTCTTCTACTGGATCCAAACTTCATCATCTTATCTTCTAGCGCAGGGGTAGGCCACCTTTCCCCTTTAAGGGTCAAGGGACTTCAGCTCCCAGAATCCCAGAAGCTATTGGCGACCATGGGACTATTGGCCAACATGGCTGAGGCTTCTGGGAGCTGAAGTCCCTCGGCCCTTAAAAGAGAAAGGTTGGCTACCCCTGTTCTAGTGAAATGTTATTGACAAACAAAATGAATTTAGTGCATTTCCCCTGCACTAAAATCCACGGACTTTAAGTACTACCTCATCACCTGTCAAAAAGCTTCTACAAGGCCAAAAACACTTTAAATTGTATTGTGTTTGGATATACAGGCATACCTCAGTTAACAAAGGTGTATTCCTAGGCATTACTTCTTTAACAGAAACTTTGTATCAGAGGCAAATAACAAAGACAAGGGATAGGTTTAGCATAAAAAAGAGTAGTTGGATATGTTTCAGAAAACCATTTATGCAAAACAATATATGCATAAATTGAAACAACCAAGTCAAGTAATCATTGCTTAAGTAAACAAAAAAATTCAATGTTTCTGAACATGTTCAAAAAAAGACCACTTGAAAACTCACTCCAAAATGCATCCAGTAACCAGTTTATCAGCTTTCACCTTATGATTTCTCTTTTGGTGAGCAAGCGTATAGATCTATGTGCTCTCTCTTTTTTAAACACACATGGGGGGGGGGGGGCTAATAAGGCAAGCTTGTTTGCCTCCTTTTGCATTTCATGCATGCTTAGTGAAGTGATTCTGTAGAGAGCTGCTGTTTACCTTTCCTATTGCAGGCAGATACACACTGCCACAGTAGGATTGGCTAGAATAAAACCCTGCATTTTCCCCACCTTAAACTTCATTTTTGTTGTTTACTACTGACATGCACTTGCAACCTGACACAGAAAATCTGTATTTCTACAGCCCTCCTTCATCATGCTCTCAGTGCCGGTGCTGCTAAAAGCTATGAGGAAAGGGGGCTAGGAGACTGTTAACAGGTGTGCCTGTATGTTGGTTAAGTAAAGGTAAAGGTATTTCCCATTGACAAGATTGTCAAGTCGTGTCTGACCATAGGGGGTGATCTCTGTTACTAAGCCAAAGAGCCAGCATTGTCAGACACTACTCTGTGATCATGTGGCCAGCATGATTGCACAGAACGCTGTTTACCTTCCCACTGAGAAGTGGTCCCTATTTATCTGCTTGCATCTACATGCTTTTGAACTGCTAGGTTGGCAGAAGCTGGGACTAGTGACAGCTCACCCCCATCATGCAGCACCCAGGCCTCGAACTGCCAACCTGCCAATCTTGCAATCAACAGAATCAGTGCCTTAACCACTTGAGCCACTACACCTGATGAATTTTCAGTAATCTCCAGCCAGTTGAATTGAAGCTCTGCCCATCTACTTTGTTTCACATATAACTTGTATTACATTGCAAAAGCAAATGCAAAAAGATTAGAGCGAAACCTTGAGGCTCCCAAGTTTTATATGGTGTTTGTTCACATTTCAAGTGTAAATACAACAGCAGCATGAATCACATGAACAGGAACGATAATGCTGTTTGGGTTCTAAACCAGCAGAAACCTCAACTCAGAAGATGGAATCCAAAGTCAATATGATACTTGCAAAGCAATCTCACTATATAAACCTAATAGGGAAATTCCACTGAACTCAATGACGCTTAACCTTAGGTTAGCGGATATAGGATTGCAGCCCCTGTGTGTACTTGACTATAGAGCTGATTCCTGAACTCATAAGCAGGGAGATTTTAAAGTTGAATTAAAGTTGTCCATACTTTAAAGCAGTGCTTCTCCATTATTTTCTGTCACGCCCCCCCAGGAAAGAAGAAAACATTTTGCGCCCCCCTGCGCGACTGTAAATAGTCACATGGGTGGGTTTGACCAATCAGGATAGAGCACGTCGGGCTGCTACTGGGGCTGTGCTGGGACAATCTCCCTCTCTCCAGTTGTAACGGGCCCGCCTTTACGGAGTCTCGCGCCCCCCCGGGGGGGGCCACCCCACTATTTGAGAACCGCTGCTTTAAAGTAACTAAACAAAAAACATGTCAACAGCAACATGTAATAGAGACTTCCTCACTATCAATCATATTTCACACCTGAAGTACTCTCACAGACATGAAACTGACAGGAGGGGGATACTAGGACAGAGTTCCAGCTACTCTGCCCCATTCACTTGCCTTGGAGAACCTAAATGGACACTCCTGCTTTGGTAATGCCAAATGGATGATAGCAGGAAAGATCAAGCATGAAGACAAAAAATGCTGCCTGAAAACATATAGCACTATAGAGGGCCATGTTATTTCTGCTCCTGATGCTATCCTTGAATATGATTGCACTGTGAGACTTGTAAGTTGCTTTCAAAGTTTCTTAGGCCCATAGAATTAGTTATGTTTAGTGTTTAGGTCAGCTTGTCACCCGTTTACCAAAATAATCCAAAATAAAGTAGTTTGCTATTAAACCACTTTGAACTATTATAGGAGTGGGCTCCACATTGCCCTTCAGATTTTGGATTGCAACTCCCAACATTCTTTATAACTGACGAATGGGAAGTACATTTGGAAGGCTACGAGTTACTAACTCCGAACTATAGGTGTCCATACAACAAATATATCCATTGGTGTCCTTATCCATTGTTGTTGTTGTGTGCCTTCAAGTCATTTCTGACTTAGGATGCTAAGGCACCCTAACATGGAGTTTTCTTGGCAAGATTTGTTCAGAGGTTTGCCATTGCCTTCCCTTGAGGCTGAGAGCATGTGACATGCCCAGAGTCATCCAGTAGGTTTCATGGCCAAGTGGGAATTTGAACCCTGGAATTTGAATTCATTGCTGTCCCTATAAACAATCCATTTAAAAGGAACTGATAAAATAAGTACATAATTCTAGGCACCTACAGCAAATAAAGTAGGGCCTAAATACCTTAAAGATACAAGATTCTTTCTGATCTTGGAAGCTAAGCAAGGCCAGTCCTGGTTGGAACTTGACCAAAGACCACCAATGAATATCAGCTCCTGTAGGCTATATTTCAGAAGAAGCAACTGACAAAATCACTTCTGAGTATTCCTTGCCCAAGCAAACCCTATGGAATTCACTGGGTCACCATGTTAATAGGCAACCTGAAGGCACACACACAGCAAACAATAGGTGATGTGCTTGTGATAAAATGGTTGGTTATTTCCCATCAATGTATTCATTATTTAGACTATTTTCCACTAAGCCATGGTAGAGATGAGTGTGAGCAACTCCTGAAGATCCCTCCTCTTTGAATCTTCATACAAGGGAAAGAAAAGTAAGTAATGCACAAGGTTTTCAACCTGACTTTTTCAACTATACAGGTTTGTTCTGCAAAAGAAATGGCAAAATATCTCTTCTCAAAGGAAGCTCTGAGAAGTTACTAGAGCGATAAAGAAGAAAACAAGTATTCTAAATGAATCTATAACTGCCATCCAAATACCTTAAATAACCAGGGTTTATGAATCAGCATGTAAGCCAGGAACAGCACTAACCTTCACTATTCAGTATCTACTGGCTATCAGTTCAAGCTAGGGCTCATTACAAGCTTTTGGTCCTGGTATTTAAGGCCTTGCACTCTAACCTTCCTCAGTATTTGGTAGTCATCTAGCATGGTATGTACCATCTAGAAACCTAACTATAGCCATGGGATTATTGATGGTTCTGTCAAGGTTGCGAGCCTTTCAGGACCTGGCCCTGCACTTGGGAAACAATCTCTGGCTGGAGCAGGGTCCTACCCGTTTTTGTAAAGCAGGGGTAGTCAACTTTTCCCCTTTAAGGGCCGAGGGACTTCAGCTCCCAGAATCCCAGGAGCTATTGGACAACATGGGACTATTGGCCAACATGGCTGAGGCTTCTAGAAGCTGAAGTCCCTCGGCCCTTAAAGGGGAAAGGTTGCCTACCCCTGTTGTAAAGGGCTGAAGACCTTCCTCTTTAATTTGCCAGATTAAGCTGCTCAGTGTACCCTAAAGCTCCCAAGTTGAGCAGCAACTGGTGTAGTGAGGATTTTACCTTTAGCATATGATAGTGTTTTTTTCACTGTTTTGTCCTTGATTATATACATATATGTTTGGTGTTTTGCCCTTTTGCAAAAGGGCGCTATAAATAAACGTTATTATTCTATTAATATTAGTATTCAAATCAAGACTGATCACCTTTCTTTATAAAATTGGTTTAGCTAGGAGAGCTTAATATTGAACAGAAACTACTTATACTGATACAATTAAACATTAGTCCCAATTTTCCCTCTTCCAAGATTATATGTAGATGGTTTACTTAAGTGCTCCCATTACTAAGTAGACACAAATACTTAAAAGTAGGAGATACTCCAGGTCAGGAGTAAATCTGGAAACATCTTACCTCTGTATCCCAGGAATCCTGAAAAACAGCATTTCGGCTACTGCGTTTTGTTTGTGGTATGGGCCCATCCTCTTCTGTACCATTTCGTCTCCTCTTTCTGAAGCAAGCAATGGAAGAACAGAAGAAAGATCTTCGTTGGCATACCAAATATACTATCAATTAATGTACACACTGTAAATACTCCTAACAGTTTTCTCTGAAGATGCTAGCCACAGATGCTGGCGAAACGTCAGAAAGAAACTCTTCTAGAACATGGTCACACAGCCCGAAAAAACCCACAAAAAATCTATGGATGCCGGCCATGAAAGCCTACGACTTCACTCCTAACAAGCCTGTTTTACAACGTTTAGATTTTTCTTCATTTTACTACCCATTGTTAGTAAAGAATTGAATATGAAACCCAACAGAAACTGGTATCAAAAATGCACATGAGTGTATTGATTAGAACAACTCTTTTTACACCTTTTTCCTTCTATTATTCTATGCAAGAGTGGAAGGAAATTCTTTGACAGAATAATCGCCTGATATATGAACCTGTTCTATTCTGTTTAAATATAAATTCAAGAGTCCTCTAAGCAACAACCATTTCTACAAATACGACTGACTATTCCAAATGACAAAGAGCGACATTAAAAAAGAAACAGTCATGTTGTTCAGGCTCATGGTCTTCAACTAGAGAACAGTATTCATTTTACTTATCCAGCTATCTTACCTAGTAAGGGTCAAATCAGGTTGTAGAAAACATTCTGAACCCAACACAGAAAACTTTTGGGGGGGAATCACAACATTTTGTTACTATAGGAATACAATATCTGCATGGATATCTTCATTTTGCCTGAAGGGCTTAGATCTGTCATCATGTAGGGCAGCCACAATAAAGCAAAATGCACCAACTACACCATTCTGTGTATTATTCGGGAAGCAGATCCACTGAGAAATGATATTCTGCACAATAATATGACTTCAAGCTTTTTGAAAAAATATTTTAAGGGGATGGTTCCAATGCAACTTTTTTTTAAAAAAAAATCATTTTTATTAAACTTATAAACACAAACAAATTTTATCCCTTTTGCTAATACTTATTTTTTATTGTTAGGTGCCCTCGAACTGACCTCAATTCATGGCAACCTTGTGTATGAGACATCTCCAAACCCCCTTATCTGCCACTACTCTGCTTAGGTCTTGTAGATTCAGGCCTGTGACCTCCTTAACTGAGTCTAGCCATCTAGACCAACTGAGTCTAGCACCTGGTCCACCGGCCCCTGTCGACTGGCCCCTGCCACCATGTGTGCTTCTGCCGCGCACATCACGACTGCCATTTTCTTTGCCAAAATGGTGGCCGCAACTTGTTTGCGCATGCACAGTGGCAGCAAACACATTTGGCAAACAAAATGGTGGCGGCGGCACATGCGACGGGGGTTGGCGGAGGCCGGTGGGGGCCGCGCGCGTTACCATTCCCCCCCTCCCTGGCCCGGCAGAAGACCTGGGGACCAGCGACCGGCCCCAGGTAAGTAAACCTTGCCGACCCCTGATCTAGACTCTGAAGTCTAGTCTTTCTCTCTTTCTACTACCTCCTTCCGTTTCTAGCATTACTATCTTTTGCAATGAGTCATGCCTTCTCATGATGTGACCAACCTACCAATCCTACTGCGGAAAAACTTCTATTAGGTCACATTGGCTTTCCTCAAAAATGCACCAGCGATGACAAGGACCAAAAATGGACCTCAAGCAGCTTTCTTCCAGATTATTACCTAAAGGTTATTATTGTTAACTACCGTCAAGTCGACTTGAATAAGAGACATACAAGCCACTCCATCATGAACAGCTCTTGCAGACTC
>CM034703.1:187365943-187381262 GCA_020142125.1 Phrynosoma platyrhinos
ATGTCGCTCCTTTCAGGGGTGGCAAAAGGGCACCTTAAGAGCCAGTGCATGGCTGTTTAGCACCCCTTCCGTTGCAGCACGTAAAAGCGCTGTGCCGGAGGATGTCCTGACGCCGCGCATCACACGTAATAGTGCGCAGTGTCAGGACATCATTGGGCTAGGGTTGGGGCAGCTGGCGTGCAGCTGCCCTTCCCCATCTCTGCCTTCAGGCTGCCCCTTTGGGCCATTCTGCAGAGGCCCACAGTATTCCAGGTAAGGCCTGACCAAAGCAGAATACAGTGGCACTATTACCTTACTTTCCTTGATCTAGACACTATACTTGTATTGATGCAACCTAAAATCGCATTGGCCTTTTTAGCTGCCACATCACAATTGACTCATGTTCAACTTGTGGTCAACTAGGACTCCTAGATCCCTTTCACATGTAGTCACATTAAGCCAGGTGTCCCCCATCCTATATCTGTGCATTTCATTTTTCTGCCCTAAGTGCAGTACCTTACATTTCTCTGTGTTGAAATTCAATTTGTTAGCTTTGGCCCAGCTTTCGAATCTATTCACATCTTCTTGAATTTTGATCCTGTCCTCTGGGATATTAGCTACTCCTCCTAAATTGGTATCATTTGCAAATTTCATAGGCATGCCTTCTATTCCTTCATCCAAGTCACTGATAAAGATGTTGAATAGCACTGGCCCAGGACAGAACCCCGTATCCGCTGGAGTTTGGTTCCAGGATCCCCATGGATACCAAAATCTGTGGATGCTCAAGTCCCATTAAATACAGTGGCCTAGTAAAATGATGTCCCTTATATAAAACAGCAAAATCAAGGTTTGCTTTTTGGATTTTAAAAAAATATTTTCAGGTTTGGGTGGTTGAATCCTCAGGTGTAGAATCTGTGGGTATGGAGGGCTGAGTGTATACGAAGGGGGGGGGGCTTTATGCCTATAAGAGTTTCCAGACTAGTTATGGGGCTGGGATGAGGGCATTGCCCCCTAGATAAGATTTCTTCTCCCCTCCCCATGACGTTTTCCTTCAGTCCCAAATTTTTAGCGTTACAATAACTTAAAACTTCACTTGAGTGTTTGAAAATAGAATTTAGGCATCCAGAGAAAAGGGGCAGGAAAAGCTATAGGGATTTGATTGTACTCTATATTTTTAGCACTTGTTAGCTGCCCCGATTGTGCTCAGAGGGGCGGGGTATAAATTATTATTATTATTATTATTATTATTATTATTATTATTAAAAATGTAATGTGAACACAGAAAATATAAAGTTGTGAACAAGTTTTATTGTCTTACTCTCTGCACTGCTAGAAATTTGGGGAATGGAGGGAAAAAAATCATTTTTGAAGCAGAATTCTTACTGAGAGGGTCCAATGCCTTCATTTTGCCCCCTCTTGTAACTATAACCTTGCCAGCCACCAACTCAATCTCAGAAAAAGTGTGATTCAGTGTGTTTCTTATAGTCATGCAGGTTTAGAGGCCCCATTTTAATCCTGTGGATTGGTGAACTGTTGCCCAGGGGCTCCTTATCTGCCGTTTCTGGGTGAGGCCCCTTCCCCTTGGGGTTACATATCATTCCTGATCCTATGGTTGTGTTTAAATCCTGACTTTACTGCAGTTCCTAATCTCTCCTCAAGTGCATTGTTTTCCTTCAAGACTGTTTCTGAAAAGCAGAAGACACATATTTTAAATCTCAAACAGATAGCATAGATAGAATGAGATGGCTAAAGGCACTAAAAGCAAGATGAGACAGTGAGGCAGTACTGAACCCAGTAATGAACTTCTGGCCATTTTCTGCTTGTGGGAAGTTTGCCAATTTATAATCTATTGCTTCTTTTTCCACATAGAAAAATGGCCACCAGTCCTCCAGGAAGGGAAATCTGCCCCTACTGCAAAAAAACATTTAAACGGCTCAAGTCCCACCTGCCACACTGTAAGATGGCAAGAGGGCCAGACTCAAGTGAAGTTTTGTTTCCTTCTGTGAAGGTCTGCAGTTCAGTCATGCCTGAATTGCTGAAAACTGAGAAGAAAAGGAAGATCAAAAGCACAGAAACTGCCCCCAAGAAAGACCACAAGAAGAGCAAGCTTAACCTGACCAGGAACAGAACAACAAAATCTTTAGAAGAGTTGGAAATAGCTGGGACAGCACCAAGCAATAGTCTGCATGCAAGTGGTGATACACAAACAGAAATTAAGCTTATTACTGAAAAGACACACAAAACCAACGGCAGTGGACAAAGAGCTTCAGTAGAGGTCCATGCACAGCCAGTTAAGAAAGTGGTTTCAGAAATGACACTTGAAAAGAAGTCATCCAAAATAAGGAAAAGCAGAAGCGAAATGACATCAGAAGGAAAGGAGTCAATGCCTCACCTTGCAATACAACCACCAATTCAGAGTAGAAAACCTACTTCGGAGTCTCCTAGCCAAACAACAAAACCTTTTGCAAAACACAGGCTTAGTAAAGAGGATGTTGGAAAACAGACTGAATCTAGCTGGCCTGATTCTTCTACTGAAGATCTTCAACCCATTGCTCACGGAATTACTGACAGAATTGAACTAGTGATTGAGAACCACCGTGTGAGAGTATTGAGGAACAAGCCTAGATCTTCTGTTCAAAACATCTCATTGAATGGCGCTCCTATCAGCAACTCCAAGACATGTCAATGGCCTATAAAATCTTTCCCAGGAGGTGAGAAGATTGATTCAACTGATGGACAGCAAGTTGTTACAGTTACACAGAATGGGAATGGAAAGAGTGCTTTAGGACTTGATCTTGCAGGGAATGTGTGGAGTGGAAAGATGGGAGACGGCATCACTACAGTTAAAGCACACACGTTGCCTGGCTGCTCTGTGGGCAGCTGCAGAAAAGTCTCTGGTGTTCCTCTTCAGCTGGCAACAGGAGTAAAAAATATAATAGATAAAAATCCTTCATTTTTGAAAAGAGAAGGAGGATATCCTAAAGGGTCACATGTGTATACCAATCCCAAATCAGAGATCTACATTGAATTTGCAGAAGTGCTTGAAGAGAAAGATGGTGATAAAACATCGAACTGCTCCTTGACTAGCCTAGAAAAAGGCACTCCTTTACCTTCTAGGACTATTGTAAGCTCAGAAATATCTTTGAGACCACCATCACTCCATATGATAGAAAGGACTAGTGCCCATGGGCTTTTGCCCCCTGATAGAAATGTGGAGACACATTCTTTGGGATTGGAGTTTTTTCCAGAACTGTATCCCAATTATCTCAGCCTGGGCTTGCTTTCAAGGAGGCTGCCTCAGTGGAATGTAAGAATTCCAGGAGCTCAGATTCTTATTCTCCCTTCTGAAGGCAAGCAAAGTAAAGATGAATACTTTTCTTGACTGTTCTCTAAGAGAGACATAATTACATTAAGTGTATGAAAATACATTGGATGCTTGTTTCATATAATATGTTAACTGAGTTAATTAATTTGATTTTAATATATACCAGGGTGGGCTTATCATTTTCTGTATCACATACTAAAATCCTGAAATGGCCAAACCTCATAAGAACACAGCTGCTTCTCCATCTCCAACAGTTATGTTCACATAATTTTTTTGTGGGTTTTTCGGGCTATGTGGCCATGTTCTAGAAGAGTTTATTTCTAATGTTTTGCCAGCATCTGTGGCTGGCATCTTCAGAGAATGCTGGCATGAAAGTGAGTGGGGTATATATAAAAAAATATATATTATTTCCATGTGCCTTTCTGTTTCTGAATTAGTATAGTGTGTAACAATAATATAGCGTAATGCTTAGGCCAGACTTCCTTCACCTAGTGCCTTTCTGATGGGTTGGACTACAACTTCCACCATTACCAGCCCTAGCATTTGGAGATACCTTGTGCAGGACAGTTGGGTTGGAATAATCTATAGACACTATTATGTACAGTTAAAAACTCAATAAATTATAATAGTAAAACATTAAATGTCATATTAAAACAGCTGGGATCAAATTTTAAAAGCACATCACATAAACAAACAAATGAAAGAAAAAGAAAAAGTATGGCATTACTTTGTTAAAAGCCCTTTAAAAATCTTTTAAGTAGCCAATCACTTGCCTAAAGCCTGTTTCATGACAAATATCTTTGCCTGCTGAGAAACAACCAGGAGAGGGCTAGCCTAACCTCACTTGGAAAAAAAAAATCCATAGTGGCACCTTTCTTAGGGCTTTTTCAAACTACTTAATTATAAAGGGATGGCTCCATGTTTCACTGCCTTGTTTGTCTCCAGTGCAATCCTGGGACTGGCAACTCAGAATGGCCATCCAGAGAGCTCCTTTGATGCCTCCAACTAAACTCTGGGATTCCACAGGATGCAGCCATGGCTGTTAAAGTGCTATAACTGTGCAGTGTGAAGGGCCCCTAAGTCTTTAAGATAATACAAGATGATTGTTTTTGCTGCAACAGACATAAAGTTACCTCTGTGCAGATTATGGCTACAGATGGACTAAATGCACAGCTCAGTCTACAAGCTAAATGTTGGGTCTTGGAGAATCTTGGATTACCCCATGATCACACAAAACTGGTAGGTCTTAGTTCCCAATGCTATGTTCACAATGAGCATCCTGTTACTAAAAAAAAAGATATGAGCCATGTTTCTTTGTCCCTCCTCTTCTGAAATTTAGCAACTTGTCCCACAAAAATAGCAGCAGATGTACTCATGGTGAGCGCCTCTTTCCTGTAGGGGAGTCAACTCCAGCCTCAGTAACCAGATTTGCTGGAATGAAATAGCTCCATTTCTCAATACAGCCCTTTCTGCTGCCAATGTACATGCTAGTGAGGAAGCACCCACCTCTGAGTAGCTGGTTAGTTTGCCACTGGATGAGGCAGGGAAAGCTTTACTGTTTTGATATAGTGGTCTTTTAGATAAGCAGATCTGCAGTCCATCATGGGGAGCACATCCCATGTATCTCACAGTCTATTCAACTATAATGCAGAATGTCCCTAGAAAGTGAGTTACTCTTCAGAGAGGAACAATCTATCCCATTGTTTCCAAAGGAGAATACTGGGCATTGAGTACATGAACTACATAGGTTGTTCTGGTGGGGGGGGGCATGAACTGGTGCAGGCATATAGCCTTGGGAACTGGGAGAGAGGGAGGGAAGGTTTGTGTTAGTTATAGAAATCCATTTTGCTGTTCTTTTTCCTAGTTCCCCTGGCAGAAAGGTGTTTGATGGATGTAAAACTCCAAGATTTGCCTGCTTGGCTAGCCACGCGTGATCTGTCTCTACAGGGGATGCTCAGAGGAACACACAGAGGTGAGAGCAAATCAATTACTGTGTCTTTCAATTCTGCCTCAAGATGGGTGGTGGTTGTTACAGCAGCTTTAAGGTGGACATGGAGGTCAAGGTTGGCTGGGTATGATAAAGGAAGAAAACCCTCAGCTTGGATCCTTAAAGGGAGTGACATGAATAACCAAATAGCTTCTGTTGTTTTTTTCCTAAACAGCCTGGAATGGATACTACAATAAGTACATCAATGTGAAAAAGGGCGGAATGGCTGGGATCTCTATGCTGCTGCTAGGCTACTGCATCCTCAGCTATGCCTGGAGCTATGAACACATTAGTAAGGCTTCTTTTCTGATGCTTTATCAGCTTTCTCCACAATAACATTTCTTCACTGATAGCAGAGAAGGACACTGTTACTTCATTGTGCTGTCAAATAGAAGGTTTCCATTCCTTGTATTTGGCACATAGGGATTTTGATGCTTGCGTGGATCTATGTGCAATGTCATTGAAAAATAGCTTCCTAATTTGTTTTCATTTTAATGAAAAATAGTGTCAGAAATGGAAAGCGTATCACCACGCAGGCTGAAAGGAGTTGTTTCAAATTCATGTCCTTTAAACAGAAAGAATCTACAGCTTTAGTCGACAATTAGTTGTATATGGGGCACTTGCAGGAGAAAATAGAGACTGTTAGTGCAGATGTTCTTTTCATCCCTGAGTTGGCAACTAGGGGCAAGATTATACAGTTGCCCCTCCGTTCTCGTAGACTTGAAGTCTGCAGTTTTACATATTCACAGAGGGGTGACCTCCCTTGAAATCAATGGGGCACGTGCCCATGGGAGCATACCTCATTCAAGCCTATGGGGCTTGAATATTGGTGAGTCTCCATTTTTGCAGGGAGGTCCAGAACAGATCCCCTGTGAAAACCGAGGGCCAACTGTACTTCCCAATGGGCTGAATTAATTAACAGCTCCAGTTATGGATGATGTGTAGCTGGAGTGGTGAATGTGTGGTTCTCCAGATGTTGTTGGATCACAGTACTCAGCAGCCCAGGGCAATAAAACTAGGGGAGAGGAATGGTGGAAACTACAGTTCAACATCTGGAGGCAGTGGTATCGCTCACATTGGTGTCACCCATTATGTGTGGGGACGGGACAGGACGAATTGCCTTGCCCTCCCCTCTTCCTGGTCAGACTGCAGCAGCCCCCCCCCCCCCCCCGGCCTCTGGAGTCTCATGGGGCTCTTGCCATGTAGGGCTTTGAAGACTCCTCCTCTGCTCCAGCAGCCACCACTACTGAAGGGGGTTGTGCTCCAGGTGTACCACCCAACCAGGTGACACTTCCCTTTGGAGTGTTACCTGGTGTGGTCTGAACCCCCACCCCACCCCACCCCTAATGATACCACTGTCGGGAGAGCCATAGGCTTCCCATTCTTGACTTACAGCAACCTGTTGTATTGTATGTGCCTGTCATTAAATGTAAAACAACAGTAGAACTAGTCTCAAAAGACTTACAGAGAACATATATAATCTCCTCTACAGTGTTTATCTCCTCTGGATGTTTACTTGAAATTAAGCCTGAATGTTCTCACTGGAACTTATTCCCAGAGATGCATGGCACTGCAGCCTTGAGTATTTATAGTAACTTGAATCAGTTTAACTGTTCCCCAGACTGGAAAAGATAAGAGCATCTGTTTAGAGCAAAAGGTTATGATTGCATAAATTGAAAAAGCAAGAAAATGCAGACCACAGATTAACTGCCCCCATGGTAACCCAGAACATAATCATACTGATACACTCTTCTTGTATCTTAACTTCCACAGCAAATAAATAATACAGTGTAGTGTCATTAAACATGCCACTCACTACAGAACATGTCACTAGTGGTGTGAAAGAATTGAAATGAAACATGGCTTTAATAATGTCAAATCCACAAACAACTGATTTAGAGCATAGTTTTATGCACAGTTAGGTCATCATTACTAGTCCAATCCAACCAGTATGTATTTGGGAGAGGGAAACCTTGTTGTGCTAAGCCCAGCTGAGCCTGATATATAAGATTCCATTTGTAAATATTAATATAATTTACAGATAGGATTTCACTCTTTGATGTAAAGCCTCCCTGCAGTATACCTGGTCTCCTTCTGTCTAACTAAAGGGTTTCCCTTCTCATCCAGTCCTCTTTTCAAAAAGAGTAGTTAAGCGAGGCCAGTGGCATTTATGCTCAGTATTGTCCAATGTCATAAGCAAATTGGGGGGGGGGGGCAGTTTTAAAAAAAACACAAACATTTTCAAGGCTGTTCTACATTGTATGCTTAGAAAAAAGGCACAAATAGAGAATTTGTGCTTTCATAGGTTCACAAGACATAGATGTAGAACTGGAACGTCAGTGAATAATAGCAATAAGCAAAAGGATTGCCAAAAGGACTAAAAGCACAGTACCTGTCATCAGCCATAACTATATGGTATGGCCACCGCATAAACTAAGTATATATGCTACTGCCCCAACAGTGTGTTGAATTATTAAAATGTTAATTTCTCCCCTCTTCTTCATGAAAGAACAAAGTCGCTGGCAGAAATACCATTGATGAGAACACAAGAGCATTTCATGGAAAGAATGTGTGGAAACAGAGCATGGATTTGTTCCAGTAGAAACACCACCATGAAGAAGATTGCTGCAGGAGTCATGCATACATGAGTACTCTTCAATGGTCATTTGTCTGTTCTCCTTGATGGAAAGTTGTCAGCCATGGTATATATAAATAGACAAATTGTTGCACTATCTAGGAGCTTTTGGCTTGTTATCACAAGCTAATGGATGTAGCATCATCTTGGGGGCAAGAATGTTTTCATGGTTATTGGATATTATTAAAAAACAAACTTTCCCTTTGTATTTTTGTATATAGGATTGGCTCATGTTGTTTAAAGGTAGCTGGTATTAGACATGTGAGGATGCAATGTGTGTGGAATCACACACAGAGTTATTCTTCATTTACAGTGATTGGCTCTCTCACACTCACTTTTTATGAAGAGTGTGTATTGGTTTAAAAGGCATACAGTTCAGTTAAGCTCAGGCCTGCTCTGCCCCTAAGTCTCAGAATTTCCATATCCACTAGATGGGCAAAGAACAGTTTGTAAACATGTTATGAAACTTAGAGCATAGACAATTGAAACACTTTTTAATGATATAGGAACCATCATGTCTTCCTTCTGGTACAAGTTATATATGCCTTTTCTTATGCCACCCCCACTTTTGTTACTGTAACTCAGCTTTTCAGAACTTTTGAAGCAATTCACAAAATTTGAACTCTTACTCCTCTAATCTCCCCATGCATCCTGATAGTCTTGTGCCTCTCTACTGAGAAAGAAGCCCCACCAACTTCAGGATGACTTCTTCCCAAAGAAACATAAAACATAACAGAGCCTCAGTTAGCAGAGGATATGTGAGTACTAATATATTCCTTTAAAAACTGAAAACATAGGAGGCTATCAGTTACTATACTGTAACAGCCAATTTTTTGTTTGCTTTTCCTGGTTGTTGTTGTTTTATTAAATGAATGAACAAGTTTTCCTCTGCTGCAAGGGTTTCTCCCCCCTCTTCCATTACAGTTGTGACAGTGATTATACTTGTGCTGCACAATGAGAGCCGGAACCACCATTGAGCCAACCCTTACCTGCCAAGAGTTATGTTGTTCCTTTTCTAAAGAAGTGACCATCAGTCAACTCATTTGAGTATTTAAACATTCAGACATGGATCATGCAACAATTTCCCACTAATGGAGCAGAGGGTCAGGGTGTACACCATTCTTATTCTGCTATGCCATGAGCTTCTTTTGGTGAGTGCTGTGATTTGTACCAAGGAGTACCATGGCATACAGTAAGAAGAAGAGCCCTCCCTCCATTCCATCCAGTGTCATCTGGGGGAGAGGATACTAGGCCCAGCACCATCGGGCCTGGAATAAGAAGAAGAGCCCTCCCTCCATTACCATCTGATGCCATCTGGGGGAGAGACACTAACTAAGCCCAGCACCACCCAGTTTGTTTTGATGTTTCGAAATGCTGTACGCCGCCCCGATTGCCTAGCAGAGGGGCAGGATATAAATAAAAATTATTATTATTATTATTACCAAGCAGGAACATTTCTAGTGAAACTCACAGTATAGATAACTTTGTCCTGCAGCACAGTGGTTGGCAGCCTTCATCATCTTTTTCAACAGAGTGGTGGTCTTTACAGTTAATAAACAAGCACACAGCTGTTCCAAGACATTCTGGTTTTTGATCCAAAGGAAAGGATGGCATCACCCAACTGCATGAGGGGAAGCCAGCTGGAGTGGCAATTGAGTGCCTCCACCTGAATGCAGCAGGCTTGTTTTACCAATGTAATGCAGTTTTACCAGTGCAGGACATGGCATACAGTTAGCTCTGTCCTCACAACACCTCCTTGCTGTTTGTTTGCTGTGATTATCTGCTTGCCACCCACTGAAATGCAGTAGCGGCAGTAATGCCTGTCTCTGTTGCCTGCTGTAGTGTTTGGTCTGGATTAGTTGACTTTTTCCTTGTCCACTCAGTCACAGGCTTATCTCAGTAGTACTGTCAATGGTACATTGGAAGAAGGCAGTGAAGCTAACCAGCCAGGTTAGACTAGTCAAAAGCAAGTATAACTGCTGCTCCCACCACCAGTGAGTTAAGAGAGCTGCTGGTGGGGACATCCAGTAAAATAACTTGTACATGAAGTGGTTGCTTCCTTGCTCTGTTAGGTAAAAGTAATGGCTGAAACACTTTCTGTTTGCTTGAAGGCTATTAATGCTAGCAAGAGCAGTATCCTGCTATGAACAATGACATAAAAATTTATGTTGAAAACTGCTCTCCATGCAGGAAGCATCGCAAGACATACACACATCAGTTGAGGACATGGTTTTGTCTTAACAGAACCTGCTAACACATCTGAAGATGGAATGGATCAAACAATGTATATCAAAAAGATATCCACAAACTATAGTACTGCAGTAATGGTCTTTAAACTGTACTAAAGCTGAACCAGAGTAACATTAGTAATGCACTGTTCCACTGCTGAGGGAAGACATCCATTGCATTAAGTTGCTGAAATGCCCTTTGGGTAGCTTGTTGTTTTGCGCAGACAAAAGATAGGCACTGATTTAAATCAGAGATGAGTGTTGCACTCAAGTGATGAACATTCTGGGTTCTCTTTCTATACCACTCTTTCTATACCTCCAATGAGCAGGAACCAATAGCATACTCAAAATTAAAGCAAATTTAAAATTTACTAATATGATAGATAAGATTGTGAAAAACAATATAGAACAGTGGGTAATGTAAAATATGAGGAGGTATAAAGAAAGTTATAGCATAACAGCTTTACATGGCTATAAGAAAATCAGAACAAATCTCAAACTCAAGCTTGATCAAGATCCCTCACTAGTTTAGCAAATATAAGCATTTTAAATTTCCAGTTTTAAAAAGAAAAAATCATAGGATCAGGATTCTTAGATTAGATAATTGTAGCAAATGTTTTAAGCAAGTCAGATCTGAATAGGAGGCTAAACACAAACTGTCTAGGCAAAAAACCCCAACCATCCCTAGTTGTCCTTCCATGTGCACTCTTCTCTACTTTCTAGCTGGGCCATTATATAAGATTGTCACCATGCACATGTCTGACTTTGCCAGACATCAAAGCCCAGAAATATGCCTGAATTTTACAGACTTGCAAGCTGTCCCCAGCTTTGATGTCTCCATTAATATGAATACAAGTGTATGTTCCTGTAACACAGGATATGAAAGTGTTGGCAGGATTAATGTGTGCATGCAGGTGCCCAGATTAATTGGTCTTGTGTCCTGTCTATGAATCATATGTACCTGTTGAACCTGCATTCGCTTCTTGAACCCCTGCTCAACTTTATAAAAGAATATGCTTAAGTAAAACTTGTGGCACCTGCTTTAGATCCTTCCTAGTTCTTCCTTCTCTTATTTTTGTTTAAATGAGGAACACCATGTGTCTTGTCCTTTTGTTTGTTGGCCGCAAACCCAGTTGAGTTGTGTTGAGCAAAGGAATCAAACTAACCAGTATTTTGTGGAGTCTTATATCAATGGGATTTGTCAAGAAACTATTCACCACAGGCAGTCCCAGATAGATAATTTCTATTAACAATAATTGTCAGTATACAAAGATTCTCCTGAATGTCCACCCAGAATTCCAAATACGTATCATCCAACTCTTAATTGAAACAAATACTTTGAATTCTTTAGTTCCAGCAGTAGAATGAAGCAAACTGTAATCAACTTATCATAGATGCACATACTTAGATCAAATTGATTTAAAATAAAAAGTAATTTCATGTAATATAAATCTTATTCTTACTCTATGGTGGTCATAGGAGAACAATAAAAATGTATTTAAGAGGCTCACATAAACAATAAGATATGATAAGGCTTCCATCACTAAACATTTTAAAAAATAATCTCTAACTGCCATGGTCTGCATTATTTCATGGCCCCAGAAAAATTAAGAGCTAAACTCTCAGTTTTGAAGTATATTTTAATTGGAGAAAACTTCCAGTGCAGGTGTTGTCTTATCTTCAGAAATCCCTCATTAGTCTGTCTGCAAAGGGCCAATCTTTTCTTGGATGGATGTTTTCCTATCTTGAATCCCATATTTCATCTTCAAGGACACACTGGCCTCACTACTGTGGGTTCACACAGCTGGAAAAGTCCATCACTGCATCCCTGGACCAAAATCTTCCTGATCCAGAACCTGTTCGCTTGAGATGTTTAGCCTTTAGACTTCAACTCATTTTTCATCAGTTCTGGTACTTCAGAACAGGTAACGAACATCGTCACTTTCAAGTTCTCCTGGTAGGCTTTACACAGGTAACTGACTGATCACAGTGCAAACATAAAATTGCACTACAGAGGCTTTTGTTCAGATCCAACATTTCTCAACATATGTTGTTGTTGTTCATCATTTACAAGTGACAGATTTCTTCTTCACTTTAGAACTGAACAACTGTGGAAACAATTGCCTATTTGCATCTAATTATTTGACTTTTATTATAAGCTGCTTTCTACAATAGGCAATGAATAGCAGGAGCTACATCATAACAACACTTTACACATTCCTGAGAAACTAATTCAAGTTCTTGCAATATGGTCGTAAATATTTTCCTAATTATTTGAAATGTAGGAAAGTTGGTTATTCCTTGCTGATAGAATCGTTGTGTGCTTTCAAGTGATTTCTGAATTATGGCAGCTCTATAGCTTGGGAAGGTGACCCTGTCACAGGGTTTCCTCAGCAGAATTTATGCAGAAGAGGGTTTGCCTTTGCCTTTGCCTTCCTCTGAGGTTGAGAGTGTGTGACTTGCCCAAGGTCAGCCAGTGAGATGGAATATAAAAATTGCCTGGTAACTGTTAACTCTTGTCAAGATGTGATATAATTCTGTAGTTGCCTGAGATGGGGGAATATTACATGCAGCTGAAACAGTTCCACTCTAAAGCCTGAAAATTTAAGGCCTTTTCTGTAGTTAGTGACAATGGACTGTAGATGGCAATCCGGTGCCAGTAGAAAAGATGGGAAGGAGTACCGTATATGGATGTTGTATACAAGAAATGGTAAAAGATGCTTGGTTGAAGAGAAAAGCATACAGTCTGCACTTTGCTTTCCATTCTTTCTTCGCAAGAATTGAATGTAAAAGTAGAATATTCTTGATGCTAGAAGGAAAATTAGCTGAGAGGTCTAACTGTCTCACACACCCACAACACACCAACATGGTTTAACATGTTAATTAAAACATCCTGTGAATTTTGTTTTTGTTTGGCAAACCCCACAATCTCACTATGATCAGACTGCATGAAACTATTCCCAAGCTAAAGGGTACATCCTCCTTTCAGTATACATCCAACAAAATGAATTATATGTGTCTTTCCAGATTTTGGGAAGAACAGTTACTGCTTTGCAATAATTGGCTGTGCAATGCCAAAATACCCGAAAGGCACCAGATCCTGTCTGATCTTAGAAGCTAATCAGGGTCAGCCCTGGTTAGTACATGAATGGGAGACTACCAATGAATACCAGGTGCTGTAGGCTCTATTTCAGAGGAAGGAACTGGTTAAACTACCCCTGAGTAGTCCTTGCCTAAGAAAACCTGGCAAAATTCATGGGCTAGCCATAAGTCAACAGATCTTGGAGACATGTACACACAATGGGCTGTATCCCAAATAGAGTCTGAGTGTCCTGCTTTAGTGGCAGAGTTTATAGCTGACAAGAAGTATATCTTTTTAATATGTCAGGCAGTATTCACATATTGAGCCAGTGTGGTGTAGTGGTTTGAGTATTGGACTAGGACACTAGTAGGCTAAGGTTTGAATTCTCACTTAGCCATGGAAATCTACCGGGTGACCTAAGGCAAGTCACACTCTCTCAGTCTCAGGAAGACAAGTGCAACCCCCCCCCCCGAACTAATTCTGCCATGAAAATGTTGAGATAGGAAATAACTTAAAGTCACATAGCAACAAATACACAAGCATACTATGTCTTGGTGGTTGTAAATGCACAAGCAAAAATGAAGTACTGCCAATTGGGAAGAATGGTCAGATGGGGCCAAAGTTGACCATAGCCTTTGTGTTGGGTGATCAGGTCTCCAGTGGCATGTTTTCACCATTAAAAAACAACAACAACAACATGCCCTGAATCTGCCTGTGTGCAGATTAGGTCTTTTCCTACCCTGTGGTTTCTTGCAGTATACAGATACTTCTTCTATAACCTGCCCACCATTTATTTCTTTGCTGGTCACACTATTCCATATGGCACTTCCTCTTGTTCTCTAGGGCAGTGGTTCTCACCATGTTGATGTCCAAAATATATGGAGATTCAAAGATTGAAAAGTACCAGTCTGGGGAGCACACATATGCCAGAGACACTGTGGGAAGGGGGGAGGGAGATGGATGAAGAAAACGGGTTCAGCAGAATATCTCCCTTTGAACTAGTTTACTCTGTATGGCAGGTGTGAAGGGCAGGTTGAGCCGCTGAAGGAAAGATCCTTCCTTTTCCATGCAACGGCCTCTATTTTCCTTCCCGCTCAGCTTTCTAGAATCATAGAGTTGTAAGGAGGCCCCCAAGGGTCCTCTAATGTAGTGGTTTCCAACCTTAGGTCCTCCAGATGATTTTGACTTCAGCTCCCATAATTCCTGACTCTTGGCCAAGTTGGCTGGGGTTTCTGGGATCTGAAGTCCAAAACAGATGGAGGACCCAAGGTTGGGAAGCACTGCTCTAGTCCAAAGTCCTGTTAATGAAAGGGCACCCTGTCATACCATTGCATACTGCTGCTGGGCAAATTAGGATCTAGTATTATGAGAACATGGTTGTACCCACCTAGTGGCAGTTGCAGTCTTAATGCTGGATATGGAAATCTGCACAGGTTTTCATCTGCCACTCACCAGACCTGAAGACATCCACTGTCAGGAGTGATTTTGCCATTCCATGTATTTGCTGCTGTCTGCTGGCTTCCTCATTCAGCAATATACCAGGAATTCATATCTATTATGAATTAGCTGAATAACACTGCTCCTAATACAAATCTTTGGGTGATGACCAAGGTGGTTGAGGCAAAATGCTAAATACTGTGAACATGTTAGGAGTGGTGTGCCTTGGTTTTTTAAATCCTGAAACATTGAAGGCATTATTGCATTGACACTGGATATTTATCCTGCAACAATGGTTATACCATAGCTATTTTGTTCACAAGAAAAAAAAACACTTTTTTTCATTTACACAGGCTTTTGGTCTGTAATTTGTTGTTGTGGGAAGGTTTCTAATGGGCGTGCTGTACATTTTTGTTTTTCTTCCCTGCCTGTTATGTTTTAAGTATTTTAAAACCGTAACTTAATAATTTAATTTTTAATATTTTTGTTATGCTATTATGGTTTATTTTACCTGTACTCTGTTTTAATACATGTAATATATGTTGGAAGAAACTTTGGATTGTGCAGTGAAAGATGGGATACAGATGAAATTAAATAAAAATATTGTTGTAAAATCAATTTCCATCTCATTCCAGGGAATTTCCCT
>CM034703.1:187411616-187435695 GCA_020142125.1 Phrynosoma platyrhinos
AGAGAGTATGTGGCTTGCCCAAGGTCAGTGGGTTTCCATGGCTGAGAGGGAATCGAATTCTGGCCTTCAAAGTTGTAGTCGAATCCTGGCCTTCAAAGCTCAAACCACTCATTACACTATGTTCTCTGCCAGCATACTTAGGGCCTTTGCAGACTGCTAGAAGTAGTGCAAATTGAGTCCATTTTAAGGGTTAGGGAATCATGGGAACTGTATTTTATTGTGGCACCAGAGCTCTCTGACAGAGAAGGCTCAATGTCTCAAAAAATTCCCATGATTCCCTAGCACTAACCTTAACCCTTAAAGTGGACTCAATTTGCCCTACTTCTGGCAGTCTGCAAAGGCCCTTAGTCAGCTATGAAAAGACAAACAAGTCTATTTGTTAAGAAAATATCCAAGCCCTTTCTGCCTAACAAACCTTTTAAAAGTCTAAAGCCTGACCCTTTAAGAAAAGAAAACAGAGAATTTTATTTTGCAGAAAGTTTGTTTTGGTGGATAATGTATCAGAACACACTGGCCACAGCAGTAGGCCCGTAGGATAGCCAACAAGGGAGCCACAGTCAAACTTCTCAAAGCCAGGTGAAACAATAATCTGTTAGTAGGTAATAAGCAGCTGAGAAGGCTGTTTACTGCCACTGTTTAGGGCTTTGAACAATCATGCCAGATAATGAGTCCTGGAATGCTCTGTTCAGCAAAAGCCCAGTTGTGTCAGCAGAGCCCAAGCCATTTTTAAGTGACCATCCCCCTGGGTACAATAACCTGTGATCATAATAGGCGAAAAGCAACCACTACAGCAGCATTCTTGACTCTGGTCACACTGGGAATAACCCAGGGCAACCTAGGATGATTCACAACCTTTCCTGGAAATTAAACCTGGCTTTTGCTCACTGGCATGTGGTACTTTGGTTTAGGTATCCAAAGACATGAAGAACTGACCACTGACTAACAATTAGGGGTGTATCTACACTGTAGAAATAGTGTCGTTTGATACCACTTTAAGTGCTGTGGCTCAATGAAAACTTGGGATTTAGCCTTCTCTGCCAAAGAGTGCTGGTGGCTCACCAAACTACAAATCCCAGGATTCTGTAGAATACAGCCATGGCAGTTAAAGAGTGACAAACTGCATTATTTCTACAGTGCAGAGATGTACCCTAAGTGAAGCACTTGCTCCCAAGGCATCCAAGCTGCAGATGAACCTGCACAGTCAGCAGATATAGCAGTGAAGCCAGGCAGGCTATTACACCTTCTTTTTGATAAAAGTGTTCCAAGCAGGGCAAAGGCTGAAAACATCTAAGTCCAGTGAAGTTCACTTAAATTCCCCCTTCGGTGCAATTTTTTCCCCTCTAAAGCCGTATCAAGAGGATACCAGGTTGAGAGAGTGGGAACAGTAGCACAAATGCAACAAGTAGGATAGAAATCCTTCAGAACTCTGCAATGCACACCAGAGTGAAGTGTTATTATGCTGGCTTGCTCCAAGAGGTACTGTGTTTACCAGCAAAGTACAAGTACAGCTATACACAAATCTTTCCAGAGGATTTGAGAAAGAACCCACTGTTGGACATTGGCACAGAACAGCACTGTAAATCAGTCAGCATAGGCATGGATTTTGGAGAGGGGGAAAAACTCATTTGCTGCACACCACATTGGCCAATGTGTACATGATGTTAGGAGCAAAACTCCCTTACATTCCTTACACTTCCATACTATCATAATCCGGTGTTTTGTACTGAACAGAATGAGACTCCCGAGTTTCCCATCTATCCCAACAAAAGTTATACATTCCTCTTGCATGAGCAGATGAAGTTTAAAAGCAATCTGAGGAGTCATACTACTAGGAATAACGTGGCCTTCTTATATAAACAAGGATCTTTGTTTTTCAGACACATTGCAGCTGGGCTGACTGGCTGCAGAACATAGACCAGAGGCCAATTAATTCTTTCTACTTAAGATAACTACCCTTCCATCTGAAAAGGGAAAGACACCCCCTCCCCAAGCTTATCAGACTCCACAAACTCTGCAGTCAGAAACCAGGATGTCAGCATCATGTTGAATGCAAGAATGCCTACTGAGAAGAGAAGCTACAAGACCACTGAGCTGTCAGCAGCCAAAACATAAGGCTGTATTTCACATACTTCATTTGGGGCCTCTGAAGGAATATGACAGCCAGTACTGACCAGCTGAACCTCTGTGCTGCCATTCAACAAGTAGCAATGTTCTCCCCCAACACTTTCTTTCCTTAATGGAACTGGGAGCCTGCCAGGTTCCTTTCTCAAATAGGACCTTGCACTTCAAGACATCTAGTGCAAGACCCACCCACAGACAGGTTGAAGAGTTCAAACCCACTTGGCCATTAACATCTCAATAGCAGAGGCCATGTTCTTTGATGTCAGAACTTGCCTCCAGACATTTACACTTCCAGCACCAAGCACTGCAAAGGCAGCCCTTTACAAACTTACATTACAAATACATGTTGCAAGCTTTTGAAGTCACACTGGCATCTTCATTGGGCAAACAGGAGGAAAAAAATTGAAGATGTTAGTCACATGCCTGCATTTTCTGTTTCTGGTCTTAGTTCAGATGCTAGGAGGGCTATCTGCAGGCTGGCACCTCTCCTTTTGGCCATGCAATCACTGGGAGATTTTCAAAGTCAATGAAATTTAATGTCCATCTGCAATTCAAAGAAGAAATTCAGTGTCCTCTACCTACATAGGAGCCTGTAGCTTCACACAAAGGAAAGAGACATGCTGGATTCCAAGGAAACATCTTCTTTGATGTTTCTTTGGCATGGCCAAAGAGAGAGGTGCTAGCCTGCAAAAAGTGCCAGCCTGCAGTGTGACTTCAAAAGCTTGCAAAATGTATTTGTAATGTAAGTTTGTAAAGTGCTACCTTTGTAGTGCTTGGTGCTGGGAGTGTAAATTTCTGGAGGCAAGTTCTGAAGCCAGAGAACATGGCCTCTGCTATTGAGATGTTACCATCCCTACCATCTGATGGTAGGCCTATGACTAACATATTCATTTTTTTATTCTGTTTGCCTGATGAAGAAGCCATTGTGACTTTGAAAGCTTGCAAAATGTAATTGTGCATTTTCATTGGCCCCATAAAGGTATCATGGTTTGGATGTTATTGGATTTACATTACAAAGTTGAAGGACCTGTTTCTCCTGCTAACTGTACATTTGGAGAGAGGTATCTACTCCCAATGAATTGACACAGTCGTTGGCATCCATAAAGGAGAGGCCATCATTAGCAGAGAAGATGCTGCAACCACCATATTCTAGATCTGAAGAAAGATAGCTTTTGTAACTGATCCCTTTAGTTCAGGGGTAGGCAACCTTTTTGAGCCGGGGGCTGGGTCCCTCAGACAACTGGGGGGCCGAAAGACCAAAAATAAATAAATAAATAAATAAATAAATTAAAAAAAATAAAAAAATATATGCATGCACACTCTCTCAGCCCCAGAAAAGCCATGGCAAGACCCCTGTGGGGATTTTGCCAAGAAAACCCCAAGAACAAGTAATAACAACAACAATGAATATCATGATGGGCGGTGGCAGTAGCAGGACCGGCCTGGGGCCGGTCCAAAGGCCTTGGGGGGCCGCATCCGACCCCCCCCCCCCCCCCAAGGCCTTAGGTTGCCTACCCCTGCTTTAGTTGATGCTTTACTTTCTGTTCCTTAGAAAGAGAACAGCATCCGTGAGTCTCCAAACCTGAAGCTTTCACTGAGACAGCAACCTTATGAAAACTTTCTCTGAAGTAATTGTCATTAAAAGTGGGGAAATTTACTTCTGAATAAGCATGCATATCACCAGGGGGTTTATCATAATTAAGCATGGGATATTTAAGGCAAACGTTTCATTACAAATTCGGGAGCAAGTCATGCATTGTATCAATGTCCAACTATGCTTGTTCCCCTTCCCTCTTCCCAGATGATTTAGGGAACTCTTTCCCCTCCCGATATCAGTTTGAGTTACAACATCATTTTTTGACACTTGATTAGAAGTGGGAGCAACAGAAAGCACCAAACTTAACCCATTCCTTATTCCCCAACTCATGTACACAAAAGACCCACTGTATGTCTGTTTTGAAGAAACCTAACTAAATAATTCATAACATCTGGGGGCTGCTGCTGGCCTAAACATTTGCCAGGCATCCTGCCACATGTGGTGAAAGGAGCATCCCTTTTCGAAGACAGAACACACCGTCAGCTTGCAAGTCAGGCACACAGGCTTTATTTTGTCAGAGTGAAGAAAGCCACCTTGGAGTCAGTGTGAAGAAAGTTTAAAATGACAAGTCAGAAGACAAGTTCATCCTTGTCTACTGCAGGAGTGGATCTAAAGAGCTGCCCAACAGAGAGACACTCATACAGAACTTGGCAGGGCAGCCTGAAATTTAAGCAAGGCAGAAGGAACAGAAGCGTAACCCTAGCAGTTCTCCCTTTGTCTACAATGCCAGCTCAGTGTTCTTTTGTAAGCTGAATTTCAATAAGTCCAACCGGGAAGGGAGGCAGTAAGCTCCCTCTTGCCCAGCCAGACACCTTGCAACAATCCAACCGACTGCAAATCTGCTCACCGCTTGCATGAGAATAGAGAAAAGGAGCATGGCAAAGAAAGAAGAATCTTATAAAAGCTGTGAACAGTAAGTAGGCAAGAGGAGAGACCACACAGCTGTTGCCTTTGGATAAGCACCTACTTAACTGGGGTTTTTCTGGCTGGTTATTGCCAGTGCTTCCATACCTTCAGTTTTTGGACAAGCACTTACTTAAGGGGACTTTTTGGTTTGGTAAACATATTGCCAGCACTTCTATTCTTCCATTTCACATTAACTTGCCAAGCTTATGCAGAGGTTTAATCAAGCAAGACTGTTACCAGTACAGTAGGAAAGAAAGCACACACACGATTTCAGAGCCAAACATATAGCCTTTCCTTTCACACTCTGCAGACCTACCTGCCCTCTTCCCAGATTTCTCCTTTTCTGGACCACATCCAGCTGCTAGAATAAAAATAAACTCACTCACTCCTTGGAAACATACAAACTAGAAGACACCAGACCCTTCAAACTGGGGCAGAAGTTTCCCACGCTGACCCAAAGTGCCTTGTGGGAAGGGGGTCAGAGAAAGAAGAGAACAGATTGTTAGTTTAAGGCTTGTCCTTTGTTCAGAAGTTCCCGGGAAATAAAAGCAACACTCTTCCTCCAAGTGCATTTGAACCTTGGGAAAGGCAGGGATTTTTCTCATGGGCTACTTCCTTTTAACTTTCTGGTTGGCTCCTACAGCGCATGCAGGCACTGAGCTACAGTACTCATCTCCAAGCTGTAGCATCCATTCACTAGATTTTAAAGAGACACAGCCACTTCTTCAAGACAATGGAAAAGCCTCTCTGGGAGGGAGGACCAAAACCCCAAACCAGAGGGACCAGATGCCTATGACAGATGCAAGGATGTATACAATCCTACCCATATGCTTCGCCAAGGCCCTGCAAAAGGCAGCAGCAGGCTCCAGGTCTCCCAGCCAGGACTGGAAAGCCCACTGCAATTCCAGTCAATTCTTTCCTTCTATCCTCTCCCACCCCGCCCTGCCCTGCGCTTTCCTTTGGGAAGCTGCATTTATGGGTGTATGTGAGAATAATGGGATGGGGCAATCGATCAATGGGTTGTAGACACACTCCTCTGGACATAAAAGAAAGAAGGAAGGAAGGAAGAAAAGAGAAAGAATGACAGAAAAAAGAGATGGCTCCTTTGACATCTAGCATAACAATGGACTTTAAACATAAGGAGGCTTCAGATCCTTACAGGATCTACATACAGCTAGGAAAAGGTACCATAGTTTGTGCCTTTCTGGATGGAGGGTCTCCTCCCTTGCTCCTTTCCCCCCTTCCTTTCTTTTCTGCTCAGAAATCATTCTGGTAGTTTCATCTCTAAATCTATTTATCACCTCTAAATTTAGGAAACCTATCCAGGGATAGCCATGTTGGCCATTACACCCAAAATCCACAAAACATCAATACTTTTATATAGGCCAACCAAAAAATGCAAGCTTTTGATGCTCCACTGGCTTCCTCATCAGGGAAAGGTGTCAAAAATTATGACAAGAGAATGAAAGACAAAACTGAAAATGATGTTGATGCTGCTGTTCCAAGTTAAGATGGTATGGATAGATATTTATGCAGGCAGGCCTCTCCTCCTCTTCCTCCTGTTGTGAGTTTTATGGAGACCCTAAGCCGGCCCTATTACAAAGTTTTCTTGGCAGAATTTCTTCAGAGGGGATTTGCCATTGCCTTCCCCTGAGGCTGAGAGAGTATGACCAGCCCAAGGTCACCCAGTGGGTTTGCATGCCTGAGCTGGGAATCGAACTCTGGTCTCCAGAGTCATAGGGGCAGTCCACACTGCAGAAATAATCTACTCTGACACTGCTTTAACTGCCATGGCTCAAAGCTATGAAATTCTGGGAACTGTAGTTTTGTGAGACTTTGCCTTCTCTGTCAGGACAGTCTGTTCACAACAACAAACTGCAGTTCCCAGGATTCCATAGTACTGAGCCATGGCAATTAAAACAGTGTCAAACGGAATTATCTCTGCGGTGCAGATGCAGCCTTACTCTGATGCCCAAATCACTACACTATGCAGCAAATCTAGATTTCTAGATCTAGAAAAGCACTTGAGAGGGTCCCCAAAAAGCCACAAAAGGATCTTTGAGCGAGGAAAGGCCAAGAGAGATGAAACAAGCCTCTCTCTCTCTCATATATTCTCTTTCATGCATCCAAGGCAGGATGACCAGCCATCCTCATTTTCCAGGACTTGTCTGCCATTTCAACCTTCTGCCCAGGAGGAATTCCAAAATGCCCTCCATTTTGAGCAGGACTAGGAAGCATGCATTTAATTTCTACGAGTGCTTTTATTTGGCCAAGTCCTCCATTTTTTTCCTTGGATGTCCTCCTTTGCAGCTAGACATCTGGTCCAGGAGGAATTCCAAAAGGTCCTCCATTTGGAGCATCAGCAAGAAACATGCATTTACATTTCTATGAGTGGGTTTTAGCTTTTTTGAGGGGGGAGGGTGTCTTCACATCCTCCATTTTGCTGTGCCTTGTCCTCCTTTGTGGTCAAGACATCTGGTCACCCCGAGGAAGAGCAGAGTGGCCAGGCGTCCTCCTTTTCCAGGACCTGTCCTCCATTCCAACCTTCTGCCCAGGAGGAAGGTCCTCCATTTTGAGCAGGACTGAGAAGCAGGCGCTGACATCTCTGGGAGTGGCTTTTAACTTTTATTGTGTCGTGTCCTCCCTTTTTTTTCTTGGACGCCCTCCATTTCGCCTTCTCCTCCTTGTCATTAGCATTATTATTATTATTCTTACTATGTTTTATCATATCCCGCCTTACTTTCTCCCAATATAGGGACTCAAGGCGGCGCCCTTTGAGGCGAGGACATCTATGAACCCTGAGGAGGAGGAGGAGGAGGAAAAGGAAGACAAAGCCCCACTTCTTCCTCTCCCTCCCTCCTTTCTTCCTTCCTCGTTCCCCTCCCCGCCGGGAACCGCGCACCTGAGGCGCCTCTCCTCCCATCCCAGAGCCCCGCATCTCTTCCCGGAGCCCCTCGGCTTTTGTTACCGGCTCTGCCCCTGGGCTCCCATGACGACGACCAGGACGGAGCCTCCGACCCACGACCACCTTCCTTCCTTCCTTCCTCGCTCGCTCGCTGGCTGCCGACTGAGCCGGCTCCGCCCCCTCAGCCCTTTTTATCCGGCAGTGACGTCACCGCCCCGAAGCGCCAATGGGCTGGCGAGACGTCACCGCGCTCGCTCTGGTCTCCTCCATTCAAAATCTGAACACCTCGCTCCTGGGCTCTTCTGGGCTCAGTGGGGAAGAAAGGGGCAGAGAGAGTGGTGGCCTCGGCAGAGGGAGGGAGGGAAGGAAACGCACTCGGTCCTTCGCTGCTGCTGCTGCTGCTGCTGCAATTTATTTTACTTCCCCCCTCTTAGCAGCCCAAGGCTTTCATGATGGACGCAGGAAGGTTTGCAGTGGGTGACCAGGCGTCCTCTTTTTCCCGGACAGGCCCTCCATTGCAGCCTCCTGTCCTCCATTTTGACCAGGATTAGGAAATCCAATGAGTAACACCGCCTTTGCTGTTCTTCTTCTTTGAAATGCATCTGTTTGATAGCCTGCCCTTGCTGCAAATAATGGAGTAGGAGCAGGATAAACCAAGCGCCCTCCTTTTCCAGGACACGTCCTCCACTTCAAGTCTCCTGTCCGGGAGGAATTCCAAAGTGTCCTCCATTTTTAGCATGAAGAAGAATGAATTTATAGTAGTGATCTCAGGTCTTATATGGTCATCTCGCTCAATTTTTCTTGATTAATGTCCTCCATTTTGCAGTGCCTTGTCCTCCTTTGTGGTTATTAGGAAATCTGGTCATCCTGCCTAGTCCTCTGCCCAGCATTGCAAAACCTGTGTCATCACAATTGGGGGGTTACCTGCTGAGGGAGCATCTATTCTGTACGGTAGAAATAAAGCAGTTTGACATCACTTTAACTTAAGGGCTCATTCCCACTATCATTTAAAGCAATTTGCTGATCGCTTTATCTGTGCCTCGTTCACATTAGAAACAGTTTCAGACATGACTCGCATTGAAGCAAGGCAAATGCAAAAAAAACCCGCTCTTTTCAGACACTCGTTTTTTGGTGGTTCTTTTGAAAAAAAAATCGAATTGGAAGAGTGTTCAACAAGCGTGAACAATGAATCTGATTCACATCTCGCCAAAGTTCAGCTCCCTGAAGTTGAAGGTGATGAGCTGGGCTCCCTTGGCCTTGGAAGCCCTCACCAAGCAGAGCAGGCCCTCACTTTCGGGGCTCCCAGACCCAGCTTTGAGGGTCTCTCTGGGCGGGCGTTCTCTTCCTGGCTTCTCTCCATCCTCCCTCCTTCCCTCCTTGGTGGCAGCAGTGTCTCTCCTCCTCCTCCTCCTCCTCCTCCTCCTTCATCTCCTCCTCCTCTTCCCTCGCTTTCCCCTCCGCCGCCGAGGTGAAGCCCATCCAAGGAGGAAGGCAAGGGGTCTTTCTGCCTGGGTCCAAGGCGAAGGGTGCTGCTGGGTCAGGTGCTGGGTAGTCCTTCTGGGTCAGGCCATTGCAGCTGCTGTGAGCCCCACAGGCAGGGGATGGTGGACAGGAACCCCCCCCCCGGTCTGTCCCCTATGGGCTTGCCCCGGCCCCCCAAAGCTCCCTCCTCCACTGCTGGTGATTTGAGCCCTCCGCACTCCTCTGCTTTGGGATGCTCGGCTTCTAGCAGCCGTGACCCTTTGGGCAAGAGGGACCCCATCAGGGCGGCCTAGAAGCCAGGACTGGGCCCTCCGCAGGCATCATGAAGGTGGCACCCCATCCCTCCCTCCTTCCTTCCTTCTTTCTTGCAGCCAAACCTCATTCTCCTCTGTGGACCCGGGTTCCTTTGGCATGTGGGAAAAGGTTATGCTGCCGACACCAGACACACCTTTGATGGAAAGCAATTTGGAACCCCGCAGGTCTTTTCCTGGCTCCCTGGGCTAGAGATCTTAAAGAAATCCTTCTGGTGGTGGTGGCTAATTTCACACAAATACACACAGACGCACACCACTGCTGTCCTGATGAAAAGAGGCCCCTTGGAACCTGGTAAACCTGGTTCCCCCCGAGAGCTGGGGCGCAAAGGCAACTTGGGGCTCATTCTCACTAGTGGGAACGACAAGAAATAAGGGAATAATTTGCTTCCATAGTGGGATCTAAGCATCAGCCTGAACAAAATCCATGACCCGGTGTCAATGTGATTCTCAAGCCGGTTTAAATGTAAGTGGGAATGAGCCCTAAGTGACCTTAGGCAAGCCACACTCAGCCTCAGAGGAAGTCACTGGCAACCTCCTCTGAACAAACTTCACCAAGAAAACCCCATGATCAGGAGAAGCTATCACAGGGTTTTCTAGGGCTGAGAGTATGTGACTTGCCCAAGGTCACCCTGTGGGTTTCCTCAGACAAGCGGCAAATCAGACCCTGATCTCCAGAGTCAAAACACCCAAACCACTACATTGCGCTGTCTCTTCTTGTCCCTCTTTAAAAGGCTTCATTCATTCATTACATCCTATCTTTCATTATATTTATATATTATGTTTATATCCTATCTTTCTATAAAGCATGCCAAACATGGCTAATATCAGCAATGAATACCAACAAGGATGTGAAACACCAACAAAATAAACACATCCAGCAATTAAGGTTAAAACAGGACAGAAGAGCAAACAAAGTGTTAACAGTGATGCAAAGGAGTCTGGCTTCTATTTCATGAGAGTTTTTTAGCACGGCCCAAATTGTAAACAGTACAAATTATAGACCTAGGTCAATATCATTTGTTCCAAAATGACAGCAAAGTGTGATTGTTTGAGTCTTAAATGCACAGACAGAAAATCCTATACAAACCACTTTACAAAATGCCGTCCTTTTTTTCCAACTTGTTTCCCACGCAGTGCAAAATCCCCTCCCCTTTTATACTACGTTCCCATAAGGGCTTGCTTAACATTGTCACCAGTGCTGTTATTCCCAAGTAATCTCTCCTTAGAACGTATTACAGAATGTGTTTAGCATTCTTAACTTTTCAGCAAAGTAAGTCAGGAGGAAATGAGGAAAACTGTATTACCAGTGGATAGTCTTCATCAAGGAAGCCACAGCTAAGAGTGTAGAAGACGCCAGCAGGGCTGTTAATAACAGGATGTCTCCGGCATCTCTTTCTTGAGGAGGGTGAGGGTGTTGTGTGCCTTCAAGTAGTTTCTGATTTTTGGTGACCCTAAAGCAAACCAACCACAGGGTTTTCTTGGCAAGGTTTGTTCAGAGGAGGTTTACTACTGCCATCCTCTGAGACTGAAAGAGCATGACTTGCCCATGGTCACCCAGTGGGTTGTCATGGCTGAGCTGGGATTCAAACCCTGGCCTCCAGAGTCATCATCCAACACTCAACCCGCTATGCCACACTGGTTCTTTCTCTTTCTCAGGGTTGCCATAAGTCAACTTGACAACACATTACAACAACAAAAACAAAAACTTTTCAGTTGCCAGGATTTTATTTATTTATTTTTTAAAATAAATTTATTTGGCAGTATAAAAACAATACAAAAAGAACAAACAAAACAAAACACAGAAAAGAAAAAAAACACATGTGAATATACATAAACAATACAACATAGAACACAATTACTTCCTAAGCTGGACATAAGAAGAACAAATACTATATCATCACAGTATATAACTCATTTCTTTCTTTAAAGTTACCAATCCAGAAACTATAAACAATGATATCATATGTTAAATATGTATTAAACATGTATTAAACCTACATGAAACAATACTGATTACTGAAAAAATACGAATACCTATCAATACTATATATTGAAGCCATTAAAATATATGGAATAATAATATTGTTAATAAAAGGTAAGAGCAAATTATTTAGTTGCCAGGAATTGTAATTGACTGAATATTCAAATAAAAGACATTCCCCATACCACCAAACTAAAATACAGTCAGCCCTCCGCATTTACAGCTTTGACTTTTGCAGATTTGATTGTTCACGGCCGTGAGTAATACATTCTCTCTAGGCATCTCTTGGTCCCCCAATGCAATTCTGCTGGAAGCTGACCACAGAGTTGCAATGGGGGGCCTAGAGGTTCCTAGAGAAAATACTCTTTTAGGCATTTGTAGGTCCTCCAACATGATCTATGGCCAATTTCTAGTGGATATTGATCACAGGGTTGCACTGGAGGACCTAGAGTTTCTTAGAGGTGTTCTCTCAGGTTAAAAAAATAGTGTTTTTTATTTACATTTTTTCTACTTTCATGGGGGTCCTGTGCCCCTAACTCCAGTGAATGTGGAGGGCCTATTGTAAATGTTATATGAACAAGTATGTTTTGATGGAGGTCTCCTGTTATTCACCATTAGAAGCTATGCTCTTATGCCCACGTATAGGAGTAGATACTCTGCTGAATGCCATAGGACCTGCTTCTTGTTTTCTGCTACTCCAGAGGCATGGAGCAATGGCTTCAGATTACAGGATAAGAGATTCCACCTAAACATTAGGAAGAACTTCCTGATGGTAAAAGCTGCCTGACAGTGGAAAGTGTGGTGGAGTCTGCTTATTTGGAGGTTTTTAAACTGAGGCTGGATGGCCATCTGTCAGGAGTGTTTTGATTGTGCTGTCCTGCATGGAAGGAATGGGGTTGGATTGGGTGGCCCTTGTGGTCTTTTCCAACTCTGATCCTGTGATTCTGCATAGGGAAGGATAAAATTGCTCTGTAAGCCCCCTTTTGCCAATTGCTCCTATCATATTCAATAACTTTGTGATACTGTCTGCCTGCAGAGTAAGCTGCTGATGAAGTACAGAGTCCAGGCAGAGGAAGAGCTGCTATCAGCCAACACTTTCCCCAGCGCATTAGTGCTAGCCTTGTGGCAGATTGCCAAAAGTGCTTTATATTCTTCCATCTCCACTTGGACAGCAGCCCACTGTTGATGGTTAAAAGGGAATCCCAATCTGATGTGTCATTCGATGGAGAGGATTGTTATTGCTCCCATCTGTGCTTCCAGTAGAGGGAAATTAGACTGTGCTGTCTACATTTGACACCAAGATTGATTCTGGAGGAATGTGTCATGAAAATGGCATGCTTGCACATTAAAGTTCTGTAGGCCCATAGAAAACATGCTTTGCTTGGGGTAAAGGGTTACATGCATTCAGTCATGAATACAGTGACAACTGAGGTAGGAAGTATAAATAAGATGGGAATGATTGCTTGAGAGACAGTGTGGTGTAGGGGTTTGAGCCTTGGACTACACTCTGGAGGCCAGGGTTCGATTCCCTGCTCAGTCATAGAAACCCACTGGATGACTTTGGAAGAGTCACACTATCTCAGTCCCATAAAACCCTGTGATAAGGTCGCCTTGGGGTTGCCGTAAGTTGGAAACGGATTGAAGATACACAACAACAAATAATGCTCAACAGAATGAAAATACAAATAGTCTAGGGTTCCTTTTTATACAGTGTCCAGCCAGATCCTGCTCACAAGTTGGGTATGGATGTGCTGGTTTTGTTTTCCCCCAGCATTTATGATTCAGAGGTATACTGTGCTTGATCATGGAGGCTCCATTTAGCCATCTTGATGGCTGACAGAGCTAGCTTCCAGAGCTAGCGATTCCATTTTAGAATACAAGTCTAAAAAGTTTGGTGTTAAATGAAGAAAAATTCAAGGTAATTCTGTGATTTAGAATGCAGTCCCCCACAAACTAGCCAGGAGAATAGTTTTGTTGAAACAACTGGGGCTTGCTTCTAAGTATGCATTTCTAAAACAACTTAGAAAAAATGGCATAAAATTGAACCCTGTTTGTAATTCCTTGTTAGAGTCACACACTGGTCATTGCTGGATTCAAGAGATCCAGTGCTGTCCTGGCCTCAGAGGGAGAGAAGAACTGCTGGACCTGATCCCCTTCCCACTGCCATTCCCTTCTCCTTTTGGGTCATGTCTTTTTAGATTGTAAGCCTGAGGACAGGGAACTGTCTAATTAATCATTTGTCACTCTGAGAGCCTTTATAGCTGAAGAGCGGGGTATAAATACTACTACTACTACTAATGATGATGATGATGATGGAGAACCAATTACAGCCAGATTAGCCTTTACAGTTCATATCCTACAGTAGTAGGGGCCATGGCTGATATTGCTGGACTGCAAGTCCCAGTGTCCCTAGCCAGCACAGACTTCTTCTTCTTCTTCTTCTTCTTCTTCTTCTTCTTCTTCTTCTTCTTCTTCTTCTTCTTCTTCTTCTTCTTAATATTATTATTATTATTATCATCATCATTTTATCATCATCATCATCATTTCTTTATATCCCACCATTCTCTCAATATAGGGACTCATTGACAATAATGAAGAATACTCAGAGGTGCAGTCCAACAATATATGAAGGGTTACATAATTCCCATCTGAACACATATAACTATTTGTTGTGCCTTCAAGTCATTTCTGACTTACGGCAATCCTAAGACAAACCTATCAAGGAGTTTTCTCAGCAAGATTTGTTCAGAGGAGGTTTGTCATTGCCTTTCCCTGAGGCTGAGAGCATGTGACTTGCCCAAGGTTGTCCAGTGGGTCTCATGGCCGAGTGGGGAATCACTGGGATTTCCTTTTCAAAAGATTCCTGGGGCCCCTCTACAGTACACAATTATAGCCCTGTGATTCTAGTTTAACTACCATGGTTCCGTTCTGTGGAATCCTGGGATTTGTACTTTAGGGAGGGCCAGAGAGCTTGTCTAGCTCCTCCTCTGACCAAACTACAAATCTCAGTATTCTGTGAGGTGTAGCTATAACAGAATCACAGCTATAATTTCGTAGTAGAAAGGGACCCTGGATAGTTCTGGTAATGTTGGCTTGACATCATACCCCCCCCCCTTGAAATCTACAGAGCTTTCACAGATGAAATATGTCAAGGTTAATGGTTTAGGGTTCCCATTTTGCTTGTGAGGAAGATAAGGCAGAATGTGTTGAGTGCCCCAACTTTCTTCTGACTCAAAAAGTGGGTGTAGATTTTCCAGTCCACTATCCAATGGACCAATTGCTTTCTGGTCTTGCTTTGAAGCTCCATCTGATCTAAACCAAAGCTGTGCATAGCTTGAAAAGCTGCACTGTGGCCAGAAACTATTGGAGGACTGTAAGTCTGTTTTAACCAAGGCAGACAGGGAGGATTAAAATCTGTCTCCTCAGCTGAGCTAGTGGAAAGAGGCTGGATGTCAGGCAAGACATAAAAGGATAGAAGAACTTGCCAGGACCAGTGTGTGGTAAAGTCAAACAAGTGCCTACTGGGCAGCAGCCAGTCTTAATACTCAAGCACTAGTTTGGGTAGTGGGTTTTCAACAAAGAGCTTGAGACCTGGAACCATCTTGAAATCCCATCACTCAGTCAGCAGAGATATTCACTTGCTGCAGTCAACATTTTAATTCCCACCTGTAGAAGGAGGAGAACTTTGAAAATCCTTCGAGATCCAATTGCTCAGACAACGTCTTTGTCTTGCTTTAAGACACAATGGAAATGAATCGGTGAGGGCAGTACTTTAAAATGCTACCTAAACACTCAAGGCACCAGATCCTGTCTGATCTTGGAAGCCAGACAGGGTTGGCCTTGGTTTGTACATGGATGGGAGCCCAGCAATGAATGCCGGGTGCTGTAGGCTATATTTCAAAGGACAGGGAAAGCCACCCCTGAGTACTCCTTGCCTAAGAAAACCCTATGAAATTCATGGGGTCACCATGTTGACAGGTGACTTGAAGGCCCATACAAACACATCATTACAGCATCAATGATAAACCGGACAAGCCAAACCTCTGGATTCCTTTGAAAAACATTTGAATTAATTAGCTGAGTCTGTGAAACCAGTTGCACAATGACCTTATCTAATGAGATGTAATGGCAGCCCAGGGAGCTCTTCTGGAATGACACAGTCTAATGAAGATGAGTTTTGTTTCTTATTTTATCCTGGAAACATTTTACAGATAGAGGGAGACAGTATTAATAGTTCTGTGTTATATCATTCCTCCAAGTAATGTGTTGCTAAATTTCAAATGGGTACAGTTATCTAAGTGCCTTGAGAGACAGTTGAAACAATTTTGGGAAAACAGAAACAAAAGCTCTCAATTGTCCTGGAACCATTGTTGCTGGTGTGTGTCTTCAAGTAGTTTCTGACTTATGATCCTAAGGTAAAACTTTAATGGAGTTTTGTTGGCAAGACTTGTTCAGAGGAGGTTTGCCATTGCCTTCCTCTGAGGCTGAGAGTCTGTGACTTGCTCAAGGTCACCCAGTCGGTTTCATGGCTGAGCTGGGAGTTGAACCCTGGTCCCTCATATAAAAGATACTTATGCTGATTTATTGATTTCAGTAAATCAGAGTTTTTGATTAATGAGAGAAAAATAAGGTAGTCGATATAACTCTGTTTTTTTTCACATGCAGATTTCCATGGATTAAAAGTGTGGCTGCTACACCAGAAGCCCTTTCACATTGCACAGTTATAGCACTTTGATTTCACTTTAAATGCCATGATTGTGCCCTATGGAATTCTGGGATTTGTAGTTGGATCAGAGGCACCAGAAGAGCTCCCTGTTGAGAATTCCAAAGGCCCTGGAATTCCACTGGATGGAATGAGGGCAGTTAAAGTGGAATCATAGTGTTATAGCTGCATCATGTGAAAAGGTCCCTGATGGTTTATTGTTTTGTGTGTCTTCAAATAATTTCTGAATTATGTCAACTATAAGGTGAACATGTAATGGGCTTTTCTTGGCATTTGTTGCCAGGGGGGGGGGTTGCCTTTAACTTCATCTGAGGCTAAGAAAGTGTGACTTGCCCAAGGCTGACCAGGGATTTGAACTTTGCTCTCCAGAGTTGTAATCCAACCCTCAAACCACTACCCCATACTGTCTCTGCCTCTGATGTAGAGAACCTTTATTACTTCTACAGTGTGGAAATCTATTTGGTGTTGTATGTAATACATTTTTTGTTTTTGCTTATGTTTTAGTCTCTCTCCTGTTTAGTCCAGCCTGTTAGACTATGAGCCTTTACAGACTGCCAGAAATAATCCATTTTGAGACCACTTTAACTGCCCTGGCTCATTGCTAGAGAATCATGGGAACTGTAGTTTATTGTGGGACCAGAGCTCTCTGACAGAGAAGGCTCAATGTCTCAGAAAACAACAACAACAAACAAAACAAAACTAAAAAACCCTACGATTCCCATGATTCCCTAGCATTGAGCTAGGACAGTTAAACTGGTCTCAAACTGGATTATTTCTGGCAGTCTGTAAAGGCCCTATGTTACTTGCATTTAATACAGAGTTATATGGATTCACAGGGACCCCGGAATTGTTTTTAAGGTGCAGGGGACTCAGCGTTAGAGGCAGATTGCTATTAACTTTACCTTCTTGCGAGGAGAGGGCAAATTATATTCCCATCCATTATCACTCAGATATCTTTAAATATAAAGACATTTACAAGTACAAAGGCAGCTCATTTTAAGAAGGATAGCTGCATTATTTCTGGCAGTCTGTAAAGGCCCACAGCCAAGTTGGAGCGGGTTCAGAGAAAGGAAACAAGGATGATAAAAGGGATGGAGAAGAAAACATATGAGGAAAGGTTGAAGGAGGTGGACATGTTCAGTTTGGTGAAGAGAAAACTGATGGATGACATGAGTGCGTTCTTCAAATACCTTAAGGGATGTCATGGAGGCGAGGTGGCAGACCAGTTCTCTGCTGTTCCAAAGGGTAGAACCAGTGTAATGGTTTTATGTTACAGGAAGGTACATTTCAACTGAACATTAGAAGGAAACTCTTGACAGTAGAAGCAGTTCAGGAATGGAACCATTGGCCTAGAGAAGTGCTGGAGTCTCCTTCTCTGGATATCTTCAAAAAGAGTTTGGATGCCTATCTGCTGCAGATGCTTTAGCTGGAGATGCTGCAGCACAGATTGAGTTTATCCATCTGATATGTAGTCTTCTTCTTTTTCTACTGCTTTCCATCTTATTAAGCATACTAGTGAGTCATGTCGTCTTGTGATGTGTCCAAAATACAACAGTCTCAGTTTGGTCATCTTGGTTTCTGGGAGAATTCAGGCTTGCTTTGTTCTAGGACTCATTTGTTTATCTTTTCAGCAATCCATGGCATCTGTAGAATTCTTCTCCAGCCCCACATTTTAAATGAGCAGTTTTTCTTCCTATCAGCTTTCTTCAATGTCCAGCTTTCATAGCCATACATAGTAATGGGGAGTACTGTAGCATGGATCATCTTGCTTTTAGCATTCCTTCTTCTGATTTCTTGGCTGCAGTCTCCACTCTGATAGGCAGCCTTGATTATTCCTGGGAAAGCTCTGATAGTTACAATCTTAATACATCTTAATGCTTAATCATTTAGTACATTTCTGATTGATAATTCTCAAGGAGTTTCAACTATGTAGGAGTCTTGGTCCAATTTTGCCAGATAATTGGTGGGGGATTCATCCCCCTCGCCTGGTCTTATGGAGGCTTGAGTCCCCCGCTCCCTGTTCTGGAGTTCATGAATTAATTGAGTGCATTTATATTAAAATAAATATTTATTGATGAATATTCATTATTATTTATTTATTGTGCACACTGTGCACAATCTTTAAAAAAAATCATTACCAAATAAGAGAATGATGTCAGATGGTGACAATGATATAAGAGCTGATTTTAAACCTTTCTTTTGCAACCCTTCTCTTCTCATTCTGGGGTCCTGACTAGGGCTGTAATTCTTCACTATTTTTCCTTGTTGAAGGAAGCAATGAGTAATTTTAGCAATTTTAAAATTTCCTGCTGCAAGGGAATCTTTGAAAATCCAAAATGCCATTTTCAAAGCTCATTTGCAATTTAGGAATTATTCTGCACAATATTCATATGTAATTGATTTAAACAGAAAACACATTGTCTGGGCAGAAGATGGTATTTTGGTGTAGAAATATTGGGGTTTTTTGATAGAAAAAAACCTCTGTTTCTTGCTTAGAAAGTACTATTATGTACTCAAACCAACCACATGTGAATTTTGTGCACAATAAATCTTGAACTGCAAAGATTCTCAACAGTCCAAGATTCTTCTCATCAAGGTTTCTTGACTCTTGCAAAACGTGTTTTTTTAACATTTTCAAATATTCTTTCTATCCATAGTTTTGGTCCAACCATCCTAGAAACCACTTTTTTTTGGGCCAGAATACTGAAGTATGCAGTTGCAGAAATCACTTCCTTCTCACACCTCAGTTTATGATATCAGCATCATCTTCTAGAGAGTAGTCAAGCAGTCCAGACTGGGTCATAGGGCTATGGGTCTCTGTTATATGATAATGATCACAGTTCCTTCTGTACCACTTCTTATGATTTTGAGCTGGGGAGAAAAAAGAGCTCTAGCAAACATTCCACAAACACAGAGTTCAGGTGGATGTAACCTTGGCCCCTGCTTGTGTACTGATGGATACTTTTCAAATTGTGCTTTCCAAGGATGTGGACAGGATCCTTGGAGAGTTGAGAGCTATCATATGTGTTCTAGACCTTTGCCCTTCCTGGCAAATTAAACAGGAGGAAGAGAACTGTCTAAGTGAGTAAGGGAAGGGATTAATGCTTCTTTACAACAAGGCAGGGGCCCAACATACCTTAAGGGGACTGTAGTAAAATCTCTTTTGAAAAACCCTGCTCAGATTCTACTATATTAGATATCTATAGGCTAGTCTCCAACATCCCATTTTTGAGCAAGGTACTGAAGCATGTGGTGGTTTCACAGCTCCAGAGATTATTGGATGAGATGGATTATCTTGATCCATTTCAGTCTGGTTTAAGACCTGGATACAGGATAGAAACAGCTTTGGTCGCCTTGGTAGATGATCTATGCAAGGAACTGGACAGGGGAGTGTATTCCTGTTGGTTCTGTTGGACCTCTCAGCAGTTTTTGATACCATCAACCATGATATCCTTCTGAGTCACTTCTCTGGGATGGGGCACTCTCAGAAGGTGGTGGTGGGGAAGTCCTATTTGGTGCCCAGGCCTATGGATTCACTCAGTGTTCAGTCCTATCACCTATGTTATTTAACATCTATATGAAGCCATTGGGAGAGTTTGTCCAGAGTTTTGGGGGTCAGGTGTCACCAGTATGCTGATGATACCCAGCTCTATTGCTCCTTTCCACCTAATCCCAAGAAAACTGTTCCTGTGCTAAACCGATGCCTGGCAGCTGTAATGGACTATATGAGGGCACACAATTTGAAGCTTAATCCAGAAGTGCTCCTGGTCAGTCAAAAGACAGGTCTGTGAATAGGGATGCACCCTGTTAGATAGGGTTACACTCCTCTAAAAACACAGGTTCTCAATTCAGGAATATCCTTAGATTCAGCACTGAGCCTTGAGGCCAGGTTTCAGCAGTGACCAGGAGTGCTTTTGCACAGTTAAAGCGGATGCGTCAACTATGCCTGTTCCTGGAGAAGTTGGATCTGGCCATGTGGTACATGTCTTGGTTACATTCTGTTTGGACTACTATAAATTGCTTTACATGGAGCTGCCTTTTAAAAGTGCTCAGAAACTTCAGCTGACCAAAAGGGCTGCAGCCAGGTTGTTAACTAGGGCTGGCTACAGGAAACACACATCTCCCTTGTTGCAATAACTCCACTGGCTGTTGGTCTGTTTCTGGGCACAGTTGAAAGAACTGGTTTTGACCTTTTAAAGCCCTTAATGGCTTGGGTCCAGGCCATTTGAAGGATCGTATCTCCTTGTATGAGGCCATTAGGCTTTTAAGATCATTTGGAGATTCCCTCCTCTCTGTCCCACCACCTTCTCAGACTTGTTTGGTGGGAACAAGGGAGAGGGCCTTCTCAGTGGCTGCTCCCAGACTTTGGAAGTCCTCTCCCAGAGAGGCCAGGATGGCCCTGTCCTTCCTTTCCTTTCAGTGTGAGGGGAAAGCATTCTTGTGTCACCAAGCCTTCACAAACTGTGGAAGATCAGCTCTTTATTCTGTGTTTTGAAGTTGTTTTAAGGGTATCTAGGTTTTTAAAATCATTTTAATGCATCTTAGTATTTTAAAATTATTTTAATATGCAGTCGCCCCTCCATTCTCGTGGACTTCAAGTCTGTGGTTTTACATATTCATGGAGGGGCAACCTCTGTTTAAATCAGTGGGGTGCACCCCATTCAAGCCTATGGGGCTTGAATATTCGCTAATCTCCATTTTCATGGGGGGGGGAGTCTGGAATAAATCCCCCACAAAAATGGAGGGCCAACTGTATTTGTTTAATTGTATATTTTATAGTTTTATATAACTTTTGTAGTGTTTTTAACCTGTATTGTTGTGAACCGCCTTGAGTCCCACTATTGGGAGAAAAGCAGAATATAACAACAACAGCAACAACACTTGTTTCAAGGTAACTACACTAGTGAAGCCCCCGCCGAGACTACAGACTAGTTCTTTAAGGATTAATCAGTGCTTTCTCTGATCTTTATGGCAATACACAACTCTGAAGTGTCCAGGTTAATGAATCTTTCTCTCTGCTCATCTAGGCAGGTAATCTGAGGCGAGCCTTCAGGACAGTTGCATCTTTAAGGCTGCATTCTGGAGGTTTAAGTGTTTGAATTATTCAGATGCACTTAAAAATAAAATTTCTTTCTTCCTGCACTCCACCTTTCTTTAAAACTTGCTGATGCCACAAAAATCCAACAATCGCCTCTGGTAACTGCAGAGGTCCCAGACACTCATTAAATTATCTTCCAGGTTTAGGATGGATATAAAGGGGGATGTGGCAACTTGATGAGAGGAACCCTGGTGCAGGTGAAGGGAGCTCTCCGGCTGGTCGAATCAGATTCCTTCTGAGGGGATGTGATGTGATGCATTAGGCAGGATGCTTCGGAAGATGTAAAGCAACAGTCACTGCCACAGGGAGGTTGGATTATGCCGCCAGAGGATTGTCAATTGTTTTTTGCCTCCTAACAAAATGTGAGGACCATTAGACAAATCCATTTCCCCCCGTCTCATTAACAGTGCTCTGAAAAGACAGCCATGGCCCTGAATGCTTGGCTGGTTTACAACAGACAGATGAGATTGCTCTGCAGAGATAGACCTGAACAGTAAATTCTAAATAAACCCATTATTCCATTGGGTGCTGTACAGACTGGTAAACAGAATTGGCCAAGTGTCCCTTCCTTGCACACTATTGTGCCAGCAGTGCAGAGCCTCCATCTTACTTATTGTCTATGTTGCTTCCCCCAACGTGGACCCTTGCAACTACCAGAACCTCTGAGAATTGTAGTTCAAATTGTCTTAGGCCACTTTTTTTGAGGAAAACTGGAATGTGTGGTGCAGTGATTTGAGTGCTGGACTACAACTTTGGAGACCAGGGTTCAAGTCCCAGCATAGCCATGTAAACCCTTTGGGTGACCTTGGACAAGTCACACTCTCTCAGCTTCAGATGATAGCAATGATAAGCCTTCTCTGAAAAAACTTGCCAAGAAAATCCCATGATAAGGAATCCCCATAAATAGGAAATGACTTGAAGGCACACAACCACAGCAAAAACAGGAATGTATACTTTACTCTTCCTCAGATGTGTTTAGTGTATTATGCATGAGTGTTATCACACTATATCATACTCCTACAAAATCTCAGTTCTGCAATATCAACAGCACTCCTGGCCCTCCTTTTTTGCAGACGCAGGCCCCTTGTGGCAAAAGTATCATGCAACTGGGGGAAATATGAGGCTATATTTTTGGTTTAAAAGTCAGCATGATTGATGCTTGGAAACCAGATTCAAATTGCCATTTATATGTGAAGCTCATTGGGTGATACTAAGCCAATCAGTTTCTTTGAAGACATGTTTACTTCACAGAGATGTAATGTTTCTCTAAATTCTTTGGAGGAAAGGCTAGAAAAATGGTGGTTATCTTGTGGCCCTCCAGATGTTTTTTTTTTACTCCAACTCCCAGCATCCTTATAATTGACTGTGTTGACTAGGACTTCTGGGCAATTCAGGGCAATGGTCAGCCCTGGTTAGTATTTGGATGGGAGACTGTCAATGAATACCAGGTGCTGTAGGCTGTATTTTAGAGGAAGAAAAAGGCAAAACCAGCTCTGAGTATTCCTTGCCTAAGAAAACCCTATGAAATTCATCCATAAGTCAACAGGTGACTTAAAGGCACACAGTCACACAGACATGATTTCCACTTGTTTTAAGGACGATGGGTGGCCATGGGCCGCCCCGAGAAGCCACAGATTGGGGCCGAGGTACCCGCACTCCTTGGCCCCAATGCACCTCTTTTTGGGCCCAGGAAGGAGCGCTAAAATAGCGCTCCTTCTGCAAGGCGCTGAAGGTGTGCCGCAAGAGGCATTCGGCGCCTCTTCGGCATTTCTTCCATTGCAGCGTGTCCGGACGCTGCAGTGGAAGGACATCATCGGAGCGCCCGTCGTGTGGAGCGCTCCGATGACGTGTTCGGGAAGGTGTTGGGGCGCCCAGCGTGAGGCTGCCCCTCCCCTTCTTTACCTCCAAGACGGCGCAAAGCACCGTCTGCAAAGGGCCTGTAGGAGTACCGTATTACCACACCTAGTAATATCATTAAAAAAAGAAAGAAAAGAATACAGGCCTTGTCAGTTCTGACAGGAAAGATTCTGTGTAATAAATGTCAGCTTTCTGTTTGTTTTTAAATGATGGCAGCTGGAAGTAGAAGTTACTCCAAACTTTATTCACTTGATCCACCCAAATCTGAGACCTCAAAATCTCTTTTGTTCAAGGTTTTATGGTATCACCATTATCTAGCTTAGATGATGGATATTTTAAAAACAAATTTAAGGTCATCCTTCTCTCAAATAATATCTTTCCATTAGAGGTGCAACTGAAAATGGAGAATCATTTAGCTCATGTGTTATTTCTGAATGTTATTGAAGTACAGAGAACATAAGAGATCCTTAAAGAGCATGTTGTTTAGATCAATGCTACTGTTAACATTTGATTTGCAAATGTGGGAAATTCAAATGCTATTTTGATGATGCCTCCAGGTAAAAAGTTTGTTGTATGTCAGGCATACTGATTCAGAGTAGCAAACTTAGGAATTAAAACCCCAAACACATTGAGGCCAGGCTGATCCCTTTTAGCCCAAGCAATAGAACAGGAGCTATCAGAATCTAGCAACGTGGTTGCTTGGGTGTCATATTTTACCTTGTTTTGTTGGTAACGGCAGGGAGGGGGTAATGTATCTGTTCCTAGTGGTTATTGCCTCCACGTCCATTCATTTTATTCTCTGGAATGGGTGTCTATAGCATTTTCTTGGATAGTACTAGGGCTCTTCAAAGGGATTGTTCTTGTTTTGTCTTTTGGAGGTGGGGCATGATATACTTGGTCCTTTGAAGGGAGAATTTTTCCTCTCTGATTTTTAAAAAAGTGTTTCTAGTAAGACATGCCGTTTTACTGACACACTATAGCACTTAAATCTCCAGACAGGGGGAAAAAGGCAAACAAGGGGGAAGGAACAAGGAGAAGAGAAAGGACATCACACTTGCAGCAAGAGAGCGGTGAGAAAGCTGTTCGGAATCATTT
>CM034703.1:187435795-187448461 GCA_020142125.1 Phrynosoma platyrhinos
GCTGAAATGACGCTGCTTTAGGGCCAGTGTGATAACGTCCAAAGAAAGGGAACCTATTGTTTCAGTATGCCTTGGAGTTAGAAAGAAACCCACTTGAAGGTGTGTATGAAATTTTGCAGCTGGTGCTGGAAATTGGCAGAAAATAGTCTGTAGTTCCAGAAATGGCATCTGGGTATTTTTTTTTTAAACTCAGAGAACTATAGCAGCAGATATCACAATGTTCTGACACCTTTGTCCCCATCTGGAGTTTTGTGAAATCTGGTTAATTCCAAGTTATTTGGGGGTTTATCTATGCTCACGAGTCCCAAGAAGCAGGAAATATTGTGGTCCATGTTATCACTTAAATCTGAATGTGCATGGGTGAGGCTGCCCAGTTACTGACTGGACTAGTGCCATACTCTGAGCTCTGCTCTAACTACTTGCGGTGTAGAGTCCATCGTTGGCAAAAGTTTCCCATATGCCAGGGTGTTGGCTTTACTACTGCAAAGACACCAAAGGTGTTCTGAGTAGAGGAAAGAACCTTTATTCTTTAGGCTTCTTTTGACCATTTCCCATTTTCAGCCTAGGAACTAAATGTATTTATGTATTTATGAGAACAAACAGTATCAGGAAAAGACGGGAGGGGTTAAGGGAAGCCAGTTTCCATTCCCCCTTGCCTTGATCATGGTGCTCTCCCTGATGCTTGTGAGCAATTTGCTGCCTCCTCCCATGCTCAACAAAGTGGTTCACTGATAAGTGACTGTCTTTTGCCCTTGTGAGATACTCAAGTCACAACAGTGTAAAACTCAGCAGCACTGTCAGACTGATTGACTCCCTTGCGGTCTGATCCTCAGACAAGGAGCTCATCCCTGTCTCATTGTACTCCCTTTGAAGCACGTGCGTCTCACTGCCTCAAAAGCAACTTGGCTCTTCCCCCTTGCTTTTCCTTTAAAACAGAACTTGAGAAAGTTACTTTTTGGATTGGAACTCCTAGAACTCCTCAATCAGCATGATGACTGGTGATGCTGACTAGGGGCTACTAGGCACTGTAGTCCAAAAAGTAATTTTTCCAACTGCTGCCAGAAACAAAAAAAGCCCACCAAATTATGTTGAAGTTTAAATGACAAAACTAATTAACTTGAGATTAGTTCTCCACATAAGTTTGGAGCGCATGCTATTTTTACTTGTTTACACATCATCTCAACTCATCTTAAATGTTCTCTTATATTTGTATTTTTGTAATTTGGAAGGTTTTGCTATTCTGATGTGGGGGAAGATGCATAGATGAGTAGGAGAACAAGTCCAGAAAGTCCCAGATCCAAGCAATCTGTGCCATTGTCAGTTAAAAATTTCTCACAAAGCAGTGTCCTTCTCCAAGGGAAATAAACCCATGATGAATGTACCTGGCCCATGTAGACTCTGTGTTTTTAAGCACAGAAAGCTTTGCAAACTCCATGCATTTATATGGCCTTGCTTCTGTATGGATTCTTTGGATGAGGTGAGGAAATGGAGGTGCTGATAACAGGGCCAGATTATCAATGGTTCAATTGGTACCATTGCTCCAAACTCCATACTGCCTAGGGCAGGGATAGGCAGCCTTTCCCCTTTAAGGGCCGAGGGACTTCAGCTCCCAGAAGCCTCAGCCATGTTGGCCAATAGTCCCATGTTGGCCAATTGCTCCTGGGATTCTGGGAGCTGAAGTCCCTCAGCCCTTAAAGGGGAAAGGTTGCCTACCCCTGGCCTAGGGGCTCTGTGCTACAGGGGAAAGGTATTATTTGTATTTTCTTCCTCCTCAGTCATTTCCTGGATATCTCAATGTTTTTATTGTCATCAATATTTTTTGTGTTACTTGAATAACACAGCAACTAGGATTAGACTGTTGATTTCATTTCTCGCTGAAGTTGCAGGTCTGATAATGGATTTAGACATTAAGATGTTTGTGCATAAAGGGAACTAATAATTTTTTTGGGGGGGGAAATGTTATTGTAAGATGCCCTGAGATCTTCAGATATAGAACAGGATATAAATATTTAAACAAACCAACAAACTGTTCCAGGGCCCCAGCCACCTTAATCTGGCCTAGGGTGCAGACATGAAAGATTAGGGTGAAGGATCCTAAAAAATAATATGGGAAAAAAGTACCTATGCATCATTACCAAATGCAACTATTTGTTCAGTGGCAGATAGGGTTGCCATAAATGGAAAATGACTTAAAGTTACACAACAAAAACAACAAGATCACACCTAGATGTCAATAGGGAACTGAAATGGGAAAAGAGAGGAGGAGATGGGGAAAAGGGAACTGTCCATAGCCATGTGGTCCTCACACCCATCTGAATTTCCTCAAAATATAAGGGTGCTTCCAGATGGAGAGCTCCTAGTGCCATATATTAGAAGACATTGTGCAGCTGTGCTGTCTTTTCCTCAACAGATTTCTTATGTTAAGGAAGAAGTTGGAAGAGGTAGTGGGGAAACAGGAAGGCTGTGTGTGGAAGACAACATAATCTGTGAATGAGGCAGGACAATGGTGACATAAAAGCCTTGTATGGAAGCACCCTAAATATACAGCCATAGGATTGTGTAGTAAGAAGGATTTTACTCTGGAAAGAGTCATTTTTTAATGTGATAGAAAATGGAGGTGGGGAATTATTTTTGCTTGGCACACACAATGTAATCAAGCAATGCAAATTTGCCTTTCATTTTACAGGACTGTGAAATATTGCTTGTGGAAACAGATCATACTGTAATTTGAAAATATTTCCCCCCTGTCTGGCATAATCTTCCCATTTGCCAGAGGAAAAGTCCAGAACCAAAGGTCCCCCTCATTCACAATGTACGTAAGCTTTTTGATGCTGTGAAATCTAAGTGACTGTTCTGGTAAAAACCTTTTCCTGCTTCCTTACAGTGAAGACGCTGCAATCCAAGGCTTCATTGGTAAATTATAGGAACAGATAGTATAATTGCTTATCTGGCACAGATGCCTGGAAAACATCCCACTCTACCTGCCTCATATCATAAATTTCTGGGCAGCCCTATTCTGCTAGTCTGTCACTGTGAGGAATGTACAGCATCATTCTCTAACAGAAAATACAGAGTCTCCCCTAGGTAGATATTAATTTCCCTGTTGGATGAGGGGAAAAAGGGAATGTATTAAGTAGACATAGGGAATTTATTTTCTCTTCCTTTTAATTACCAGCCCAGCTGCTATGTACATCTTCTACAAGGGAAAATGGGTTGATTTGAAGTCCCTTGGTTTCTACAAATTGAATAACATTGCTGCTTTCACAAGCCAAATGAAACAGAACTATGCTATGCTATGCTGTGCTATGCTATGCTATACTATGGTCAGACTAGTCCACATGTAAATGCATTATGTAAATTGCTCCGGATTTTTGCACATTTGCATTGATTCTTAATTGTCTTCACTTTCCTGTGGAAATTCACATCTACTTGCTCTCCCTCTACTGAAAATATGCAGCCATGCAAATTCATGCAACTCTATGTGAAGTGAGCAGATGGATACACATTTGATAATGCACGTCCTCACAGATACTCTGGTAAAAACTGTGAATCCTTTTTCAATGGAGTTCATGGAGTTTTTTGTTGTCCCTGCAAAAGGCCTGAATTCTTCCAAATTATGTGTGGTTGACTCACAGTCTATTTGATTAGAATGAAGAGTATTTTGATCATGTAGATGAGCATGAAGTGCTGAAGCAACCATTTTTGGCACTGCCATTCAAGACAATGATGAGCGAACTCCTGAAACCATTTCCTTCCCACTGTCTCTCTGTGGCTAGAGACATGGCATCTATTAAGCAGTGATTAATTTCACTCTATAAAATTTGTCAATGGTATGCCTAGGGTGGGTATGACAAAAACAGTATTGCTTTCAATAGCCTCATTTAGGCCCTGTCTACACTGTCCATATGCCTAGAGCACTGTGCTGTGGAACTGGCCTCAGATTTGCCATAATGGCAGGTACATGCACTGGCCCAAACCTGGTGCATTAGCGCAGCATTGTTTGTGTGGGCCAGCTGCGTCCACACTACATTTGCATGGCTGCTTCATCCCCTGTCCCCAGAGCCACGGCCATTGCTTCCATAACTACAGGAACCCCATGGACAGGCCACTAGGCCTGCTACTATTTTGGAGGGTGGGCTCACCTGTGTGACCAATGAAAGAGAGAGTAGTGCCTCCTGCTATCACAAATCATAAAGCTGGGACTCAAGGGAATTTACAAGATAGAAGGAATTAAAGAAAAAACACATGCAGATAAATACATATTAAAAAGTTATGTTTCTTTGTTTCAGCCATATGGTCCCTAGATTAAAAGTCAAAAGTTTAAGGAGGATGCAGAAGTCAGGATGTTTAGTCCAAGAAGCAGGATTAGGTGGCAGGGGCATCACTGGTGTGTGTGTGTGGAGAGAGTTTGCAGGGATGTGAACCACTGTAGGTAACATCCTAAAGAGGGGGTGACACTATTGCTCCCCAAACCTTTTGGCAGAAATGGGCTGTGGAATTCACTTGCATCTCTTTAAAATGCTGGAACTCAGTGGAAGAGATGAGGTGAGTGGGTAAGGCTCAGTGGGAGCAGAGAGAGGCCTCAGGTTGTTGTTTTTTAATACAATTTAAAAAATTCATTAAAAATATTCTTTTAAATTTTTCTTTTAAAAAAACCCACATCTTACCAGATTTTCACTTTAACTACATGAAACTATGTACATGTAAATACATTTAGGCTGTGTGTATGATGTTGTAATTTAAAAGTATAATTTTAATTTTGCTATTTATTTATGTTACATTTCCTTTACAGTGGGACCTTGGTATCTGCGGGGGATCCAATCTAGACCCCCCCCTGATGCCAAAATCCATGGAACCTGAAGTCCCGTTGTCCCCAATGGCAATGCGTGCATGTAGCTGAGATTCCATTAGGGGCAAAAGGGCTTCAGGTGATGTCCCTAACAGTGGTGTGGCTGCATGGGGACAACAGGGGATGTTTCTAATGGTGGCATGGCTGCTTGCATGCTCTGCCATTGGGAGCAATGGGGGCTTGCCGTCCATGGGTCCTTAAATCTGTGGATGACAAGTCCATGAATAAGGAGGCCCCACTGTACAGTCAATGATATATGGGAATTATGATTTATGAGTAACATTAGTATGTAAAATATTACTAAGGATTCTGTATGGTGTGGAATGGGAGATCAATGGTGGGGTATGTGTGTGTGACACCATGAGTTGCCACGCTGCGTGATGCCAACCCTCGTAAGGCCGCTGTTAGGTGGTGGTAGCAGAGGAGGTTGTGGGGAATTTTTGCTAAGGAAGCAAAATACTTTAAAGGGCAACATGAGATTTAACTCAAGCACACAAACTAGTTGGCAAAAGAAGGGTTTAGAGAGTTTAGGGCTGGTTTGATGGAAGCAGCTAGAGAACCAGTGGTGTAGCTATGGTGAGGGGAGAGGATGTGAGCACTGGCCCCCATGAGAGAATTCTGCCCCCATGAATAATATTTTCCGTCAGTATCCATATTTCTAGCATTTCACCAACTTAAATCTTCAGTTGAACATTTAGTAACACAGTTAGGCATTCAAAGAAAAGGAACAAGTCAAGATACTGAGGGAAAACTAACAGAGCAAATATAAGTTTGGGAGGGGGCAGAATTCTTATTTGGGGTGGGGGCAATGTCTGCATTTTGCTCCATAGCTACCTGGTAACAATGCAAAAGGTTAGCAGAAGGGAAGAGTAAAAAAATGTATTTTACCTACATTCCCTTCCTTTTCTGGAAGAGGGTGTTTCTGGGTGTTTACAACGGGTGTATTCCTTCCCCTTCAAGTTGGCATATTTAGGCTTGCACTCCTTTTTTTTCTTCCTAGCTCCCATTTTCTTGGGACGTTATCACACGTGGGGTCTCAAAGCGGCAAGAAAGCGGCATGGAATCAATCCAGAACCATACTGGAATAGACCCCATATCATCAGACAAGAAAGCAGCATCATTCCGGTATGGTTCTGGATTGATTCTGGTCGCGCAAGATGTAATTCCTCTTTGAAAGAGGAATTGCAAAGAACGGGGATGATGCTGCAATGCGCCGGGGATGGTGCAGGGATGGGCGGGGTTTTGTGCGACGTCGTGTGATCACAGGGGCAAAGGATCTGGAATGGGACGGGGATGGTGCAGGGATGGGACTGCTTTAGACCCCGTGTGATAACGTCCTCGGTTGCTTCTCCTCTCTGGACATGTTTCCCTTTCATGCCCTCTCTGACCCCTCATAAACCTTTATTGTTTTTATAAACAAATTGTTCTAGTCAGTCACTTGAAAGCCAAGCTTCTTATCCCCCCATTCAACACACATTAGCTATTTAAAAACATTATTTTATCTCCTGTTTTGAATGAAACATACCTAATCGAGGTTGAGGCAGGACCCGGAGCTGAGTCTCCTACCTTTATTACCATATTCAGCCATTTTTCCTCATCTTTCCAAAGGAGAGGGCTGAAAGGCCTGTTTATATGTTTTCCCTATTTTTATTTCTCATCTTATTAGACACAGATCTGTAGCTGTGGGAAAACATGTGCTTTCCATGTGGTTAGCATGTGCAAAGGAACTGCCAGTACAATGAAAGTGGGGTTTTTTTTTGTTACTTTTTTTTTAAAGGCAGCAGCGTGGGGGAGGTTTCTAAAAGCTGAGAAAGTGTGTAAATCTCCCAGCAAATGGAAGGAAAGTCTTGCAAAATAAGCTCACAGAAAAGCAAGCTAATGGGCAGCTAGCCATATAGATAAGTTGCTATGGAAATGGAAGATGCTGCTTACAAGAGTGGCTGCAAGGCTGTGGGGGAAGGGGAGGCCTTTCCATGGCCTCCCAATGGGCTCAGAATTGCCTTTCCTTCCTATTTCTCCTCCCCCATTTCAAGTTCTTCCTATAAGGGTTAATCCTCATATTGTGGATGGAGCAGCAACGACAGCGGCAGACCACAACGTTTTCCATTCTAATGTCTGGATCTCTTTATGCCGAGATTGTCTTGTTTCATAGAAGGATCAGCAGGAAAACCTTGCTCTCAATCTGATTCCAGTTCCTAAACCTCTGTAAATACACTCCCATAAATACTCCGCATGATGCTTATTGTTTATGACACAGAAAGAGAGCGATTGGTTTTAATTTGGAGCATCTGTGGTACCTTTGCCTTCAGAAATGGTCTCCATTGTTATAAAAAGAAGGGAGCCATTTAGTATAAATTTCTTTAGTGCAGTCTAGAAAGAAAATAATGGGAGGGATATCACAATCTGTTGGACACAGGAAACCCACATAAGGTGGATTTGCATTCACTCACCATGTAATGTTTTGCCTGTGCCTTGGCTTTGCATGACTGTCTTTTCAAGCTCAGCTAAATCGAAAAGAGCCCTGCTAAAGTCAAAGGCATGGTTATTCAAATAAGCTTTTGGCATTGGAACTGGTTTGTCACTGCAGTAAGCTCTAATCTTGTGCGTGCTGTTATTTTTTCTTCTTGATGAGATTTTTGTTTTAAGTGGATACCTTAATTATTACTTTGTTAGAAAGGCAGGGCAGACATGTAATTATTAATTAATTAATTAAAGGAAGCCAAGTGAGTGTGGCTGGAGGAGGAGATTGAAAGCTTTCAGACCTAAAGCAGCGGCACCACCATTGTATTTTTCTATTTGACACCACCAACAATGTATACATTGCTGTTTTGGTACCTACAAGTAGTTAACAAACCTTTTAGAAAACAAAATCTGACTTTAGGAACTGTCTTCCCTTGCTATCACAAAAGAGTCTATGCCTCTGATCATGAGATTTCCTCCCCCCCTTTCTTTGGAAGGACACAGCATGACCCTTCAGCTCTCCTCTTTAATGTCCTCTCTTTAATGGGTTTCAAACTTGCCAATTAAATTATCAATCACCAGGGCAGCTGCTGAAGAGAAGCCTTTATTACCTATTTCTTGGCTTGGAGTTAATCTTTTTCAAATGAGCAGCCACTTTATCCAAGGTAGAGGCCTGATCCTCACACCAATGGTTAATTAAATCCGAGTCTGTAGGGTGCCAGCTGGCCACTTTTTCCTCTTAATAACCTCTTGCTAGCATTGATTGTTTAATGATGGGATTGGTTTTAGGATGGAGGTGTGCCCCATAAAGCATGGGATTAGTTTTAGTAAAACAGGCCTTCTTTAAACCCATAGGAATTAGAAAAGGGTTGGAGATCTGTATAAGTGAAAAGACAACTTAGGCCAGCTGAAACAGGCTTTCTTCATCCATTTGGTGAAGGATAAACCAACAAGGTTTAAGAAGAAAATCAATTTATTTGCAATGTGGTGTTGGAGAAGAGCTCTAAGGATACTGTGGACAGCCAGAAAGACAAACAAATGAGTCCTTGAAGAAATCAAGCCTGAAATCTCCTTGGAAGTCAAGATGATCAAATTGAGGCTGCTGTACTTTGGCCCCATCGTGAGAAGGAATGATTCACTGGAAAAGACAATAATGCTAGGAAAGATACATTATTATTGTTATTTTCTTTATATCTCGCCTTCCTCCCGGTACAAGGACTCAAGGTGGCAAAGAGAGGAAAGACCTCATGCTAATGGATAGACTCAGTTAGGGAGATCATGAGTATGAATTTACAGGACCTGAAGAAGAGCAGTGGAGGACAGGGGTCTTCTACAAATTTTGGGTTACAGTTCCTACAATCCTTATCAATAGTCATGCTGTGTGGTAGACTAAAATTGCGGAGGCAAAGGCTCCCTCCCCCTATTGATTGCACAGGAAATATACAGAATACCTCAGAGGGCACTGCTGTTTATTGTAGAATTCTATGTCTGTCTAGAATAGGAGCCATATGACTCTCCAGAGGTTGCTGGATTGTACGTCCCAGAAGCTCCAGCCACCACAATCAATGGTGTGGCATTCTGGGAGTTGCAGCCAAACAGTACCTGGAATATCACTCTCTGTTACCATCAGCCCTCTGACTATCGATTCCTCTTACAGTAGGGGTGGAAATTGTGTAGCCACATGATTTCCACCCCTCCTGGAAGGAGAATAGATATTCAGAGGGCTGATGGTAACAGCAGAGTGGTACTATGGAACAATCCATGATATGTGGATTAGATATGGCTGGGGTATATATACATTTGTTCATTGAGAAAATCCTAGATTTTTCCATATCAAATGTACTGCCTTGGATCACATGTACATCTGGATCACATACAACAACTGTACAGTGGGGTAACAAAACATAAATTGAAAAGGTTCTTGGAAACCATGTTCATCTCATTAAAACCAGAAGATATTGTGTGTGAATAGATCCATTGTCCAAAACAAGGTTGGGTGGCACCAGAGTCCATCAGGTCTTTGTCACTGGCTTTTCTTTGGTGCAACTTGAATATATTCTTCAGCTTTCTTAGGCTTTTAATTGTGGATGAAGTGGACATGTATTCAGGTATCTTCTCCAATATTACCAGCTCATGCAACATAACATTTACTAGAATGAAAGCACAACAGATTTGGAGTTTCACCCCATTGCTTGCTGGCAAAGAAAATGAAACTGTGAGCAATGTGGGCATAGGACCTACCAATGGACATCTTTCTGCATAAGCCAGTTTTCCAATCTGTCTAGTATTGTTTCATATTCTTAGAAGCAAGTGCCTCAGTTTCCAATAAAACCTAGACTGCATTTTAATTATTTTTTCCTACAATAAGGGGACATAAAAGCAATTTCCGTTTTAACCTTAAAGGAGAGGTGCAGTTCTGGAAAAGGCTGTGAAAATACAAAACTAGGTCAAAATAGCTGTCAGCATAGCCCAGTGACCCTAATAGATGCCTTGAAGGAAGCACAGGACAGACAGTGCGTTGAGGAGATACATGCATTCCCCATTCAGTCCAAGCTTTGAATGGCATAGAGGTCCAGGGGCAGACAGACACGATCTGAGGAAATGGCTGCTTTGCCTGCCTTTAATACCTTTAATGGCTTAAATATCCTGTCTGTGAGCTTGTTTAATCCTCTTTTGAATTAAGTTAGGGCACCAGATCTCACAGCTTCAAACAACAGCCTGAGGATATTTTACCATCATCATTAAACAACACTGTAATGCAGTGGTTCTTAACCTGTGGCCCACAAACCCCTGGGAGCCCACTTATCTCTCACCATGTATGCCCTTGCACACAGGCTGTCGTTGGCAGTGCCAACACAGGTGGGTAGGCTAGTGAGAGACATGCATGTATCCTTTAAATGCACACTTTTCCTGGTCTGCTCCAGGCCTGGGGAAAGGCAAACAGCAAGGAGGGAAGCAGCTGTTGCCGCCACCACCACCATCACCACCTATGCTGCTCACCGGCAGCCCAGTAGGGCATGGCCAGCGTAAGAGGACAGTGGGTGAAGGTGCAGGAGGAGGTGGTGATGGTGTCACTCCTGCTCACCTGGGAACTGGCAGCACCTGCTGCTGTTACTGCTACTGCTCTGTGCCAGGGCCTGGGAAGCCAAGGCTGCCACTTAGTGTTCAGGACATATGGCCTCTCTCATCACAGCTATCACTAAAGAGATAGAGGGGGACATGACGCTTCGCAATGGTACCTTTCTTACACTGATGCTCGGGTGCCTCTGCATTCTTCTCACTCTATTGATATGGGCCCTTCAGTGGTCACAAAGCTGAGGACAGGTGCAGGAGAAGGGGGAGCCCATCTTGTGCACTGTGCCTGGCTGGGGTGAGAGGAAAGGCAGCCCTGCCAACCCTCATCCTGAGGGAAAAAACTTGTGCATCTCACCTCAGGGGACCCAAGAGGGACACCACCTGCTGAGGAGCTCTCCCTTTACTCTGGAGAAGGTGGAGACCCTTGACCAGAACTAAAGAGGACAGTATTTTTCATTTCTTTGGTTACTCAACCCATGTCAGGGCTGTGTGTGTATATGAAAGAAAAGCTGGAGCCCTCTGCCGCCCTTTGCACATCCTTCCCTTGACTCTCAGAGCTACCCTTCTTTTCCAACCTTCCTCCTTTCCAAGATTGTTGCCTTCATTCTGTCTCTCTCCTTCCCCCTTTTCTTGTTTTGAAGTAAACCAACTTTCAATACCAAAACAATAAAGACTTGTTTTAGCTGTAGCCATGGTAGCTGCAGAAAGTAGTGAACAACTTTCTCCCTCAATTTTGGATTTTCACAGCCAGATTTGTCTTTCGGAACAGATATTTGTGTTTCTCCCCACCCTGGTTTCTGTCTTTGGCAGTCCCCACTGTTGTTAATAGTTCCCTAACACTTTAGGGTTTTAAATTTTGAGTTAAGTCTTGGTGGTCTGCAGCAACAAAATATATTTAAAGGGGGATTATGAACTGCTGCTGTAGTGGGTTCTTTCGGATAAGCTAGGGGTTCCCAACCTTAGCTCTGAGGAGCCCGTAGGGCTTCGTGTGCAGTTCCCAGGTGGTCTGTGGCTGCTCCAGGAAAATGAAATAAATAAAAATGGAATGAAATTAAAGAATATAGAATCATAGAGTTGGAAGAGACCACAAGGGCCATCCAGTCCAACCCCCTGCCATGCAGGAACTCCATATCAAAGCATCCCCGACAGATGGCTATCCAGCCTCTGCTTAAAGACCTCCAAGGAAGGAGATTCCACTACTCTCCGAGGGAGTGTGTTCCACTGTCGAACAGCCCTTACTGTCAGGAAGTTCCTCCTAATGTTGAGGTGGAATCTCTTTTCCTGGTGCTTGCATCCATTGTTCCGGGTCCTAGGCCTTTGATACTATAGACCACAACATCCTTTTGGAGCACCTGAGAGAATTGGGAGTGGGAGGCACAGTTCTTCAGTGGTTCCGCTCCCTTCTCTCGGGCAGGTTCCAGAGGGTGGTACTCGGGGATAGCTGCTCATCAAAAACAGAGCTAAAATATGGCGTTCCTCAGGGAGCTATTCTGTACCTGATGTTATTCAATATTTATATGAAGCCGCTGGGAGAAATCATCAGGAAACATGGAGCAGGATGTTACCAATATGCTGATGACACTCAAATATTCTGCTCCATGTCTCAGGCAACTACTATGACGGCAGATGGCGTTTCTCCCCTCAATCAATGTCTTGAAGCGGTAATGGACTGGATGAGGAAAAACCAACTCAAATTGAATCCAGACAAAACGGAGGTACTTACAGTAGAGGCCCCCCAAACCAGAGATAGGGTTGCGACCACCAGTCTTGGATGGGGTCACGCTCTCCACCAAGGACTATGTCCGCAGTCTGGGGGTGCTCCTAGATCCATCGCTTCACATGATAAATCAGGTGAATGCAATGGTCAGGAGCGCCTGTTATCAGCTTCAGCTGATACGGCAGCTGCGCTCTTTCCTGGAAGTAAAGGACCTAGAAACTGTAGTACATGCTTTGGTAACCTCATGACTCGACTTCTGCAATGCACTCTACATGGGGCTACCCTTATACCTAACTCAGAAACTGCAATTAATACAAAATATGACAGCCAGGCTGATCACGGGAACATCACGAAGTGATCAGATTACTCCGGTTTTAAAACCTTTGCACTGGCTGCCAGTTAGTTTCCGGGCACAGTATAAGGTGTTGGTATCTCCATATAATCTGCCCCAAGCCCTCAGGTCCTCTGGGAAGAAGTTGCTTCAACCAATAAGAACTAGATTGGCAACAATCTCCCGGAGGACTTTCTCTGCCATGGCTCCTAGACTGTGGAATGCCCTGCCGGA
>CM034703.1:187488357-187510160 GCA_020142125.1 Phrynosoma platyrhinos
AAAAGCAGTAAAGATGGATCTCTTCCGGCAGGCCTTCCTGGAATAATTGCTCAGCCCAAATAAAGACTAGACCTACTTATCTGTTCCCTTAGTTGCCACTGTTTGTTTTAGGCTGTTTGTTTAGGGCTTTTCTCATTGCTAGTTTTTGTTTTTATTCTTGTTTTTAATCCTGTGCTAGTTTAATCTATTTTTAAGGGGTGGGTGGGTTAGGGTATCGGGCTGATGGTTGATGTTTTAACTTCTTGTATTGTTTTAACTTTGTTGTACGCCGCCCTGGCTGCCTAGTAGAGAGGTGGGTTAAAAATAAAAATTTATTATTATTATTATTATTATTATTATTATTATTATTATTATTATAATATATGCCTTGGGATCCAGGCCAACACACCTCCCGCTGGCAGTTGCCTCTTTTGTGGGTTTACTGGGTGGGATTAGTAGCTAACAGGAATAAAACTTGCACTAGAGCTACAATATAGTCTCCACTGTTTCAACAATGGAGGAAACTGAAGCCTAGGTTCTAGCCTTGAGCTAGAACAGGACAGGCCTGAGGATCAACATCATCATCATTATCATCAACAACAACAACAGATCACTGGAAAGAGGGTGGCTCAGCTTACCAGCCTCCCCAACAAACACCTCTTGTGGTGAACTGGTGGGTCCCTCACCCACAGCATTGTAGACACTCATTCGAATCTCATAGCGGCGATGCTTGTTCAGATCTGTAGAAAAGGTGAGAAATGGAAAAAGACAAATATCACCAGGGAAGCAGAGGCTACCTTTTAATTCCCAGGCAGCCCTCAGGATAGCAGGGCACAAGTTCTGTGTTTCATGCTTTCATTTCCCTCCCCTTTTACTTGCTCTCTACCTGACACCCCTCTGACAATGACAATGACTATTATCTCTGGGAGATGAAGCCAGGATCATTCTCCAGAATAAAGTGGAACAGAATGAGGGCAGTATTCAACTGCTTGACTTTCACTATGTAAATACCTGGTATAAGTTTATAAAAAGCATGTCACTAGCCCCAATATTGTGAACAAATGCATACCAAGAGGAAGGGAATAGTTTTCATCTAAACTGAATTTAGAGAAGGGAAATATTTCCCATCAGAGGCCAACTGGTTCCAGGTCCCACTAATTCAGAATACACTCTTGACATGGTTTTCTATGCTGGGTCAAATGATGGTAATCTATATTTGGAGAAAATTTTTTGCAGTTCCCTAGTCATGGGCAGAACACTATCTGAAAGGTTTTAGACTAACTGGGACTTGGTATTTTTGAAAGGGTCAGATAGATTAAGGTCTGACCCAGAGACTGGTGAATCTCAGCAGATTTCTGATGATTCCTGGCAATTTTTCTGCCATTGATTGCTTGGTTGGCCTCTGGAATGGGGAAATGGTCTGGGCATTGATGCAATTGTTCCTTATTTATGAAGAGAGACCACAAACACAAGCAGACACAAATGCACAGCCAATCCACACCCACTTACTGTCCAGCTCATACTGTGTGAGGGAGGCCTCTGTCAAGTTCTTCATGGCATATGTTGCTGTGGGAGGGCAGGTGGTCAAAAGGGAAAAGCAGTCAATGCAGGTTAGCCACATGGAAAGAAACATCTTGACAATGCAAGCAGGATGAACAGACATCACTGATAGGAAGAAAGCAGCTAGGAGAGAAACTTACAACCACAAAAAAGAACACTGAGAAATTCAACAAAGGATTGAGAAAGGGGACAAGTACCCAGAAAGGGGAAAATCAATCAAAGGTGCCAAAGGTAGACAAAGCTGACTAGAACCAACTCTGGGCATTTGGACAGCCTGCCTATAACTCCCACAGTGGCTCACTCAGGCACCCATTAAATAAATCCACAGTTTCACAAGGAATGAAAGTTGCCTTTCATGAAAGCTGGCACAAAAGGGTTCACATTGGGAAGGCTGAATATTTTGACAGCCTGCTGGGAATTTTCAGCAGAGGCATAATGGCATGCCCAGGGAAGAATTACAAATTAGTCTTTGACTTCTTTTTGAAAGCTTGCAACACCAATTTTATTGCTACAAAGAGAAGTTCTGAGTAAGCAGTCATTTTGTTCTTGTAGGGAGCATTAGAAAGACTAGATACACTGGGTTTCACTATAGGCTGTGCTTGGCACTAGGTTTGTTAGCTGGAGGGTTGCTTCAGCATTATGGCTGTAATGTGTGTGTATGTGCTTGAAAACAATGGGCAGAGAAGAGCAATCTTCTGACTTTTTTCAGTTCCTGCAATCCTCAGTATGCACAATAATACTCACAGGTCAGCTCTGTCCATCTTGCATTGGGATTGCTAACACTGCGTGCAATGAAACCTCTCACACCTTCATAAGCCAGCTCCCGATAGCGGATACGGAAGCCGAGCAAGATGCCATTGATTTTGTCCTCAGATGGAGCCTATGTCATCAGAAATGGATAATGAGACAAGGGACATGTCTACATAGGCCATTTGCATTGTTTTACCTCTGTCCTCACATCACCCTGTCAACAACTGTGGACTGTCTTCATGAGGGAAGGGCAGTTCCAAAGTGAATCTGGGTCATCCCTCCCTTAAATTGAATGTTTAGAACTCACAATTTGCTCTGGCTGTTCCCAGAAAAGTGGGAGCACTCTGGAGCGATGCATCCTGCTGTGCTGCCTGATGCTGCTGCTGCTGGCACAAGCTGGTCCCTCTGAGGTCACAAGGCACCCAGCCATGTGATTGATGTTGGGCACCTCATTTTTGACCTCAGAGGGAGTGACTTATGCCAGCGTCACAGCAGGATGCATGTGTAATCAACAATTTGATATTGCTCTGGAGTGCCTGGGAAATTTGGGGCAGCTCTGGAGTCAGAATATTCTGGGAGCAGCTTGGAATATTCTGGCCAGTTTAGAGCCACCCAGGGTCAGGTTGACACATATGCCCCTGCACAGCTAACACCTGTCACTGTCTTTTAACATAACAGGTCCTTTATTGCTGCACTTTAAAAATGATCACCTCCTGTGGCTCAGCCAAAAACTGGAAGAGTTGCTGAAGAACTTGTTTCCACGGTCTCCTGCTGCCAATAGAAAGCAGCCCAGGGAGATGCCTCAGAATTCTTATACCAGGTAGGGCAACTCTGAGGGATGGAGGAGGCTGCATTATGGGTGGGATTATATCTCACCCTCACCATTGTGCTACTGAATATTGATAAGCCACAATTTTCCTTTATAACAAGCCATGCAGGAAGCAGATGCTTTCTTCTGAACCTGTATTGTCCTTTAGAGAGGATTCTAGGATTGTTTTTCAGCTTGAAAAAATTGTGTGTGTGCCCTGTGCACCTTGTTTTAGAAATCAATTGTGGCTTTTTGTGATTGGAATATCAGGTACCACCAAAGGCTGCACAAATGGGTAGATGGTTACATGAAGCCCATTTGTTGCCCACCTCTGCCTTATAAGCATTGTGGTATTGAAAAATGGATGCATGAACCCATACAAGTTATTTGGATGCCTCAAGTTTTTTCTTTTATCTTGAACCAATATTCCATCTTTTGTGCATTAGCAATCTCTCTGTGCCATCTCTTGGACCCTTACAAGTATCCACAGTTACCTGCATTGTACCTACTCCTCCACAACACACATACTAAGTGAGACTCTCTTCCTTACTCTACAGGGAAGGTCACTCATTTCTGGAAACATAGGGGCTCAGAATCCATGACACATATTTCATCAACAGTTGTGTCTGCAGAACTCCCCTTTGTGCTTACCAGACTGAAACAGAACTAAAGCATGGAATTCAGGAATACAGCTGCACATGGAAAAGTGGTTGTTCTGCTGCCTTTGGTTAGACCTAAGGCCATAGACTAACTAGAAAAACTTCCAAGATTTTCAGAGCACCAGAAACAAGCACATAGGACACAACCATGCTTAACCATTATATAGCACAGTAATATTTAACTGGCTTTTCCCAAGGTGGTAAGAATTCATATACAGTCCTGTTCAGAATTCTAATGGGTAAGAAAGGACGAGTGTGCCACTCTACCTGCCAGCGGATTAAGACGGATGTGGTGGTGTGAGGTGTCACTGACAAAATGATGGGAGCTTCTTCTGGGGCTGAGGGAAGACAAAAGATATGGGTCACAAGCAGGAACAACAAACTTTTCTTTCTTGTTTCAATGAAGTGCACAGGACACTGGAAATGGTAGACTATGGCAAATTGGCAGGTTATGACAGCAATCTTGGATACAGTGATTACCATTTTATAGGATATCGGTGGATTCTGTGATTCTGAAGCAAAGAGAAAACCACTTTTGATAATGGAACATTTCCTTGACATGGAATAACTTGGGTCCAGTTGGTAATGAGTTTACAGTATTCTCTGCACAATTCACTCCATCATATCACTCTATGATCCTTTCATGGATTGTTTTAATTGTGCTTAATATTGCTCTTTAACCTTAACTTCAGCCTACTCCATCTACCAACATCTTTCACATTTCATACCAGTCTCTATTCATATGGGTGGAGGAGAAAGATATCTTTTCTTGAAGTATCTCATGATCCAGTGGGTTCACATACCAGCCTGTAGAGTGGTGAGTGACTCTGACTCTTCACTGTACTCGCTGTCACCAATGTCATTGGTTGCCTTGACTCGGAATTTGTAGGTGGTGAAAGGCTTCAACCTGCAAGGGGAGCACATGGTACTGAGCCTGATTTTGGAAAAGTCCAAGATAAAACCAGATGCAGAACTCTTGTTGCCTCCTGTTTTTCCAAGATACTACTTCCTAATATTTTCATTTGCTAGCCAATAAGCTCTTTGGAAGGACATCAGAAAAACAACGTTGAGGTAACCGTGTGATCTTATGGCTAATTCTCATTCCAGGCACAGTAAAAATGCAATGGAAAAGCTCAAGTTTTTGATAAGAGGGAGTTCTCAAGCTTAGTAAGAGGGAGACAAAGAAGACACTCTCCATATGGGGAGCCTTAGTTAGTTTATTAGTTAGTTACTTTATATCCTGTCTTTCTTGAAGATTGGGATCCAAGGCAACTTACAAGTTTAAAAGGCAGAAGCCTGGATGATCCACTTCAAATCTGGTCATGGAACTGACTGACAGTATCAGAAGAGCCATCCTTGACAATACCAACTTTCTTTTTCAATAAATGGCTCCCAACAGCTCATCTGCTGGTATCTCACCTGTTAACTATAAAGGATGTTGTATTGTGGTTGACAGAGGCAGAATGTAGTACCCATTTCCCATCAGGAAGTTCTCGTGTTTGCACAGTGTAATACCGGACTGGGGAGAGTCCATCACTGCCTGGCTCCCAGGATAGCAGTACACTCTTTGCCTTGACATCTTCCTGCAATACAACTGGCTTGCTGGGAGGTTGGGGACGGTCTAGTGACATAAAAAAGGCAGAGATTACTGAAGGATGCAAAAATGGGATGAAAACAGCTGCAGTGATAACTGCACAGATGCAGTGACAGGTATAAATCCCCTGTCAGTTAGGACAGAGTTTACTTTGAGCATAGGTGCATTTTTCACAAAGAACTTTCAAGCATCCTGCCTTTTTATATGCTTTGCAGTTGGAGTCTGGACACATTTCTTCTCCTATCTAATCCAAATCAAACTGTATCTAGTTGGCTCACAGCAAGCTATACCGGTCTGCAAATTAGAGAAGTTAGTTTCCTGAATATAATTTGAGATATTTCTATGTTTCTATGTATCCCAATTCTTCTTTTTAAAATGGCATTTCAGTATTTAAGAAAATGAGGCTTTCTATATGTGCTGCTCCTATAAGTGTTCCTAAAAAGAGAAAAGCACGCTATCTCCATGAAACAGACAGGGCTGCATAACCTTTCCACAGTCCAATTGTATTGACTAGTCTTCCTGTATTGGCATGGCAGGGTTGGAAGTATATAGTTTTAAAAATAACCAAATAAAACCAGAAGAGAACTCATGAGAAACATGAATAAATTGATTGCAGAAGGGGGATGGTGAAGGAACAGGCTTTCTGGTGTTCCTTATGGATATTTTTCTTTATAGCAAGCTTCATTATTACTCCTGTGTTTGAGAATTATAAGGGGGACATGCTCAGTGACTCATCAAGAAATCAGAAAAATAAAATAGGGATAAAATAAACATTTACAAAAAGTCACAAAACAGCATAGGAATGGTAAAGGCTGGGCCATATTATGAACTCTCTTGAATGGCTACTTTTGACACATCCCACCTAGATTCAAAGCAACCCTTGCAACAATAGAAGGTTGATGTGTGTTGGGAAAACCTCATATTTTTCTTGTGGTATGTGAGAAATTGTGGTTTCTGTGGAACAGGTTTACTAATACTGCAACAACCACCCATAATTTAGAGTTTGATAACCTTGTCTGGAAAGGCCCTAAATATGTCTGATAATTACAAATTATCACTTCACAATGTTATGCCTCTACTAAATATGTTGGACTTATAGGGGAAAATAAAATATTTTGGTTCACACTTTTGTAGGATAATAGATTGTGCATCCAGCTACAGCTTGAGAGACTGAGATCCATATAGTCCTATGGTACATCACCTTCTTTATGTTAGGCAACTAAATAGGGATGTAATTATCCACTAATTTTCTTTTCAAAGGAAGCAACATGTCATTTTAGTAATTTTCTTCCTATGGCAAGAAAGGTTTCAAACACTTTGCATTTGAAAACTATTCACAATTTGGCACTTATTCTGTGCAAAATTCATTCACAGTTGTTTTGCACAGAAAGCAGCATTTTCTGCACAGGCAATAGCCCTTTTCTGTATAGAAAATAATGGCAGATGAAGGTCTGTTTAATTCTTTCAATTCTGTTCCCCCCCCCACCTAAAATCTCTCCTCCTCCAAGTTATTTCCTTTGTGAAAAGGGTGGAAGAAAAAAAAATATAGAGTTATCTCTACCTTTTATCTGATGGGAAGACAAGAAGGTAGAGGAAAGTGGTTTGACCCCCCCCCCCCGGAAAAGAGTAAGTAGAAATAAATTTAGCAGCTGCCCTGCCATTCTCCCACTTAAACCTGCCACCTCTGACGTCTCTAAGATCTTATTTAAAGAATTCAGGGGAAAGAGACAAATGATTGCATGTCATGTCTAATTTGGGCCTGAAGTGGTATGATTCCAGATAGAATGACTTGATATTGCAGTGTCTCTCTCTTCCCACACCTATGTATGTTTATATGCACTTGTGTCACTTTTTAAAAAAGCTACACCTTGTATCTAATCAATTAGCATATTACAGAGAAAGTTATACCATAGCTCTTTTCTTGATGTGCCAGATCAATTTATTCCCTGCACTATTTTTTTTAATATGGGCAAACATTAAAAAGATTACACTCCTTCCTTGCCATGTGTGGAAGAGTCTAGAATTTTATCATCTCATTCTCTGTCATACAGGTTCACTTTCATACATAGTGTACCCATTGAAGATCCTTCTTCCCACTCCATCCCATATTTTCCTTTCTGGTAAAATTACCTCTCTTCTCTGTGGTGACCACCAGTGCCTCTGCTGCTTCACCCCAACCCTTTCGGGTTTGTGCTGTGATACGGAAGAGGTACGTGGACTCAGGCCTAAGACCAGTAGCAGTAAACTGGCGAGCGCTGGGGTTGAGGACTTCAACATTGGCTGAATTGGCAGTCGTGGTGTTGAGGCGATGGGTGATCTGGTAAGCTGGACATAATTCGAATACAGCGTGGTTAGAAAATGCTTGGGAAAAGGAAAATTCTCCCCTATGACCATCCTTTGTGTGGTCAAAGCAGGAACATATTGTAAAGGAAGTAAACTGGAATCACAGAATGAGATTTTAGGAGAGAGTAGTCATAGATGATGGTTCACAATTTGTAAGGTGGGTTAGTCTCCTTTATCTCACCATAATGCCTCTGATGACACTAAGTGACATCCAAAATGGTGGACAAAAGATTGGGGAGAGAAATGGTGATTCCTTGAATAATCTTGGTCTGTGGTTTCTGTGGTGGAGAGGAAATGTCTGCTTACCTAGAATTATACCATTAGGAGCAGCTGGCGGCTGCCAGATTAGCCGTACAGAAGTTGTTCTAACTTCAGGGAAGAGAATGCCAACCGGGGGTCCGGGTACTGGAATACAGCAAGACAAGAAAGAATGGGGTGCGTAGATGGTGCTGTCAAGTATAACACATATACCCACAAAGGCAGAGCACTGAATCTTCTTCTAAGTATATGCACACAAACACTAAGGTGACAGTATTTGCTTTATTTTGGGAAGTCGGATCTGGTCACAGTGATACATGCCTTGGTTACATACTGTTCGGATTTGTAACATACTGTATGTGGAGCTTCCTCCAAAGAGCCACAACCCAGTTAACTAGTGCTGGCTACAGGGAGTACAGAGCTCCCTTGTTGCAACAGCTCCATTGGTTGCTGGTCCATTTGAAGGCACAATTCAAAGTGCTGGTTTTGACCTATAAAGCTATATACAGCTTGGGTCCAGGTTATTTGAAGGTCTGTATCTCATTTTATGAGTCCATTAGAGCATTAAGATCATCCAAAGAGTCCCTTCTTTCTGTCTCACCGCTCTCTCAGGCTTGTTTTTTGGGAACAAGAGAGAGGGATTTCTTGGTGGCATCTCCAAGGCTTTGAAACTTCCTCCCGAGAGAAGACAGGATGGCCCCATCCTTGCTCTCCTTTTGATGGCAGGTAAAAATATTTTTGTGTCATCAGGCTTTTTAAATATGATGAGGATTGGGCTTTTAAATGCTGTGCAAATTAGATCAAGGTTTGTATATAATTTTAAATACTATTTAATATTTTAATGTGTATTTTTAAACGTTTAAAATGTTTAATTGTTTTTAAAACTTCATACTTTTTAAATGCTTTTGTATTGTTTTTAAATTGTACTGATTTAACTGTGCTGTTAGACACCTTGAGTCACTGTATTGGAAGAAAGGCAGGATGTAAGTAAATTAAATAATAATAACAAAGTAATATTTGTATATTTGGGGTTTGGATCTGTTCTTATGAATGCTGAGTGGTTGCTGATGCAGGACTAAGGAGACTAATTACATGGGGAGAAAGATGGGATTTAAGCTGGGATTAAAAAGGCATTTTCCTGGCAAAGTTGCGAGATCGCAGCAAAAATATTCAGACACATCACGATTAGAGAGGACTTAACCTGGGAAGAAACAGGAATACTCCAGCAACAATCCAATTTCCCCATGAATGGTTTGTTGCTGGAGCATTCCTGTTTCTTCCTGGGATCATAGAATCATAGAATTGGAAGAGACCACAAGGGCCATCCAGTCCAACCCCCTGCCATGCAGGAACTCCCAATCAAAGCATCCTTGACAGATGGCCATCCAGCCTCTGCTTAAAGACCTCCAAGGAAGGAGACTCCACTACTCTCCGAGGGAGTGTGTTCCACTGTCGAACCGCCCTTACTATCAGGAAGTTTCCCCTAATGTTGAGGTGGAATCTCTTTTCTTGCAGCTTGCATCCATTGTTTCGGGTCCTGTTCTCTGGAGCAGCAGAAAACAAGCTTGTTCCCTCCTCGATATGACATCCCTTCAAATATTTAAACACGGTTATCATATCACCTCTCAGCCTTCTCTTCTCCAGGCTAAACATCCCCAGCTCCCTAAGTTGTTCCTCATAGGGCTTGGTTTCCAGACCCTTCACCATTTTAGTGGCCCTCCTTTGGATAAGTCCTCTCTAATCGTGATGTGTCTGAAAATCTTTGCTGCGATCTCACAACTTTGCCGGGAAAATGCCTTTTTAATACTGGCTTTCCCTGGTTTTCCCCACATGTGATGAAGTTCTAAGGCTTTAGAAAAGGAACAGAAAACCTAAGCCATATTTCCTCTGGGACTGACTAAGGGCCTTTGCAGACTGCTAGAAATAGTGCAAATTGAGTCCACTTTAATTGCCCTGGCTCAGTGCTAGGGAATCATGGAAACTGTAGTTTTTTTTCTGAGACATTGAGCCTTCTCTGTCAGGGAGCTCTGGTGCCACAATAAACTACAGTTCCCATGATTCCCTAGCACTGAGTCAGGGCAGTTAAAGTGGACTCAATTTGCACTATTTCTGGCAGTCTGAAAAGGCCCTAAGTAATCTCTCATGAGCTGCATGTAAGACGGGGGCATAGGAAGAAACCAAACTGGGCAGGAATGACTTTATCTTTCCAACATCCCCTTCTCCTCTCTCTTTTCCTCCTCTTCCCTATTTTTTGGGAAGCTGCTGGCTCATAAGGGGACAGATTGCTCTCATGACATGTTTGAATGGCTTGTCAACAAGAGGCTTATGAAATTAAGTTGAAGTTCAACTCTTATCTCAGCCATGAAATCTCAGCCTCCCTATCTATAATACGAGGACAATAATACTGACCTATCATAGGAGTTTATCACATGGGAAGCCCCATGCAGAAATGGACTTTAAAGTAAAAAAAACCCCACAAAAGCGGAAGCTTTCAATGAATGGGATTTCTCCAGTTCTGCCCTGTGTGAAAAGTGAAATCGCTGTTAAAAGGAGGTTAATCTGAACGGAAATTAGACAAACACTGCTTCTTTTTACTTTTGGGATCTTCCGAAAATAAAAAGAAGCCGTTTTTGTCTAATTTCCATTTGGATTAACCTCCTTTTAACAGCGATGTCGTCTGAAAAAACACCCGCTTTTGCGGGTTTTGCTTAATTTTAAGCCCCATTTCCGCACGGGATTTCCCCTATGTGATAAACTCCATAGAGTAGGGGTAGGCAACCTTTCCCCTTTAAGGGCCGAGGGACTTCAGCTCCCAGAAGCCTCAGCCATGTTGGCCAATAGTCCCATGTTGGCCAATAGCTCCTGGGATTCTGGGAGCTGAAGTCCCTCAGCCCTTAAAGGGGAAAGGTTGCCTACCCCTGCCATAGAGGTTTGATGTATGAATTGCAACAATACAAATGAAGTACTTTGAGTGCACAACCATCATCTGTTAGTTGTTGTTGTGCTTTCAAGTCATTTCCAACTTATGATGACCCTAAGGTGAACCTATCATGGGGTTTTCTTGGCAAGATTTGTTCTGAGGAGGTTTGCCATTGCCTTTCCCTAAGGCTAAGAGAGTGTGACTTGCCTAAGGCCACAATGCTAAGTATTGCTAATATCTCAGTAAATAGTACTGCAGTGGTATCATAAGTGATTTCCTTGGTCCCCAACACAAGCAGTTGTGTATTATCAGAATCAGTACTTCTTCTTTTCTTTTTGCTTTGCACAGCATTCAAATATCATACCGGTACCTCTGTTTTTCCTACTTCGCCTTTCCTTGGGTTACCCCCTCCCTCCTTCTTTCAAATGGTAATTCTGGCCAGTGGATAGAAAGTTGCTGGATACCTACCATCATCCAGCGTGCGCTCAAGGATGGGTGGATTACTGGGCACACCATCACCAATGCGGGTGAAAGCCAGCACCCGGATCTCATAGAGGACATACTTGCCCAAGCCTGTCAGCTGGGCACTCCGTGAAGCATTGCCTTCCACCAACCAGAACTGGGCCCTGGAATCTGAATCCTTTTCTTTATACATGACCTAAAAGAAGAAGAGAGATGCAAATTATTGCCAGCAAAGAAAGGAGAAGCACTGGGTCTACCTTCTCTAGGGACTTTATCACACAGGGGAAATCTATAGTTTATCCCATACAAATCCCGAAAAAAATACATAATTACATGCAACAATTTCACACGACGTCACACAAAAACTGCTATTAAAGTGGTCAGAAAGTGGTGTTATTCCAGATCTTTTTACTTTTGGGATTTTAGTGAAAATGCATTTTCAATATTACTGTAATTGCGCATTTACTCTAGTGTGAAAGTCAAATTCGATTTATTCACACAATAACCCTTTTACTTTCTGTTTTGCTTAGGTGACAAACATGCCAGGCAGACATGAGCCTCTCTGTTTTTTCTTTCTGTGCATGTGCAAGTATACCATTTCTAATACATTTATGGATTTCTTTCACTTCTGTATGAAATGTAAAAACGCCTTTTTATTGCTTTTCTCGTCATTTCGCTTTTATTCTAATTATGTGTGAAATTCATTTATGTGATCAAGCTCTATTTTCGCTTTATTTTCAGGATGGTTTATTTGTGCTTTATTATCTTTTTAAAGACAAAACTGGCCCCCGTGTGATAAAGTCCTAGGTCTTTTAGCACTACTACTTACTACTCCACCCATGCATCTGAGAAAGTCTACAAAAGCTCATTCTACCTGCTTCTTTCTTTCAATGTCTTAATGGTGCTACAAGATCCCTTTGCATACTGATTTTCCAGACTTAGATGGCATTGTCTCTGAATTCTACTTGTGGTAATGTAAATGAGTGGAAGACATTCTTATGGTAAGAATCCTTCACAGCAAGAGGGACAGTCAGAAAATTAGGGCATTTTGAAAATGGCCAAGGCATGAGACTGGGCTGTAGATGAACAGGATTAGTGAGTAACAGCACAGGATGAAAGCTGTTAAAACATGTGGATTGGGAGAGATGAGCATATAGAACAGCTATTTCCAGTCTCAGTTTTGCATGTGCTCATTCATAAGTCCATTTGTCTCTGTAACAATGAATTTAAAAAATCTGCTTAGGCATTCATGTGTCAATGCATACTTTTAAAAATTCTGCTTAAGAACATGCATTTCTAATAATATTTTACCCTAAAATACAAACTCTAAGTATATTTTAGCATGTTTTTGAGCTGAAAACGGCACAGTGAAATTCAGGAGAATGTCTGTCTAATCTGATCATTAGTCCAGGAGCTATGGATCAGGTTAGTTTCCATTGGAATTACAAAGGCAGAACTCTTCAAAAATCTCTAGAAGGACAAAGTAGAGGACAGGGATAGTAGGGTGTCTGCAGGCATAAATCAAGACTCAGTGCACTAAGGAAGACAGTGAAGCTATGACTGGAATGACAGGAAGCTTCAGGCAATGGATGAAGAGTATCCTTAAATCTTAGTGCAGTTACAAGAGAGTAGGCTACTTGCTGGGGAGGGAGCCACTGTTTCCATTACCCACCTTGTAGCCCAGTACAAGTCCATTTCGGTCACCTTCGGGAATGTCGTTCCATCGCACCAGCATGGAGGTGGATGTAGTTGCCAGGGCTGAGATATTGGTGGGTCCTGATGAAGGAACTGTGTGCACAAAGAGAAGAACAGAAGGAAGAAGAACCTGTTACACTTAACTGCCTTCTCTGAGATGGGCTGGTGAATAGCAACATACACAGCCCAAACCTTCACACAAAAAGTTCCAAGTAGGCAGGCAGACAGGCAGTGAGAAGCCTGCCAGACTGTCTTAAGGTCTAGTGACAAGACTGAGGTGGAGAGGTTACCTGACTCCCGGGTTCGCCCCACCACAGTCTGACTCCATGGCCCGGGTCCAATGGCATTGAAGGCCTGCACCTGCACTCGGTACTCAGTCCATTCTTCCAGATCCTCAATGGTGAATTCACGCTCCATGCGGTCATGGATGGTGTTGGTCATTGTGCGGCTGCGGCCGTCTAAGCGTGAGTAGCGCAACCGGTAGCCCACAGACTCTGGGCTGCCATTGTACTCTGTCTCTGGCAGGGGCTGGGGAAAACAAAGGGACCATTTTTGCTAGTCTCCAACCTATCCTTTTCCAAAATTCTTCCTCTCTTAAAAATGTCACATCTTCCAAGAACACCCTAAGTGATGCCCAAATTTTATAAAATTTCATGAATTCCCTAAGGATATTTAAACAAATATTTATTTATTGGCAAATTGTCAGTTTTCTTCAGACAGAAAAAAACAATATGTAAACAAATAAATGAACAAACTACTATGTAAAAAAAATCCTACGACTGGAAAAATAAATTCAATGTTGTTCTTCTCTTTTTTACATATTAATTTTTATTTGTTTGTTTGCATATTTGTTTGCTTATCTTTCAATACTGAGACTGAAAAACAAATCTTATTATTGGAGCTGACTTTTCTGCCTTACTGCCTACAGAACAGAAGCCATTCTGTACCCCACAGTCTATACCCTACGCCCGTCCTACTCCGAAAATTCTTATTTTTTGTCCCGTGTCCACAAATGATATGCATTTTCATGGCTACAACTTCTGAAAGCCTCTCCAGAAAATGAGCCACTATTTTAAATCAATGGCTTTCCTCAGACCTCCATTTCTTCATGCCAGAAACCTGTGAACAGCATGCAGCACGTTTGTTATGTGGATTTGAGACAGGTCCAGATGATGGCATTAAGTGCTTAAAGAGAAGAACAGAAACGAGAAGGACAAGAATCACACTTTCACCACCGATGTTTGCTTAATGTGGAACACAGTGACACGTCTATCTGTGAATAAAACTCAGTGATACTTCTATTTCTACTCATAGTAGCAGGAACTGCTGTTCACAGGTTTCTGCCATGAGGAAATTGGGGTTGGAGAAAATCCTCTGATTCAAAATGGCACCTATCTCAACACAACCAGTGTCACAAAACTCCTTTTTCAGAGGGTCAGTAGCTCTCCCTCTGAGGAAGTCTAGACTAGTTGAAAGCTAGGAAAAGGATGGTCATATCTTTTGCATACCCCTACTCACTTTATATCTATGCCCAATGGCCAGTCTAGCCTTCATTGGAACTGGTACCCCCATTGACTCCTTCCAACCTTCTTGATTTCAGATCCATATCAGGAAACATCATTGGGCTTGCCAGGTTACAAACATCAGGGTAACTGATCCACTGTGATTCAGCCCCCATTGCTGCTTCTTCATTACCCTATTTTCTTCTAACCCCCTGCCCCCCAACAAACAATAATGGCCTCTAGTGCCTCCTTTTACAACTGCTCACCATCCATCGCAGCCAGAGACTGGTTTCACTGGCTGTTCGCAGTGTAATATTGGCAGGAGCTATGTCAGGTGGGGCCTGCAATGTCTGGATCCTGCGGGAAGGCAGGCTGGGTGGGCTGGTGCCTACGATGTTCACCTGTCGCATGCGGAAGCTGGTAGCAAGAGAGCAGATGGATTAGTCAGAGCTTGAGAGTAACTACAAACTTGTAATTGTAGTTACTACAACTTGTAGCTTTTAATTAAATTCCTTTTTGCAATAACTAAGGCACATGTAACAATAACTTTACTGCTTTTGTGGTACAACTGTACCATTAAATTTTTTATAGTTTCAAGGGTGTGGGCTCACTAAATGATGGAGGAGGAATATCACATGGCTTGAGCGCTACTTCATGCTACTGCCTCATGCTCTATTGTGGAGGCTGAAGAAATGAAATTATAGACTGGAGGAGAGTCAAGTCAAGATATGTGTATGTGTTTTAAAGTAACTAAAAAGAAACTAATGTTGTTACTTAGTTATTTTTCAGAAACAGAAAAGTAACAAATTGTGGTTCTTAAAAATTCTTAGTGTAATGGAAATGAACTACATTTTAGGCCCTGTAATGATAATGGGAACTAATTACTTTAAAAATGAACGTGCCAAACTTTGGAATCAGTGGTGGGAAAAGAGTGAAGTGACACAGGAAAACATTCCTCATCCAGTGTATTGAACCCATAGGCTTTGAATGACCTCTAGAATCTCTTTTATTATTTTCCCCTCACTGAAAGCCTTGCATAGAAATGTGGCTTTATTAGGGTAGCCTTATAAACCATTTCCTATCCTTATCAATCCAATGTTGAGATTTTTGTAGAAAAGGTAGGGAGGGGCCTTTAATGAATTATACAAGCTTCACTGTCTAACTCCCCACGCCCCAATTTATGTCTATTACTGTAAAACCATTAGATAAGGGAGGTATCATGAAAAGTATGGAGGTCTGGTTTCCTCTGACTTTCTCTTATTTGATTAACTGTTTTCATATCCACCTTTGTTCTGGAGGAAAACATCCAGCCTTTTGATAGTGTAAATGTAAAGTGAACCCCTTGATCAGCAGGCTACTTGCCATCCACCACAGAAACTCATGCTGGATATTGCATGAAAGGACTCACAGTGGACTGGTCTATCAAAAGCAATACCTATATCCAACATGCCTCTCCATGGAAACTGTTGTAGAGCAACCAAGGAAGAGGATGTTTGTGGGCTTCCTGGAAGCATCTGGTTGTACTTTGGGAGGAGAAGAATTTTAGCATTTTGGCCTCATCTTTTCTTAAGTTCTTAGGCATCCCCAGCAAAAGAAACTTAGAGCTAGGTCACTATGAATCTCCTTCCCATACTAGCACTCACCTGTAATATGTATAGGGATTGAGGTTGGGCACCTCCATGGAACGGGCATCTGGCTCATTAGACAATTGATGGATGAGGGTCCACTCTTCACTCTCACCAGTCTGACCCACCTGGAGATCAAGCAAGGCAGGCAGGATTGCCACTTAATAGACCACTGCTGCTCTCTCTCTCTCTCTCTCTCTCTCTCTCACACACACACACACACTCTAGCTAGACCTGTAGAGTTTTGTTTTCTCAGAGACTAAAAAGCATGACTACTTGTGTCTGATACTCTTACAATGCAAGTTAATATTTGGGCAAATTAAAAAACAAATAATCATAGCAATCTCATAACTTTAGAGATCTTTGGGAGAATAAATTGCTGCCATGTTATCATGACTGTTTACTGATCTCCTGCTGCAACCCTCTGCCCCAAAAGGTATATTCATAGTCTTTCTAAATAAATACAGAAAAAAGGAATTATAAATGTAATACATTTCGCTTAAGAGGACTTAATGAAAATATGCTGAAATCTGTTGGTAAGAATGACTGCTGCTTTTCCACAAGATTTGAGATTTCACCAGGCACTATGCACAAAATCTCAAATGTGTCTCTGCAGGAAGGAAGAGAAAACTAAAATAGTAGTAATAGTAATGGTAGTAGTACTAATAGTAATGAAACAAAATAGCAATAAAGCAAAATAAAAAGATTAAATACACACCATAACAAATTTACATGAGCATTAAATTCCATGCTTATGCAGTATATAATAGCAGACTAAACACAGACAAAACACAGCTTCTATTTCCTGTTATCTCCTACTTCCTGTTTTAATCCTCAGTTTGTCGTACTCTTTCTTTTCTCCTTGCCATGCAGTTCTTGAATCATCTAAGCTGCTTTGTATTTAGAAAAAACATGCAAATTTAATTTTTGTATCTTATTGGGAATGGAGAAAAAGAGGTCACAAATTTTATTCATAACCTCAGTTTGATCTCTTCCATTGATATGTCAGTCAACCAGCTAAAGGCTTACCTGAGCCTCTACCTGCCACCTGGAAATAGATGTCTTGCCATCATAACCAGGACGGAACTGAAGCGTGACTGAGCGAGGACCAATGTTGGAGATGCCCAGGTTGGTAGGGGCCCCAGGAAGTTCTTAAAAGAAAGAGAAAGCAAAGACAGAACTTTGTTATCTAAAGTGTGAAGATGATACCAATTGACCCCATCTCTTTATATTTTTCACTGAAAGACATCTTTCCTAAAGCCTGCACTCAAGAGGAAGTTTGCTTTTAAAGAGCTATCTGTATAAGGGGAGTGTATTGCTTTATTCTTTGGGTCTAAATATCCTAAAGGCACCATGGAAACTAAACAGAGTCAGCCCTGGTTCGTATTTAGATGGGAGGCCATCAATGCATATCAGGTGCCATTGACTATATTTCAGAGGAAGGAACTGGCAAAACTACCTCTGAGTATTCCTTGCCTAAGAAAACCTCATGAAATCCATGGAAGCACCATAAGTCAGTAGGCAATTTGAAGGCAGACACATTGCTTTATAATGGGCCCTGGTAGCGCAGTGGTTAAATGCCTGTACTGCAGCCACTCACTCATAGACCACAAGGTTGAGAGTTCAATACTAGCCAGGGCTCAGGCTAGACTCAGGTCTGCATCCTTCCAAGGTCGCTAAAATGAGTACCCGACTGTTGGGGGGCAATGAGCTTACAGTTGTAAACTGCTTAGACATCCCATAGCGTGATATGAAGCAGTATATAAATGAAATGAAGCTGCTTTAATGCAAACTTTAGTGTGACTTGAGCAGACAGTAGTAGAAGAGGCTGGGATGAGTGATATCAAAAGTATCTTTAGTCTCAAAACAAAAAGCAGCCAACTCAGAATCAAGGAAGCTACAGGTGCTATACATTACAGTTGAATGAAAACATTATTACCTCGGGAAAAACATTCTCATCAACCTCAACAATTGCAACCACAAGGTTTTGCTTTTACCCCTGGGCAGGGGCACTGAGCCTTTGTGAGAATATTTTCTATATTTGAAGAGGTTCCATCTCCAGTTATAGAGCTTACTGAAGCCCCAGATGCAGTGATTAAAAACACAGGAAAAACTCAGATCTTAAGAATGGGTTATGCATATGTTGTCTTAAAATCTTTATTTAGGGCACTAAGGAACACTCCTGTGTATGAAAAAGATGCTAAGCAAATTAAGATTTTTTCTTCTTCCTCAATGTTAGCTTTCACCTTCTAGTGGTCATGTTGTAAAAAACAGCATGTATCACCTGACTACATCTGATACCCTACCACAATCTGAAAGTCAATGTGTTGGATTACAGTTCCCATCACTCCAGCTTTCATGCTAGTGATTGATGGGAAGTTGATTCAAAACATCTGGAGGAGACAAGATCAAGAGAATCTGTGTTTAAAAAACACACCAGATGGCTTAAGTAAAAGCAGTATTGGTGGAAGATAACCTTTACACAAAAAGCAGAGCAGGGCAGCAGGTAAACAATCAAGCTGTGTCTCTGTTCTGTACAGCCTTCCTTCTGCCTCATAGCTATTACTGCTCCATGGGATGGATGGGGAGAAACATCTTGAGTGTGTAAGACTTTGAGAAGAAATGGGTGGTTGAGGAAGGGTCATGTTCTTATGTTCTCAAAGACACACTTAAAAGGGGATTAGATAAACATGTGAAGGATAAGACTATCAACAATCATAAATGTTGACTACAGGACTATAGGGTATCTCCAGGGACAGAGGTACCATGTCTGTACACCAGTTGTCAAGCAGGTTTGCCAGAGTGAAAACTGGAGAGGGCTCCTGTACCTTTAAAAGTTGTGTAGAAGAGGGAATTTCAGTAGGTACAGGAGCCATCTTCAGTTTTCACTTTGGCAACCCTAGCTGTTATGGAAGACAAGTGGGAGGATGCTTCATGGACTTCCCAGAATTGTCTGACTGACTACTAAGAGGTAGGATGGTGGACCAGATAGGGCCCTTTGCTGACCTAGCATGAATAAGCACCCTTCTCTCCTGCAACCATTGGCTATTTATCAGACCAAGGTAATTTATCCTTTTTCCCTCAGAGATACAGGCCTAACAGTGTCTAAATATTTTATGATAAAAACTAAGTAACACTAAACCTTCCATCCCACCACCAAACTAAATAATACGAAACCCACCCAACAAACAAAATAAAAAACAGGAATGGAAAAACAAGAGGATTCTCAGCAGCCAATTTAGTGGCTCATTAATGATGCATTGTAAGACTTCTGGATCCCTGGATTAGGGCTGAGAATGGTGCAGGTCTCAAACAAATATTTGAAGAGATTCATATATTCATCAAATGCAAAACTTTCATCTCATGAAGGTCACAAGGAGAGATGACAGTGTTTTCTGTAATTTCTTATTCATTACTTCAATGTTTGTTAATTTAATAATGCTGAAGCCTTGTGAGTGGTTGCTTGTTGTCAGATTGTGAGGAGTCTATTATATACTTGGATAAATGAGACCCAAACTTGAATTAATTGAATTATTCAAAAGAACAAATATTGAAACTAATTGAGATTGGCAAAGTCAAAGTTCACTCAGACAAACCGAATTAAATCAAATATGGAAAACTATCTGTTCAAGAGAGTGAATCTTCAAAATTCTGTTCACAGGGGCTTGAAAAACTAAGCACAGATTCATCCTTAGAAATGAGCAATACATCCTTTGTTGCCTTTGGAGCTCCTAAAACTAGTTTTATTTGGTTCCTGAAGGCTTGGGTTTAGAAAGTTAAGAAAGTAGCAGCATAAATATATATGAAAGAGCTGCCGTGTACAAGATCTGGAATGGTATCATGCCAGCCTTGTTTTGCATGGAGTTGCATACACAGCCTTGTCAAACACTTTATTTGTTCAGTGTTTCTCAACATAAAAGGCTTTTCATGGCACAGCTAAGGTAGGGGAAAACATTCTTCTTGGAAATAAACCAGGTATGGGCCCTCAGAATCAGATCTACCGGTATGTGTTTGCTCCCATCAGATTGAGGGAAGCTCCTCTGAAGTCAACTGTCCCTTGTTTTCCTTCAGCCTTAGGTCTGACTCCACATTTAAGTGGCAAATCTGAGATCACAAAGAAAGAAATGCCATCATTTCAGAGAGATGGAATTTCTTTGCAGCAGCACCATCAGTGAATGAACCAAAAAGATGCTAGCTACAAGAAGCTGGAATTCATAGCACGGATAAACAAAGCTAACACAGGTTTGCTAGCTTTGGCTAATTACTATGCATTAAAATTAACAGAATCTTGTTACATTAAAGATTAAGAAATCTAGCATGAGAATTTTAGCATGAAACTGCATGCATTATAGTCCATTTCACCAAATGTATGCAGTGTTATCCAGAATTACAGGTATATATACAATGCACAGGGTTGGAGGTGGGAGTGTAGATAAGAAAATAAAAGGGAAATCAGAAGTAACAGCGGTGACAATTCAGAAAACTGTTGCTGACAATACAAACAACTAGGCATCCTGGACCACAAAATCTCATGCTACAATAGCATTCTCATGCTGATAGTCAAACTCAGCCAAAACTTTAAGGTCTAGAAATTCCTCACTTGCCTCAAAGACAATTTCATTGTCCAAAAGGAGAAAGAAGCAACAAAAGGATCTGTTATTTTAGATCTGATCCTAACCAACAGGGATGACCTGGCCAATGGGGTGCAAGTGGTCGGATCCATAGGTGGGAGTGATCATATTCTTCTGGAGTTTCTTATACAGTGGAAAGGAGAAGCCAGCATAGTCAGAAATGCATTCTAGACTTTAGGAGAGCTGATTTCAGTAAGCTTTGGAAAATACTGGGGGTGGTCCCATGGTCAGGAATACTAAAAGAGAAGGGAGTTCAGGATGGATGGGAGTTTCTCAAAAGGGAGATACTGCAGGCACAATTTAAATCAGTTCCAATGAGGAGGAAGAATGGGAGATGTCTCAAGAAACTAGAATGGATGACTAAGGAAGTTACAGCTAAGCTAAGTTTTAAATGGAACATGTATAACAGGGATCGGCAACCTTTGTTGCCGAGGGGCCGGGGGGGGGGGAATGGTGTGGGGGCTGTGCGTGTGTGTGCGCGCATACGCATTACATCCATAGCGCAATCCCATAGCGTAATATGAAGCGGTATATAGACATCCCATGGTGTGATATGAAGCGGTATATAAATGAAACTGCTTTGATTAAACAGAGAGTCTAACATATAGAAGGGAATGCCATAATCATTAAAAGTCAACATGGGTTTCTCAAAAGCAAGTCATGCCAGAATAATCTGAAATCTTTTTTTGATAAAATTACCAGCTTGGTAATAATAATAATAATAATAATAATAATAATAATAATAATAATAATAATAATAAAATAGCTATTTTTAGGGTCTGTAGTTGAAGGGAATGCTGTGGATATAACATATCTTGATTTCAGTAAGGCCTTTGACAAGGTTCCCCATGCCATTCTGGCAAACAAGTTAGTAAAATGTGGGCTAGAGAAGGTAACTGTTACATGGATTTGTAATTGGTTGACTAGCCGAACCCAGAGGGTGCTCAGCAATGGCTCCTCTTCACCCTGGAGTGACCAGTGGGGTGCCACAGGGTTCTGTTCTGGGCCCAGTGCTAT
>CM034703.1:187510260-187531207 GCA_020142125.1 Phrynosoma platyrhinos
CGACTAAAATGGTGAAGGGTCTGGAAACCATGCCCTATGAGGAACTACATAGGGAATTGGGTATGTTTAGCCTGGAGAAGAGGTGGTTAAGAGGTGATATGATAGCCCTGTTTAAGTACTTAAAAGGGTGTCATATTGAGGAGGGAGCAGGCTTTGTTTCTGCTGCTCCAGAGAACAGGACCCAGAGCAATGGATGCAAGCTACAGGAAAAGAGATTCCATGTCAACATTAGAAGGAACTTCCTGACAGTAAAAGCTGTTCGACAATGGAAAACTCTCAGTGGAAGATTGGTGGAGTTGGAGGTTTTTAAACAGAGGCTGGACAACCATCTGTCGAATATGATTTGATTAAGAGTTCCTGCATGGCAGGGGGTTGGACTGGATGGCCCTTGTGGCATCTTCCAACTCTATGATTCTATAGATTTCTTAGTATTTAATATATAATAAGTTTCTTTGTTGTTTTTATTTCAGCAGACTCACAGAAGAAGAAGCTTTGAATCATGAGTCTCAGCCTTTCTGTACAATTGGGCAAAGTCCATTGCACTCGTCCCTTCCTGTTCGTGGACCTGAGTCCGCGATCTTGCTCCTTTGTGGATGGCAAGTGGGGAGGGATAAAATGGTATGCACATCACCATTGTAACCAATGAGGACTCGAATATTTGCATTTTTCCGGATTCGTGGTGGGAGGGGTGGAATGGATTCCCCGCGAATCGGAAGGGACAACTCCCGATGCTTTACTTTTGTGCAGTTCTCCCACAATCCATTTCTTTGGGCTGGGGGATAAATTTCCTGCAGTTCCTTCCTTTAAAAAAACAGTCCAATCAAAAGAGAGGAAGGGTGCCAACATATCACATAGCCAAAGAATCCCTCTTCCCCAGAAATAAAGACTGACCAACATAATAGAGAAATGCATGTTATTTCATTCCCAAAACCTTATGATTTGAGCTGAGTTCTCCTCTCCTATAGTGTTGTATACCTTATATACAGGTGGAGCATCCCTAATCTGGAAATACTGAAATCCAAAATACTGTAAGATCCAAACTTTTTGCCACCAACTGCTCACTTTTGTCTTGAAGGCAGCGTTATAGTGTTCCTGCTCATTCGTTTACAAGGCAGAAGTGGGCAGCTGGCAGTATGTACTGTATTCTTTTTTCCAAATACAGGTGTCAGGTCTCTCATATCTTTAGCCTCTCAGTTCTTCAGTCTCTCTCCAGCTTTATGTCTCATACCCAAGTAGTGAAAGAACAAGACATGAGGCTGGACACAAATGTGAGAATCTGTAAAATGCTAGGAGGTGTGGATATCCAAACTATCTAATTATGTATATGCAAATATTCCACACACATACCCCAAAAAATCTTAAATCCAGAACACTTCTGGCCCCGAGCATTTCAAATAAGAGGTACTCAACCTGTATTAGTGGACTTGTGATCTAATTGTGCATTTGCTGCCATATATGTATAGCAGGGCACATCCATTTTTCACATTTATATACAGGTTGTATTCATATGTTTGTGTTAAAATGACTATTTAAAAAAGCTTTGGGGGGAATAAGGATTTTGTCCATATTTAAGTATGATAGGTTTTAAATTGTTTTAACTATTTTCCGATTGTCATGTTTTAAATGTTAAATGGTTATAATATGGTTTTTTTTGTTTTTAAATTATTCTTACCATTTTAAATTGTTTTAAACTGTTCACTTCATTTTGTGGTAAGTGGCCCTGAAATCCTTGGATAGAGAGTGGGATATATATATATATTTCAACAAAAAACAAGGATCAAAATTATCCCTCACACTAGTTTCTACAGTTGAAACTTCCATTGTAGAAACTGCAGTGATTCTTGATTCCTTCCATCCCTTGAGCTTTGTGGCTGGCACTGCCTTTAAGCAAAACTTACCTGGTGGAACTCCAGAGGAAATGGTGGAGGAGGAAACCTGCCCTTGTCCTTTGGAAGTCATGGCTGCCACTTCAATGGTGTATGTGGTGAGGGCTGTGAGGCCAGTGACACGGTATTCAAGGGTGACATTGGGCAGGTAGTGCGTCACACGCGTGTTAGTGCGGTTGTATTCCTCCCACGAGATTCGGTAACCTAAAAGAAGCAAAAACATACACAGACTGATAGAATTATACCATGTTCATTTTGCACAATTGAAAGCAAGTTAAGGCAACTCTGGTTTATGTTCCCTTCGTGCACCTACTGGTTCATTAAGATTCTTTCAAATCTATTTACTAAATGCTGGGAAGCTTCCCGAAGCTTGTGACAAACAGACATCACGGTTCTAGTTTTAGTTCATAGTTCTAGTAAGCTGTTGAAGCAGAGCTGAAAGAAATATAGCTTCTGGGCTAGCTACATCAGTATTACTTAAAACAACAGTGTGACTCTGAAAATACAGTCTTCTATGGAAGCTTACCAGAGCAGTAAAAAACCTAAAGGATGATGGAGAGTATCCCAGCTGCAAATGTTTCTTACCTGTCAGGATGCCATTCTTTTCCAGGGGCTCTTGCCAGCTGACCTTGAGAGATGTGTCTAGGATCTCGTTGAAGCTGAGGTGTCCCACTGGACCAGGAACTAGCCAAACAAACAATCCAACCACCCAGAAAGTTACAACAGAACAAACACTCCATGAATTCCTCAAGGAAATCAAAAAGGGAGTTTGCTGATCACTGACTCTTCCCAGGGAAACACATTCAAAGGCCCTCCGGGGTTGGGTGAAAGGTTGACTGCCGTAGGCACAGCCCAGATGGAGTCAAGGGGCCTCCAGAGGGTCACTGCAGTCTCAGCAACGAAGTGTCAGGCTCTACAACTGAGGCAGTAACATACTCAGACTTCCACAGTGGAAGATGGTCTTTAACTCATGTTGACCAGTGGGTTAGGGGTGTATGGACCCCCAGTTTCATGGACATACAGGAACCCAAGAGCTGTGCCTGTGCCCAGCTCCAAAGGGAAAGGCCGTACCGTCCTCATGGGTGCGCACCAGCTGCGGTGGGCTGCGGGGTCCGTCGCCTGGTGTGGTGAAGCACAGCACTGATGTGAAATATTCTGTGAACTTCTTGAGGCCTGGGATATAACCCACATGGATATTATCTTGGAAATTAGGCCGCACTGTCACCACAGTCATGTCTTCTTCTTGTGCTGGTTCCCAGGCAATCAACTAATGGAAAATGAATAATATCATGATTCAGTCTGGAGGAAGAACCTCTCTCAAACCAGTATTTATAAAGAGTCCCTAAGGACAGCTCAGAGATCTGACAGAGTTACCCATGTGAGCATTAAAGTATGTACCCAAAAAGGATTGCTACCTAGTCAATCTGAAGGAATCCATTTTAACATCATTTAAATTTGAGCCCAGTTGTATATGAATGTTCACATGAGCAATGGCTGGTTTCTTTTCTCTGCCAACAATTTAAGCTCAGTCTTATTTGCCTGGGATGTTGACACCCTTTCAATCTACCCCTCAGTTTGATGGTCAAAACAGAATGCTCATTGTCACATTTATTTAAGCATCACTCTGATAGAAGCAAGAGAAGTTCAATGAACCCTTAAACCTGCCAGTAATACAGTGTGGCAGAAACAGAGAAAACACCAGACTTGATTTAGGAACTCTCTAGTGGCAAAGAATTGACTGTATACCTTGGCAAACCATACCAGTTAATTAACTGAGTTCTAGGAAGGCATGAAAGGTGTTGTTTTCATTCTTCTTCTTCCTTAAGTTTGGAAAGCTTAGAGCAAGTTACAGAGAGGCTATCAATACTTCTCCCCTTCAGAAACGGATCAGACCCACACCCCTTTAGCTTCTGCAATGCTATACAATCAAATCTTCCTGCACCACTCACTGAGAGAGGCCCAGCTGGCAAATATGTTACTGCTAGAGTCTTTAGTGCCACTAGTTTGAGAGTGTGCTTCTGAAAAAGCTCTTCTTCCTTTAGGCTCACTTAAGACCTAGCCAAGCTGCCTTTCCCTGGAGGGACCTATTGGCTCTTAAAGGGAACAACCCTATACATCAGTTATCCAAACTATTAAAGGCTATTTGTTGTTGTGTGCCTTTAAGTTGAGTCTTATGGCAACCCCAAGGTGAACTTATCACAAGGTTTTCTTGCCAATATTTGTTTAGAGGGTGTTTGCCTTTGCCTTCCTCTAAGGCTGAGAAAGTGGGACTTGCTTAAGGCCACACAGTGGGTTTCCATGGATGAGTGGGGATTTGAAACCTGGTCTCCAGACTTGTAGTCCAATGATCAAACCACTACACCACATTGGCTTTCATTAAGGACTACAGCATAAAAGCACAGATGCACTGGAGAAATACAAACTACATTGCTGCCATGGCAAACACACAAGTGGAATAGCTAACCCAGGAAAGAACTATGCATTGGATGGTGGTGGTGGAGCCGGGGATATTCAATGTCATACCCTATGCTCATTTGGACTGTGTTCTTGTCAATTATACAATATTATATCATCCCTGGACCTGCCACAAGTTGTTTCCTTCTCACTGACTATAATAGAAGGAAACACACACACACATACACATATTGTAAAGTTATAATTATCACCCAAAAGTGATAAGTGATATGAAATTTTGTCAGTGTCATCATTGATCCCTAAGTGCATGATGTTGAGAAAATCAGCTCATTATGTCCTTTATTTTTGTTACAAGGTTGTGACAGAAGTGACTAAAGTGTAAGATGGAGAAAACTGAGGCTTGCAGTGTGATAAAGTCCCTGCATTTGAAGGGTAGTAGTGCCTGGGAAATTCAAGATGAGATGATGGTAGTTTATGGAAATGATTGCCTATATAATGACACTATTGTGAGGTGGAAAAGGAATTTCCAAACTGGTCACGTCCCTCACAGGTGATCCAAGAGCTGGAAGACCATCATTGATGGATGATGCAACCACAGTAAAGAAAGTGGAGTGTTTAATCCTGGACGACAGATGAGCAGCCATCCAAATGATCATTACTGAAACTGGTTTCAGTAATGGTAGTGTGTAGAAAATTATTCACGATGAACTGCATATATCAAAGATGTCTGCACACTGGGTTCCAAGTTTGCTAACCCCTTTCCAGAAACAAACATGGTGTGACCTTTCAAGACAGATATTGACACTATTGGAACAGGGTGAAGAGGATTTTTTTGGTCTGGTAACCATGGATGAATCTTGGATCTATCAGTATGATCCCGAGACCAAAACCATGAGCATGGAGTGGAAGCATGCTGATTCCCCTCCCCCCAAAAAGGCAAAGGTGCAAAAAATCAGCAGGGAAGGTCAGGCTCTCAGTTTTTTGGGACTGTCGTGGAGTCATTCTCACAGATTACCTTGCAAAGGGACAAACCATTGCTGGCACATACTACAGCAATCTTCTGGACAAGTTGCAAGATGCTCTGAAAAAGAAATGTTGTGGTATGCTCTCCAGAGGCGTTTGTCTCCTAGCTGACAATGCACCAGCTCACTCATCTCAAATTGCAGTTAACAAAGCAAGGGCATATGGCTTTGAGATGTTGCAGCATCTGCCTTATTCTCCCAACCTCACACCAAGTGACTTTTTCTTGTTCCCGAAATGAAAAATCTGTTGAAGGGTTGCCGATTTGACAACACAAATGATGTTATTCATGAAATGAAAGAGTGGTTTAAGGCGCAATTTGCAGACTTCTATGATAATGGTATTTAGAGCGTCAAGAAATGCTGGGAAAAATGTGTAAATCTGGGTGTGACTACGTAGAGAAAAGTTAACAACTACAAATCAAAACCAAAAAACAAAACTTTCTGACAATTTTTTTAAAGGTATAATTAAAATTTTATGATACCTGTGTGTATGTGTGTCTATATCTATATCTATATCTATATCTATATCTATATCTATATCTATATCTAATCTATATCTATCTACATATATCAACCCACACACACTCACATTGGCCTTGTCCACATCACTACTGCAGAGCACAGGAAATGGTGCAAATCATAAATGCCACCACCGATATTCGAGACCCATATAGGGAGTCCAGCCTACAGCTCAGTGGCATGTGGGATGGTGCTTCAGATGGCCCCAGAACAGGCATGAGTGAGGAGTCTGATGGGCTCAGAGACTCTCCCTCCACCACCAGCTTGCTCAGGTGGACTGTGAGAACCAGATGTCTTGGCAGTCGCCAGTTGGACAGGTGCCAGCCGCAGGGTCTGTGAGGCAGTTAGTTGGCAAGGGGGAAAGGAAAGGGGTGAAGGGAGGAATAATGAGTCCTGCCAGGTGCTACCTGATATGGCTGTCTGTCTGAGTTGGGCTCAGGTGTACAGGGTCTCTCACTACTATTCCTAATGTAGGACTTAACTCTGGATTTGAAACAAGGGTTCCTGTATGAGAAGCATGAGAAGTAGTTCACCAGCTTAGCCATCTTCTGTAGTCCCTGTGCTGCTGGTTTGTGAAGTCTGGAGCTTCAGGCTTGGGTTGCGGAAGAGGAGACCAAACGTCCCACAATTTCTCCCATCTCTATCTTCTGTTCTGGTTGAATGTTAGGGAGGTACTTTGTGGTATGGCAGAGTTCTTGGGTTCAAGTCCAAGGGGCTCCCACTTCTTTGGCCCTGATGTGACTGTTTTGGCCAAGGCATATAAGAGGTGAGTGGCACCATGTTTTCCCTACTTCCCACTACTGGGGCAAAAACTTCTGCCTCTTGCTTCCCAACTCCACCTCTATGTGTGATCCCCGAAAGATGCTGCTTTTAGTGGTTGCTTAAGATTCCATTATTGTGTGCCTTGTTTCCTTGCTTTGGCTGCTTGTGGGTGGGATGGGCCCTTGGATTCCCCCATAAGTGTCCTGTTGGGTAGATCTATGTTGGAAGCTGTATTTCATGGATTCTCCTTCCTTCTCCTCTTTGTGCTTCATGAATAAGGGCACTCAGGATAGCTTGGAGGGAAGCCTGGGGAATAAGTAGTAGTGTTGTTTCTGTTGCCAGTTGCAGCACTGGAGTTCCTGAAGTAGGGATGGTGTGGTACTACATGTGTTTTGATGCTGAGAAATGTCTTGAAGGGCCTGCCCAATCAACTGGAGTTCATCTGTTTCTTCTGTGTATGGGCAGCATATGGGAATCATGTGAGGACATATCCCCTCACCGATGGGACCAGATGGTGTTTCCATGGAGGTGAGGAGTGGTCTACCTGTTTTGGTGCTAGTTCCAGCTTTTCCAAATGCTGAGTTTTTGCCTACCATTCTATGTGATTACAGAATATGGCAGATGTCTTGGCTAGCAACAGTAGCATCATATAACTAGAATATATGATGGTTTTACCCAGAAAGACTGGGGTAAGCAAAGCTAGACCGTGTGTGGATAAAATAACAAGTTCTCCAAATAGAAACCTTTTGAGAAATATTTCTCTCTCTCTCTCTGCATGTTTATTTCTAAAAAAGAGAGAGCACTGTTATGTTCTTTGTTTTTCAAGTATCTCCTGCAACCCAGTCATTACAGAAAATGCCCAGACGAAACTGACAAGTGAAACTGACCCACTTATTGTGTTTGTCCAAGTCCAGAGATTTTTTTAAAATAAAAAACCCAACAAAAATTATAGGCTGGGGAAAGAAAGGAATAAATAAATAAAGGATTCTTAGGTGACTTTGTATTTAGTAATCCCAGTCACTATTCTCAGCTTAGAGCAAACAGAGGTACTCGTGTATTTATCTGAACAATCAGTGTCACTGTATCTTTTTAAAACAGATATTTGCTGGTTTTCATATACACACTATATTGTTGTGGTCCATTGGGCAGTACAGCATAGCCATACTCCAAATAATGTTAGACTCTAATCCCCAACAGGGGTTTGAAAAAATGAGACACAGGGTTTTTGAAAATGGGAGTTTTATACTACAATCCTAAAGGGAACTCATCAGTCCTCAAGTTCCAGCCTCCTTCCTTCCTCTCCCAGTTGCAATAGTTATTCTGGACTTGGTAGATAAGAGGAGGAAGGTCCTAGCACCCAAATACTGTAGTAGAAAATACCATATAAGGCCCTCTTTACCCCCTTTTGCTCCTCTGTTGCTCATGAGGCACATCAGATAATTATAAAGTTAGGTTTTCATAGGGACCATATTGGTAGAATTTGGCCTAAGGTAGATGTTAGGCTGAGACAAGTATAAAACAGGCAGGGAAAGACCTCTAGGGCATCTGCCAGGGATGCATTCACTGTGGATTCCTGCATTACAGGGGTTGAACTAGATGCCCCTTTGAGTCCCTCTGACTCTACAAACATGTCACTCTATCCTTGCTATCCTCTATCCTTCATAACATTTAGTCCAAAGAGCTAAAGCAGAAGCATGGGGACCAGCATCCAGGGGTATGCAGAGGGGCATGATCCAGGGAACCAAACCACAAGCAGAAGTCAAGCACAAGCAGAAGGAAGTCTGGACAAGGAAAAAGCACAAGCAGCAGCATTCCCCTAACAAGGCCTTATAATTATTCCTATGTTTTATGGTCTATTAACTGCAAATAAAGACAACTGAATTGAAACCAACTATTCCTATAGCGTTTATAGTGGGGACAAGGTTTAATTAAGTTCACTCTTCTAGGAAGCCACTTTGTAACTCTGGGGGCTAGAACTGGACTCCCTGGAGGCAAGGCTCAAGTGTCTTGAGGGAAAGATCTTGTTGGTCTTCCCATCCCTGTTAGTCTTCCTAGGCTAATATCAGCTGTTTAGGTGTGTATACAACCACAGATCATTCACATATGCTGCTTGGGTCTAGATCTGGGTAAGCCTCAGCCCCTAGGATGCCATTTCTCAAAGGGTTGCTCAAGAGGCCTGTGGGGTTGTAACAATCTTCTTCTATGGCTTCCAGTCTTCTGATCTTTTTTCTTTCATCTGTGCCTCTTCAAAGACCCACAGAAAGAAACTTGCTGGGATTAAAGGTCACCCATTGTTTCTCTGAAGCAGAGGTGTTTGCACAGGGGCAAAGAGCTGGCCGTCTACTGAGAGCTATTTCTTTCCCCAGAGCACTGCAAGGGACTGAATGTGTAAGACTTGCTGATTTGAGAACCCAATTAACAAGAAAGCCAAGTTAAAAGCAGCCTAATTGCAGCTAGCACAAGCTGCCATGCATATTTCACGATTTGTATTTAAAAGCAGAATTCTTTTTCTCTCACAGAGGTGGCTGGCTGTCATTCATGCCTTCTGAAAAAAGTCAAGTGCTATGCTTTTATTTATTACATTTTAAAAATCCGATCCTTCCTCTAAGAACCCAGGCAGCACAATAAACACAGCAGACACACTCCGAAAAATAATAAATAGGCACTGCTTTACTTTTCGTTTCTCAGTAAAATGCAGTTTCTTGGTAAAGTGTTATTCAGAATAATTCTGTGCATGCCTACTCAGAATGAAGCCCCACAAGTTTCATAAATGTGTGTATCACTGAAGCCTCACTGACATCCATCAACCTATGTGTATGTTTTGCTAGAGTATTCCCCCTAGATGTTAAAGAAACCCCTATGCAGCTTGGAAGAAACTGCCACACTGCTATCTTTTTATTAATAATTTTGTTTACAAAACAGCCATAAAAGGAGCTGAACTGGATTGTTGAGAGGGCTAAATGGTTAACAATAATACTAAGTTGTTGTTGTTTTAATATGAAAAGCATTTAGGTAGACTGCTGGTGCTTGATTTGTTCCATTCAGATCCTCTTCTTTATTTGGTGCTGATTAAATATCAATTAATAAGAAAAAGGAATAGCTGAGTTTTAATAAGTGTATGTACTTATCTGTCCAAAACAATATTCAACACAGGCTGCCTGATTAACTGATGCTGATAACAATGCATAATCAGCTACTTTGTCATGGTGTTACATTCAAGGATGTTTGGGTGTTTAATTGGCAACGGTGCAAGATAGCCTATAGCAAGTTAATTAGATACTAATTAGGCCTCCAAAAATACTAATCAAAAATACTAAGTGGCATTTAATAAGTATGTTAAGTATCCTTCTTAACGTTGGTTATCTCGTTTGGCAGCAATTAAATTCCCGAACTTCTTTGGAGTAGATTAAGAAACAAGTTTTAATGTTTTAATTCAATTTAATTAATGCAAATCTGAATTAATTACAATTCAAAATTGAGCATACAAGACGAGGCTACCATATAAGTATTATATCTTAGTAAATATATTTTAATAGATGAGCTTGAAGCTATGGTAATAATCATTTTTTAAATAAAAAATGAAGTCTTATTTTAAACAGGGATGATCAAGAAATAACAATGAGCTTATCCACAGACAAAGTATTATGCAACTGGGGGGTCAAATACCCTGGATGGCACTCCATCTACAAGCTGATCAAATCCAAGATAGTGATGTATTGTTAATCAAAGCATAAATGCTTTTACTATGAACACTGAGTTGCCATTTCAGTTTGAAGCACACATTGCAGTAGTTTATTACAATGCATTCAAAGACCACATTGGACATGAAGATAGGTGGTTCGCATAAAAGAGTCCAGTTCAATACAGCTGCTAGCTATGGAATTATATCATTTAATTGGTGTTTGGTACCTAAAAACAGGATGACAGAAAAGAAAGCTGGAAGCAAATACAGCCCTATGGATGTCTTGATGGTTGCTTGGGAGAAGGAGAGACTAGACTTGAACACTCCTTTGATTGTTCAGAAATGGCTATTGGGGGAGAAGGAGGGCCCTGTGGTTTCATACTGTGGCCTTTGTAAATTTATGCTGTGACAAGCAAGGTTGGAAAGGCTGGAAGAGATCTGAGCCGAGGCAACAGTAATTGGCTGACCCAGGAGCAACCCCAAGCCATGATGAATGCCCCTAAAACAGGTAATGAAAAGAGACAGACAGAAGTACAGAATGGAAACAGCATGAGGAAAGCTAAACCCTTTCTGCTGGAAAGTCACAGAGCCACAGAGCTTCTGGGGAATGAGAGAAAGATGTGTATAGATCCTTGTTAATGTTGCTTATGGGAGCCTTTGATAGTGATGTCTGAAACATCTTTTGCCAATTCTGACTCATTTAGCCTTCCTGAGACAAAATAACCATTCACTTAATGCCTGTAAAAGGGCCCACAGCTAGTTCGCTTCTCTCTTTGTTTCTCTAGAAAGTTTAATTCTGGAACCTTCTGAAAATGGTCATGTCTCTGCCTGGTAAACCAAGGCACATTTTGGCTCAATCAATAGGGGAGCCTATAGCTCTGTCTTTCAAGCTTAAGTACTTTCTTTTTGCCATTCTCCTTACCTTGTAGCCTTGGTTGATCCCATTGACGAACTGGGGACTAGGAGGGTTCCAGGTGAAGCGAATGGTGGTGGAGTTGGTGGCCTCAGCCTGCACATTACCAGGAGATACGGTGGGAACTGTGGGAGGGAAAGTTGAAAGGAGACACCTCAGCATGACTGGATGGGAAGCATGGTCACTGGAATGGATGTAATCTATGTGGTTACATAGATGCCCTTTCAATCCAACCAACTATAAACTGAGAATTAAGGCTCTAATTGCCATGCTGGACTCCTGTCATCACCATCCTGAACTATCAGTACACATCAGCCTCTCCCCACCCAAATGGTGTATAGTTTTAGGTTCATTACAGTCCCTTTCCAGTCTTTGGGGAGGGCCACAGTGGAGTCAAATTATTCCAGAGTCCTCCTCCTCTCTGTCTCCCCCTCATGCCCAGTTTTGCAACTTACCTCCTTGGAGAGTCCATTCAGTCACTTTGGAACTGTAGACACCCAGGCCAGCACTGTTGTATGCAGCCACCTCAATCTCATAGTTGGTCCAGATGATCAGATCCTCAAGCAGCAGGTTGTTGACATCGGCATTAGTGATGTTCCTGAACTGGTAGCCAACAGGCAGGCCAGCCAGGCAAAATCTGGCAAGGGACAACAGGAACAGCATCATGTAAGAACCACTGATGTCATATAGCAACCTGTTGCTTTTTTAGTTTTAACCCAAGAAATGGGTGATTGCAACAGATGACCCATACCAAGCTCTACTCACCTGGAGATGGGTCTGTCCAGCCCTGTGCTTTGTTCACCCACCTGATGATGTAGCCTTTTAGGATCCCATTCTGGTGGTTTTCGGGTGGTGGTTGCCACTGAATCATGATGGACTGGTTAGTGCGGCCACTGGCAATGACATTCTGTGGGGGTGCTGTAGGAGGTTCTTCAGGGAGAGACACCCTGCCGAAGGGAAGGTGACACAAGAATCATGCTTGAGGGCTGGGTGTGAGTTGGCCTACACTCTCAAAGCTGTGTCTGTTAGTCATTACCAGATACTACCAAACCCAGCCATGCTTCTGTAAATCCCTTGTTCCCCTACTGCATGCACATGTAGCCCTTTCTCATTGTGTGTAAACTGGACCGCACCTTATTGTACACACTCAACTGTATTCATTCAGCCTCTTTGAGCCATGCCTTAATATAAGAAAGAAAGCAGGTATCTGAACAGGCTAGACACAAGATGCAAAGCTGGTAAGAAACCCAAGTCCTGCCATCTAAATAGGCCATAAAGCTCTGTTCCTCCTATTGTATAATCCACCATGCCATGAGGCCACACACTACTAATATCATCCCTGCTGCAGCCCAAACCATCTCCACATCAAGTCAATATGAGCCAGGTTAAATGCTCATGGGATCGTTTCACATTTGGCTTTCTCCTGTCCAAAATGCTCCCCAGCATACTAAAACACCTTTAGTGCCATTCCCATCTCCCTGTTCTACTAGCCCCCACCCCCAGAAATTAAGCACCTCCCATCTTCTACTCATCCAGGATGTGCCCATCTCACCTCTCGGTGTCCTTGCTGAACTGGCCTTTGCCCACATCATTGACTGCACAGAGTCGGAACTGGTATGAGCGGGCAGGAACCAATCCTCTTACCAGCACTGAGGTAACTTCAGGGTCCACACTGGCCATGAGCACTGTCCAGGGAGCATCTATGAGAGACAGAGAAGAGGTGGTGGGGTTAGGGGCAATATTGGGGAAAGTGACCAAGGGGCATCAAGAATGATACTGTGGGATCCACCTTCTTCTTTGAATTATTCACTTCCCACTAGTGTTGCCGCTTCCCTTATGCAGGATGTATTTTTCCCAGAATGATTCAGATTTTGTGGATGTAGGTCCCAAATTGGTCAGAGTATGTTTGTAAATAATACGGAGAATACCATCCTTCTCAACCTGTTCTCTAAGATTGGGTGGATGAATGGGAACCCTGAGGGCAGGGGTTGTCGGGAGGGATTTGAAGAGGACTGCCTCTAGGACTGCTCAGGGGGAAATGGAACCTACAGATTGTAGGTTCCCCTCTTCCGTAGGACAATTTCCCACTGACTTTAAGGACAACAGCCAAATCTGCCATTAGCTGCATGCAAAAGAACACAGCTGAATGAAAGATATAATGAAGTTTTGGTTGGGGAAGAAAATCAGAGCTGGCCAGAGGATGCAGAGTAAATGCAGGCTCATTTACAATTTGGAAGCAATGATGGAAGCAGATAATTTGACACAATGGCAGTGTATAAACCTTGTGGACATACCAACACATGTGACTGAGCAAAACTTGGATATGGTCCTTTTTTGGTCTACAACTTGCAGAAGTCCCCAAAGAGCATGGCCACTTGCTAGGTTGGTTGGGGGTTCTGGAAGTTATAATCCAAAAAAAGTAACTCTTACAAGCTCTGGGAGGAATAAACTGCAAGGTGAAAAAGAATTTTTAGAATCAGCCTTGGTTTGAAACTAACCAGGAAATGCAGGACTTTGCCCCACTTCTCCAGATGCACCCTTGCCTTCCACTCCCACCCACTCTTTCCCATGTAAGGGGACATCAGTCCAGCTCTGGCTGCTGCCACAAAACCACAGGGCTGACTTCTCTGGCTGTACTTAGCACTCTCTGTATGTCAGGAAGATGCAGTGCCTTACTATTCTCGGAGACCTCAAGGATGTACCGCAGCAGTGGGCTATTTCCATCAAAGGGTTTGGTCCATGTCAAGTTGATGGCACGTTTCTCCACAGCACTCAGCATGGCAACTGGGTTTTCTGGTGCATGGGGGAGCTGCCTGATGAGGAAGAGGGTAGAAGAAACCAATCTCAGTAGATGTTAGGATAGGGGACCCCTACAGAAGGAGTACCACTCATTGGGAAAGTAGCCACTGGAAGACATCATAAGACACCGAGCCACTTCCTGCATTGACACAGTTATTATTGCCTGCATATTAGAAACAGCAGCTCTGGATTTCATAGCATTGGCTTGGCCACAGTCAGGGTTTAAGAGGAATTATGGGAAGTGAAGAAGCAGGGAAAGAAGCAGCCAGTATACTTGGAGGCCATGTATTTTAGCCAGCCATCAGTGGTCTCCAAGGCAGCAGATAGCAGGCAAAGTAACATTAAATCCCAGAGAATTTTCAGGCTCCAAAGTTGGATCAATTACACACTCAGGTTGCTATTCACATGCAGGGCCAGCAGTGTGAGATCTATTCCAGTATGGTGTGATTCCATACCTCAGAACAACATATTAATGATGTGGTCCTAACCACAGTGTTTGTTCTGTAGCAAAGATTCACACAATTATGTTATTTTGATGCATGTTCCTGTAGCACAGAAATGAGCCACAGTGAAAGTGCTTCCATGCAGCTAAGAATTCATGTGAGGGTACTTGAATAAAATAGGTTTGCCATGACATGGGGAAAACTTTGCAATTCAAGCCTTGCAAGAAGCTTCAGAGTAGAAGAGAAGAGAGAGAGATTGAGAGGAAGGCTATGGAGATCCTAAGAGGTCAGGAAAATATCTATATTCAGTTTGTGGCAACAAGTCCATTCTTGAAAAATTTAGAACAAAATGAGTATATTGCTCAGGAGAATGTGCAGCCTCCTCTTTGGGAGCCTCACTCACTCATCATTTTTCCTTCTGTACATCAAGATTGTACCCCAGACTGAAGCTGTTTGTAATGCTTGTCTTCAACAGCTCTCTCTTACCGGACTCGCAGATGAGCACTGCGAGAATCATTGCCTCCTGCAGACACCACCCGACAGGTGTAGGTGCCAATATCGCCTGACCAGGTCTGAGCAATATGTAAAGTGCCTGTTGTGTCCAGTCTCAGGCGTGGCACATTCTCTACATTCAAAGCTGCACCATCCTTTTCCCACATGTACCTATGGAGAAAGACAAATAAGACAGGTCAACGAAAGTTATCCCTCTCCCAGATTTCTTCCTGCCTCCCTGGGATGCTATGAGAACATGCAGGAGTTCTAACTGCTCCACTCCCAAAGTGAAACTCCAAGGCACTAAAAGCTGCTCACCTCTTACAGTTATCTACAATTTTCCTACTCTAGAACAGTTCTTCCCCACTCCTAAAGCCATGGCTTCCAAACATAACCTTTTTAGGATACTCTCATGCTCTTGTCAGATTTGTTCAGTGAGGAGCACAGTAATGAAGATGCCCGCACTTCTTTCACAGACAGCTTGACCATAGCTAAATTATCTTCCTCCATAGTGCCCACATGGGCAGGAATGTGTTGGGTGTCCCCTAGAACAGTGCTTCTCAGGCTGCCTGATGTGGGGGATGGACAATTCTCCCTGCTATGTGCCAGGGATGCATAGCAAAATTTCCCCCATTGCTTACAACTGTTTCTGCCTTTCCTGGAAATTCCACAGGAAAAATCATAGATACAGCTCAATAGATGGCTCCTTTATTATTATAGAAAACCTAATGAAAGCCAAAACCCATTGGGCTTTCTCTATAATAAAGCAGCCAGCTACTGAGCTCTTTTGAGATCTATCTCTGGTTTTTTCTGTGGATTCTACTGGGTGCTATTTGGTATTTGTCTTTTCTGTTTCCTGGAAACCCATCACAAACTGGCAGCAAATGGCTTGTGTATTGGTACCAGTCCACAGATCAACACTTTCAGTAGCACTCTCCTAGAACACATTCTCCATTTGTACAGACCCCCCCCCCACCACAAAAGAACCAAAACAATTAAAAGAATATTTTTGCACCCAAATGCCCTCTAGGGAGCAAAGGGGGTATTTTTACCATGTTTTTGGCCTACTTGAGCCATTATAGGCCCAGGAGAGCCTTTATTTTATGACAAGAAGTGACACAGAAGTGATTTTTGGTTCACTTCCAGTTCTAAAAAAGCCCTCTCCTAGACAAAAAATGGACCAGTCCTGACTCCCAAATTTGGTGAAATTCCTTCCACAGTCCTAAATTGAACCCGGTGGGGCCTTAGGGGCCACTAAAATGACCAGGGGGTCTGCCTGTGACCTGCAGGATAAACTTTCCTCAACCCGATACAGGGGAACAAGAGGCATGGGCTAATATCCTGCATAGGACCAGAAGGAGAGGGGAAAAGGAAAAGGGTCTTTCTGAAGTAAACACCAAAACTGCCTCCTACATCAAGGATTAGACAGCAGCTTTGGAATCCCACCCAACCCCAATTAAAAAAAGGGGATGTTTGGGAATGAGATCCCAGTCCTGGTGCCCTCCTGCCTTTCCTCTGTTAGCTGCTGGGACAAAATGGATGTGTGTCCTGGAATAAGACCCCTACCATGTAGTGGAGTTCAATAGTATATATGTAGAACTTCCTTAGCAGACAAGTCAATGCAAAAAGGAATTCCTTCAAAGTCAAAAGTATGAAACCACTGCTCCAAATCAGTGCATGAAATACTCTAAATCAAGGTTAGCATATTTCATCCTTGTCATGTATAAACACGAGATATTTTCTCAGGCACAGAATTAATACCTGGGACATCTCAGCTTTAACTTTTTTAAAAATGCAAATAACTGGTCATCTTTACAGCTCAAAAATAGATTAGAGAATGTGTGGCAAGGGTAAGCAGAACAGTAATTCTACAATTCAAAAGCAGGGCTGTGTTAGACTGTATCAGTATGCAAACACCTCAAAGGTGCAACAGGATCCCTTTCCAGTCACTGTACAAGTCATGAACATCTTGTATAATGCTCTCCCATTTCCCATGATGAGTAGAAGCAGAATAAATTATGCAAAATAAGCAAGCATATGCATAGTTTACACAGGTTGCAGAATTCCACTTTCTTTTTAAAAAGTCTAATTAGTATGGTGTACACATAGAGAGCCATCTATTGAGACTTCTCCTTCTCAGCACTGGCATCTCCTGTCTGCCATAAGGACACTATTGCAGTCCAAGGAAAAGGTTCATCACGGCTTTCTTCCTCCACACCAATGAGTTCTGCCTCAGCATCATGCCTAAGCCTGGCACCAGGTGGCAATGCAGACCCATGATTGTTTGCAGGTGCTTTTTATATGATCTTTATCTGGCTATGCTCTTAAAGCAAGTGAGGAAGTGGCTGGGAGATTCTTGACCATGCCATATTGTCATACACCAAGATAGAATTCAGACATGCAGTTCTGATTGTTTTCAGAGAACAAAGGTGCCCAGAGACTGGACACTCCCTAAAGCACAGGATTTATATCAAGAATGGTGCAAAGCTGAAGCTTGTACAAATTGAAGGCATGTTATCAGGACCCAGGAGATTAGTCTTTTCCAGCAAGAGGTGCCCAGAAGAAATACATTTTTAGCCCACTTCATATATTCCACAGCTAAACTCTGGCACTGAAAAGAGGTATTAAAACTGAGCACTGGTTCAAATTACCCTGTGTGTCTTATCGAGATATTCAAAGCCTGTAGGCAGGAGCATTTATTCATCTAAATAAAGCTTAAGATATGTGTATTTTTATCATGGCCGGGGAGATCTGATAATTTGTGGTGACTGTTTTTGGGAAGCTGGCAATCACCCTTCTTTAATCATACTGCAATGTCTTTCTCTCCCCACTTTTCCTTCCACATCTTGTGTGCCAAAGACTATCACCTCCCTTTAATTGTTTCTGCCCTTTAGACACCACCTTCCTTCTCATTCATTTCACCCTAGATGAAATAGAAACTGTTATGTACCGAACAATTACACTGGGGTCATGGGTTACTCCACAAGTCATGGAAGCCTTGGTGCCTTTGATAACACTTTGGTCCTGAGGTGGGTTGGTGATGCGAGTCCGGGCTGTAGACCAAGAGAGACAGAAAGCATGTAGACACAGTCAGATTTTGGAGTGAAACATCACAGGGTAAGAGAAATGCTTCCTAAGCCAAGCCCTTAACCTGCAAGGTTTGACTGAGGACACCTTCCTTTCTGGTAAGACTGGAATGAAGTTCCATGGGCATTATTGTCATGTGGTCACATTTGTGGTCATAAAGACTACAAAGTTACCTTATTTGGCAGAAAGATAAAATTATGAATGGGGACCAAATGCTGTTTTGTTCATCTCTGTTGCTACAAGGTGAATAAACTCAAACATACACATTCCTAAACTGTAAGTAGTCACACATTAGTGTCACTAAGAAACATGTGGGATACTGCACTTCCAAATCCTAGCAGGTGAAACATCCCCCCCCCCCCCATCACATTGCAATGACTATCAGTATCAAATGACATTCATTTAATTCCTTTCCACATGCACAGTCAGTCCAAGACTACCTATCACTTGTCACATAGAGGACATTTTCATTAGATGCAAGCTATGTTCCTACCTATCTCTGTTACATTCCTATAAATTGGTGTGGGTAGCAGCTAATGTATAGTAGGACTGCTATGAACAAGTACAGGTAAAACATTTCATGTATAGAGGTCTATGTTTAGATCAAGAGGCAGCTTCAAAACTATGCAGCCAACTAACCAACCATCCAATGTAAACATATTGACCCCTAGATGGAATATATGAGAGCTGGTGTGGTGGTTTGAGTGACTCTGGAGACCAGAGTTCAAATTCCCATTCAGCCATGAAAACCCACCTTGGACAAGTCACTCTCTCTCAGTCTCAGGGGAAGGCAAAGGCAAACCCCCCTCTAAACAAATATAGCCAGAAAATCCCATGATAGGTTCATGCTAGGGTTGCCATAAGTCAGAAATACCTTTAAAGCACACAGCAACAAAAGATGGAATAAAATTGTTCCAGTGTACAATTCCAAGACAAGGTATTACTGACCAGCAGGGGGCAGTGATTCACCTCAACTTAGATCAGAGAGGACCTAATTACAATTGCTCTATTAGACAGAGTCAGAACTGCTTTGAAGAGGAATGGATTCATTTGTGCCCAGAACCAAATTGATGCCCACAATCCATGTGCCAGTGACTTTAGACAATAGTAGTTCCTTGCTTGGCTGCATTGCAGTCTGACCTGGAAAATAAAGTTTCTATGTTTTCCATGAATCTGTGCCTCCTCCTCTCAGACTTGTGGGATCAAGTTTTTAATTTTGTTTCTTAAGAAATTCTGGATTTATAGATTTGCTCTCATGTACTTGTCTGAGATGTCTGAAATCTCTAAGAGGCAAACTATGCATGACATGAGAGTTTGGTGATTGGTATTTTGCCAGCTACTTACAGAACAGAGGAAGGAGCTGGAGGGCTAACAGCAGAAATGGATGGTGGGAACCTTACCCCAGACAACAAGCTCAGCAGATGCCTCATCGACTCCACGTGAGTTGGTGGCCAGGCAAGTGTAGCTGCCTGCATCTGAGATGCGTGCTGGGCTGATCAGGAGGCTTCCTGACTCCAGCAGTGTAAAACGAGGAAGTTGCACTGAACCACTGGCCAGGATTCGTTCACCTTTTAAGAGAAAGAGACAGACTACATTGGCCCCCAATGACAAGTGACATCTTCCCACTAGCTTCTGCTTAAACAACACCCTTCAACTCCACCTCTGTAAAATAAAACAGGAAGCTTGGTCAAAAGATGAAGAAACTGACTTTTGGAAAGAATCTCTTCTTCATATGCACTCATAAATTTCAACTATGCCCATGCCTTTTCATTCAGAGGCCCTATGGGAAAACAGTCGGTTCCACAACACAACATAAAAACATTGATTTAGCTTTCTTTGAAGCTGGGGATGGACAGGTATGCCAGGATGAAGAAATCTCAGAATCCTTTTGTGAAGCCAAGTGTTTGTATAACAGAGACTTTGGTCAAGTCTGAAGTGCAATGGGATCAGGGGAACATGGCTGAACTTGTGGTCAGTTCAGAGTTATCACATCCTCTGATCCCTGAGGCTTTCAACCAGATATCATGTTTACTGATTCTGTTCCAAATAAATGCTCATTTCTGGAACTTTATGTGGGCTTCTTACCTCCATCTGATTTTTAAAAAGCAGCCCTTGAAAGCCCATCAAAGGAAGAGAAACCTGATGGCAACCCTTTGTGAGAGGCTGAGTTTGGCTTCTGATGGAATATAAAACAAGGGTCTATGAGGGAACAATGTTTAGGTGAACTGGAAAAGGCCACAGGTATTATAATTGGGGCACACTGAAGCAAAACCATGACCACCATTACTGTCTCACTTTATCTCCACACCCATTATTTGCTATGACAACTGGTGCCTTTAAAGTTGAGGACTGGAAAACAAATGATATCGGACCAGACTTCAGGAGTTTTTAAATCAAGAACAGCTGTCCCATCAGGTAGTTCAAAGACTGAATTCCTCCTCCTTGTGTTCTGATGATATAAAGGCAAGAATTGGGACACGGGTCACAGATAACTAAGGTTGCCTCCACTGAAGTAGAGTCTTGCTGGTACCTTAACAGTAATTCTTCCAGTATTTTGAAGTTTAGTCATAACTCCTTTGTCCTCATGTTTCTGTTTCCTTCTTCTCACACCATAGACCAGGGGTAGGCAACCTTTCCCCTTTAAGGGCCGAGGGACTTCAGCTCCCAGAATCCCAGGAGCTATTGGCCAACATGGGACTATTAGCCAACATGGCTGAGGCTTCTGGGAGCTGAAGTCCCTTGGCCCTTAAAGGGGAAAGGTTGCCTACTGCTGCCATAGACCAATCATTCTGGAAGAACTCCTCAATATAAATCTACAGCTCCCAGTAGGATGAATTATTCTGGCTGTGGGACTAGGGACCTTATCACATGCTGGCCACGAAGAGAAAAGTAACCGTAATAAGAATAAATCCAGTACTATACCGAAA
>CM034703.1:187552575-187564953 GCA_020142125.1 Phrynosoma platyrhinos
CGTGTGATAACATCCATTGTGCCTGTACAAATTCCTTATAGTATGGACAACACCAATGAACACTGAAGATGCTTTCCACTGGTAATGACTTGTAGTAGGAAAAACCTCCAAAGACAAAAAACCCACCTTGTTCTACTACACTCTGCAATCTCCTATCAGTACAACATGCATCTGTGTTACCCCTATACACCCACATACGTGACCATACTCTTACAATTGCCAGACACCTTTTCAACATTCCTGTCTATATCCAAAGACTTGCCCCCTCCCCAGTACATGTTTTTTTGACCAATAACCTTGACACTGCTGAGAGGAAAGTTGGTGCCTCCTCCTGGTGCAGCTGTTCATGGACTGGAAAATTTATAGCACTTTTAATAATAATAGTACTAATGACAAAATGGGCCTGTGTGAAGGGAGAGACATTTTATTGACTTGCCTTAATTGCTGTAATTAAAAACATGTAAAAATTTCTTTTTAATGACTTGGCCATTAGCATTAGCACAGCTGCCCAATTAATTTCCCATTAGCTTCCTGATTTGCCACCAAGGTTTGGAGGAGGGGATTGTTTGAGGGGGAACAAGAGAAGGTGGTGGTAGTAGTGGTAATGGTGGTGATGACTAAATGAAATGGGCAACTTAAGGCATGGCCTTGGATACTATGCTGAAACATGCCTGACCTCGTGCATGGCGCAAGCCAAAATTTTACAATTTGTTCCTGGTTTGAGGAAGTCTTCAGTAATTAGAATATCTTCATTGTTGATGATTTACAAACCTAAAAACCTAAAAGTTGGGTGATGTTCATAGTTCTCTCCCTTTTCCTCCAATTTTTGATGGTAATTATTTCCTTTTCTCAATTTCAGGTGGTTATTTTTCTTCCCGACAGAAAGGCAGAGAGTCATGAAAGCCAGTATACTAAATCTTGTGTTTTCAAAGCTCTCTTTCAGCTCCTTCTCTACCCACCTCTTTGCAAGACTTTCCAGGGGCTGTCTGGATTTTAATTTTCTCTTGTTGCTTTAGCTCATAGATCTTCATTCCGAAGAATGCTGATGAGGCACCAAGTTCACTTAGGATGATTTCTGATGGAAAGCACTCCTAACAAGGAATGTCAGAGAGGAAGGTTAAGCCCACATTCATGGAAATGTCAACTACTGGAGCTCCCATACTTGTAATTTCATATTAAATCTTCTACCTGCAGTGGAAGTTCCTTGAAAAACAAAATATGCAAGAATTATGGCCATTTCTGTTTTTCTTCAAACAACTTCAAATACTCATAAATGCAGAGAAAGAACTCAGTACCCAATAGAGACTGGCTATTCCATCACAGAAATAGGTTCTGGTACAGTGTCTGCACCACAACTTTGGAGCAGCATCTCACAGTGGCAGAAGAATAGTCAGTTAGGAAATGGTGGATTTTGGGTTCTTTTAGCTGCTTGGTAGTGGAGCCAGCCAGTGGCTGTTATATCTCACATGTTATTTTTGTAACCTTGTAAAACAAAAGAAAACCCCAGAAACCTTAGGGTGTCTTTGAATTGACATGTTTTTAGAAGCACGATTCAGGATTTTGAATCTTTAGAAACAAGAACTCTTGCTAGGACAAGGAAAGGCTGCACAGGGGACACATCAAAGCCAACTGCCCCTCCTAAATAAAAAGAAAGAAAGGAGGTAAAGGAAAAAATATAAGAGAAGAGGGACTAGAGGTAGGAACAAGAGCAGAATTACAACTGTTGTGGCCCAGCACTGAAGCCAGCAGTAGAAATCAAGCAATTCTTTCCACCAGGCCAGAAGCTGGTCCCCCACTAGCCCATGGCCTTCTTCAAAAGTGTCTTCTTTCATCAGGATTAATTGTGTAGCATCTCTCTTTCCAGGGTGGCACTTGTATATTCTGCAGTTGAGCATCCGTGACAGCAGAGAAAATCTCAGAGGTACCTATCAACCTTGCCTGAAGTCTGAATTAACATCTCCTGCTGTTGCCTTCTTTGCCTTGTGGTCATGCCTTCTTTCTCAGCTTTCTTCTTCTCCTCTTGGCTCAGCAAGCCATCTTCTTCTCCTTTGGACCTTTGAAGTCCTCACAGCAAGCTCTAATCTGACATGTGGAATTTGTCAGCCCCCGCCTTCTGTCAAACCGGCTCTGCTTCCCATATAGGCTTGATGTTAACCTTGAATATAGAAGGAAGAGCCATCCAAAGATATACACTGCTGTCTAAAAGTAGAACTGCAAATGGGAGATCACCTCCTCAAATCCAAGGTGCATTGTACCCACGTTCCTCTAGGTTCTTTTTCAACTTCAAGCAGAAAAAATTATAAACACGTCTTCACACTCCCTTGTAGTGAAAAATAAACAGAATAATCAACAATTTGCTATTTTTTTCAGGTTACCTAGTACCAACTGTCAGTAGTAGTCTCACTCTGTTCAGTGATAGAGGTGGCCCTGACACCAGGAGATTGAAGAAGAAAAATAAGCTAGGCAGCAGGAAGAATGAAAGATTGCCTGTCCTGTTGTCTTTCATGTTGAGAGCATCTTTGGAGGCACACATTCTCTTTCCCTCACAAGAAACAAGTGACTCCCACTTGAAACACTGCAACTTTTAATTGGTGGTGGGATGTTGAGAAAGCATTTCCTATGACTGGTGGTCCTCCTAGCTGGTTTTTCTACTGCTCAGGAAAAGTGACTAAAGGTAACAGAACTGTATACAGTGAAGAATCTCTGGTGATACTGTAATATTAAAAAAAAAATGTCAGCTGTATAACACTGTTGAGCAAAAAAGGCCAAAGAAAGATGTACCATAGATTAGGGCTGGACTTGGAAGAGCTTAAATTGTGATTAAGTGATAACTACTACCACCACTTATGTCAGGAGTGGACACTGTGCAACTTATGGGAGCTTTTGTGTGCCCCCATGTGCCCCCATTGCTAAGAAAAGGAGGAGGGTTAAAAACAGAGATTTATACCTTTAGAGGTTTCCAGGAGATGTGGGTCTGCATTTAACAGTGTTGTGCCCTTGACCCACATGTGAAAAAGCCCCCAAAATAGTAACTAGAAGTGACCAGAACATTTCTTTTGGATTCAGGAAAATGTTGGGCTTGCAGCAATGTATACACCAAACAGGGTGTATGTGGCCCTCCCACCTTCTTTGTCTGTCTACCCTGACTTAGTGCCTGCTTGACACTGAAATTCTTGCAAATATTAGACAAAATAGACCTTGAAATGACTGAACATGGTAGTCCTTAAGGAAAAACACACACTAAGCATAGCCAAACATGGATCAGTAACACCCCAAATGTTCAGAGTACCTATTCTTGATTTCTACATTCAAAACACAACATGGGGATTCCAGTGAAGGAAAACAAAAGCAAAACACCAATCCACATGTAACTGGCACCAGTACACCAATGTTGTAAAAGATGTACCTGATTTCCTAATCCTGTGGATCTCCCATCCACTACAGTTGCATCTAGAACATCTCAGGCTGTTTGATCAAAGCCCATGGCAACACTTCCAGTGTAGTCAAGCTCAATGGGGTCAATTTAGGGAGACACATTGGATTAGACATACAAACATACTTGTGTTTCAAGGTATTGCTCTCCAAGCTATTACCCTATCCTGCTCCCATGACAAAATTAAAAGCTCTCCTCACTGCCACAAATAGCTTTGTTGCAGACACATACATACACATTTGTGTGCTGAAGCATGAGACATCCCCCCCCCAAGCAAAATGCCATGAGCGCCAGAGTATCCAGATTCCTCTGCTGCCAGCTGAAGATTTGTCATCAACATTTTGGCCTTTCCCCCTCTATGTCGGGAGACTGGAGCTGATTTATATGGGCAGCTTGTTCCTGCGTCAGGCGATGGTGCTGTAATTGTTATAAACGTTGTTTGCTTTCCTTGCCTTCCAGAGGGTGCTGCTGAGGAGATTGGCTTGCTTTTGTTAAAAGCCATCTTAGGGATTTAACACTTCAGGAAAACAGCCTTCTCAGAGCTGGCTTCACAAGCAATTCTACTAATGGATCTCAGAGCTGATCTGTGAATTTTCCTGCTCTTTGCTCTCCACTACTATCGTAAGACTGGGAGCTTCCTCTGGCACCCCCTCCAAACCAACTCAGCCTCCAGATCCTCTCAAGGCCCCTCAACCCTGACTAGCTTCCTCCTAGCAGCAATATTTTGAGTGGGTAAAAGTTAGATTTTCACAAGACAATGGAAAGGTTCTGATTCCATTTGCCATGGACATTGTATAATGAGGATGCAACCTTACAAGAACCATAAAAGCAAAAGGGACAAATAAGAGAAGGAGATGTTTTTAGGTGACCTGTGAGCTTGGAGGAAAGGAGCACTGATCTTTCAGGTCTAAGGTTCTTTGATTTGGCACAGCTACAAGAGGTCAGCTTATTGTTATTGGAAAATTAATAAAATGTATTAAAACAGGAAAGTGCCTTCTCAAACAGACAGGCTAGCTACAGATTTCCCTTTCTTTATTGTTATATTAAAAAAAATTATACAGATGGCTGAGTGATGTTCTCTGTAAAGACCTATAGACTTGAATTGAAGAAGACAAAAGGTGTCCCAGATGAGCAAAATCTTGTCCTGTTGGTAACTGCTCATGCTGTTAAGAGATTTGTGTTTTTCACTGAATTTGCATTTATGAATCTTCACCTTCCAGCTGTTGTTTGAAATTTCATTTTGCACTGCTCAGCTGAAGAGCACTTAGCACCCAATAATTTCTGACCTAATATTTTGCTCACTGGGGGCCATCTTGATTTCAGTATCCATTGACCTTGTCTGCTTGTCCCATCAATTTGCAAGGATACCTTGCAAGTTAAATAGTGCTAGTGGGAGAGTTTCTCTAATAATAAGTTAAGCTCTGGAAGGGTCTACAATCTAGACTACATACCATATCTTTCAAACAAGCATTTCCTAATTTTTATGAGGGAAGAGAATGCTATTGACAAATATAGAAATACAGGAGAAGAGGTGGCCTAAGAGGCAATTCACTTACGTACACACACACACACACACACTGGTGAATTGCTGAATGTTCACAAAATGAGGTTAAATAATATAATAAACAAATAAGAGATAATGTAAACTCAGATACAATTTAAAACTAACACAGAATAAAACCAAGGTAAAACCAAAGCATGTTATTCAAGAGACTGTTGTTCTGTGACAAGGGACAGGGAATGTTTTTACACTTATGACAAACTAATGTCGCCACATTTCTTTGGGGAAAGGCTGTGATGCTATGCTAAGCTGGTATAAATATACTGCATATCTGAGCAATTTATGAATTCTGGCCACTAGCAGAATCCTGTTTATTGTGCTCTGTTTACATTTCCAGTGCAAGCAGAACTATTCTCTCTTACCCTTCTATTATGGACCAAGCCATATGCTACACCCAGAGGAATGTAACAGATTCCCCCCAACAACAGCTTTGTGCAAAGAGGAGCGGCTTCTTTGACAGTGGTTGCCTGTTGGTGAAAAGGTATGGGGAAGCTGTCTCCCTTATTTCATGGAGTTTCAGATAAATCTTTTCCCATGGCTACTATGATTGGCAATAATCTTCCAAGGTCATTTATATCAACTGTGGCCTGAACTTTTTTTGTAGAGATGCTAAGTACCAAACCTTTTGCATCTGAAACATACACTTTACCACTAAGCCATGATTCCTGTTAGTACTTTGTTATACATGTTTCATACAACACAAGCACTCAGTTCAACATCTGTTTAATCTGAAAAGTGCTGCTCCTCCCACCTCATGGGCTATCCTTATTGTATCAGAATTTGAAAGGCCTTTAAAAATAATCTATGAGCCCTCCTTGTCACATTGTTTGGCCTCATTTCAACCAATGGGCAACTTTGCTATCCTCCCTGAGCCCCTTGACATGTAGTGTATTTTATGTATAATTCCCCTGGTCATGTTTAAACCCTTGGAGTTCAACTTACATGCCACCTGGACTTCAGTCTGCCTTTGCAACAGGGCTCCCATGCGATTGCGCACAATACAACGGTAGAAGCCGGCATGGGTACGGTCCAAGGATGTGATCATGTACCTTAAGAACACACACAAGAAAGAAAGAAAAAGGGAGATGACTAAATAAGTCAATGCAGTACACAATCAAAGAGGTACATAGCCAGAGCAACTGCAATCTCTTACATCTCCTGATAGGCTAAAGTGAATTACTTTGACTGTGGCAACATGGCCTGTATCTACACAAGCGTTATTTATTTGCTTGTTGATTGACTACATGACAGTTTTTATCCTCTATTGCTTGGATGAGAGAGAAAGAGAGAGAATGTTCTGTTCTCAGAGCATAAAAAATTAAAACGGGTTGAAGAAACCAGCAGGTAAGACATGCTGGCATCAAATGATCTTACCAGGTACAGAACATGGCCTTTTGGATACTCTGCATTCTCATCAGGGATACTATGGGCTTCATTCCCACAGGCACATCCCAATTAAAGGAAAGGGCTACATCTTGGTTCACTATCTGCTTGCCCAGGAATATATTTCTTCTGTTTCACCTCTGTAATTCTGTGGGTTTTGTATTTCAAATTCTATTGGGAGAAAAGTTGACCACACTGCTGTAGATGAAATGAACTAGCAATGCATATACTCTGGGAAAAATAGGAAGTTCCTCTTTAACAGTAATCAGTTACAGTTCCAAGTGAAATGGAAATTAGTTGTGGTTACAATTCGGGGCGGCATACAGCAAAGTTAAAAAGACAATAATTAAAACATCCTTCATCCCACATCCTAGCCTTCCCACACCTTAAAACTAAATTAAACTGTATTCAAAAGTAGATAAGATGCTTGAAAATATGTATCACAATGGCATGTTACAAGCTGCTGGGTTGAGATAGAAAACACACCAACCCACACAGTACCTGTAACTATAAAAGGGAGGTGGAGAGATGATGTTTCCACTACAAAAGGAGTAAAACTATGCTTACTTGTGTTAAAACCACTATCTAACTCAATTAATCCCTTTGCAATTCCAAAAAGGAACTGATTATTACTAGGGATTGAGTGGGTTATTGTTCAAATGCACAGACAGCACTGGGCTATGCAGGATTAGTCTGCAAGGATTTTAAGTTTGGTACCGGGGTCACCAAGTATGAGAACACCTGTGAGAAGGAGCAGAACCTCTGCCAGGGAAGATTATATAAACTCCTGTTGCTCCTTTGCACTCTGCTCAACACTAGACACTGTTTCCCCAGACAAATGTGTACTATTACACCTATATATAATGTACAATTCTCTTGGGCCATTTGCAGGGTGCTCTATCTTTGACCTGCAAAATCTATATCCAGCCCAAGCGAGCTACTCTTCTGCAAAACAATAGCATATCTCAGTGCTGGTTTCACCTGTGCCACTATAATCCTTTCTTTCCCACACCCCACCATTTTTAATCAATTTAAGAGGAGCTTTACAATGAAAAATATCTGTCATGTATTCAGAGCCCACTCCCATGGCTTCCTTCTGAAACATCTCTGGTAGGAGAAATTTCTGTGGGACTATGTACAGTGCTTAAAATGCCAATGCCACAGACTGCACTTTCTGGAAGATGTTGGGCTTCTGAACTCCTGACTTTGACGTTGTGATTCTGGAGTTCAAAGAAAGCAGATCATTCCTCTGTGACATGAACATCAAAAATTGTCAAAATTAAACAAACCAGAGCAAGAGGCCAGAACTCTTGAACTTGCATAGTTTCAAGCTCTGTGCCATCTATATTCCATGGTCCTGCTTATACTGAGAGAAAGAATGGGAACTCAGTCCTAGGTTTAGAGAAAGAAACATCCTGACTTACAACTCCTCTTTGCTACCTAACCTTTTCTCAATTTCAGTCGTCTTAAATATGGCATTGACACAAATGGCCACTCCTCCTGAAGCATAGTATATCACTGCATTCCCATTCTCCTGCCTCTGAACTCAAGGCTGTGCAAAATACAGACCTTGTTTATGGGCCATCCACATAGCTCAAACAGTGAGCCATGGAAAATGGGTTCATGGTGAAATAGCTCTAATGTACACTTCCCATTTATGCAGCTGCAGCTGGTGGCTTCCATGTCACAAGGGCTATGAATCTCCCCTGGTTTAATCTGTATTTAGAAGAAGCTGTCGAAGGTGCTGTTGGACCTATTTGGGGGATAGGGTTGAACAGCATGCACCCTTTAAAATGCAGATTAAAATCTGGAGTGGAATCAGTGACTGTCATGGAAGCCACAATCACCAGGGCATTGGAGGCTCCTGAAAGACCACAAGACTGAAGAAAACCATCCTGCTAGGGAATGGCTTTTAAAAAGATTGGATACTACTCAAATGAGAAGTTGACACATTTGGTGAAGTTGAGGAATAGCTGTATAATAAACAGTAATTTTTGCTAAATGTTTTACTTTGTACTAGACTAATAATTTTGTATCAGTAGATGGGATAAATATGTTTCTCAGCATAAGAAGATCGAGGGAAGTTTGTGCAGTACATGTGTTTTCCAAGCATGATAGCAGGGTGGAGGAGATGGTGTCAGAACACCTGGGGAATTAAACAGGAAGAAAATCATGGAAAAATGGATGAAGTGATGGAGGGGGCAATGGTCTGGAGCAGGGTGAGGGTGAGGTAGAAAACACTTCCCTTCAGGCTACAAATCTATATTAGCAATCTGGAGATAGAGAAATAATCTTAGGTATTCACACAGTTCCTTGGTGGCAATGAGAGAAACTAGAAGATGAAGACCCAGAGGAAATAAGTAAAGGAATCCAGGCTGCTTCCAGTCCCCACACCCTTAAATTTAATCAAGTACTAAAAAGTGCCGGAGGCTCCTTAGATATAAGTTTGTTTGTTCTTTCCAATACAGTTTAAATTAAACTTTAATAATGAGAAGTGATCATCTAATAGCTGCTGCAAAGTCTAGGGACAATTCTTGCTCAGTGCACACATGTGGTTGTTCGCTTGCAGCATGCAAAAAGAAAAAAAAATCAGCTCTACTTCCTGGGGATAAAGAGGACAAGTGAGCCCCACACAACAGAGCCAGCATGTTCAGTATCTACACTTCTGATATTGGCACAGAGGCTTCCCATGTAGCAGCTGTGTGTTAGGAGCATCTCAAGTACAGGGGATGATCAGAATTTTGTTCTAGGGCACCAAGAAGACACCAGTGCTTTAGCCTGGCAAGGGCAATAGTGCATAAGAGGTGCCAGCAGCTGCAATGCCTCTCCACAAATACTCTATTGCTTGAAATGTCAATGATTGTGGGATTTGAGATTTGTTGGAAGGGCCATCTTCTAGGTCCCATCAGTCAGGGCAATATAATGTTAGTGGACATGAGAGTGAGCTTTATCTGCTGTGGCATCCCAGTAATGCAATGCCCTCCCCTTAGAGGCTTAACTAGTACCTTCATTGCTATCATTTCAGTGTCTAGTGAAAACATGGTTGTTTACAGGGCCTGATATCTTTTGATAAAGGGTGGGATATAGGAACTTTTTAATAACAATGGCACAATAATAACACAAAAAGAGCAACCACACTGACAACACCAATTATTTTAAATTAAATGTCATCCTCTGAGTACTGGAGGATGAAAGTCCAGCCAGTGTGGTGTAGAGGTTAGCAACACTAGACTAACCTGGGTTGCAGACTGTCAAAAATAGTGTGAATTCAGTCCACTTTTAGGGTTAGGGTTAAGTTTAGGGAATCATTTGAACTGAATTTTATTGTGGCACTAGAGTTCTCTGACAAAGAAGGCTCAATGTCTCAGAAAAATAACAATTCCCATGATTCCCTAGCACTAACCCTAACCCTAAAAGTGGACTGAATTCACACTATTTTTGACAGTCTGCAACCTCCCTAAGACTCAGAAGACCTAGGTTTAGTCTCCCTCAACCATGAGGTGATCTTAAGCAAGTCACTCTCTCTCAGCCTCACAGGCTGATTGAAACAATAAAAACAGAGGGAAAGACCATGCATGACATATTGCACTTCTTGGAGGAAAAACAGGATATAAATATAAATAAAAACAGCAATAAAAAACAAAAAAATAATGTAAGATTCAGCTTTTCTGCCAATGCTACGGTAGTGATTGTTACTACCAATGTTACTGTTGTCAGAATTGTTCAATCCATTGTATTCCCTTTCACCATGTATGAATGTGAGAGTTGGTCAGTGAAGAAAACTGGAGAAGAGTGCTGAGGATACCATGGACAGCCAAGAAGACAAACAAATGGCTTCTAGAACAGATCAAGCCTGAAATCTCCCTGGAAGCCATGATGACAAAATTGAGGCTGTCATAATTTGGCCACATCATGAGAAGGCACAACTCACTAGAAAAAAACAATAATGCTTTGGATTGGATTCCAACACATCTTGAATATTAATTATGAAATGAAATTCTTCCAGAGCTATACTTGTTAAATAAATAAATAAATAAATGGTTAATAAAATCACTGACCATGAGGTGAAGAAACACCAAAACACCTTATTATACATGGTAACCTCTGCAAGACCACTCCTAGTGCAAAAATGGAAACAGAAAGATATACCTACAATAGACGAATGGCTTGTAAAATCCTTGAACAACATAGAGATGGATAGGTTAACAAAAAAGATAGATGAAAAACCAACCAATGAAACTGGAAACAACTGAGAATTGTTAATTAGATATTACAAGACAAAGTGGTCATAAGAAATGATAAATGCATCATTACTTGAAATTCCCAAAATAACTCAAATAGAGAGGAATAAATAGATCATATTGGAGATATAACAAAGGATAATATAAGAAATAGGATACAAGAAGCCAAATTAAGAGTATATAAGCCTGTCAGGAACCCAATGGGAGTCAATTTAAGAAGTCAACTGTTTTTCTTTTTCTAGTTTATATAACTTTATTTTAAGTAACAATACTTTTAGAACAATACAGATAGATATTATGTAGGTAAGACATAAATATTTCATTTGGACACACTGTAAAAATGTGGAACGTTCACTATAATGCAATAAAAGATACTTCTTAATAAAAAATAATTAAAAAATAATGCTAAAAAAGATGGAGGGAAGAAGAAAGAGAGGAAGACCAAACATCAGATGGATAGACTCAATCAAAGAGTTCACAGGCCTGAATCTGCAAGACCAAAGCAGAATAGTGGAGGATAGGGGTCTTGGAGACGTTTCATTCACAGGAATGAGAACAACTCAAGGAATGGGGACAACTCAAGGACAGTTAACAAATATCTCCCAGGGCAAGTCTACACTGGCCAAAATACTCTGGGCTACTCCTGGAGTTTTCTTGCCACAGAACTGCCCTGAACCCCCTCCCCATTACCTCCAAATTCTCCATTCTATAAGCTCTGGGTTCATAACACATAACATAAACTGTATAGAAGGATCTATCATGTTTCCTTATCCATTGCCAGTCATGAACTATATGGTGTGCTATATGATGTGGCAACACATGCATATTCCAAAGTGATGTCAAGGAGAAATTGATGTGATGGGAAATAGCACAGTGGACAGAACAGAATGGAGGAATTTGGCTAACATGAAAATAATGATATGAGTAAAGTCAGATGTCGTTACTCTAAAGAACAAAAACAAAACAGCATCCCTAAATGTGTATATGTCAGTGTGTATGTTTGCGGGCTGTGACTGATTTCTTCCATTCTTGAAACAGACTTCCCCATTGCTAATTTTGAATACTGTTCAAGGCTTTCAGTTCCAAAGACAAAGGGCCTTTGCAGACTGCCAGAAATAGTGCAAATTGAGTCCACTTTAACTGACCTGACTCAGTGCTAGAGAATCATGGGAACTGTAGTTTATTGTGGCACCAGAGTTCTCTGACAGAGAAGGCACTACCCTCAAGCTGATTTCAACTTATGGCAACCTATCAATGATAGCCTTCAAGCTACCCTATCATCAGGTCCTGTAGAGGCACATGGCTTCCTTGATTGAGCCTATCCATCTGTAATGATTTCTTTTTCTTTTGCTGCTGCCTTCTACTTTGTAAAGCATTATTATCTTTCCTTGGAAGTCATGTTTTTTTCATGATATATCCAAAGTACAACAGCCTCAGTGTAATCATCTTGGTTTCTAGGGTGAGTTCAATCTTGATTTGCTATAGGACCCATTTATTTGTCCTTTCAGCACTCCACGGCATCTGCAGAACTCTTCTCCAGAACCACAATTCAAATGAGTTGATTTCCTTCCTATCAGCTTTCTTCATTGTTTAGCTTTCACAACCATACATAGAAATGGGGAATACTATATAATGGACCATCCTAACTTTGGTTTTCAATTATATATCTTTATACTTTAGGATCTTGTCTAGTTCCTTCATAGCTGTTCTTTCAAGTCCTAGGACGTTATCACACGGGGGCAAATCTGCTGGTTAATCCA
>CM034703.1:187583495-187596167 GCA_020142125.1 Phrynosoma platyrhinos
AGATGGCTAGACTCAATTAAGGAGATCTCAAACATGAATCTACAAGATTTAAGCAGTGCAACGGAGGATAGGGAGGCTTGAAGATGTCCAATCCTTCAGGTCATCATGAGTTGGGGTTGACTCAAGGGAAGTTAACAACAACATAATAGCTTTTGATTGGTTATAGATTTACCCTTGATATGGTTCCTATTTTAGTAACATCACCGCTAGGTTTATTCTGGCAAAGACTGGATTCAGTGGTAAATGGTCCCACATCCATCCTACTGCCTTTATGGGAAACAAAGCCTAACACAGTGCTGCAAATGCTTAGCAACCTTAGAAATGCTTTTTTGTTGTTTCATCACAATTTCCCCAATGCCTCTGATAATATTCAGGCCACCACAGCAGATAGCAAACATCAAGGAATGTACAGCAGATAGCATACATCAAGGAATCTTGTGTGTTAATGTGCCACTCTTTCTCCTCAATATCTGCATAAAACACAGATTTATACTCAAAGGTATTGAGAACAGAATATGGAGGACTATGTCCAATTCTGCTCCCTGCTGATCCCTGCAGTCTTTCCATGCATGCGGCATGTATGTAAGAGGTGAATAAATTGCTTGTGCTCCACAGGTATCTTCTTTTCAAGTCCTCCGCCTCCTTCTCCATCATGCACTGCTTTGCCTCATGCCTGAATGGCAGTTAACATCACCTGGTGCTTTGTGCTGCACACAGATTCCCTCCCTTCTTTCCCCACTAAGTTTTGTTTTGAGAGTGAACACTATCCATATGAGATTGATCAGCCATTCCGAAATGTCCACAGTCATCCATCAGCAAGCAATGACCACTGGTGCACAGCAAACAGCCAATCTAACAGTGTCTGCTCTCTCCCTCGTCCACCCAACCCCCAATCCCTGTTATAAGATGTGAACTTGACTTTGTTCACAGCTCTCCAAGATTTCCTTTCCTTAGTCAACTGGTGCAGAAATTCCTTCAGTGCTGATCATGACAGCCTGAGACAGCTTGCATGGATTTCATTTCAAGGATGATGTGCCAATATAAAGATCATGAAGCATGGGTTTTGTAAACCATGAAACCTGGTGCTCAGAACCAATGAACACAGCATCTGCATTGTTATGACTGAGATATCCCTCCATTTCTATAATGATACGAATATTTTTGCTGTGCACAGTATATGGTAAACTCCTTTTAACATCAAGAGACAAGTATGCTTCTTCTTGAACTTCAGTAGGGTTCTTTATTTAGAAAATACCTTGTAAACTGTGCAAACATTATGTATTGCAGGCACACACAGAGCTCAGTATACTGAGTATATACAAATAATATCCTTGGGACTGAAGTAAACATACAGTGATATTGAACAAATGTGTCTTTGCTTAAGACATCGCAGAAGTTGATATGTAACTGGTTCCATATGGATTTCTTTAGCTTCAAAGGATTTGATGAGTTGCAAATCAAACACCATTTAGCCTCCAGTTCCTATTGTAAAATGAGCTTCTACATGCTTATGGTGAGTTTTCAGGCTGAGCAACTTTTCACAATGTTACCCCCTTATTCTCAACTCTTGTTGAAGTTTTCATTAACTGTGAAATTACATGGAAACTACCTGAAGCACAAAGCCAGCTGCTTTGTAGGTGTAAACATGGAAGTTATTTAATCTGATTTCCTTACTCTTATGAAATTGTGGTGAACTCTATGATCAGGCCATCAGACCAAGCAGTCTTTTATGAATATCTCCTCTTGATTCTTGCAAATATTCCAACTGGTTGTCAAAAGTTTCTCTTGGTCACTGTATGCACCATGAGATGTTATCAGTAACAATACTCTTTCCCACTCACAGTATCAGGTGCATGAGACATAAACCAGAGGACAAAGAAACCCTACCAAGCAGGAAAGTCTCCTATCTTCTGATGCCAATTATTTAGCTACATCCTGAGCTTAGACTTCTGTTACTCAAACTAAGATCCATTCAGCAATGGCAGGTTGCTTTCACATCAGCAAGGTGGTAAATGTATTCTAGGTTTTAGTGCAAATTGTAAATGAGCTGTCTAAGGTGCTGGACAGCTCATTAGCTATTAGCCTAAATAGATTCTACACCTCTTTGAAACTTCAGGCTAAAATCCATGGTAAATTCACCAGCCCATCAACATGAAATCTACCACTTGCTATAGGTTCCATTGATAAATCTACGGCAAAGTCAATGGGTGCACACTTAATATTTCATTTAGATCAGGGCTATTCTGCATTTTTGGACCACATATTTATATACCATCCATCTCCATGACAGTCAGAGAGGGCTTTTTTGATGGCAACTGCTAGGTTCTGGACTACCTGCAAATGGAAGCAAGGCTTGCTTCCTCCTTGTAGTATATCTGTAGCAGGCAGAAAGACTTAGGGAAGTATGAAAAGCTGGAAAATCAATAGCGTGAAGAACTGCCACAGTCAAAAATGACCTCCTTTTACGGCCTCTTTGTCCAAATGACCCATCCCAGTTTTGACGCATCTAGAATGTCATGCAATTTTGCTCCCAGAAATTCTTTTAACCAAATGTATGTGGGACTGAACATAGGAATCTCTGCATGTATAGCTGTGGTGCTCTCTCCACCCCTTACATGGCTATTCTTGTTTTAACTGAAGGAAAGTGTAACAATGTTGATGTGATCTTGTTTGTCATTAGTCTGTTTCTGACTTATGGTGAACCTATCATATGGTTCTCTTGGCAAGATTTATTCAGAGGTGGTTTGCAGTTACCTTCCTTTGAGAGTGAGAGAGTGTGACTCAGCCAAGTTCACCAGCCGGGTGTTCATGGCTGAGCAGATATTTGAACCCTGATCTTCCAGAGTCCTAGACTGCATCTACACTGCAGATTGATGCAATTTGACCCCACTTTAACTGCCATGGCTCAATGCTATGGAATTCTGGGATTCCACTGTGAGATATTTAGCCTTCTCTGCCAGAGAGCCCTAGTGCCACAACAAACTGCAAATTCCAGGATTCCATAGGATGCAGCCATGACAGTTAAAGAGGTGTCAAACTACATTCATTCTGCTGTGTGGCAGCAGCCATAATCCAACACTCAAACCACTACACCATGCTGGCTGCAACAATCCTGCAGTACAAACATGGCATAAGCCTAATTTTAGACCTGGTATTTTTAAGAGTGCTGCTTGTAAAATCTCTAAATATGGAGTTCCACAGGACAACTCTGCAAACACCACTGCTCACTATCATTTGTTGCTGCAGGTTTTTTTAATGTGTGAATTTAATTAGGCAGCTCTGGAACAATGCGAAGTGCTGATCAATGGCTCCCTGTTCATCTTCCATACAGTGCTCATGTTTTTATAAGCCAGTAATATATACAATCGATAGACAAATAACTAGAGAGACAAGGTGGACAAAGACAGTAATTCCTCATGAACAGCATGAGGAGGGTGGTACACATTCAAAAATATTTGTGTAATAGGAAGTCTGGATCAATGGAAGTGCTATTTAAACTGGCTGACACTGAGGGCCTATTCTTATGACTGTTGCAGTGGATGGCGGACACTGTTTCCAGGCAATCTGGGATTGCTCTCCTGCCACAGTTATTATTATACATTAAAACAGTTGTGCAGACACAAAGAGCTAGTGCAGGAGTCAGCACAAATCAGGTTTTACCATTCTTTTGACAAACTACAGCTCTTAGAACAACTGAAATGCTATGCCACAGTCCACTTACAAGATGAGCAATACATATAGTATGAGGCAGCTGTCCCAAAATGGGTGCACAGCAGATGTTCTGGACTATAATTCCCAGCATTCTTGACAACACTTACCATGTTGGCTGGGGCTGATGGGTATTTAAGTCCAAAGCATCTGGAGGGCACCAGGATGGGAAAAGCTATCTTGTGCTATATACTGCCCAGGTTGGGAGAAGGTTTGCAAAGAGAATTCAATAACAAGTTCTTTGTGGAATACAGGAAATGTGGCTACCAGGCAGAGGGCACTGTTGGAAGATGTAGCAGAGGACCTTCTCTGTTGTGGCACAATGGTGATGGAATGCTCCCCTATTGGAGGCCAAGTTGGCGCCAGAATTGGCATCTTTCTGGCACAGAATTTTTGTGGTTCTGGCTTTTATTAAGGACCAAACTGAGGTCATCCAAATCTGCATGCACACATTTTATATTACCCTGAACTATTTTGTTTCAAGGTGACTTGCTCTAGCTGGTTAAATTGTTCCATAAGTTTTTATCTTAACTTTTTGTTTAACTGTTTTAAATTGCTTTAAACTGATCACATTAATTTGATTGTATACTTCCTTGAGATTTCCCAGAGATCCTGATAGAGTAGGATATAAATATTTAACAAACAAACAAATTTAAAAAGGTGAATGGCAATATAATAACAGATAATGTGGGGTAGCTTAAGATGTAGGCACATTTATTCCAATAGCTTCCTGTAACATCAACATATTTTTGTTTAGATGTTTAGGTTGTGTTTATCAAGATCTGCCTTCATCTCTTTTGTATGCCATAATGCAGGCATTCCCTGACTCCTTGGAAATATGATTTGCAATGTGAGACCAGTGCTCCGAATCCGATGGGATCCGACCCTCATTCTCTAATGATTATTCCAGGCTTTCTAACAAACTGTTTGGTCTCTTGGGTGCCTCTGCTTCCTTTTTCATTCTCAGCCTCTCTAGAAGGCTTCAGACAATAGGGTGAAATCTTCTTTTGGCCTCTGAGGGGAGAATGAAGAAATTTCATCTCCCCCTCTCACACCCATCAGGTCCGTGATGTGAGCCACCCCAGAAGGCCCAATTGATGAGCTTCTACATTTCACTGCCAGAAGTTAAGAAGACTTTAAAGATGGGTAGGTTCCCTCCGCCCCTTCCTCAACACCTGAATGCATGAAAATAGCCCTCAGAAAAGAAATGAATTTTCCAGCATTGTGTAGTTCTTTCTCTTTTTATTATTATTAACCAAATAAAGGGAGAAGAGACTTTGTTGTATGACAGCTGCTTACTTGCACAAGCTTTTGTCAGGCTAGGTTTCGTTCTCTTTTCTCTCTGATCTGCTTCAGCAAAAGGATTGTCAATGATTCCTGACAAAAGGCAGCACAGCAGTTCCTTCTGCATGAAGACAAATTAATTGGGGATGGGAAAATGTGCCAGAGCCTTAAAAAGGTTATGGTGCCAGAGTATGTGTGTGTATCTGTAGAGTGTTTTGCCCACATATATACTGTATATGGTTCATTCAAAAGACCATTCCTTTTTCTTGCCTCAAAAGCTGAACCGAATTGAATTCCTCTTGACCCTTCTCAGCAGGTTAGAAATACAGTAGCCTCCTGTACCTGTCTGGGAAAATCAGCAAGCTATTTTAAATCATATAAGGTATGATGAGGGCTACGGGGACAGCCTTTTCATTGCTTGAGTGGCCATATTTCTTTCTACTTCCTTGAGGTTCCCTCAAACACTTTTCTGATGATGTTAGAACAACATAGGAGGGAAACTGATGGCAAAGTGATTATGCACTATCCATAGTCCATGTAAGGAAGGTGAGTATACCTCACCCTGGAATGGCAGGCTGGGATATGCCTTTGCTTTGATCATGAGCTTCCAGGATCCCAAGGAATTATGGTGTGTCAGAAGAAGCCATGTTGTCAACTCTCCCCATGGGTTGGCATGTTCTATTACCAGAAGAACTGAATGGGAAGCCATAAAAAGGTGTTAAGCATGTCACCCTCATAATTTAAGAGGCTACTTTGGCAGTGTTTGCTGGTGGATGATGGATTTAGTTTAGTCCAACATACCTGGAGTGTTCTAGGTTGGCGAACGCTACTCTATGGAGGTGCCTTTCGCACCACATAGTTAGAGTGCTATGATTCCACTTTAGCTGCTATGGCTGCATCTTGTGAATTCCTGGGGCACCAGAGGAGGGGCTTCTCACTTCTAAATGCTCCTCTATAAACTGCAAATGCCAGGATTTCATAGGGAGAACCATGGTAATTAAAGTGAAATTATATGGCTATATTTACATAGTGTGAATGGGACTGAGTTCAAGCAACTGAGTGCTAAATCTCCCCTGAAACATAAAAACTAGGGTGAAACTCCTCTCCATTTTGTGTGAATTGATGGCATTAACTTCAGGTAGAAAAGGAAGGGACGCACTCTATTTTTTTTTCTATAAGCATTGTCCTCTACTTAGAATGTAATCTCAGTTGATCTATTTCACAATGGTGTTTTTGGGTAATGGAGGTAGATGAAGCTATCATTCTGTTTTTACAATGAGTTGCACTATGTGTTATATTTTGCTGCCTTGTTATGATTTTATTGTTTATACTGTATTTCTAAGTGGCTGAGAGCATCCAAGGTGGATGGAAGCAGTGAAATGCAGATAATTATGTATCCAAATAAATAAATAAATAAATAAATAAATATCATTGGGGAATATGACCCTTGACCTTGAGGGATGATCATTCTACCATATTAACAGCCAGTTGACACAGTGGTTCTCCGTTACAGAAGAACACTCATGGAAGACAAGATAAAATGCAAATTATACGAGGCTTTTGCAATGACAGATCTGTAAAGAGAGGGTGACAAGAATTTAGTCTCTTGTTCACAGTTCTTTTCACTAAAACTCAGTAGTTTCTGCATTACAACTCTCATCTGAAGTAAAAGATGTATCAGAAAATATCAGCAACTCATCTATTTTGTCAGAGTTACACTTGGAATGTAAAATTTTGGAATTTAAAATAATATGATGGATTTCAAGATCATACTCTTGCTTGGAGAAACTGGTATGCACAAATGGCTTGAGGACAGATGCACACGGTGCAGCCAAAGGGGAAAAACCAGTTGATTGGGACTTAAAAGAATGGAGTTCTTTTTTATTTTTTAAAATAATTGTTATTATTCTTATTTACTTTTCAGCTTTGCCATTGACTTGTTGAGATGTGCTGGGTATAGTACTATGTCTTGATATTTCCTGATATCCCGTTGACCTACTATATCTGTGTTCCATGATGTTACAACTATGACAACAACATGATAGTATCAAATCATGAATTAATTTAAGATAATTCTTGAATGATGCTTGCCTTGAAATCTGATTTAAATGAATTCCAATGTTTGCTCAGCCAATCCAGAGATATGCAAGGAGAAAATTACCTGCCAAATCCAGTAAAATGTCTGCCATAAGGTCTCACCAAGCTAGACTCAAACTGCAAAATTAACAGTTTAAGAAAAGCTTCAGTATTCTTTCAAAACAATGGCTACAATCCAGCACACCCACTTGCTTAAAATCCATTGATGTTAATAAGACATAAATGTGGAGAATGCTGGATGTCTCCTACTGCTTTTAAAGTTTGCAAACTTGGATGCCAATCCAAATCAGAGCAATTTAACAATTATAATTACAATAAAAACCCTTTAAAATTGTTTTAGCTGAAGTTGGTAATTTTACTGGAGAGGGTAGATTGTAAGAAGTTGGAAACACAGGCTGATGTATTTTTAATGATGGATGGGATAGCACTGTGTGTTTGGATTTCATACACTGGATTATATGTTCAAAACAACCACCTGTGAATTTTGCACAGAATAAGTCTTGAATTGTGAATATGCTTCAAAAAATGTGTAGTTTTCAAAGAATTTCTCACAGTGGGAAGAAAACAGCTAAAATTACTCATTGCTTTCTTTGAGGAGAAAATTAGTGTATAATTCATCCTAGGAGGGACAGATCAAGAATGGATGGTTCATACCACACCAAATTCTGGAACCAGATAGATTATGTTGTTGAATCTCTGAATGATGTTCAGCAGCACAACCCAGTTCCTTTCATTTATTTCTGCTGGAGACTTGGGTAAAAGTGGTGGTTCATCCATCACTTACCATCACTGCAGAGTCCTTAATGTGGGTTATTATCTATATGGACTATATCTATGATTAAGTAATGGAAAGGACAGTGTAATCATACATATAAAGAAATGAGACAATGATATAGGCAAAGTGATGCCATGCTTCTCGAATGGAATATGTCTGTATATGCAGACTGAGAGAAAAATGAACAAAAGGCGATTTAATATTGCACACAAGCGTATACCCTGATGAACACTTTTGGCAATCTCATCTACATTGGTATCTGCTGATAAGCTGCAATAGGACAATAACTACTGTAAATATTTGTGCATAAGTTGAGAAATTTTGGTCTAAAAATTAACCCTGAAAACCCGGGCTGACTTATTTTTGGGTCAATGCTGCCTTGGGAAGTGAAGAGCAGCTAATGAGAGTGGGATTCAGTTCAGTTTTTCACAGAGGATTGGCAGCTCAGGTGGCTTTTGAGGAGGAAGCAGCTTAGGCAGGTATCCTGATGATACCGCTATGGTCTGCTTTAAGGCTGGATGGGTCTGTTTGAGGAACTCCCAGAGCCAGTCCCTCCAGTGGCTGCAGCAGTAGCTGAGGATGGGCTGCCCTGTGTAGCCTGGACTCAACCATCTGGTTGCAAGAAGGGAGCCTCTGACTGTTAGCCTCCAGCTCACGGAGATGGAAGAACTGGGTCTGAACAAACCCTCTGTTTCTCTTGGGAACCCTTTCTTGGCACTGAAGACCACATGCATACGCTCATGGACTTTTGTATGGTCTTGCCAGAAAAAGGAGGAATAATATTAATAAAAATTCTGTGTCCTTGTAGGGTTGCTATTGTTTTTTGCAGGGGATGACAAAGAATACCCAGGATTAGCCTTTGTTATGTGCTCCTAGGCTTTACCCTCTACTTATCCACAGATTATAGCAAATTCTGAAAGTTTGGGTCCAAAACTTGCCCTCAACTTATCCATGATACTGACATATAGTTGAGTTTATTCGGTATGTAGAAAGGAGTGAAAAGCTCACCTCAGTGAGAGAAAATGGGGCACAGATTGTCTCATTTCTACTACTCTCAGACTATAATGGTATCAGAAACAACAGGCCCACTCAGTATTTATAGGAAACTGCAAATAGCCAGAAATTTTATTTCTAAGTATGAATTCTCTATGTATTTAACTTGGGTTTTGATTCTGTGATTCTGTGTCCTGCCATTTTCCCTATAATGCCACAAAATGGGGTTTCTCTCAAACAAACACAGACCCACACAAACACATCTGAAGAGATTGGTAAGTCAGTGTAAATATATAGTTACACAGGATAGTTACACCTTGGCAGGAAGTTGCTTCAGAGAAATTTTGAAATCTCTTTCTCATGCACCCAGCCCCATGGATGTTCCAGTGAGCCCTCTCCCTCGGTTTATATATTGTTAGATAAACTCAATGCTAATTAACATCTTGGCAAATAACAGCTTCATTAGGCTCCCCTCCTGGGACCCATCAGAAGAAACTAATCAGCCCAAAAGGTCAAGGCCATTCAAAGCCCCTTACTCTGTCAGGAAGCATTCCTTCCCAGGGTTCAATGACATGTTGCAAATCTGACTTACTGAACAGTAAATCAAGAGTGACACACGCTAGTGGTGATTCCCTGTGAGTACTGAGAGAAGTTTTCTAAGATTGGCTAGCATTTCCCACACCACACACTAGCATCCCCCTGAGCTGCCATGTACATTGGATGAGGATCATGAGGCAAAGTGAACCATCACATCCACTTGTAAAATGACATAAAGCTAGGAAAGGAGTCCTTACTTCTCTATTGGGTCCTGAATTGTGGCCCAGTGATTGCTGGAAGACAATGAGATCCCCTGTTGCTTTCCTGAAGTGCTAAATTCCCCAAGGTGTATCTATTTAAATTCCATGGCTCCATCCTACAGAATCCTGGGATTTGAAGTTTTGATGCACTAGCACTTTTTGGCAGAGAAGGATAAAGATCTTGGAAAACTACAAATCCTAGGATTCCATAGAATGGAGCTATAACACTTAAAGAGGTGACAAATTACATTATTTCTACAGCATAGATGCACCCCAAGAGGCACACTACAGTGTCCAGGTAAAATATGGCAAGCTAATATTAGTATGATAGCTCAGCTGAACATTGATGATTGATTCATTTCATCTAGGAAGAAGTCATGCAGCCATACAGCTCTCTGCGTCTACAGTTCTCATCCCTGACGGTCAATGCAACTGCATGCCTCTAAAGTGCTTTAACAAGAGAGGTTCCATTAGAGTAGAATTCCCCTCTTTTTAAGGTGAGATTCAAGGAAAGGGGAGACAGACTCTACGCTGCTAGGAAGAGAAGTTGATGGTCTACTCTCAACATTCAAAATGTTGAGCGCCAACACACCTTTCAAATCAGAATGCAAAAATATAACAACCTATTGGACTCTTAACAGCTGTTAGTTTTGTAAACCATATGTGAATCCAGACATTGCCTCTGGGATAGTACTGATTGATCCATTCTTCTGGAGTTTAGTGCAGATTATTAGGGTGAACATAATCTAATGGATCCTGAAAGTTTGTTCTCAGACAAAAACAACTACTGCTATTAAAGGGCATTTGTAGTGGATGATGGATGAACTAAGCAAGACTCTTGGCTGTCCCACATCCTAGTCTATCCACTTTGACAGATTCACATATCATGTATATCTGACTGTTTTGGAGTCTTCCCCAAATGATTCAAACAAACTTTGGTTAATGGAAGTGAATTTTTAAATTCAACCTATAGGTTAAAAAAAAGAAGTCTAGTTTATCCTAGCCTTCATTTGTTATTTTCAAAGGAAAGGAGAGAAAAATATGAACTTTTCCTTACACATACTCCAAAATCCTCAAACAAAAGGCTGCCGAGCTGTTTTTACAGAAACCAATAAGAAGCTAGAACAGGTTTGGTTGAAGTGTCTTGGGCACAACCCCTCTTATTAACATGCTGTCTAATGACTAATTAATTCTAGTGGGGGACATGTATTTGAATAGTTATTGTGGGATAATGAAATGTCAAGCGAGCACTAAGCCTTTGCTAAGTGTGTTCTTAAACAGCTCGCGGCATTGAATGCACACACATACTCAACACCTCCACATGCCAAGAGCTGGCCTTGGCGTGCAGCAGCAGGGGGGACTTCAATCAATATGTTCTTAACAATCCCCCTGGTATTTAATCAGTGCATGCTAATGGTATTATTGAACTGAGATTTGAGCAGGCTGTCTCTCCTCCCACCACCACCTTTCTATTTTTCTTTTCCTTCCTTTTTCTTTTGGACACAGGAGGATGAAACTGTTGCTGCCGCCGAGCTACCAGCAACCCACGTTTTCCTCTCCACAATTACATTGGCCGGAAGGATTCCAAGGTCTTGCAAATTGCTAGCTCAATTGGCCCTGCTAGGACAATAAGCCATTTAATAATTTATATGTGTGCATTAAAATCTGTTGGCTTTCTGCGGAACATAGAAAGTGGGAAGCAACAGGAAGAGAAAGAAACAGACAAAGACAACAAGGTGGCATTCACATTTCTGTGCAGAGAGGCAACACTGTCAAGGTCAAGTGGCAAGGGCCCATTCTTTGTACATACTGTACGGCTTTTTGCTTGGCTATTACTGCTTCTGGGCTAATGATTGAATGACAAAATGGAGTATTTGTTTGCTGTTGTGTGTCTTCAAAATCATTTCTGATTTATAGTACTGCATTTTAATTACAGTTGGCTCTCTGTTTTTGCAGGGGATCCATTCCAGACCTCCCTGCGAAAAGAGACTCGCCAATATTCAAGCCCCATAGACTTGAATGGGGAGCACTTCTGCGGGTGTGCACAGGCGTTGCATGCCCATTGCTTTCTACGGAGGTTGCCTCTCCATGAATATGCAAAGCTGCAGACTTCAAGTCCACAAGAACGGAGGGGCGACTGCATAGAGAGGCCTAAAAAAGAAACAGAGGTGCAGACCTTCTGAATAATTACCAAATTGACAAATTATTATGGTAAAGAGTCCCTGTTAGGAATAAGAGACACGTAACATACCAACCCAGCAGGGAAGCAGCTACTATATAAAAACACAAGAACTCATGTAGTTCAGTATTAGGGAAGAAAAGTAAAAACCAACACATAGCTCATTATTGTGAATCCTATTCTATTCATAGGAATGGACCAAGTGCAAATGGCAGAAGCAGTCCGATGCAGAGAGGCCTGAGCATGATTTTATGCGCATAATAAAAATGATCATGTACACAACCTGGCAGTCAGATGCCTGCTTGTAACAAATCTCCATAAAAACTGCCTAATCCTCAAACTGCTATGCTAAGTAAAGCAACACCCAATGAATTGAGTAAGTCTGGTGCCGGTGAAGGACTCTTAGAGCTGGATTCATAATGCCTTGTGAAACACAGTGCCAGGTGACAACTGTAAGAACTTAAGCCTACAGGATTGGCTGGGATGTGTCTGTGCATTGCTTCTCACATGTTCTAACCAAAAGCAAGAACTGTAGGGAAACCAGAGAAATTGGCAAGTAAGATTTAAGACTGGCAATAACAAAAAGCCGAAGAAATTATATGACAAGCTGTTTTCCCCCCCATCCTGGTGCTTGCCATATGTTTTGGACTACCAAACTCATCAGCCCACACTAAGACAATGGAAGCCTGCCACCCTTTCCATGTTAGAGAGGCCCATGAGCATATGCTGCTATAAAATAACCTTTGGTTTGATCACTTTGCCCAGCTGGACCAAAATAAGGTCATTTGCAAATACAGTCGCCCCTCCGTTCTTGTGGACTTGAAGTCCGCAGTTTTGCG
>CM034703.1:187610928-187631640 GCA_020142125.1 Phrynosoma platyrhinos
AAAGTGGACTCAATTTGCACTATTTCTGGAAATCTGCAAAGGCCCTAAGTCATGGAGGTTTCATGAAAGGGAGGCCCAATGGAAGGTATTTGAGGAGTATCATGTATCTGTAATTATGGAGTGTTTGCCATCTTGTGTTTGTACATAACCACAAAGCATTATGCATTGACGATACAAGTTCATCATAAGACTCCTTCACCTACAGTGTACACTTACCTGGAGGTTAAAGCTCATTAAACACCATACATTAATAAACATACACAATGGGCCCTTTCCATCCATGGGGGTTTGGTTCTGCTACCCACCCCTCATAGGTGGGAAAAAACACAGGTGCTCAAGCTCCTGTCAATGGGTGGTAACATATGCATGCCTGTATTGGTTAATATGGTGTGGGGCAATCCATAGGAGCTCCAGTCCACAAATGGCTAGCCTGGTGATACAATGGGCCAACTGTATAGTGAGTATATGTAAGTTAAGGTTCTGTAGGGGTGATGAAAGGTATGTGCACATGCACGTTTGCACAGGGTGGCCTAATGCAAGCTCAATCTGAGCTGAAATTGTTTTCACAACTTACATTAAGAATGGTATTAGAAATTTCCACCTCCGTAACCCAAGTGAAAGAGGCAGACTGACTACCACATTAACTCAATTAAAAAACAGTCTTCTTCTTCACCTTCTACATCACATTAACAAGTTCCAGTGAATTCAACACCACAAGTGTTCTTACAACTGCTCATGAAACATCTTATATTCTCTATTCTTTATCTGGATAACAAATGCGTAACACAGCAGTGTCTGATTTCTTTCACATCCCTCCCAGTCATCAAGATATGTTTCTGAAATGGGAAGCCCAGCGGAGTGGCAAAGTCAAGGCACGCTGCCCCATATACAAAAAAGACCTCCCCTGCGATCAAAGGCAGCCCTCTCTTTTCCCCAAAGGATTAATATGTTTCTAAACCCGTTAACTTTTAATTAACGCCTGAGCAAGCTGGCTGAGTGCCATCTACATCTCTATTAAAATTCAATTTATGCCCATCATAACTAATTCTGCTGCCTTAGCTTTCTCACCGGCAGCTTTCAATTTCCAGACAAGATGTCCGAAACTTCATCTCACTGTCTCAAATCTCCAAAGGGAATCTGTGTGTATGTGTATGTGCACGCACACACATGTGTGCATGAAGCATGGCTAAGAAGGTTGCATCATGAGTCTAAGAGGAAATAGGCCTGGCTTCTGATATGGTTTGCACAGAGCCCTCAACCTCATTAGCTTCATGAAGATGATTGGCTCATTATGGCTGTCTGCTCTTCACATCTCTCTTATTCTCACTTTAGCAGCTCTAAAGGGCTGCTTTCCATATTGCTGCAGCAGCTACATAACACATGAAGGTCACACATGGAGTGTCAGATATTCCTAGTTTAATCTGTTTTTAAAATTGCATATACCTTGTGCATATTTCAACATCATGGTAAATGAGTACACTTGAGAGCTCTGGCTTCCCTGGAACAAGACAAAGTACTTAGGCACACTGCCCAAATGCTCCCATGGGCAGCTGGTGGCTTCCATGTTGGCTGGGCAGTGGATCCACTTCAGGGTTTAGCCCAAACTTTAATGGTGCCATTCATCAAGGTATCTGAGGTTAAATCTTCAGGGATGTAACATCCCATGGCAGAGCACTTCCAAAAAGTTGCACATTGATCCACTTTCAGATTTCAAGGCATTGAGGAAGAAACTTGTCCTGTAACTGTGCCTGGCCTAAGCAGTGAAGAATCACCAACAACTCATGTAAAAGGGATTCTTTTTAAAGAACTTTAGAATATAAAGAAAGGTAGCATTTGCTGAAGTAAAAACAACAACCACACACCTTAGGATGCAATCCTAAATCCACTTAACTGATACAAGTTGTACTGATCGGTGGATTTACTTCTGAGAAAGCAAAAAGGGGATTCAACTGAAGAAAAGGAACTGAAAAATGAGTAATGAAGAAGGCAATTTGGTAAATCTGTCAGCTTTTGGCTATTCCGTGGTGACGGAATCTGGATGACCAGTAGAGCCATGCCCAGACATCATCAAATAAGATGATAAAAATTACATGGTATTACATTATATGTTCATAACCCTCCTCTCCAAAAAGCTGACTGAAGCAGCTTACACACATAAAAAATAAAATAAAACACATAATAAAATGAAGCCACTAGGTATGAGTGGGACTATTAGATCACAACACCATCAATTCCCATTACAGCTATTCAGTCCTGAAGGAATTCTTGGCTAATACTCTCAGAAGCTATTGAGAGATCCAGGAAATCTAGTAGGTCATAGTACCCATATTTTTCTTCTGGTGCTCATCCATTAAACATGGACACCAAAATAGGGGTGAGAGGTTTGACTTCCCCCTAAGAGTTAGCTGGAGGTAGTGCTCCTAACAAGATCTGACAAAACTGGGCCACCAGGACTCCTACTGGTTGAGCCTCTTCAGGCATTATCAATCAGAAGTGTATTTAAATGACCAAGTACTAAGAAAGTTTTAGACAGAAATTGTCATTGAACCCACGCATGAATAATAAATGCTGCCTGCAGTCTATCCTGTGGACATTTACTTGGGAATAAGCTACACTGAACACATAGAGAACTCATCTACCTACGCGTTGTGTTTGTAAGAGTTGTCATATTTTTAGTGCTTGAATGATAAAGGACGGGAAAAGAAATCTTCTCTCCTCCTGCAAGCAGGCAAAATTAATAACAACCTGTCCACCAGTAGTGACCTCCTTGGCCTAAAAAGAGTTATGTGGGGTATGCTATTAAGTCAGGTCCAGCTTTATTTTCTGACAAACCCAGAGCAGGCTGCCTTTGGTATCCCACCCACCCCACTTGCTTTCTGACAAATATGTTACCACTTGCTTTCCCCCAAATAATGAACTCTCCTTTGTACTTGTGTTTCTGCTGACAAAGAGCACGGTCTCCTGATGGGGCACAGTGATGGCTCTCCCATAGCCATAGCTACTTGTAGACATAGCTACTTGTACCTACTCCTGTGTGAGAGAATGAGACTCATGGCTGTAATAGCCGGGGGAAGAGGAGGAAAGGGGTTTTGGGTGGATGGAAGGGTTGATGGCAGACAACATACCAGCCCTGGGGGATCCTGGATGGATCTAATGCTGTAGCCCAAAACAGCATTGACAATGGGATCAGACAATGACAGACAAATTATCTATAGATTCCTCTGTTTCAGACAAGTTTAATGCTATATTTCCTTGGCAAACACCAAAGTCCTAGGAAGTGGAACAAGTTACTTTTACAAAAAGTGACTCCAAAACTGACCAGTGCTCTGTATTATATCATCCAGCTTACAAATACACAGAAGCCAGAAGGAGGTGGCAAAGGGAAACTGTCTTCTGTATGGATCTGAGCTTGGCATTTGCATCTATTTATAGAACATACAGTTGAGGAGAAAATGCCTTAATTAAATGTGAATTGCAGGTTATTTTTATTTTCAGATTTACATGGAGCTTTCAATAACAGGCTGGGGGCAAAATAATCTTTGATCTTGGCAAGCAGGAATGCTCAGGGAGGTAGGTAGCACTGCAGCAGCTATATGAGGCTATAAGAAAAACCTGGAGTTGAGTTTTGGGACATCTGAATGACACAGATAAGAAATTCTTCCCTTTCCCTTCTGGAAATACTGTGGGTTGAGTTTGGGATAGGAGTAGTTGCACCATTTTCGGTCTTTCCCTATAGTTTCCTTCTCTCTTGGTGTGTAAAGCTGCTTCCCTCACTACTCCTTCCTTCCTCCAGCATTATCCTCCTCCTGCAAAGGGAGCTTGTAGCACCTCTGAGACTAGGGATTTTATAACATGGGCAAAAGAGATGGGATAATCCATGCTCCTGTCAAAATCTTGCAATAACAGGATGCTTTTCACACGATGTCGCATGATGTTGTGATTATCGCACCATTACCCTATGAATAAAGTGGAAAAATCTTGCTGCTTTTTATTCATGGGATAATAATGCAATAATGGCAATGTCATGTGAAAAACATCCCATTATTAAGAGAATTTGATGGGAGCATAATGTTATTATCCTGTTTCTTTTGCCGGTGTGATAAAGCCCGCCATGTGAAAAGCATCCTGTTATTGTGAGATTTTGGCGTGAACATAGCGCTATTATCCCATCTCTTTTGCCCATGTGGTAAAGTCCTAAGTGAAAGAGAGAAGTTGGTGAGCTTTCGTAGACTTTCGTAGACTTGAATCTACTTAAGATGAATGGAGTGGAGAAAGCAGACTCAAGTCTATGAAAGTTCACCAACTTCTTTCTTTCATTTAGGGCCTTGGCAGACGACTAATAAAGTCGTCTCCGAGGCCTGGAAGAGGAGGGGCAGCCGCACGCGCGGCGCCCCTTCCTCTTCCCGAGGTTGCCCTCGGAGCTGCCGGCCCTCCGCATGGCCGGCGCTCCGGAGGCAACCTCCCGCTGCAGCGTCCTCACACGCTGCGGTGGAAAAGGCAGGGAAAGTGCACCCTACGCTTTTAGGGCACACTTTGTCTTCTAAAAGGAGCGCCAATTTGGCGCTCCTTTCAGGGACGCCGCAGGAGCGCCACGGTGCGGAGGCTGCGGTCCCGCAGCGCTCCGTCCGGCAGCGTCCTGGAAGCACTCGTGTGCTTCCCCCCTTAGTCTCAGTGGTGCAACAGGATCCCTTTGCAAACTGATTTTCCAGACTAACACCGCTATGTCTTTGAATTCTATCTTCTGTAATGGGGGTTGCAGACTGCCAGAAATAGTGCAAATTGAGTCCACTTTTAGGGTTAGGGTTAGGGTTAGGGAATCATGGGAACTGTATTTTATTGTGGCACCAGAGCTTTCTGACAGAGAAGGCTCAATGTCTCAGGAAAAAAACAATTCCCATGATTCCCTAGCACTAACCCTAACCCTAAAAGTGAACTCAATTTGCACTATTTCTGGCAGTCTGCAGCCCCCCTAAGTCAACAGTAACTCCCCTTACTCTGATAATACATCTCTTCCAAATACCTCCTTGTCAACTAATTCCCGTTAATTCATTTCAAACAGAGATTTTTTTTTAAGAACAAAAGGAAGCTTTGGTTTGTAAACTAGAAAGCTGGCTGACTGACTGGCTCGGAGCATTTTCCAATCTTCCTTTTATTGCTTCCCATCTGTATCTCTCAGCTTTTCTCTGTTCCACAGTCCTACTTGCAATTGTCTTCTCCTTCTTAGCCCCCTTCCCACACAGGGAGGGGAAAACAAAGTTAGTGGAGTGTTTCCCTTTGTTTTTCCTCTGACTAAACCTGCATCCGCACTGCAGAAATAATCCAGGATGATACCACTTTAACTGCAATGGCTCAATGCTACGGAATCCTGGAAACTGTAGTTTTGTGAGACATTTAGCCTTTTCTTTGTCAGAGAGCTCTGATACCCAACAAACTACAATCCCCAGGATTCCATAGCATTGAGCCATGGCAGTTAAAGTAGGGTCAACCTGAATTATTTCTGCAGTGTGGCTGCAGCCTAAGGGGGAAGGGTGAGCTGGATTGTGAAGTGGTCTTCCTGCAGGGAAGAAAATAATAATCTAGGAGTGGACTTCTTGAGGTAGCAGGTAGAAAGAGAACCACAATCTTTTAAACCCTGATTCCAAATTTACTGTGCTGCATCCGGGCTTGTTGTTGTGTGCCTACAAGTTGTTTCGGACTTACGGAAATCCTAAGGCAAACCTATCATGGACTTTATTGACACGTTTCACTTGCTAGGGGGAAAATACTTTTCAGAAATACTCTAGAATCATAGAATCATAGAGTTGGAAGAGACCACAAGGGTCATCTAGTCCAACCCTCTGCCATGCAGGAACTCATAATCAAAGCATCCCCAACAGATGGTCATCCAGCCTCTGTTTAAAGACCTCCAAAGAAGGAGACTCCACCACAATCTCAGAGGGAGTGTGTTCCACTGTCAAACAGCTCTCACTGTCAGGAAGTTCTTCCTAATGTTCCTCCTAAGTTCCTCTAACCTGGACAGGAGTCAGGCATATGGGAAACAATGCTAACTGCTATAAACTCTACTTTTTAATTTTGAGGTGGGACAGTCTGCCATTTGCTGGGCAGAAATAAAGGAAAAAACAACACCCTCTGGATGTGCTCAGAAGCACTTGTAATATATATATATATATATATGGTTATTAGAACTAATGTTTATATTCAGCAATTTCTGCCCTGCTTTTACATCTAAGGATTTGTTAAGGGTTTCAGTTTACTAATAATATTCCTGCACCCCGTAAAATTAGGCAGAGTGTATCTTGACTCTCCCTTTATAATTAATTAGTCTATTAATGGCATGGCTGAAGGTTTAAGTGGTAACCATATGACATTGTTAGACTCTTGCCTAGTCTGGTGTTAAATTTAGAACAGTCTATCCTATTCGAAGTTACTTTCATTATTTCCCTTTCAAAGAAAAACAGTTCAATATAGGTTCAAGTATATATAATGTATATTTCAGCATCATGTGTGCATGCATATGTCAGATCACACCTACATCTCCTAATTACCCAATTTCAGGCAGCACTTTCTAATTCAATCTGCCATTTTCTAATTCATAATAGCAGTCACAGGAAATGGCAAAAATAACTTCAGCACCAATAATGGCAAAATCGACAAAGTCAAGTGATTTGTGTGTAGTCCTATAATACTAATGATGCCACTTAGTGCAATTGCTTAAAAGGATTTTAATCTTAAAAGCAGCAAAAAAGCACAGAAGCTTCCACAGTGTTTGGCTCTTTTGTTTTACACATCTGCTATTTTCTTCTTCTTCAGACTCCATGCATGTTAGAAATGCTCTAAGAACATTTAGAGCAAATGTGGGTTAGCTCACCATTTCCTCTTAACAATAAGGCCATCACTTTTCATTTGGAGTAGCATATGGTTATGATGACAACCAGGGTGGTGTAGTAGTTTGAGCATTGCATTAGGACTCTGGAGACTAGGGTTTGAATCCTGGTTCAACCATGTGAACCTTGGCCAAGTCACACTATCTTAGCCTCAAAGGATGGCAATGGCAAATCCCTTCTGAAAAAACTTGCAAAGAAATCCAGTTGCCATAAGTTAAAAACCACTTGAAGGCACACAACAGCAACATGAATATGATAGACAGCCAGCATGATGCATTGGTTTGAGCATTGGGACTGTGTCTCTGGAGACAAGTGTTTGAATCCTCACTTTGTCAGAGAAACCCACTGGGTGGCCTTAGGCAAGTTACACTCTCTCATCCTCCGAGGATGGCAATGGCAAACTCCCTCTGAACAAATTGTGCCAAGAAAACCCCATGATAATTTCACTTTAGGGTTGTGATGGGTCAGAAACAACTTGAAGGCACACAACAACAACAATTATGCTGGATGATGACAAATGAAAAACAGATAAAACAAAATGATCCTCTCCCTTTCTTCAGCTGCAAACAAATCTCTCAGAGGTATTATCATTGTCTGAGCTGAATGATCAAAGGCCAAAGAGGATGAAACTAAGGGAGCACATCTGTGGACTCTTGAAACATGTAATATTCCTCTTGCTTATTGATTTTTTGCTTTTCAGTGGATGCAGTACTGGACACGAAAGCTTAGCAACAAAGGGTGTTCTGCTCCAGGCAAACTTTTGATTACAACTTCCTATAGCTGCTTTGGGCAGAAACAAGCCTGAAGAAAACCCTAAGAAATATATTTCACATAACGGAGCATCATGTGTAGCTGGCCCTAAGTCAGCCTTCCTTAAAATGGCACTTTCTAGATATTTTGACCAATGCCCCAGATACTTGGGGCAGTTGCGAGTTTTGGTCTAAATATCAGAAGAGCTCCAGGTTCTGGAAGGGAGTCAAGCAAGGAATATATAGTCTTGATCTGTGCTCCTGCTGCCCATGATCCAACAGTGTTGCTGCAAGCAACAAATCTGTGAAACAACCAGAAAGCTGACTCATGCTCCTCTGAGGTATCTCCTAGATGTCATTACAAACCCTCTCAGTTGACTTGGGTGACCCCAGGAACCAATGGAGCTCCATCTGGCTCTGTAAAGCCACACACTCAAGGCTGAGTAACTTGTCTCCAGTTGAAGGTGCTGCCTTGGGTTTGCCTAACTGCACTATGTTCCCTGTCTTTGCACACCTGTCACTTGGAGTATCCTACAGGTTTGGCTGTCTTGAACCACTCCACTTGCCTCTGGATAATGGTTTTCTCTTTTTTGGCTCTGAGGGCTCTGATCCTGTTATCTGAGGACTTTCTTGGCTCTAGTGCTTAAGGAATATCGTGCCCACTAACATCTGGCCACTGCCAACCTTTGTCTCATTTCTGGAACAAATTAAGGCCTAGCTATTTATCCAAGTTTTAGGGTCTGGGTGTCAAGAACAACAACTATTATTATTATTTTTTACCTCCTCTCCCCATGAATTAAGGTAGGGAACATGAACAGACCAACTAGAACAATGGCTTGGCCCTAGCTGCTGGGTTTGGAGTTTTTATTGTAGTCTACAGTTTTATGATAATCTTGATCAAACTGGTTTCAATTTTTTTAAAAAAATGATTATTTCCTGTCCTGAGATCTTTTAAATATAGGGTAGGCTTGGAGATATTTAAATGACGTGTGTGAAAAGCAGAGAACTTTTGCACAGGTATGGCATATACATAACAGATTGTGCATTAGATGAAGGTAGATAAATTAGGTCATTGGTAAAGTGAATGTTACAAGTGGTTTTTTTCTTTACCACAGGCATTTACAGACATGAATATTATTGATCAGTATGCCATCCCCAAGGAATACTGGATTGCTAGGGAATGGAGGCAGGCCTTAGGGACTTGAGCACAACAGGAATAACTTAAGTGTATCCATGGTACAAGATAGGCCACACAAGGGGAAGAATCAATTTATTTGTACTTCTCAGTCTATTATTGTTTAGGCTTTGCATTTATAGTCTTTTTGTAGTTAACTGTCATAACCTTGTATCAAAGTGTTTTATGAACAATATTTACTTTTTCTTGGGTTCTATCGACACAGTATCTGAGCTTTTTCTTTAATTATGTGTTTCGAAAGAGGCTGCTCCTTTGTGGTTTGGAGCACAATGGAGATTTGGAGCAATAGCAGGAGAAAATAAAAAATTAAATCAGAGCAAGGATATATCCCCCCCCTTTTTTTTCCTCTAAAGAATAGGAGAGCAAAAGATTTTACCTCCTAGTTGGTTATAGTTACTTGGAAATTCACAGCAAGCAGAAGGCAACCCACTGGTCTGCAAGTTTTTGGTCACAAATTCACAATGAGGTTATCACCTCCTTCTCAAAAAACCACCAGGCAGCATACAGTGATTTTTGTTTTCCAAGCGAACAAAGGCTACAAAAGGCAATGAAGGGGGACCACCTGTAGGGCAAACTGTGATTAGGAACCCCAGATGATGTGGAATGTGGGTTTAAAAATAGAATTTGGAACAGAGGACTGGGCAGTAAAGGCTCTCCCAGAAGCCTGATTAATCTGAAGAAAAATAACAAGAGTAGAAAGAAGCAAGGGAACTGGGAAGTGGAGGTAGGGAGGGACCTTAGGCTTTGTGTTGTATCTGGTACAGCACCTTTAGTAATGTTCAGCTTAGTGACTTTAGGGCTAAGCTACCACCTTATTTACCCTAGGGCATGAAAAAGTTACCTTTTTGGACTTCAATTCCCAGAATTCTCCAACCAACATGATGAGTGGTGAGGGAGGATAGGCATTCTAGCAACATCTAGATGGCCCCCAGCTGCTCACCTCCAGTCTCAGGGACCAAAGCAATAAATTGGGCAAAAAAAAGTCAGCAAGAAGCTGCAAGTAAGAGGAGAAACTCTGAGCCAACATGGTGTTATATTTCATAGGGGAAGGAAGTGCTATCAAAGCATAATGAGGACAGGGGAGCAAGTGAGATGAACCCTGAGCAGATTTTGGAGGCACACAACAGAACCTCTATTCATGCTGGGTGCCAGGCACTGAGCAGTTACGTTTCAAGGGAAGTTACAGAGTTCAGACAAAGAGCAAAAGAAGGGCAAGGACTTCAGATGGCCTCAGGATGGACTTGAACAAAGGCATCAATTGCTTGACTGTGGGGAATGAATAGGAGCCTTCTGGAGGTTTCTGGCTCCTTGACTTGAATCAACGGTATCAGGCTATGCATTGCAAGATGTTTGCTTTCTAGAGTTAATCAGTAAGAGGTTCTAGAAGAAAGGGGACTATATTATATACCCAGGTGATATTTCAAAGGGTCCATTCCTTTTAAGGTGAATGATTCAGGACTGAGTCATATTCATATTTACATTGGTAAGAAAAAAACACAAGAGAGTGGAAGTTATTGTTGATTAACTAATTGCAAAATGGAAAAGACAAGTAAAATAAAAAGCTGCTATTTGTGTACATGGAATGAAACTATTGGCAAACCAACTGTATCTACACTGGAAGTTCTAGATGGGAACAAATGGCTCTGGTCATGGGATCCATGAATGCAATTGTCCCTGGGATCCATGAATGCAAATGTCCCTGGACATCTGCACCTCTCCCTTGAGTCCTCACTTGTACAGTGATTTGAAGAAGGAAAGAATCTCTCTTGCATAGTCTTTTAACTTTTTTAGACCTCGGTGCATGCAAGGTCTCTGCAAAGAACAAGAAGGGCAGGGGCGAATCTGTGGCCTGGATAGGGAGGGATTACTTCAAAATGGCTGCAGGGAGAAACCCCCCCCCCCACTTCAAACTATGAGACACTGGCACATGAGAGGGTTTGTGCCAATGTAAATAGACATTGGTTTGTAAACCAAGGAGATTATTTATGAACTCCTGACCTTGTTTTAATGGAAATAATCAGGAACTGATGAAGAATCTAAGAGGAACGTGTGTATTTAAGTCTTTTAGCAAGATGGCCTTCTGCTGATCGGGGTCTTCATGACGGATCATCAGTTCATTTAAGAAACAGTCATGTGATGTTTCCTCCTTTTAAAAATGAAGTTTTCCTACTGCTTCACTGTGAGGAAGCTTAAAAAGGGAGTCCACAGCATGAAGCCAAGATCTGCCATCCTTTATTGTCCTCTTGAACAGCTGCCATTTGAGGATACTGTCTTCCTTCCTAGGATCCTAAAGTGAGGAAGCATTGCCATGGCAGCAAGATGCCTTCCAGTCTGATGCCCTTAAATGGGGAAATGCCTTCTCTCTGGCTGAATTATTGATTCAATTTGAGAAGATGACACATGCATGCACTCACTCACACACATACACACATGTCACAGAGAAGCACTTGGCTTGATTTAAAAATGAGCCTCAAGTGGCTCTAACTCTATGACACTTGCTTTCTTTTCATATTACCAGCAGGGCCCAAAGTGAGAGAGAAAGAGATAGAGGAAAACTTTTCTGACGGGTCTCTAAGGTAGAATGAAGACAGAGGCAGACTGTTGAAAACTAGTAGGCAGACTTACTAGTAAATGATAGATAAATGATAGCAGTCAGATTGGAGGGTAATTAACAAGCTATTTGAAGGAGTAACTCTACAATAGGATCAGTAGCAACTAGAGGCAGTTTTCATCTTCAGTGTGCCCAGCTAAAACAAAAACAAAGAAGGACAAGGGCTACACAAATTAATAAGGAGTGAATGCTAGCTCTGCAATTGTTCTTGTATGCTTGGCATCTTGTGAAGTATATTTTACTAATGTATAAGGTGATGCCTCATTGAGACACAGACCTAGTAAACAGAACATCAGCTTCTCTCTGATTAAAGAAGAAGCTCTTCCCATCTGAGAATGTAATTTTAAAGAGAGAGAGAGAGCAAACCATGTCCTCTGGAAGGAAAACAATAGGCAACATTGATTGATTGATTGATTTTATTACAGCCATTCGGCCAGTATAAATAGGCAACATTTAACAAAATTAGTTAGATTTAGGGTCCTGCCTGCCAGTTCCCATGCATTTCTCATTTATATTACACATAATGATTATAATATGATCAATACTAATGGCAGTCAACCACTTACCTCAGTGTCTATTACAACAGATCTCTATTCTTTCCTCCATACCTTTTTGAAATACTACATGAAGGAAGGGAATCATGCAGTCCTCCAAAACATGTTGGACTGCAACTCCCAGCAGCCTTAGCCAGCACAGCCAATAATGAGCAATGTTGGGAGTTGCAGTGCAACAACACCTGGAGGATTGCTTGAGATAGTCATGTGCATCTAAGGCTTGTCAACAGTTCATTGAATGCCTGGGCTGGGTAACTCCAAATGCTGAAAGCATCCACACAACAATTTCTTGCTATATGACTGTGATGGAGAACTTTTGACCCTCCAGATGTCTTGTCCTAATGCATGCCAATACCCCATCACCTTTATAGCTGATGTAAGGAACCGAAACATCTGGAAGTTCCAAAGGTTTCCATCTCTAGTCAAAGAGGAAATGTAGATCAAAGGAGGAAAAGAAAGGAAAAGGATACAGTATGATTTATGGTCTGGCAAGTCCTACAGTTAAGACAAATAGGTCAAGTCCTGAGTGAGGGGGAAATGGAAGTAGTGTTTGTAGCAAAAATGTGGAAACGTTACCATTTCTACAGCATATTAATTTTCTCACTCTTGGTTCGACTGACCCCACCATCTTCAGCCAACAAACAGGCCAGTATAGATGGCCTGAACTCAGAACTATTAAATACAAACACACATACACATGTGTGTAAAACTGGGGGGAAAGAGCATACGTCTTACCTAGCAAGTGCTCTAGCCACGTGCAACTATGAACAGTGAGAAAATTAATAAACTGTAGAAATTGTAACATTTCCACATTGTTGGTGTACATACCATTTCCATTCTCCTCTCACTGGAGACTTGATCTATTTGGCTTAACTGTGGGAAGACTGAAGGGTAGATGCAATCAATATATATAAATATTTGAACATGAGAAAGCCACAGTTTCATAGCATGCTGTTCAATCTTGCAGACAGAGGGCTAACAAGTTCTACTACCTGGAGAAGTAATTGGACAAGCTTAAAATAAATGCATTTCCTCACAGTGACAGTAATTAAAACATAGAAATTGTTCACTAGAGGAGGCGGGAAGGGCTCCCGATCACTTGAAGTCTTTAAATCAAGGGTGGATGCTTTCCTAATAGGACGGTTTAATCTAGCCAGGATGAGTTTCATGCCTGCAGCTTGCTGTACATCCAGGTTAGAAAGCCTTTTCTTCCTTTTTAAAAAAGTGTATGCCCTTGAGGGATAAGAAGCTATAAAACCTATGAATGGCCAAATGAGACCATTCTCGGGGGAAGTTAATTTTACACTGATAGGAACTTAAGCAGCTTGTGGTAAAATGATAGATACCGTAATTCTGAAAAGCATCTATACTTTTGACCATATAGGTGAAGCACAGCTTCCTCTCCAGGAAGCTTACCCTGCCATCCCACTAGCAAGCCTCTTCTGAACACCCTCCATAGCACCTGCGGTCACCTCCCTGTTGGGTCAGCAAGATGGCCAGGGGACTGGCAGAGGTACCTTGATAGTGGTGGCTACAGGTCAGCTCAGGGTAAGCTGGCACTGAGTTAAAAGGGGGTGGCGGTGGGGGGCTAACAAATACAGTACCAGGGCTGTGGGCTATATACCAGAGGAAGGAACTGGCAAAACCACCTCAGAGTATTCCTTGTTTAAGTAAACCCTGTGAAATTCATAAATCCATAAACTGACAAGTGACTTGAAGGCACATACACACGCACAGATTTTTGAGTAGCCTCTTCCCCTGGATTATGCATAAGAAAAAAGACAGGATATAAATCATATATATGTGTATGTAGACAGCCAACTTCTTTCTTTCAGTTAGGGCTGATGCAAACGGCCCATAAGGGGCGGCTCTGTGCCACTCCTGGGAGTGCTGGATCGGGGCCGAAGCAACCACACGCCGCAGCCCCGATCCAGCTTTTTGCCACTCTCAAAAGAGCAAGCAAATGCAGCTCCTTTTTTGGGGTGGCAAAAAGCCTCCCTTAGAGCCACTGCAGTGGCTATTTTGCGCCCCTTTGGAGCAGTGTGTGTGCACACTATGCCAACGGGGTGCCTTGACACCACTCGCTGTGTGGTCAGGCATGCACCATCGGGGCGGCCATTGTGCAGTTGCCCTGCCCCAACTCCACCCCCAGGCCGGCCCTTTAGGCTGGTCTGCATTGGCCCTTAGTCTCAAAGGTGATACAAGATCTCTCTCTATATACTGATTCTACAGACTAACATGGCTATATCTTTGAATTCTACATGTATGTGTGGGTATGAGTGCATGTACACATACACCCCACCCTTCTTTGGAGGTTTTTAAACAAAGGATGGATGGTCATCTGTTGGGACTGCTTTGATTGTGTATTCCTGCATGGCAGGGGGTCGGACTAGATGTTCCTTGAGGTGTCTTCTAACATTCCAGCTTGAATGTCTCATCCATGGTGCTTACCCACTACTAAACCATATTACTTCACATCAGGAAAAATAGAACAATGTCATATCCTCTAACATTTCACAGAAAAAAAATGGGATACGTCTGGCCAAGCAACACTAGAATGTGGTCAGGATGGCCAAAATTATTAATAAGGGAGAAAACAGAAGCTAGGAGAGGCTGCAGCAGTTTGCTTTTGCCTGAGTCTACTGGGAAGGGCAAGATTCCACCTCCTCTCTCCCCCCCCCCGTTAACTGAGTGCAAACTATGTTTGCCCTTTGAACTTAGTTTGCAACAATGCAAATAAGATTAGGAGAAAAAGGGAAAGGGAGAAGAAGAGAGAGAAACTGGGACTTTTCAAAAGCATCTGAAAACAAGAGATGACAGAAAAATGATCAGGATTGTCCCTGCCTGATTGGGAGAGTTGGTAAATATGCATCCAGTGCAAACTAACAGGAGGAGAGGAGAGGTAGCCACCCAGTTTGCTGTATTATTCTATTGGGTAAAATCCTACAAAAGAAATACTTTTGTTGAGATTAATCAAATTTAACTTTTAGACTTTTAATATATAATTGTGTCAAGGAGACTTTTATATGCAGTTTGTGCTTTAGTTATTTTTTAAAAAAACTTTTGAATATTTCATGTAATGTTATACTGTTTTTAGATAGATTATTTTATTTTTTAAAAAAAATATTGTAAAGTTTTAAAATTATTTTATCTGTTAGCCTTCTTGTGTTCCTTTCTGGGAGAAAGGCGTCACTGAAATGAAATGAAACGAATAAATTAAATTAAGAATGTGTTGTGCATGATTTTTCTAGTTACACACAATTATTCCTCAGGCTGGATGTCAAACCTTCTGTCTCTGTACAATCAAATTTGGAGAAGAAGATTTTTCAAGGGTGGGGTCTTCTCTACAGTAAAATTCACTTTAAAAAGAGGCAATTCATGTGTCAGAGATAATGTTTGTGCCTCATACAAAAGATCTCTGTTTAAAGAGAAGTCTTCAGGGACAACAGGAATGGAGATTCTCTCTGAAAACAAAAGCAAAAGACAGCTGCCATCTGATAGTGAAGAATTAATTAATGGCCACTCCCTCCATTCACGGAAACCTCAGCATTAAGGCCAACACATACTTGAAGATCAGAAGTCTAGAAGTTATTACCAAATGTAACTTAACTGCAAGACCTGTTTGTAGTTCACTTGAAAAGTTTAAAACTTGCACACAGAACTGAAGCAGCGGATCTCCATCTTGGACAGAGGCTGGATTTGCATTTTAAGGGCCCTTTGTTTGCGGATCAGTTACAAGGCACCAGAAACTGGAGAAAGGGAATCGACTATGATCAGCAGGGGTGCCCTGGTCTAATAAAAGTGATGCTACAATGGCTAGAGCTTTTTAATTCTTGATGGGAGCTTGGTTCAAAGAATCTGATAATAGTCAGCTACATGGGGAGAGGGCTGCTGAATTAGCAAGTGGTGCACAGGCTGGGCTTTGTCAAAGAGGCAGAATTAATCTGTCCAAATGAGACTCAAATACAGATTGCCGGAAGGAATTCACTTTCAGAATTCATGAGCTACAAGTCCATCACTCTGGTTATATTAACTGACTGATTAAGTCCATCAGGGCAACACTGTTTGCTTTGGACACTATAACCACACTCCCCACCTTTCTACCTTTCCCAGATTGTGAAACATTTCAGGCTTCTAGTATTCTTTGTGTGACCTTTACATATGTCAAACAATAAACTAAGCATCCTCCCTCCCCATCCTGCTTTTTAAAGCTGCTACCAAAGAAAATACATTGATTAAAAGCCAAGAGCGGTCCCTTTGCACAAGCTGAGAGCTGCAGATGACACTGTACCCCAGGGGCTTTTGCTACCATGGGCATAATGGCAGGCAGTAGCCTGCAGGGACAAGCCTCCAGGAACATTCACTGTAACTTCAGAAACCCTTCAGGAATACTAGAAGGCCAGTCATGAGCTACCTGTATTCGAGAGAGAACTTAGTCAGCTCCTTGTTGTCATGCAGCCATTTGAACTCTAGGGGCCAGCTGCCTTCTGCCATGCAGGTCAGGACCAAGCGGTTCCCCTCCAGATGGACCTGGCTGCGCACTGGCTCTGTCTTGAAATATGGGGACACATCATCTGCAGGGGAAAAAATGAAAGGGGTTAAATCCTGGGTTCCTGGATATTCATCCCCACATACAAAAGACACAAGAATACTGGGCCAGACAGTTTCTCACTCATTCTTTTTCTCATATAATCTGTGTTGCACTGTGAATGTGGGATATTTTACGGAAGGATATGAATGAAAACCTATAGGGCAATTCTGGAAAGATTTATCCTCTCTTATTTCCAAACAGCTCACCCACCCTAGCCCACTTCTTGCTCTTACTTTCTGCTAGTCACAAATTTAGAGAAATCCTAGATTTTATGGTTCTCTTGTTGTTGTTAACTGCCTTCGTGTGGGTCTCAACCCATGGTGACTCTATAGATGAGACATCTCCAGTCCCCCCCCCCCTCCATCCTCTACTGCTCTGCCCAGCTCCTGCAAACTCATATTCGTGGTCTCTTTAATAAAGTCCATCCATCTAGCATGTGGCCTTCCTCTCTTTCTACTTCCCTCCACCTTTCCCAGCATTATTGTCTTTTCCAACGATTCATGCCTTCTCAAAGAATAAGCAACAGCAACAAAAAGAATGTTATAAATTAAATCTGGAGGGATAGATCCCTCCTAAGAACCCCTGTACATTGTTCACTACCATTTTATTGCCATTTGTTGGGGTCACTGGTTTGTAAGCGTACTTGCTACCACTGAACAGCAAGCTTCAAATGTATTGGGTAAAGTTTTCAGGTCAGCATGTGAATACAGCATAACATGCTACAGACCAATTTTCTTATATGAATGCTGTTTGGGGCAGATGTCACAGAGATCTGTACATACTATCTCCTGTAGGTTTAACAGGGTTGGCAGTAGAGATGGGGAAGGGAAGATTTGGTTTAGTAGAATACCAGTGGTACTAAAACTTTTTACCCTTGGGGACACCCCCCCCCCATTACAATTAGGCGAGGTGGTTTTGCCAGCTCCTTCCTCTGAAATATAGCCTACAGCACCTGTTAATGGTCTCTCATCCAAGTACTAACTAGGGCTGACCTTGCTTAGTTTCCAAGATCAGATGGGATCTGGTGCCTTTAGGGTATGTAGGTCTCTTTCTTTGACTATGTTGTTGTTGTTGTTGTTGTTGTGTATCTTCAAGTCATTTCTGAATTATGACAAATCTATCATGGGGTTTTCTTGGGGGAGTTTACCATTGCTGTGGCTGAGAGAGTGTGACTTGCCCAAGGTCACCCAGTGCATTTCCATGGCTGAGCTGGAGTTCAAACCCTGGTCTCCAGAGTCATAATCCATTGCTCAAACCACTACATCACAGTGGCTCTCTTCCTATGAATATACTCTTAAATATATGGACATTTTAAAATGTTAGCCAAGTAATTTCTGCATTTTTCACCTGGATCTTTTGCCCCTATTCTCGTCACTTTCAGTTAATTACCCCTACCATTATTAGCATGTGCCTATAATCCATCAGTCATTGCCACAAACCTAAATTTCTTCTGCTTAAATGGTACACAGCTCCACTTTCCCCTTCAGCAGCCATAAATGTTACATCCTTCTGGCCACTGCAGTTGCTGAGATGATCCAGAAAACCTTGCTTTCTATTTTTACCCTGAATTTTAGGGCCTGAGACTAAAAAGCCAAGGCAATGACTCCCTGGTCTGTGGTTTTGACAATGTAGTAATGAGTTGGGTGTGCTCTGTTATTCTCTTCCTCGTTGGCTGGATTGCACAAACCATATTGAGTTAAATATGGTAGTTGGCAGCCAGCGGACTCTCTGATGGCTTTAGGAAGGAATTTAAAGCTAACTATTACTGTCCATGTGAACAGCTGTGCATGAAGAAAGATACTCTAAATAAAAGATGGACAATCAAGGATGTTCACTGTTGTCTTATAATGCTATCTCAGCATATGTGGCACAATTTTAAGGAAGCAAACGGAAACTGAATGCCTTCCAACAAGTGGATTTCCCAATCTTGCCAAATAACCAGCGTTATTAGTTCACAACATTTTTATTAGACCACTTGTTGAATGTTGTTAGAAATGAAGATACTGGGGTGGGTATGGGGAGAACAAGCACTCTTCCTTGTCTAATTATATGAAAATGATTGTTTCTCATTAGAGATTATTATTTCTTATTAGGGGAAACCAGACCAGTTACAGTCCTCCAAGCTAGGCATTTCCCCTGGTACAACTCCACCTCCTTCGATTGGAAGAACTGGTATCCCTGTGCATATTCTATGAAAAAAGAAAACTCATAAACATGTGCAAGCCTACAGAGGATTATTATTACACACCTTGGGGAGCTGAATTGACATAAGCTAACACATCTTAGCTCTCTTCTGCAACTGACATTCTGTGCCATATTGTTGACAGTAACATGATTTTGACCCTTCTGCCATCCCTGCTCTTACCTGAGCCATTTAGTAACCATATCAACTAGAGCTTAAAGTCCATCTAGGATTTTTCTAAGCTGCTTTGCTTCCTTTATTCCCAGCTGGCTTCTTAGCATTTTAAAAACCTTTGCTGGGTTTTAAAGATAGAGGGTGGAACAGGCTTGGGAGAATGAAGATGAGGGGAACAAGAAAGCAAATTCTGCCATTTTATTTGCGATGTAAAACTGCCAGTTGAAGTGCACAGCTTCATTTTCTGTTTAACAAATGGAATTCTTTTTCACTTCAAAGGCACATTCATATTTCCCAACAGCTTTCAAGTGTACTTTGAATCACATTATTTTTACACATGCCAAGAAATAAAAAAATAAAAATAAAAATCTTCAACAACCTTCTTAGCTTTACTTCCTGATATCAATTTGTTATAAAACAATAACATTCCAGGACCTGTGTGATTAAATTCTTCTTTTCATGTGGGACCAATTCAGAAAGAGGAGGGGGGGGGGGAAGAGCCATTTCAACTAACTAACAGCATACACGGGCACATGCGCACGCACACACATGTGTAGAAAGCACAATGTTAAAAGGGTTTAAGCTTTTCAAGCCCCCATGCAGGGCAATTTGCTGTGAGGTATGCATTTATATTTTATTGCTTCTCTTGTCCTCTGGGGCTTTTTGGAAGCTGAACAAACTAAAGAGTGTCAACTTCAAGGCTGTAAAACGTTTGAAGTGCACACTTTACTCTAAAGGTATCACAGCTTCATGCTAGGGTTAGGGATCTGACAATCTTCTAAAGAGAAAATAGAACCAGAGTAGTCTTAATTTACTGATATGTTGTCAGGCTCCTGTGGAATGCAGTATTCTAGGAAATACTACAAAGAGGATGTTCACGTTACGTGCCCAACCCCATACCACATCTTCAACTGAGGCTACAGTCAGGAAGAAATGATGAAGTCCCAATTTAGACACCGGATCCCATTCCCAAACTTTGACTTCTGTGCTACCATTGTCATGGATACACATTCCTGACCACTTGCCCATAAAGATCTTGTGTGGTCCACTACATTGTCCAAGTAGGATACTCAGCAGAGCAATCTTATGCACTCCAGCCCCTCACCCCAGTGGGATTCTTGCGCAAACATCTGCAGAACATAGAGAAATTAAGTATACACAATTTGCCCCGTCACTGCTCTTTACCAGGAGAAACATGTTAGCCTCTGATTTTTTCATTTCATTAAATAACTTAAGGCACCAAACCCAGAGCAGAAACAAGACTGACAAGTCTCACTATTAAGTAATGATACAGAAGCATTACAAAATATTGCCTAAGTATAAAACTGGGCGAGGGGCAATTTAAATAACTGAGGATGTCTTCACTCATCCCTAAAATGTGTGGCTTTGATATATTCTATATGACATTTTACTCTGATTGAGAAAAATCAATTCCCTTTCCCACATTACATTTATTTTTCTTCTATATTGTAGTATCAGATATAGGCAATATTCCGGAGAGGAAAAAAGCATGATAATGCTATGGTGATAAGGTTTGATTTAAATTGGCACTATGTCTAAACTCATTTCAGTTTCACATTACTCCTGAGCAGTGGTTTCTAGAAGCATTTACCTGCTTTGTATTAAATATACAGTAAACTGGGGGCAGTCAGAGGGTATAATGCAAAGTCTGACCAAATAATATTAATACATTTTTCGGGAAAACCCATCAATATAAACTTAATCCAAGTCTATGGACCTTATCCCACAGGGCCAAAAGCAGCAAGAATCCA
>CM034703.1:187641051-187656013 GCA_020142125.1 Phrynosoma platyrhinos
GATTGCTTTGCAGAGGGGCGGGCTACAAATAAAAATTTATTATTATTAGTATTATCCTGCTAGGCTGATCCAATCTAAGCTCACAAGGTTCCCAGTTAACTGGGAAAGTTCTGAATCCCCATCATCTAGAAGGAAGTGAATGGAAATCCAGATTCTTAAAGATCTCAGTTGCCACTGACAACTTTGCCTAATATAAACCACCAAGGTATTTTTATAGCAGCATTTTAAAGACTTCTTGTAGTAGTAGTTGTTGTTGTGTGCCTTCAAGTCATTTCTGACTCATGGCAACCCTATCACAGGGTTTTCTTGGAAAGATTTGTTCAAAGGTTTGCCATTACCTTTTCCTAAGGCTGAGGGCATGTGACACACCCAAGGTCACCCAGTGGGTTCCATACTGAACTGGGAATTGAATCCTGGTCTCCAGAGTCATAGCCCAACACTCAAACTGCTATGCCATGCCAGCTGGCTTTTATTTGCATGTACTTTTTGTGGCTGTAAAACCGCTTTTTCAGATGCAGCTACATTTCTCCCCCCTTCCTCCTTTTTTTACTGCAAGAGACTAACATGGCTACTTCTTTGAATACAAAGGCATTTTGGGTATGGGAAGCATACAAAGCAAGTTAGTCGGAGAGAAATTGTACTGGGAGTGCTGCAAGCCATTCCCACATGATCTATAAGTCAATTTAATTGCTTGTGCTGCTTAACCTAACTGAACCTGTGAATAACACTGAAGTGTGTTGCTCTTCTCTAACTCAGTCAAAGCTCTTGCAGAAATGGTAGTGGGCAACATTGTGGAGTCACATCAACAGAAATAAATCTAATGCAAATAGCTAATCAGGAAAGTTGTAGCCATTCTGCCCTGGCTTGAAGACAAGAAGAGAGTGATTAAAAGAGGTACAAGGCAAGAACTAATGAAAAAACTATTTTAAAAGAGGGATGGGGTAAGGAGAAGGAGAAGCCTTTGTGGGAAAGATCTAATGCATGTCTTGGGCCCTAAACTTTTTAGGTTTATCACAGCAGATAAACCAAGGGAAATAATTAGAGGCTGGTTTTGTTTTCAAGTTTTGTTTGTTTGTTAGTTTGTCTTACTGTTTGCAGTCACTCACACAGTAGTAGGAGCTTTTGATCCATCACACTCTGCCAGATTTCAGTTCCTTGTCATTTTAAAATCCACCCATTAAAACACATACTGTATCAACTTCAGTCTTTAAGTATGGGAACACTCTGGAGCCTGGAGAATCGCATAGGGTAATTTCCAGCTCCTCCAGAGCTTAGGAAACCCACAGCCACACCATTGCAACCGCCATTCTGAATGATCAGAAATGATGCTTTGTCACTCTCAGCTTGTTCTTTTCTCTTCTGGGAGGGTAGTAAAATTGGAAGAAGGCTAGGATTGGGAGGGGTAGCTAAAAACAAATGGACAAGATCCTAAAGAGCAAAGGTATTACTCTGGACACCAAAGTGAGGATCGTCCAAGCCATCGTATTCACTATCAACATGTATGGATATGAGAACTGGACAGTGAACAAAGCCAACAAAAAGAAAATCAACTCATTTGAGGTGTGGTGCTGGAGAAGAGTGCTGATGACACTGTGGACAGCAAAGAGGACAAACAAATTTGATCTTGACAGATCAAGCCCAAACTATCCCTGGAAGCCAGGATGACTAAATTGAAGCTGTTGTTATTTTGGCCACATCACAAAAAGGCATGAATCACTACTAAAAACAATAATGCTACGTAAGGTAGAAGGCAGCAGAAAGAAAGGGAGACCACATGTCAGATGGTGGACTCATTGTCAGAGAGGACGTGGGCCTGAGCCTGCAAGATTTCAGCAGAATGGTGGAGAACAAGGAATGTTGGAGAAGTCTCATCCAAGGATGGTTAATAACAACTAACAACAATTCTTGCTATTTGGAGATATATGCTGAGCCACTGAAACAGCCTATTTATATGTAACAGGTGTTTTTTTTCCCCCAGCCTCCAAAATGTTTTTCTGCCTGAAATTTTGGAGAGTGGGAATGGGGCTGAGTTGAGGTTAGTGAGGTTCCTAATGGACCCCCTGGACCCCCTCTTGGCTTGCGTGCAATCTGTGGGCCACACAGCTTCTACCATCAAATGGTCTCTCTGATGGCAACTGAAGTTCATTTCTTTCTCTTGCTTTTCAGTTTTCTGTTCTCATTTTAATGAGAAATACAGAGGCATGTAAATACACACACAGAGATATACACATAGAGTCAGCCCTCCTTATCCATGGATCCTGCATCCAAGGATTCCACTATTCATGGCTTCAAAATATATTTTTTTAAAATTATAAACAGCAAACCTTGATTTTGTAATTTTTTTAAAAAATAAGGGACACCATTTTACTGCACCACAGTATATAATGGGACTTAAGCATCCACGGATTTTGGTATCCATGGGGGGAGGGGAGGTCTGGAACCAAACCCCAGCAGATTCCAAGGGCCACTGTATATGTGTGTATGCGTGTATGCATGCACATGCACACACACACACCTCTTTAACATTTTGTTCCCATTGTGAGGTTGGTCACTTTAGTTCTGAGGTTAAAGGCAGGCGGGCAGGCAATACCGATACCCATCAAGACAGGTACTTTTTTTCTGTGACCTGTTTCTATCTTGATGCATTCCTGCAGTGGGAATGGCCATCATAAAGAACTACTTTGTTTTTTGATTTGCCAGGCTGCCTGAAGAAGCGTGAGATGATCATTTTATGAACACTGAAAGGGGTCATTTCCCACCAGCAGCACCAACCAAGCTCGACCAATGAATTCCTTAGGCTTCTCCACATATCTGCAGAGATATTTTTGTGACAATGAAAGTAAGATACTACAGTTTTCTGACAAAATAAACAAATGTCCTTTCCTCCTCAGATTAAAGAGATTTTCACATGACTAAAAGTGACGGGATCATAACAGGATGCTCCAGTCACTATCACGCAATTGTGCAAAGATTATCAGACGACGTTACGCGACATCACCATAATCAAGTCATTATCTTGTGAATAAAGAGGAATTCTAGCACCGCTTTCATTCACAGGACTTTCCCATGAATGAAAAGAGGTGCTGGAATTCCTCTTTATTCACAGAATAATGACTTGATTATGGCAATGTCATCTGATAATCTTCACGCAATTGCGCAATAGTGACGGGAACATCCTGTTATGCTCCCATCACTTTTGGCCATGTGAAAATCTCCATACACACAAGTGCCTTTTCCAAAACGGTAGTTTCAGGAAGGAACAACAACAACAAAAATGCAGTCATCTTCTGAGGTATTCATACTGCACAGTTAAAGCAGTCTGATACCATTCTTAGTAGCATGGCTCTATCCTACAGAATCTTGGGATCTGTTTTTTGAGGGGTTACACAGAATTCCTTGAACAACAGCACTAGAGCTATCTGGAGGAGATTTCTAAATACTCCACAAAACCACAAATCCCAGGATTGCATAGGACATAGCCATAGGACTGAAAAGTAGTATCAGATTGCTATAATTGTGCAGTATGGATACACTCCTGAGGATGAGATTTATCCTCTCATAATGAAGATGAAGTTACACTACAATGTGGGCCATTTAGGGACATTTAAAAAAAATATATTTTTAGTGATAGGCCATTTGGGGGCATTTTTTATAAGGTGGGGCCACAAAAACAACCGTGCTGTTGGGTTTCTCTTCTCTGGCTGAAGGGTGTGTAATAAAGAAGGAAGCTCATCCACTGGTCAGCTCACAAGAGAGCAGCAGATAGAAAAGCATGCATGTAGCATATATGACCAATGCAGAAGAGCATAAGGAGCAAACCAATTCAGGTGGCAGGGCCTTTGACTCCATGTATCCCTTTATTATGAGTATACTCTTCAACATTTCACAGATCAAAACCAAGACACATGAGGCCAAGCAACATCTGAGTGTGGTCAAGATAACAAAGGTTATTAATGAGAAAGAACACACAAGCTAGATGTTGCAGTAGTTTGCTTTTGCCCCAGTCAACTGGGAAGGGCAAAATTCCATTCCTCTCCTGTCCTCTCTAATGAGTTAACTGAGTACAAACCACTTCTGCACTGAACTCAATTTGCAGCAATGGAAGTAAGCTGAGGACTAAGGAGGAAGGTGGGAGATGAGAGAAGATGGAACATTTTAAAAGCAGCTGAAAAAGTGAGATGGCAAAAGATTGACTGCCAAATTGGACAATTGGAGGGTGTGTTTTGAGGGTGAAGTGCAAATTAAGCACATATCTGTAGAAGGGAAGGGGAAAGATCTATGAGAAAGAGACTGTTGTGTCTCTAGAAACACCATTTTCCAATCCAGTCGCTCTAAATGTATTGCTAAGTGTTCTTGCTTTTTCCCCTGTTCAGTAAACACAACTTAAAATCTGCTTCATTGTTTTCCAGTGTATAAGTCTTTATACTGCGTTGAGAAGGAAATGGATTCACATCCTCCTCTCTTCCGCACAGACACCAGCTGTAGAGAGGTGTGTTGTTGTTTTTCACACCACTAATCCAGTAATTTAGTAGTGTGCAGGAAGGGAATGGCAATCCATACAGGCAATACAACTGTAGAGCATCACAATAAAATCAGCATACAACTTCCAAAAAAATAATAAAAAGAGGCAACAAAATCAAGCCTTCGCTTTATTGCAGGCTGCTAAAAATCAAATCTCTATTAAAAGGCCTTGCCTTGTTTCTGACATATCGGAGCTCAAACTAGCCTCCAAGGAGAAGGAATTCCACAGGCTGGGAGCTACAGCTGAGTCTGCCTCCTTGCATGTCCTTCATTTTCTGACTTTGAAAAGAGAAGAATCCTCCAGGAAGGCATTTCCAGCTGCTCTGTCAGAACATACAAGAGGAGGCAGCCTTTGGGATACATAGGGCTGTGACTGTGTGGCAGGGCAAGCTGCCCATCACTGTCATTAACCATGATCTGCTGGGAGGTGATAATGTTCTAGGGGCAGGCATGGCAATAAAACAGAAACGAGCTTCTGATATTGACAAGAAGCACAAGATGTCAGATGGGTGGGGGAGAAGAATTTCCAAGGAATTTAAGCAAAGCCATTACAGACCAAAAATCTGTTCTTATGTGTTGGGAATAGGAGCAGGGAGAAAAGAGAATGGCTGTCACCTATAGGCTCTAAACCCCATGAAGACAGTAAAATTAACTGAGTGAAAGCTCTTTCGTCCCACTGTAAGTTAGTTCTCTGTATAACCTGGACAAAGGCTAACAAATACGTTCAACTAAATTAAGGGTAGATGGATGATTTATATGTGTTGTGGAAAGATCTGCTTGAATAGGCACCTTCTATCAAGACTTTAAGAACAAACTGACATTATTAATGGTGCAGTTGGTGGAAATACTATAGGGTCCTCAGTTGCTGAAGGCCCCTTGCTTTGGCTGAAATCACACATGTGGATGGATACCCTGGCTTCTTGTAGTGTATGCCAATACTGTCAAGAGAAAAACACTTCTGGGAAGGGCCTTGTACCAGCCCCATTTCCCAGCTTAGGTGTGACTGAAGAGGTCAGTGATGCTCTGGTGTTGCTGATTCTGGCCTCAGTCAGGCCAACTGGGACACAGGCAAAGGGAATGCCTGGAGCCATTCCACACCAGTAGTGTCACTAGGGGGGTGCGGGCTGCACTGGGTGACACCACTGAAGAGGGTTGATACCCAATGAGCCTCCCCACCTCCCTGCTGCATGCCCCTGCCCTCCAAAGCTCGACTTTCAAGCCTTGGAGGGCAGAGAGGGAAGGGGACCAGATTCCCCAGTCCCTGCCCTGCACAGCTGTACTTTAGAGTAAAGCAGAACAGAGCAGGGATGGGGACACGTGGGGCAGGGGGAAGGGGGAAGGGCCTCTTTTGGCTCTGCCCCAAAGCCCCATCCACGATAACACCCCCGTGTGGAATGCCACTGATACCCACTGACATTTCACAGGTGAAATCCAGGATATGTGTGGCCAAGCAACATCAGAGGGTCATCACGATGGCAAAAGGTATTAATGGGGAGAGAACACAAACCAGGCGAGGCTGAAGCAGTTTGCTTTTGCCTGAGCTTACTGGGAAGGACACAATTACACCCCTCCTCTCCTCTTTCTCTTGCTGAGTTACTTGAGCATAGTTGGCCCTCCATTTTTGTGGTGGGTGGATCTGTTCCGGACCCCCCCCTAGAAAAACGGAGAGTCACCGATATTCAAGCCCCATACGCTTGAATGGCGTGTGCCCATGGGGGCGCACCCCATTGATCTTAATGGTGGTCACTCTTCTGCAAATACTCAAAACCACAGATTTCAAGTCCGTGAGAATGGAGGGGTGACTGTACAAACCACTCATGCAGTTTGAACTCAGTTTGCAACAACTGAAGTAAAGTGAAGACAAAGGAGGGAAGTGGGAGGAGGAGTGAGAAACTAGGACATTTTAAAAGCAGGTGAAAAAGTGGAAGAACAGAAGACTAATCAGGACTGTGCTTGCAAAGTTGGGAAGGTTGGAGGGCATTCTCCCTCTGTCCAGTCTGACATGGACTGGATTAGGCTTCAGTGAGGGCTCCCCTTGGCCTGACAGTGCTACCCATCTTGACTCTCCACAGTACCAAGCCGTTGCTCCAAAAGAAAAGCACACACTGCTTTTGGGACTGCTTCAGGGCCCCAACCATTTCAATCTAGCCTTGTTTAAGACCTTTCCCAAACAGAATGTCAGCAGATGAAGTGCTATACTATTCAAGCTGAAAACAGTCAAAATATATGCTCCAAAAATCTCCCAGACTTTTCACTAAAGAAAGAAAAGAGTTGTGTGTGTGCACATGGGTGTAAGTGTTCACACTAACCAAATGGAGCTTTGACTGAAAGGCTCTCCTGACACCCGCAACCAGTTGCCATGGCTGTGGCCCTCAGAGGGAAAAGAAGCAATTGTCTTTCCACTAGGCTCAAATTCAGCATTATTATCTACTGAACATAATATCTATTGCTCTGTACTGAGCTGAATCAGAGCTAGGGAAATTTATGTTTTTGACTACAAGCCCCAGAATCCCCCAGCCAGCACAACAAATAGCCATATGGCTGCAGGATGTGGGGAGTCAAGGTCAAAAGCACATCTTTTACAAGCTCTAAACTAAAGTTGTGTGTGTGTGTGTGCCTTCTAGTTGCCTGTCGACTTATGGTGACCCCATGAATTTTCACACGGTTTTCTTCGGCAGGGAATTCTCAAAGATAAGTCTTGACAGTTTCTTCCTCTAAAATATAGCCCATAGCACTTGGCATTTGTTGTTGCTCTCCCATCCATGTACTAGTCAGAGCTGATCCTGTTTAGCTTCCAAGATCAGATGGGATCTGGTGCCTTTACAGTATTTAACTAAATTGTATTGCCAAGAATCCTGTGCCTAAGTACGTTTTCTGCCTCATCCATCCCATTCCCCTTCCTTTTGTGTCATGTCATTTGCACTGCAAACCTGCTGTTTTTTGAACTGTCAGTCTGACTCATTTCTGGTACTTATAAACTTCTGTTGGAACCTTGGAGATGTGAAGAGCAGAGTAAAAATATATTATGATTATTATTATTCAAAAACCAAACACTTCACTGTGATTTTCCTTAACACTCAAATGCCAATACTTACAGCCAGCTGAAATGAGTTCCTTCCAAGACAGAGGACATGCATTACTATTGAGAATGCCGTATGGAATAACCGTGCATATGTCTCTGCTGGGTATTATTTGTGATGCAATTAGTAATGAATGCAACTGTTCCCATTCCAAAGACAGCTATATTTCAAAATCACCAGGGGTTTACAGTTGGATATGCAATGAAGGTTTGCAATGATTGCTCCAAGCCCCACCTCACTTGCAACAGAGGTTTCTTTTCTATTCTCACTTATCTATAAATAAAATCTGTTCCCTCCCTTGCTGATTGTGTCTACATGGCCAGAATACTCCTGGAGCAGTTTGATTCTGGGGCTTGCCCTGACATCCTCTCATTACCTGGACACTCGCGTTGGCCGTCTGTTCACACATGCATCCTGTCATGCCACCTGTGGCTGATGCCACCACTAGAGAGACTACTAACTCACTCTAAACTCAGAACGAGACACGTAGCCTTGGTCACAGTGGTTCTAAACAGACACCTGGTGTTGCAACAAAGTGTTCTGGATTGCCCAGGAAGATCCAAAGCCAAAGATGAGGTTTTAACATTTGTTTCAAAGGGGTATATTGCAGGTTCGGTGCTGAACTGACCAAAAATTGTCTGGCCAGTTCACATCAGAACCAGGCCCTGGGTCCTGTGTTATCTGGACCCATCATGGTGGTAATGTGGGGAGGATGGGATTTTTTGGCTCCTTCCTTCCTCCTTCCTTCCTTCCTCTTCCTTTTTTGATACTGTTTTTAAAATCAGATTAGTTTATTTGCTACTCTCCTTCATTTTATTAACATTACCTGCCAATAAAAATTAAGACTTTTTAGAGTAGGAATGTTTTCAAACATATTTTACACAACTCTCAAGTGTTTCCCCTCCCCTTGAACTAATTTTATTCATTGCCACTGTAGTATGACTATGTTTTTATATTTTATTAATTCCCATGAGAGGATGTGTGTCAAAGCTAATGCAGATGAAGTAATTAGATTGAATTGGCTCCTTCCAGAAAGGGCGAAGCTACACCACGCTCTCTTAGCACTTGCTCAAGGTGAAGACAGAGAGACAGACAGACATATACACATTGAACATCTGTCCAAGATTAACTTCAGGTAGCAAATTCTTTCAGATATCACCCAATGTTTGGGCAAGCCACAACTCCACACCTGGAGTGTGAATATCCACCAGAGATCTACCAGTGACTGGACACATTTATATGACTGGGATTCTTCAAAAGCTATTTTGTGCATTTTTGTTGGCTCCATAAAGGTATCATTGTTTTGTAGATTTTGGATGTTATTGTACTTTGCTATATGGCCAGATATGTTTTCTGGATACGAAGATACCACAATTTAGCCACAATAGGGGGATCCTAAAGAGGCAGCCAATGGACAGGGACTTTATTATTTCAGGTTTTTACCTCCAACAACTTTTTTTTTTAAAAAAAATAGGATTTTTAGTCAAAAAAATGACCCAAAAAAACTGAGTTGAATTATTCACAGGTCAATGTAGGTATTGTATTTTAACTCTTATTATTATTATTATTAATAATAATAATAATAATAATAATAATAATAATTTATATCCAGCCCCTCAGCAGAGCAATCGGGGCGTCTTACAACATTACAATTTCCATTAAACAAAACATAAAATCCCAAATCCCACCCATCCTCCAAGAAGCAAGGGCTCTTCTTATTCTAGGCTGGGTGGTGCTGGGCTTAGTGTCTCTCCCCCAGATGACATCAGATGGTAATGGAGGGAGGGCTTGAAAAGGAATTTAAAAAGGAATCATCCCTTGGTGATTTAAAAAGGATTCATCCCTTGGTGAAAGACAAGAGCATAATCTGTCCTGGAAGCACTGACTCCCCTATACTCCCTCATGTATCCAGCCTTTAGTGTTGGCACAAACAGTTATGCCTTCTGGAATTTTTAAAGTTCTATGGCATTGTTTTCCATTACTTCATCGTTTAGAGCAGGGGCAGGCAACCTTTCTGAGACCTGGGCCGGTCTCCCGTAGCCCAGGTCTCGGCTGGGCTGAGGCGGGGGGGGGGGGGGGGGGGGGGGGGGGGGGAATGGTGGCGCGCGCACTCACACGCATGCGCCCTCCTCCGCCACACGTGACCCCCACAAATGGGTGTTTCCACAGTGCATGTCGCAGCTGCCATTTTGGAAGTCTAAATTGCGGCCACGACGTGTTTGCGCATGCGCAAGAGTACTGCGCATGCGCAAACGCGTCGTGACTGCCATTTTGATTTCCAAAATGGCAATCGCGACAATTGTGGCCGCAGAGCAGCAAAAACGTGCCGCGATGGTGGCGCGCGGTGGCGGCAACCTTCAGCCTGGGCCGGTAAGTCCAGGGACTGGGGCCTTAACCGGCCCCTGGGCTGTAGGTTGCAGGTCCCTGGCTTAGAGCCTTTCTTACATGTCCCTAAGTTTTACCCTTGACCTATCCATAGGTCATATCAAAATCCACAATTTTGGGCCCAAAACCTGTCCTTGACTTATAAATGAGGTTGATTTATAGTTGAGTATATAATGTACTAGAAAGTAAGTCTCAATGGACATAATGGAATTTAGTTTGTGGGTAAACCTGTGAAGGACTGTGCTATAAGACTCATGTTACTGCAAAAGTGATAGAACAGAGACGTGTAGATTTTTCTAGACCCTCCACAATACCTCTTCATCTGTAAAAATGAAGACAGAGATTTTGAGATGCACAGGATTTGATGGGAAGGTTAGGGTAAGGCAGGAGAAATGCCTGGATTTCTTTTTTCATTTGCACTGTATGCTCCCCAGTTTGATTTCTCACATTTACAAAGCAGTCCACATAACTGAATGAGAGTCCGCATGTTATTTCTTCTGTTCTGCCTTGCGGTTTGTGAAGATAATCAAAGCCAATTTAGAACACCATTACTGAAGAAAGCCATGGCTATCAGCCCTGGACACAACTACTCCAAGATCAGAGAGGGATAGATTGGAATGGTTGTGACGCTGGCAGGGTAGTAGTTGGAAGAAAGTCTATTTAGCAAATTACTGGGGAAAGGATGGAAGTCAGCTCTGGAAATAAACAAGGTGCAAAATGGATTGATTGCAAATTAGTGGCAAAGGAGAAGATGAATGGATTACAAATGGGAAGAACAGCTTCAGGAGCAAACTGACGGAAGCTGCTGCAAGTCAGGCTCAGCACTAGGACTATCCCTAATCAGATTGGGAAGGAACAACATAGTTATATCCAGTGGCCACAGAATACTATTTTTACCAACCATTCAGGGGTAGCTGTGTTGGCCATTTAGCAAATCAAACAAAAATCCATCAGTGATATCTTTATTGACCAACTAAAATGCACAATATATTTGTTGCAAACTTTCAAAGCTCCATGGGCTTCTTCATCAGGCAAGATATTGCAAACCAACCAAACCAAACCAAACCAGATTCCCTGATGATATGCAAGTGAATTTTAAATTTCCTGGACTTGGAAAATCACCCTATAGCCACATGGCCAGAAAGAGGAGGAACCTGCCTGCAAAAGATATCCTCCCCACCATATATCATCTTAACTAAAGACTGAAGCAACATGTAGGCATCTGACTGACATCTCCAATTGTTTTTCTCCTGTTTGGTTTGTAACATCTTGCCTGACGAAGAAGCCCATGGAGCTTCAAAAGCTTGCAACAAATATATTGTGCATTTTTGTTGGCCAATAAAGGTATCACTGATGGATTTTTGTTTTCATCAACTGTGTAATGTGTGCCTGGTACAAACCATCCTTGTTCTGTGTGTCTGTTTTAAACTTTACTCAACTTTTCAAATGTGTATACATTTAAATAAATTAAAGTATGCAAATATGTAATGAGTATTAAGGCTGCTGCTAATTTACATCTTTCCTGGCATGTAATTAGTCAGAATTAGCATAACATTTGGATGAACAGAGCATATGCCAAAGTGCTATGTTCCATTTAGTGTACAATATTCTGATGTGGAAAAAAATTGGTTCATTTCTTAACCATTCTTAGAACATAATGACTTAGAAAAGATGAGAATTGGGAGCAAAAGGGAAATGAAGACCTTGCTATTACTACATCCTGCTATGTTTCTTTCACTTAGAATTTGTTCTGCATTCATATTTCTTTACATGGATGTCTTTGACTATGAGGCCCAGAAATTTAAGTAGGTTTAAAACGAAAGTCAGGATTTTTAGAACTACAGTTGCCCCTCTGTTTTTGCGGACTTGTGAGTGGCAAATGGAGGAGATTAAAATGGGGTGCGCACCATCATTCAAGGGGGCTTGAATATTGGCATTATTCCATTTTCACATGGGGTGGTGGTGTCTGGAATGGATGCCCCACGAAAATGAAGGGGCAGCTGTACAGCCTAAAGACCACAGAAAATTCCTCATGGACATGCCCAATTTACAGAATTGGACTGTAGCAGACCACTTTTTAATCTGTCTCCCTTGTAGTAAGTGCAATGGCTGGGCTCACAGTAGTAAGAATTCTTGAGAATCCTGGCTTTCTATGAAATCTTGAGAATCCTGGTTTCTTGATCACTACTCCCACTAGAAGCAAACCATGGACTGTTAACTGTGATATCCCAAGCCAGAAATCTGGCTTGTTTCTCCACTGACTAGTCAGATGAATAACCCATATTTTGCTCTTGATTCATTTCTCAGATTTGTCCAGCAAGAGAGAAACAAATCAGATTTCCAGGCTTATATGTCATAAACATTGATGGGAGTTTTGTGGTACAGGGTGTACCAATCCAACGCACTGCCCACACCAATCTGGTATTCTGGTTTACTGTGATATCCTAATACACCCAATATCTCAACAATGCCATATTACCTTAAACACTGGACTTTCCTGTTTCTGAATGGAATAGATCCTGTTTCATATTTCCACCTAGGGAACCTCCACCTGGGAAGGCTTCTCGGTTTTTATACATGTATTGTCAAGGGCAAAACTACTTTGTAAATACACATGTTTACACTGGCAGAGAACATGCTCAGGGTGAAAAGCTGTCTGATCTCAGCTGTATGCCACAAACCATCAGATTAAGTAGAGGTCTCCCTAAAAAGGATGCGATTGTTTGGATTGTTTCTCATTTGGGAGAAATGGGAGTAGAAAACTCTTTCTTTTGTTGAGGGGGGTGGAATATAGCCTAGTAAATTTTACCAAGAAATCCCAGAATCTTAGAACAATAGCTGAATTCTGGATGGAGAATGGCATGTTTGCTTCAGGGCAGTTCAAGAGAGGGCATCCCTTGTCATGTTCCACTTTCTTTTGTGCACTGCTGGCAAAAGACAGAACCAAATGAGCTCAGCAGAAAGAGAACACTTAGATATAACATAATCAGAACTCCTATTTGGTTACAAGGAAAAGCAAGGACTATTAAAGCAGACAACAGCACTGAGGATTTTGGGTAGGATGAAGCAGAGGACAGCTGGGGAAGAGCATAAGTGGCAGAAAATTAGAGGAGTTAAGTCAAAATGATAGGTTCACCTTAGGGTCACCATAAGTCTGAAATGACTTGAAGGTAGACAAAAACAACAGCAATGTCAGAATCAGTAGTGTGATTAAGGGCCCTTTCGCATTATACAATTATAGAACTATGATTCCACTTTAGCTGCCATGGCTGCATCCTATTTAATCCTAGGATTGACAGCCCAGTCATAGAATCATAGAATTATAGAGTTGAAAGAGACCACAAGGGCCACCCAGTCCAACCCCCTGCCATGCAGGAAATCACAATCAAACCATCCCTGATCAGAGGCACTCTGGTTGAGAATTTCAAGTACTCTCCCTAAAATGAAAATTCCAGGATGCCATAGGATGTTGCCATGACAGTTAAAGTGGAATCATAGTGTTGTAACTGTACAATGTGAAAGGACCCTAAATAAGTTCTAGATACTGGACTTAAGAATGTTATGGGGCTTCTGTCTCTAGATCAGTGGTTCCCAACATTTGGTCCTCTCGATGATTTGGACTTCAGCTCGCATAATTCCTGTTGGCTAGGTTGACTGAGGCTTCTGGGAGCTGAAGTCCAAAACAATGGAGGACCAACGTTTGGGAGCCACTGATCTAGATGATGCATATAATGTCACTTACTTCAGAATGCAGTAAGACAGCCCTGTTGCATTGGTGACCCTCCTGCTCATTTTACCACATGGAGCTGATACCCCAAAGTCCTGTCCTGACAGATCCAATGGTCAAAATGGAAAAGTAGCAAAGGCACCAGTATACCATCTGTAAAAATCTTGATCAGCCCTGGAAAGAACTATTTTCCCCTGGAAAACGTAAACTTGAAAAGTGATTTAGAAAGAGCTGAAATCAAAAGGGAATCCTATGCACCTTAAGCAGCCTTCTTGCTCAACAGCAAAGTCCCTTGTATAAGCATAACATTTCATCTCACACTGCTAGGCAAGTCTTATTTTTGCTTATGCACCTGTGTAAAGTGTTGCTGCTTGTTTTAAAACATTCATGGTTCACAAACTGGATAGTGTCCACTGCATTCCAATTTTTACATGCCAAACCTTGGGTCTCAGGGTACTTCAGAGAATCTGTTATTACTTTGTGCTCTACAAGGCCTGAGCCAAGCAATTCACTCCATTATGTACAAACCTAATACTTTTTTTTTTATCCTGAAGCAAAATCCTTGATTTTCCACTGGGAATGGTGAGGCTGAAGCCGTCATTTCCCTCCTCTCTCTCAACATAATTGTCATACTTCTCCTTTCACTCTGGTTTGGTTGAAGTCTTCCTGGCTTAGGAAGACTCATCCTCTGTTTCTTTTTCAGGCTATTCTATACTAAAAAATACGAGATGCTAATGTTTGTCTGAGTTCTGCCTTGACATCTTGGTTTATGTCAGCCCCAGCTTGCCCTATCCAAGGCAGTATGATCGACAGTACGGGTGGGCACAAGGAAATGTGGTTGTTTCATGAAGCAAGGAAAGATTCATCAGCTCTCCATCAGTTTTATACTTTGGCCCTCAGGTCACTTCTGCAGGCACGATCCATAGCAGTGTGGCAATGACATGAGCTTGTCATCCCAGTGGAACAGCTTGCTGAATTATATGTATAAACATTAATCTGCATCAGTCACACAACTAGGGAGGAGGTAAAATACCCTGTTTCCAAGGGAGGATGTGTGTGCATCCTTATGTGTACATCTAAACTGGGGGGGGGGGAATGCAGTTTGACATGTCCTTAACTGCCGTGGCTCCATCCTATAGTATCCTGGGATTGGCATTTTGTGAGGCACCAGAATGCCTTGGCAGAGACAGTTAAAGACTTAGTAAAACTACAAATCCCAGGATTCCATAGGATGGAGCTACAGCACTTA
>CM034703.1:187656113-187668151 GCA_020142125.1 Phrynosoma platyrhinos
AGAGAGGGGGCGAAAGAGAGGGAAGAAGGGAGTGAGCTAGAGGGGTGGACCTAAGGGTTCTCCTCCTCCTCCTATTGGCGGGGATTGACTGTCGGGGCCCCTGCCTTGGCCTCCTCCCTCCCTCTCCAGCTAAAGCGCCCAGGCTGGCACTCGGAGGTGGCCAGAGGAAGCGGGCATGGGAGACACGCTCCCGAGGCTGCCTCTGCCTCCTCCTCCTCCTCGCCTCCTCCTCCTCCTCTCGGCTGCCACTGCACAGAAGACGCAGCAGCAGGGCGGCCCAGTACCATTTGTTCTGCAGACCGGTTCCGGGCCGCGGACCGGAGGTTGGGGACCACTGCCTTAGGGATCCCTTCAAATAAAACCCTTGTTTGCTTACCAGAAGCAGCAATTGGAGTTATACAGGCTGATGAAGTAGGGTAAGACTGAAACTATCTGCATCTTTTCCTTTTACTCTATTCAATTCAACTCAGCTCTGATTTGGTCTGCAAACGGACTAGGCTTTCCAGTCCAATTAGCAACACTGATCCAGAAGAGGGTCAATTTATATCTCAGTGGGACTGTGACAGAGAGCCAGCATGGTTCAGTGATTTGAGTGTTGGACTAGGATTCAGAAGACCAGGGTTCAAATCCCCACTTGGCCACAGAAACCCAGTGGATGGCCTTGGGCAACTCATGCTCTCTCAGCCTCAGAGGAAGGGAAGGGCAATTCCACTCTAAACAAATATTGCCCCCCCCCAAAAAAAAACATGTGATAGGTTCACTTTAGGATCACCACCACCAACAAGGGGCTGGGACACTTCACTGATTAGCTTAAACCCTAAAGGGCAATTGCAGGCCCATTTTTCACAGACAGAACAATTGGGCTTTACTTTTTGCCTTCTGTTTGGGCTCACAGAAATTCTAGAACCTTACTTTTTTTGTTGAAAAAAAAATGAAACCTTAGAATACAGGCCAGCTAATGGTGCAAACCATTAGGTGGAGGGTACTGGGTAGAATGCCTACTGACTGGATAAAATCTGGCCAAATCAGATGTATAGCAATGCTAAGAAATGGGAGCTCCCCAGAAAACATACAACTCTGATTTGGATTTGTTCTGAAACCCAAATGTTTCAAATGAAGACAGATCACGTGAAAGAAGGAGTGTGGGGAAAGACGTGAATTCAAGTCTAATTTCATCCAGTGGTTCACAACATCTCCAGGCATTCAATAACATAAGCCACTTCTGGAAATTAGCCACTTCTAGAAAGAGGACTGCATGCTAGTGGCAAGGAATTTGAAACAATGCAATAGAATGAAAAACTTTAAAGGAATTGCATTCTTATTTCAAGCATCATAATTGTCCCAGCAACGGGTTTAATCCAACTGCTAATCAAACTAGAGCTAAACAATTGAGTCAACGGGACTCGTGCATGTATGGATTGGCCATTCAGTGATGTATGCAGTGGAGTGTATTCTAGGAAGAACTAGCAATCATATTTAGGAAAGGGGATGGTGTGGCTCTTGGCATATGAACAACTGGACTGGGCTAGATCGGACCCGATCCAGCTGTCCACCTGCAAAATGAACCCAAGATCACTCTAGGGTTTCAGGGAAACACTGGAGATTTCCTGACTTTGCTTGTTTTGGAGCAAAGTCAGGATAAAGGAAAACAAAAACAAAAACAGATTCTCCCTGAAAGTAGACAAACATTGTGAAGACTGTCAGCACCAGCTTCAGGGTGAGTGTGGCATTTTTCACCAGTGTAGACAGGCCCCAAAAGAGAACATCTTTCTTGGCATTTCTAGGTCCTCCAATGCAACTCTATGGTCAACCTCTGCCAAAAGTATACCACAGAAGTTGGAGAATCCTAAAAATGCCTAGAGAGAACTTATTTTTTGGATGTGGATAAATGAAACCACAGGTACTGGTCCTGCAGATACAGGGATCATACTGTACACTGTTCCATATGCTGAACTGCCCTTTCTTACTAGCCCCACATCTACCAGGCTTCCCTACCTCTTTGTTTATAGGCATTATTGGATACAGTTTGTATTTGCTATTCACTTGCCTTCTGGGGTATGACATAGCTTATGCTCATGCCTGGCAGACAGCTCCAGTCTCACTTTTAGTGCCACCTCCTCTGCCCTCTCCCTTGGCCCTGCCCTCACTGCTGCAAATAACACAGCAGAGTGATTCCATTAGCTTCTCCCAGAGAAACTGGCAAAGAAGAAGTCAGATTTCATGGTCCTTTAATTAACCCCGGGCAAGGATGAAATGAAGGCTGCAGAGAGGCAGAAGGCTCTCTGCTCATTGAGGGGGCTCACTATTAAGGCTATGGGGGTGCATCTGTAGCTGCCAAGCTCAAAAGAGGGAGGGGGTGTCAACCAGTTTTGGGGTGGTAGTGGTCTGGGAAAAAGGGAAAATAGAAAGACATTTATCTCCCCCTCCTCACATACACTACTTTCCACTCCATTTTCTCTTTGGCTAAGTCTGTAATTTCTGTCATTTTTGTCAGCAGTAACCCATCGTAATTAAAGGAGAGAATAAAACATGCACCAATTAGCTGTGCAGTCAGCACTGTAATGGAGCCACTTCTCAGTGAGGCACGGCTACTCTCTGACAAACCCACAGCAAAACTACCAGGTTATCAGGGCAACCACTACTACTAAAATGATGCAGTGGAGCCCCCTCTTGGGTACATCACTACAGATGTTTAACAGCCACATACACACTCATGTAGCAGCCATGCAGAGTGGTTAAGCAGAGGAAAACTAATTCATACATCCCATGTGTGTTGGTTGGTCCATTCATCATGTTGTTTCCATTCAGGCCAATTTATTTATTTGCTCAGTCTGTGCCCCTGGTAGAGTGCTCTTGGCTACCTGCATGGCATGGACTTGCCAGGATCTATGGCGACTGAGCACAAATGGTCAAATAAGGCACCACACCAATGTCAGAATCCATATACATGGTTCTGTCATCTTGGCATGATGATATGATTATATTAAGGGATGAAGATATGAGGGCATGGTGATATGGTGAAATAAAGCTGTATAGTAGGTGGCCAATTGAGAAGGGGATATCAATTATGTTAAATCTAGGCCAGGGAAACAAATGGGAGGGGCAGGTGGCCAGTGGCAGAAAGGAGCTGGAGTTTTATGACATCAATATTCCTGCCATGGATCTGAGCTGTAAAACAGGGACAATCTTTTTTCTGAAGGGAGGCTAAAAAATAATACAGGAGGGGAAGGAAGGAATCATGATGGCCCCTTTGATCTGGATCAAAGGGGAGTGATCGGGGTTGGAGCATGGGAATGCATTTATGTTTGTTCGAAGGGGAACTTCTTTAATTCTGACACTGAACTCGGGATGTGGAATTTTCTGTCTTGATATCCAGAATAAAGCTTTAGTTTCTACTACACTATGATGCTGTCTTGGTTATTAGGAACTGGTTCTTCCAATCATGACAACTACAACACACACACTTACAATACTTCTGTCTTCCAACACAAGGAGGATTTATATCAGAATGACACTTTCAGAATTCCCAGTGTTTGCTGCCTGAAAGTTCTATTTATTTATTACCTCTTCCAAAGAGGGTCTGAGTAGTGGTGGTGGGTAGGCATTTTAAAAAGGCCAGACCCTGTATCTTAGCTGAGACCATTCCCTAGGGAAGTTCTAAAGTTATTATCTACCTCTAGTAGTTCAAACTTAAGTGACTTAAAGCAAAGAAGCTTCTAATCAGCAAATAAATACTATAACATTCTGGAAACTATGCTTCAAAAGATACAGTTGCACAGATGAAGAATATTTGTTTAGTTATGGTTGAGTAGAAATAAAAATTTGTGATGGAACAGGAACTTTTCTGAATTATTTGGCTTATTCTTCTAACTGGAAATGATGATGGAAATATAAGTACAATTGCAGGTTGGGCCAGTTTCTGAAAGATGCAGTAGTCTAGATCAGTGACTCCACACCTTTGGTCATCCAGATGTTTTGGAGTTCAACTCCCATAATTCCTGACTCATGGACCTCAATGCCTCTAAATACTGTACTGAATAATTTCTGACAAGTTGTCTGGGGCTTCTGGGAGCTGAAGTCCAAAACAAATGGAGGATCAAAGTTGGGAACCACTGGTCTAGACCATTATGAACACAGGCTTTCAACCCTACTGCCACCAGGATTAAAGACTGGTTGGATACACTTAGTGCTCTGTCAACATGAGCTCTCATCTTTATTAAAGGCCTAAGCAGACTGCCAGAAATAGTGTACATTAAATTGAGGCACTGCCCTGGCTCAGTGCTAGGGAATCATGAGAATTGTATTTTTTTCTGAGACATTGAGCCTTCTCTGTCAGAGAGCTCTGGTGCCACAATAAATTACAGTTCCCATGATTCTCTAGCACTGAGCCAGGGCAGTGCCTCAATTTAATGTGCACTATTTCTGGCAGTCTGCTTAGGCCCTAAGAGATCCAAATGGGGTGGAAAGGAGTCACTTTGGTTGGCAACTTGCCCCAAATGGTTTGTAATGTGGTTTGTGTAACTTTTAATTTGATTTCGGAACACCCAAGATCCTTTTCAACTCTTTGAAATGACAGTGCCATCTGCTCTGCAATCACGGTGGAGAAGCAGCACAGATGCAAGAAAACAGTATTCCTTAATTGGCTGATTGATCATATAATTGTTAGGCCACATCAATGTCTCCAGTGTCAGCCATTTCAATGCTCCCTGTTCCTCCTTCTGCTATGTCCCACAAACAAATATTAGACCAGAGACCTTCAACATTTGGAAAATCTTCCCAGTGGACAATATTCTCACAGGACAATATTTGCAACCTGATGTAATACATGGACCACTGTTGTTCATGTGTGCCTTCAAATCATTTCCGGCTTTTGATGACCCTAAGGCAATCCTATCCAAGATTTTCTGGGGCTGAGAGTGTGTGTCTCTCAGCCCCAGAAAATCAAGGTCACTAGTGGGTTTTCATGACAGAGCAGGTAATTGATCCCTGATTTCTGGAGTTGTAGTCAGCTGCTCAAACCGCTCTATACCACACTAGCTCTCTGATGGACTACTTCTATCAGCCAAATCAGGGTAACTTTTCTAAACATGGATTTCTTTGGAGATAATCCATTGGAAATAATATTTTCTAAAGAGCATCTTTTCCAAATTGGGGTGGATCCAGACTATCTGTGAGCTTCCTTTGGCTGAGTGCTGATCTTGGTAATGACAGGGAGCACCCCCATCCGCCCTGATACCTCACTTTACACTACCGTAGTTACCAAATGGGTGGGTGTGGAAATGGAGAAGGCCCTATCCATCCCAGGAACAACCCTGACCTACCAAAGTATGGGGCACATTCACAGCATATCAAAGAACAGAGGAATCTTGTTAGCTGGGTTGAAGCATGAGGTGACCTCTATCAGGGATGATCAGCTACAAGTCCATGAACCAAGACTTTACACAGACATTTCTCTGAATTTATACATGCTTCTTGTGAGATATGTTGGAGCCAATGGGAACAAACAAGCAACCCTGATGGTGACTAGAGCAGGCTTTCCCTTAGAACAGATAGATTAGTGCAAACATAGTAAGTTTGGTGAATGGGGCTACATGATCCCAATGTCACACTCCATTAACACACAACTCCTTTCATCCCCATTCTTGCCATGTTCTGCACGGCTTCTTAAATGGGAGCTTTTGCAGATGAGTGCATGATTGAAAAGTCTACATAAATTCAGGTCCAAACTGTTTGTTCACAGTATATTTATTTATTTATCTATCTTTTTATAAAGCAGCTTTTTCCCAGAGTGGGATCCAAGGCAGCTCACAGAAGGAAATCAATTAATTGATTTCAATTTTAAAAACTATTAAAATAGCCACAATTAACACAATATAAAATTATTTAAAACATGCAAGAGTTAAAAATTAATAAAACACACACGCCAATTAAAAAAAACCTCCCTAGTGTGGTTACATGTTAAAAGCCTGCTGAAACAAAAAGGGTTTTGTCTGCCAGTGAAAGGAGAGCAAGAAGAGGGCCAGCCTAGTCTCCCGTGGAAGGCAGTGCCAGAGGGTGGGAGCAGCCACTGAGAAGACACTACCTCATGTCCTCACCAGGTGAGACTGTGATGCTGCTGGGACTGAGAGAAAGTCAGACTCTGGCAGGTTTGTATGGGGATGTATGGTCTTTCAGACAGTATGGATCTAGGCCATAGAACTAGAACATGAAGACAACAGAGGTGAAAGGAATGGTGCAACTCAGCATGTGCACATGCTAAACATGCAGTCTGCTCCCTCTTTACCATACCCATCCTATTTACATGAGTAATGTGTGAATCTGGCTAGAAAATAAGAAAGAGAGAAAAAAACCTCTTGTTTTAGAAATCTCTTGTAATTCAAAGGAAAGGTGCCACCTTATGTGCTATGATCATCACTCTCTCACAGACTACAGGTTCCAGGTTTTCTGTTGGCATGCACATGGTAAAGGAAAGGCAATGTAGTGTGTGGACTGACTAGCAGCAACAGCAGCAGGAGGGAGGAAAATGTACAATATTCAGAGGCATTGAGATCCTTGAGCTAGTGGGAGGGAGTTTGTCTTATAGAGATAATGTATACATTCCTGCAGTCTTATGAGAAAGTAAATTATTCAAGTTTCAGCAGCTAAGAGCATATGTTAAAATTAATAGTAGATCCCAGGGACTGGCAATAGCACCTACAAGGGTGAGGAATCTCTTTCAATGCAAGGGGTCAACTTGCTTTCTGAGAGGGTCTAAGTCCAAGGATGGATGTATCCAAAGGCAAACTAGAAGGACCAAAAATATGTACATATTTTAGCTTAAAGCTAGGTAACTAAATCTTAAGGACAGGAATTTCAATAGGGAAAGAAGACCCCTGTTCAAAAAAGAAAGGCAAACCACCAAACAATGGTGTCATCGAGGTGTAGTTCACTAGGGCAGAGCTGGATTGGGATCCCAGGAGGCCTGATTTAGGCTCAGGACTATAGATTCAAAATGCCTGGCCTTAAAGGTACCTGTCACTCATGTGTCATTAATATACATATATGCCATACTACCACGTCTGGTTATAAATGCACTCAGAATAGTAAGAAGCTTAAGGAAAGAAGACTAAAGAGCAAAAGCATACCAACCCTCCACTTTCTCAATGAATGAGTTTCTCCCTAGCAGTTCCCACTATCTCTGGAAAGGATTGCAATCTGCATATGTGCAGATATGTTTGTAAGTGTAACACAGATGGGAGGGTGCAGGTGTGGTTCACCAGGTGCTGCTGAAATGCAACACCCCTTCTCGCTATGTTGACAAGGACTGCAGGAAATGTTCCCCAACCATGGTGTAGAGTGTGTGTGGTATCTCCTTGCTAGAAGTGTCACTGAGATAGTTTGGGGATTCTGTTGGTATACCGGCTACCCCGTTGCTCAACAGACTCCCTAACCGAGCTGACTGCCCTGGCTTCTGAGTTGCTGTTGGAATCTCCCAGACTATTGGTCTAGGCGATTTCAACATTCCTCTCAAAACCAGCTTGCAATATTTAACTGGCACAGTTCGGGAGTTCATGGATACCATGACAAACATGGGCCTATCCCAATTGGTTGATGGGCCCACACATTGTGTGGGTCATACCCTTGATGCAGTTTTTAGTACAGAACAGGAATATCCATGGGCGGAGGTTACAAAAATCTCTGCATTGTCATGGACGGACCATTTCCTGGTCAAGATGGAGCTAAGAGCCACTGTCTGCCCCCCCCCCCGGAGGTGGTGGACCCATTACAATGGTCCGCCCTCGAAGGCTAATGGAACAAATCGGTTTCCAGACAGCCTGAGAGGGTTTAATGGTTGGTAATGCTGGTGATTCTGTCGAAACCTTGGTGGATACTTGGAACATCGATCTCACCAAGGCTATAGACACAATGACTCCCAGACGTCCTTTCCGGCCCGCTTCAAACTGTAAGCCCTGGTATACAGAGGAGCTTAGGAGGATGAAGCGAGCCGGACAATGACTAGAGTGTGAACGGCGTAGGACTCGACTCTTATCCGACAGAACTTGCCTTAGGAAACATCTTGATTCCTATCAGGAGGCTTTACGCCCAGTGCAAAAATCTTTCTGTTCTGCACGTATCGCGTCTGCACAGTCCCACCTGGCAGAGCTGTTTAGGGTGGTAGGGGAGCTGACAAAGGTTCCTCCTGCGCCAAATCCCCTACTTAACCCAACGACAGCCTACTGTGAGGCATTTAACATCCACTTTGCAGATAAAATCTCTTGGATAAGAACCGACGGACGCCAAAGTTTTGGCAGAATCTGTAGACGAGGTATCCAACAACTCTGTTGATGGCAATTTACTGGATCATTTTCAATCTGTGAGGACTGATGACGTGGACAAGCTCCTTGGAAGGGTAAGGAAGACGACTTGCCTCCTCGATCCATGTCCATTTTGGCTCGTCATCCAAGGGGGGGACGCGTTGAAAGTGTTCCTTCGGGACACGATCAATGCATCCTTCAGGGAGGGTATTGTACCATCTTGTTTGAAGGAGGCGGCGGTTAGGCCACTCCTGAAAAAAACCTCCCTGGACCCCCAGGATAGAAACAATTATAGACCACTATCCTTGCTCCCTTTTTTGAGCAAGGTGATCAAGAGGGCAGTTGCTTCTCAACTCCAAGCATTCTTGGATGAAACCGATTGTCTTGATCCATTTCAAACTGGCTTCAGGACAGGATATGGAGTGGAGACTGCCATGGTTGCTCTGACCAATGACCTCTGCCTGGGCATCGATAGGGGTAGTGTGACCCTGTTGGTGCTCTTGGATCTCTCAGCGGCCTTTGACACTATAGATCATGCCATCCTCTTGGATCGCCTGAGAGAGTTAGGAATTGGAGGCACTGCTCTGCAGTGGTTCCATCTCGGGCAGATCCCAGAGGGTGAGAATCAGGTATAGTTGCTCTTCTAAAATAGAGCTTAATTATGGCACCCCTCAGGGCGCCATCCTATCCCCGATGCTATTCAACATTTATATGAAGTTGCTAGATGAGGTCATTTGGAGGCATGGAGCGCAGTGTCATCAGTATGCTGATGACACCCAGATATATTTCTCCATGACCAGATCATCGGCTCAGACTTCAGATGGCGTATCTCCTCTCAATGACTGTCTCAGAGCGGTGATGGATTGGATGAGGAAAAACAGATTGAAGTTGAATCCAGACAAAACGGAGGTACTACCAGTCACGGGCCCAAAGCCAGGTTTGGGAATACAGTTTCCAGTCCTGGCTGGAGTCACACTTTCCTCTAAGGACTGTGTTCGCAGTCTGGGGGTGCTCTTAGATTCATCACTTCCCCTGACTAGTCAGGTGAATGTGGCGGTCAAGAGTGCCTGCTATCAACTTCGACTGATACGACAGCTGCGCCCTTACCTGGATATGAGGGATCTGGAAACTGTCATACATGCTTTGGTAACCTCATGCCTGGATTACTGCTCTACATGGGGCTACCCTTGTGCCTAACCCGGAAACTGCAACTCGTGCAAAACATGGCAGCCAGATTAATTACAAGAACATCAAGGAGGGAACACATAACACCAGTGCTGAAATCCTTCCACTGGCTGCCAATTAGTTTCCATGCACAGTACAAGGTGTTGGTTTTAACCTTTAAAGCCCTACATAGCTTGGGTCCATCTTATCTCAGGGACCGCCTCCCCCCCGTATGACCCACCCGTGCCCTTCGGTCCTCTGGGAGGAACCTGCTAAAGCCCATGAAGACTAGGCTGGCACAGACCTCCCAGAGGACTTTTCCCGTGACCGCTCCCAAGCTATGGAACGGCCTGCCGGATGAGATCCGTCTTATCACCACACTGGTGCTTTTAAGAAAGCAGTAAAGACAGATCTCTTCCATCAGGCCTTCCCGGAACAACCTCCCGGTCATGAGGAACCCTGCTACCTGCCTTGAGTCCCCTATAACTGTTGTATGCTGCCCATTGGTTTTTTTGTTTTGTTTGTTTTTATGCATAACGTATTTTAATTCCATGTCAGTTTAAACTAGTTTTAAGGGGTGGGAAGGTTAGGGAAATAGGGATTGGTTGTTTTAATTTGTTTTCTGTTTTTAATTATGCTGTAACCCATCCCGATTGCCGCGCAGAGGGGCGGGCTAGAAATAACAAATTATTATTATTAATTATTATGAGGCTGTTGTGTCTCTATATTGTAGTCTATGGCTTTCTTCCAGATCTCAACATGAAGTCAATTAAAACAGACTGCCACTCACTGATCCAGTGGTTGGGTTCACACTAATGCAGAATCTGCTTCATCACCAGGCAGGGGTGAAGAAGGCTGTTGGATGAACACTTGGCAGTTTTGACACACAACCACAACCAGGGTATGACATGGCAGCTGTGAATCACCAGCAGGGCTCACACAACTATCACCAGCAGGGCTCACACAACTAACTCTGATAAGAGGAACATAATAAGTTTTTTTTTGGGGGGGGGAAGATTTTTTTTAAATTGTAAATTACATTTTACATGGACTGAATATACTTGAATGCAAACGTCAGTAACAAAAACAGCATTCTTTCTCTTTAGTCTAAGAAGAAGAAGAATGGGAATGTATATCAAAGAGGACAGGCTGTTTCAGTACCACAGTGCTGACTCTTCTGGATAACACTCTGGAAACTTCTGCCCATTCCTAGCCTTTCCTGCATACACAGACCAGACTACCATTCAGACAACATTTGTAGCAGGCACAAGAAGGTTTGACCTTAGCATGCCTTGTATGGCCAGTTGCCACTCTGCAGACCAGAACTGGCTGTATTGCAGCAACACTGCTGTGTACACAGTCACAGTCTAAATGATAAAGCCTCATTATCCTTTCACAGCTGTTCCCTTCACTTGCACAACAAGGCTACTGCCCGAGGCAACCATTCTGTTCATGCCTGGGAAAATGGAAGCAGAAAAGCTGCTAAAGATTGTGAGGTGGGGGGGGGGGGGAAGGAAGAGGAGGCGATTATCTTGGGCAAAAGATGGAACACGGAGAAGACTGGGGAAAAGCCAGTAGGGTGAGTTTCATTATACTTTGGCTGCATGGCACTGTGCAAAAGCACAACTGGTATGATAATAGTTAAAAAGCAGGGAAGAAGTATAGGGTCTATTGGATATATAAACACAAGGACTGGCATCCTGTTGATTAGACCGGATTAGAGTAGACCTATTCAATCAATTGTTAAATGGAGACTCAAGATGTAGGTAAATCTCACTGATAGAATGCATCTACTCTAGTCAGAACTGAGAACACAATTTAGGGCAAGCACTGTCAGTGTAAACAAGGACAGTCAGGCGTGATATGAAAGAGGGACAAGCAGAAAAGAAAAATAGGAGCTAAATGACAGATACATAGAGAGCAGCATGTGGAAAGATAAGGGCGAAGTTATAGCTTATTCATTTGCTGTTGTTATATGTCTTCAAGTCATTTCTGACTTACGACAACCTTAAGAGCAAACTATCACAGGGGTTTACTTGGCTAGATTTGTTCAGAGGAAGTTTGTTATTGCTTTCCTCTAAGGCTGAGAACATGTGACTGCCCAAAGTCACCCAATGGGTTTCAATGGCCAAGTGGGAATTTGAACCCTAGTTTCTAGTCATAATCCAGTGCTCAAACCACTTTACCATGCTGGCTCTCTAAGGTGTAACTTGAAGGCAGTCTGATCCTGAGGAAAAAGCAGTTGTGAGGTACTGAACCAGAAAGGCTGGTTTCCCACCAGGCAGCTACTATTTTGCCCTCTGAAGGTGCTGTTTGCAGGATACAACACATTTGTGGGTCAAGGACCAGTCAGCGAGAAGGAAGAGGTGGTATATTTTGGCCAGAGACTACTGTAAGGCCTCCCTCCAGATCAGGAGGTTTCAGATTGGGGTCCCAAAGCTGCCCTGAAAAAAGTATAACGCGCATTTCAGCCCTAGTAGAGGAGAAACAGAGGCCTCGTTCCCACTATGATTTAAAACAAATTGCTGATCGGGTTATACCGTATTTTCCGGCGTATAAGACGACTGGGCGTATAAGACG
>CM034703.1:187674989-187686548 GCA_020142125.1 Phrynosoma platyrhinos
CCCGCAGCTGCCACGGAGGGGCTTCCCTGGGCCTTCTAAAGGCCCCCCCTGCCCCTGTGGTGGGCAAATTTGCCTGCAACAGCAGCAAAGGGGCCTTTCCAAGGCCCAGGGAAGTGGCAGCGGCAGGCAAATTCACATGGCGCAGCTGCTGTGGGGCCTTCCCAAATGGTGCCTGTGTCGTGCGCGATGCAGACATCATTTGGGAAGGCCCCCCACTCGCGGCTGCCATTTTGTTTGCCAAAATGGTGGCTGTGAGTCATTTGCACATGTGCAGGAGTACTGCGCATGCACAAACGACTTGCGGTTGCCATTTTGGCAAACAAAATGGTGGGCGCGATGCTTACAGCAGCGGGAGCGTGTGGTGGCGGGGGGTGGCGGCGGCGGCGGCAGGGGTCGGTGGGGGCCAGTTGGTCTGATCTATATTGTTATGTTATTGAGTGTTTATTTACTTCTCATCACTATTCTTAAAATATTTAGGGAAAAACCTGTAAGATATCCATATGTGGCAAAACTGATCCTCAAATGCTAACCCTCAAATTGGAAAATAATGTGGGCAATACAAAAATAAGTTTAAATTTCTCTTTACAATCCAATATAGTATTACATGGCATCCCTGAGCGTCACTTCCTATAATGTCAAGGGCTTCTACTCAGCAAAAAAGGGAGGGAAAATCCTAAAACAAATTAAACCACTACATCCAAATTTCTTATTCCTTCTAGAAACACATCGTAAGGGTTCTGATCCTATCCTCCCCAAAAAATTGTTTGGAAACCAATTTGTAGTGGGAGGCATGGGAAAAGCCAAAGGGATAGCTATTCTCCAGGGCAAATCATGTCGTTTCGTGGTAAACAATGAATTAGAGATGATGCTGGACACTACCTAATACTGATGGGGGAAATATTTGGCCAAGCCTACACTTTAGGCACCTTCCATTTACCCAATACAGGTCAGCACCAATTTATGTCAGCTTTTTTTTTTTACATTATCTGAGTGAAGTGGCTGTTGAGCACATACTGTTGGGAGGTGATTCTAATGAAGTTTTGCACTCTATCTTGATAAATCAAACCCTCCTAAACATACAGGTCCAACCCCATTGATGCAGATAATTAAAGATGCAGGATTACTTGACCCTTAGAGATCTCTACACCCCATAGAAAAAGACTTCACTTTCTACTCAGCAGTCCATAAGACATATTCCAGAATTGATCTTTTTTTATCTCCAAGTCCCTATTAAACAAAATTTTAAATTCTACAACCAATCCAATCTAATATTCAGACCATTTGCCAATAATACTAGACTGGGCACCAGAAGGACTTTCCCAGAATTCAAAGGCTTGATGGTTTAGCCCAGCACTCCTAATGCATGATGCTTTTAAAAAGACCATGACGCTTTTAAAAAGCAATAGAAACTTTTTATCTAGAAAATAGATCTGAAAGCATCTCTGAAGTGCTACTTTAGGACACACTGAGAGTGGTGCTCATAGGTCTGTTTATATAGAAGGGCTCCAAACAAAAGAAAGTTAAATAAATAAATAAAAATGCCAGGAATTAATTAAAGAAATTGAATTCCTGTCAAACTCCCACAAGAAGACCCAAAACTCAGACATACTAAAAACTTCATTAGAAAAAAAAGCTCAAATTGAAGAATTAGACCTACACTGAGTTCAAAATAAATTGCAATACACGAAAGCCTACTTCTATGAAAACAATAATAGGAACTCTAAATTACTAGCTAGATTAACAAAACAAAGAGCAGAAAAAAGAATTGTTACAGCTATCACCTCCCCAAACGGTAATATCAAAACCTCTCAAGTTGACATAGGGGCTTTGCAGACCCACCTAAAGGGGTGACACAATCCGCCCCTGGGAGCAGCGGATTGGGGCCACAGCAACTGCATGCTGCGGCTCCAATCCTCCCTTTTGCTGCCCCAAAAGAGCGGCAAAATGCCGCTCCTTTTAGGGGTAACAAAAGGCCACCCTTTCAGCTGTGGCGGTGGATTTTTCATACCCTTTTGGCACAGCATGTGCACACACTGTGCCAAGAGGTCATCCTGATGCTGAGTGACATGCAAATGGGTGTGCGGCGTCAGGACAGGGTTAAGGTGGAGTCAGGGCGGCCAATATGCGGCTGCCCCACCACAGCTCCACCCCCAAGCTGGCCCTTTAGGCCGGTCTGCAAAGCCCCATGGAGTAGAGGAATTCCAAGAGTTCTACTCTGAACTCTGTGCTGAAGAATCAGCCCCTCCCCCAGATAAACTTAATTAGTTCCTCGATTCTCTTAAAATTTTGAAAATCAAGGAACCACACACCGTTCTACTTAACCAGCCCATCTCATTAGAAGAAATCACAGGCAATCCAAAACATCAAACCAGGGAAATCTCCTGGATTAGATGGATTTACAGGAGAAGCTATGTTATGATAAAATTGCTCCACACCTACAACATCTATTCAATGAGATAATGTCACAAAGTGTATGTCCCCAATCTTGGCACATTTCCAGTATTGTCCCCATCCCCAAAGCAAGTGACTGTCAACCTCCCACTTCAGCACTTAGACCAAACCTTTGGTCAGACATTCTGGACTAGATTTACACAAAGACAGCACTGGATTTTGAAATGATCCACTTACACTGAACAGAACCCAAGAAGGAGATCTGCAACACAATTCAAAGTTGTGAGATGAATTGTTTTATTTTGTTTTATTGTTGTGCTATGTTTTGTACATAGTTGTTTACTTATAATATTAATTTTCTTAAAAAATAAATGTTAAAACAAAAAACAAAAAAGTGATGGCAAACTGCATGAATTCTGCAGTGTGATGCATCTCGCTGGGGAAGCAGATGGCTCAAAGGACTGTTTTGGGGGCAAGGAAGGGGAGGGGCAGCTGCACGGTGGGCGCCCCAACCCCTTCCTGAAGGCATCGTCAGAGCGCGGGCCCGTATGCACGGCTGGGGCTCCGACCATGCCTTCCCGCCACAGCGTCCACAAACACTGCAGTGGAAGAGTCGGCAAAGGTGTGCCGCCAGCCTTTTGCGGTGCACCTTTGGCGACTTGTGGAAGGAGCACTATTTTAGCACTCCTTCCAGGGGTGGCGAAACTGCGCCACGTGGCTGAGGTGTGGGGATACCTTGGCCCCGCGCTGTAGCTTCCCGGGTCGGTCCAGGGCTGCCCGTCTGCTTCTCCCCTCAGTTTCTCTTACCAAATACAGTAGTGCCTTCTCTGTAGTAGCACCTACCACTGGGAACATTCTAGAGTGGCCTGCCAAGTTCCTTCTTTTACATGCTCTTGGCCAGGGAAAATGATGGGGAACTTGGAGCTGGAGTCCAAAAACCATCTGGAGGGCCAGGTATTCCAACATGTGGTTTAACGAACTAGTGGAAACATTTCTTTTTCACCTGACCTTTAGTGCTTTTGTTCTGCAATTATTTTATTGTTCACTTTATTTGTATTCATTATTTATTTGGCATAATCACCCATGTGCCCAGCAGGTACTTGAGAAAATTTACAAATTCAAGTTAAACAGCAATAAAAATGAAATAAATGCAATGCACTGTAAAAATAAGAATAAACACAGGAGCAAGAACACTCAGTACAATAAAAGACCAGACCAGACCAAAGCAGAATTATGTTTGCTGCACAATCTGAAACATAGTAAAAGGGAAGATCTAACTTTCCGAGGAGTTTTACAGATGTGAACATTCTGTCATAGGAGTGCTGCTACCGAAAAGATCCTGGCTGGAATTCTACATGTTCTATTTAGTTACATAACTCATAGACTCCCTATCCTCCACTATTCTTCTAAGCTCTTGCAGATTCATACGCATGACCTCCTTAATTGAGTCCACCCATTTAGCGTGTGGCCTTACAAGAAGTTAAAATATGAATATATATAAATGTGTGAATGAAAATATGCACACTAAACAAAGAAAATATTTTTATTCATATACTATGTCAAGTGGGGAGCATGGCATCTGGATGTAGATGTAAAGAGGGTCACAAGGATAAAATGTTTGAGAACTACTTGGTTAAGGCATGAAATTCTGTGGCTGGAGCTTATTCTTTCAGAAATGAGCACAGCTGGAGCACTAGATGAACCTGGGCAAAAGTCCTGGCCATTAGTGCACCTAACTTTCTAGGATATTGATGTACATTCCTTGACCTAAGCACACCCCCAAGCTGTGTATCAGGTCGTTCAGAGGGAGCACTACACCATTCAGAACAGCTTCTACTCTCAGTTTATTTCATCTTCTTCTTTTTATGCATGTTATTTTAATTGAAATGATTGCTGCTTTTAAGCTTTTGATTTTATCAACTCTGCTGCCCAAGGATATTCTGAACTGAATGGCCAGTTTAAACGTAATAACCATCACCACCTTGCTTTGTGGGAGGCTGACCTTGCCTTGCCTTGCCTTGAATCCTTAAAAGTATGTGGGCTTTGGAATTTGACCCCTGCCTGCCTGCCAGTCTCTGAATGTGAGCCCTTGTTCTGTTGTGTCCTTCATGTGTCAGCCTAATCTCTCCACACTCTCCCAGGATTTGAATCTGCTTTGGCCACTGCTCCTGGGAGCAGATTGTGCAAAGGCTCTAGGCCTCACATGCCAAGTATATGGCCACTGCCAAGTTTTGTGTTAGATGCCAGGATGGAGAAACATTCTACAGCATATGTAAAACGCACAAGAAACAGAGATATACAGATCAGCACATTTTTGTTCACATTATGTTACTCTAAAAATGTTCACTGAGCTCCCCCACAATCTGCTTGGTGTGCTTAAACACAAGCAAACCTTCGATATGAATTCAGATATACATACCCCTACACTATTTCCTCTATACACAGAAAACTGCCTCCTACATACTGCCGTCACATTCTGGATGCAAGTACTACATACGCACATGTGTACGCATGTATATGTAAAGATAGGTTTCAGTTTACGCTGGAGTTGAATTCCAAGCTCTCAGTTGAGACTGGCATGGATGGAGGAAGCCAATTTCATAGAGAATCATTTGAAACCAGAGGCATGTCTCCTGATGGAGCTGAAGTAGCCACACAATTACCAACTTTACTCAACCTGCCACCAACCTTAAAGGGATTTAAAGGATAAAACATCACAGGCTACCTTTTCTAGGCTAGAGACACACCTCCCTTCTAGATGGTAAGACTCCAACTGCTCACCCCCATCTAAGCAAGAAGAGAAAGCTCTTCAAACCTTACCCAGACTCCTAGATTCAAATTTCTTTCCGCCCCCACTCCCCCTTTTAATCAGAGCAAAGAAACTCCTCTCTTTTATAAATGCCAAGACCTCCATCACCACTCTTGCTTTCTCTCCCCTCTTGCAACCTAGGCAGGTAAAAGAAACCAAGTCCAGTCAGCTGTTCCTATTCTCAAAAATCCACACCAAAACTCCAAACAGCCTTGCTCTCTCACCTCCTACCCCACTCAATTGCGCAGGTATGCTGGGAGAGCTATGCATTGTGGGTGGACTTTTGTTTATTTATGCATTTATGGAGAAATGTTATAACTTTGAATAGTTAGAAACTGGAGCAATGCCGATTGAGACTTACCTGCATATACTCATGGCCAGATTATTTTGGCAGTATGCATGTGGAACTCTGACTTTCTGGGCAAAATCTATTCAGGGGAGGTTTTGCTTTTCTATATTGTATCCAGAATATACTGGCAATTTGCATTCTCTCTCTCATACACACAGACACACACACAAATTCACCCTGCATGTGCATGCACATGAGCCTGGGCCTTCCTTTTCCCCACCACTGGGTACAGCTGTGTGCTTGGTGGAAGCCCATTCCCCCATTGCCATGCTCTCCCATGGTGGCATTCAGACTGGCCCCCACCATCAAAGGTTGCTCATTCTGAATCCTTTCTTTGCCCATCTGCTGTGGCTGTTTACACTCTGCTTGCTAATTAGAGACTAATTAGTGAGTGCAGAAATTCATCACTTTCCAAACACACATCATGGTGGGGAGATGCCAGCGGCAATGCCAGCAACATCTGTTCCACTGTTCACAGCAACGGTGGTCTAGCTAATGAACTCAGGAAAGGTTGGTGCTTAGGGTCTGGTTTTTGTTTTGGTTAGGCACAATGGCCACTTAAAAGAAGTCTTCTTCTCCATACCTCATAATTCCTGTATGGCAGATGAAAGCAGTTTCACAAAAGAAACACTTCTGCAACCCCTGCTCTCACAGTCTTGGCTTCACCTTCCTTTGTACTAATGCTCCTAAAACTTTCTTTTCCTATTGTACCATTGATGCCTTTCAATCTCAAGTTTAACAGTCTTCTTCATATTATAACTCCAACCCCTTCTTTCCATTTTGCCCTTCAAACTCCCTTATTATTATTCATATGGGGAAAGTACATGGCACAGGCAGTTGGCTAATATTTGGCAAAAAGACAATTTTGAGTGTCCATCCATCTATCTGCCTGCCCTCTGCCCCAAATCTCCCTTTGCAAGCTGAAAGGAATCCTTAGATGTTTCACAAATTTTCTCATGGAGACAAAGCCAAGCTGCCTTTTCCACTATAATATGTCACTGAAGTCCAACAAAACTCAGATTTATGGAAATATTTTGCAGTATGTCTTATATACAAGCAACGTTATCAGTTCCCATTGTGAGTATCTCTACAACTTTTAAGAAGGAATAGTCATGATGATTTCCATTAAAAGAGAGGGTTGAATGCTACTTGTGCATGCCACAGGTGTGAGTGTGTGTGAGAAATAAAAAGTGTACATATTTTACCACTAGTGCTGACTATGTATGTGAATCTTAAATAACTTTTTTGAAGATCACACATAAAGCTAGAAGTCCAAGAAAGAACTCATTGCCAGTTTTGCAATGGTATCATACTATTCATCATTCATTAATGAAAATGGCTATAGAAATTGCATTCAAACTATGGGAGAGAATCAAACGTACAGGGCCCAAAGTCCATCACACAAGGAACTGGAAGAAGTGACTAATTCTTGGAAGTTGCCAGACTCTTAACAAAATATTTGTCCATTTTATTTTCCAGGTGCCCATTTAGAAAAAAAAGTTCCTGTGGAAAGATATTGTTGAGAAATGGAAAATGGAGGTGGGAATTCCAAGGAGGCTGAATCAGCTATTATATGTTAAGTCTTTAGTTACTTGGGTATCTTTAGAGATTGTTGACTACTAGCACATATTGACTACATACATTAAAGAAATGATAAGCTTTGGCTTTCCTGTGGAGTTTAACAAAACAGTAACATTCCATTTTTTCTTCTTATGAAGTTGTACATGTATCCATGTGGGATACTCATGGGCAGAGTTACTGAAAAGTTTTGTGGGCTGATAATTCCCACAGATTTATTGCAAGGCATGCCAGCCTTGCAATAAATCTGTGGGAATTATCAGCCCACAAAACTTTTCAGTAACTCTACCATGGGCAATTTCTGGCATATCAGTGGACCAGAAGGAGAAAAAAGAAAGAAAAGAAAAGAACCATCTCCCTTCCGATCCATTCAAAGTATCCTCGCCTGGCAAGAGTCTGTTTATGAGCATGTATTATCTCTTCTTCTTCTTCTTCATCTTCTTCTTCTTCTTCTTCTTCTTCTTCTTAAAAAACATATTGTTTTAATTATACAAAATTATCCTGCTTTCAAGAACAAAGCATGATAGAAATAGTTCTGATGATTACATACGTTTCAAAACTTTGACTATGCCCAAATGTTAGTAAAGGATAGCAGTACCAAGAACATTACCAGTTGCTATGTTTTTTTTCTCCTCCTCCTCCTTTTAATTCTGACTGCTCAGACACTCATTAACAGGCATTCTACCATGAGGTTCCCCTATTTGGAGGCCAACCCCAGATCAAACTGTCTGAGACATGAAGACACTTAAGAGGATCGAGTTGGGATGGGAGAGGGGGTAGGGAAGAAGAACAATGGTTGTAATGGTGTGTAACAGAGAGAATCAGCTCCCTCCCCTCTTGTCCCTGCTGGCCTTTTAATACTAGAAGGGACTAATCCCTTCTAATGGGATCAAAATCTTTGCTACTTTATTTACATAACGGATGGAGACTCAGAGCCTTGCCCCATGCATTAGGAAAGGATGAAGGGGTGGAAGCATTATATAGGGCAGGAGAGCATTGGGACAGGCAAGGATGACTCTGAAAGTGGGTAATGGAAACTAATGCTGCCTGTAATGAGTCAGGGAAGAGAGCATGTACAACTGTCTCCACTATTCCCAATAAATCCCTTTGTACAGAGAGGACAGCGGTTTTCTAAGCTTGCAAAATTGACACGGATTTCCTGCCAGGCAGCCAAATGGACAAGGCTGCTAACAAGGCAGATAAAGCAGAAGTCCATCAAAAGGGGATTAGAAATCCCTCCATTCTACCACACATCAACCCAAACATCAGTCTCCTTTCCACTATTCTCTCTCTCTCTCTCTCTCTCACACACACAGCATTTAAGATGATGCCTCTTTCTTAAAATGGCACAAAATCTAAAAGAATAACCATTGGTGAAACCTGGCACTTGACAGAGCCATGGCCAGGCATGGCAGACACTGAGAGAAAGGAGGAAAGAGTAGAAGGAGAGCATCATCAATAAAGAGAACTTGTTTGTTGTTGTGTGCATTTCTTACTTATGGCAACCCTATCATTTTTTTTGGGCAAGTTTCTTCAGTGGGGGTTTGCCATTGCCATCCTCTGAGCCTGAGTGTGCCCAAGGTCATCCAGTAGGCTTGCATGGCTGAGCAGGGATTTGAATCCTGGTCTCCAGAGTCATAGTCCAATGCTCAAACTACTACAGTACTGCTGAGATAAAATTACTGCAGAAAGTAGGGCTAGCCGTAGGCCAGAAACAAGACATTAATTGGGGGCACGTCTACAGTGGCCCACTTAATCCAGAGTATTATGCTCTGGAGCTGTCCCTGGTTAACACAATGCAGACCTGTATTGACACAGGCTGCCAGGTGACACTGGAATGTCCTGCTGACCCATCCTCTTTGGTGATAGCATTGCCATAGCCTTGCTGGCCAAGCAGCTCACTGTAAGAGCCTGGTCATTGCCATCATTTCTGCTGATGTGATCACATAAGTGACCCATTCTGACCTCAGCAGAAGTGATGGCAATAGTCAGGGTCTCACAGGGAGCTACTTGGCTGGCAAGGCAGTGGTGGCAGCTCCAAAGAGAATCCATACTCTTTCCTGCAGGGTAAGGGAGATGGCACTCCGTTTGCTGTCTGGACAACTAGATTGGAGTGAAACAGACCCGATCCAGCTGTCAAGACATCCAAGCGAACTGGAATCACTCTGGAGTTTCCTGGAAACTCTGGAATAAAGCATGAGTTCTCTTAAACTGGATTAATGGCTTAAAATAGCATTTTTGCTGAGGATATGTTCATATGTCTTTTGGATAGATGGCACCTGGACTGGGGTGAGTCTGATGTATATCCTTAGTGCAGACAATCCCTGGATAGTGGTACTCTAAGGACGTTATCACACGTGGGCCAGAAAGTGATAATAAAGTGGAAATGAGGCATTCCGAAAATAAACTGAAAATAAACCTTGATTCCGCAAATGGAATTACCTTAATTGCGAAATTAAAGTAAGCGCATTTAACGTTCACACACAAGCGAGAAAAGCCCGTAAATGTACTAGAAATGAGCTTCTTGAACATGTGCAGATAGAGGAATGCTCGCTGGAACAATGAGAAAAGCAGGAAAATGCTCCCAAATGTGCATTTGGTGATCACATTAAGGTAAATGCGAAATTACCTTAATTGCGCATTTGCATTTCCTCCAAACAACCGAATTTCAAAAGACCTCCGTTAACACCAGTTTCTGTCCACTTTCTATCCAGTTTCTGTGTGATGTCGTGTGAAAACATGGGGCACTAATCCAGTTTCTGTTTGGGTTTTGTGTGGATTAACCAGCAGATTTGCCCCTGTGTGATAACGTCCTAAGATTATATGCAAAAAGCTGAAGAAGGAAACATGAATGGACTGGCCATATATTGCTAAGATTTTCCTTGGCTATGTTTCCCCCTAGAGATATAAATACAGTGGCTTAACAGTCCCCACTGATAACTCTTTCTCCTTTGGCCAGTTTTGGTAGCATTTGATCATTTCATTCTCATCTCCTAATGCATTCTGCTTCTAAACAATGATCACCACAATTGTCATGCTCAGGGCCTCTGCAGACTGGCTCAAAGGTCCAGCCTGGAGGCACAGTTGGGGCAGGGCAGCTGCATGCCAGCCGCCCCAACCCCACACTGACATCGCAGCATTCTGATGTGCTGCACCGGAAGGGGTGAAGAAGAGTTGCATACTGGCTCTTAGGGCGGCCTTTTTGCCACCCTTGAAAGGAGCGGCATTTTGCCACTCTTTTCGGGCAGCAAAAGGGAGGATTGGGGCCGTGGCACGGGGGAGCCGTGGCCCTGATCCGCCGCTTCCTAGAGTGGCCGAGAGCCACCTGTCTGCACACCCCCTCAGTTAACCTCCCATTTTGAACTACAGAAAGTCAAAATGAAGAGAAGGCCCTGAAAAGTTCTCTCTATGAATGACAACTGTGGTTTATAAGAATTCTAGTCCCTCAGCCCCATATTTAAGCAGAGGAAGAAAAATGAAATGAAGCAATTTATTCTTCTTCAGACTAATACAGTGTTCAACAGGACAATGCTGGAACCACGCGGAATCCTCTATATTTTTCTTATTCTTTTCCCAGTATGGCAGCCATCACTAGTCCTTTTCGAGCTAAGTCTGGTATCTTGGCAGTGAGTCACATAACTTATGTACATTGATGCAACATCACACATCCTTTTTCGCTTGTGGCACTGAGTATTGATCTGGTTGTGTGTCCCTTTAAAATGACACCCTTGGGTGATTTGTTAAGAGTAGATAATTTCCAACAGCCTGAGTGCCGAAGGAGGGAAAGGATGATATCCATTTACACACAGTGTGTTTGAAGCAAGCCATGTGGGATACTCTTTGAATTCTGGTGTAAGCATTAGGCCTTTTTGATAGTTCTTAATACAGGACAGAAAATGGGAAAGCTAGGATGGAAGAAAGAAAGAAAAAAAGCAGCACACAATAAGCGCTGAGCTCAAGTCTCTGCTTCCTAGCAAAGGAATTGTTTGCCAGGTCAGTTGGGGTTAGATCTTGCAACCTAGCACTGACTTGCTTCTTGTCTTGCACCTGCCGCATTTAAAATAAGAGTGAAGACAGGTAATAGTTTTGAAGGGAGTTGAAAGTGGTTTGAAAGAGGCTTGCTACCCATGGTATATACATATATTTCTATTATTCTGTTGTCCTCTCTGGTCACAGAGGTTTCGTGTGTTTTTGAAACAGAACAAAAAACTGTTTATCAAAGACAAAAATAGAAAGAGGGTAAGTTTTCTGAGCATTGGTTCCGTTTCAAAAACTTCAGCTCTTTACTAAAAAAGTATCTTTTGATTCCAGACTGAATTATACTCAAAAGTCAGCAGGGGATCTACCTTCTGTAAGGGGACTTTTTTGGCCCCTACATCAGTTTAACTACCGTATTTTTCGGCATATTAGACGCACATTTTCTTCCCCAAAA
>CM034703.1:187690594-187701550 GCA_020142125.1 Phrynosoma platyrhinos
GATGGCCCTTATGGTCTCTTCCAACTCTATGATTCTATGATTCTATCATCTCAAGGACAATCTGAAGTCTAATAAACTACCCAGCAGTAAAATCCAAGGCCATTTAAAGAGCCTGAAAAATAAACCTGCCTGTATTCTCTTCCCCAAAATAGGAATGGGTGGGCTCTGGTGATGTTCTCTTGAAGTGGAATCTTCACAGCTGTCATATCATAACACCATATCATAGTCCACAGGTGGGGAATATATGGCTCCCAGTTGTTATTCAACTGCACTCCCATCATCCTTTACCACTGATCATACCAGCTCAAGCAAAATCCAGCATCTGGAGGGCTGAACTTCACCAGCTCTGAAAGGGTCCTGATGTAAATTATCTTAGAAGACTTACACCTAATTGTCTACTCTAAATGCCAAATAGCTTGTGGTTACCCTTTGTGCTTATTTTTGTGGACACAGAGCAATTTTAGCATCCTGTCCCCTCTCTCTTAGAGTGGCTTTTCCACATTCAGAGTTTGTTGGTCTCTTTCTCCTCCTCTGGTGATGGAAATAGGGCCACACAAAAGTGTAGTGAAATGCATCAAACTCAGGGCACATCTACACTGACAAGAAAACTAGGCTTACCTCCAGGTTATTGTGATCTGCAGTGACCATGTGGTTGTCCTCACAATCGCCACACACATCAAGGCAAGGTTGGGAGCACTGGTCACACAAAGCTCCCATCTGAATTCACCCCAGAGTGATGTCACAATGCGTGTGGCAACATAGCCATGGTTGCTCTGAGTTCCCCCACCCCAACATAATGCGAAGGCATATATTTCTGAAATCCTTCCCCTGCCCTCACACTGACATTGCTATGAAGCACAGTCCATACAAACATTCAAATATATGGATTTTTTTTTGTTAAAGCCAGAATAAATCCTCACTTCCAGATTAAAGCCCTGAGGTGATGAAAAGGCCTGGATTTGGCCTGAATTGTCCTGTACATTGTTTGGACAGCTCACTGTGAAAACTAGATGAGACCATTTTATTTGGCTCATGTAAATGCACCCTGAGTTAAGTAAGATATTTGCCAGCTGTAGCCTGTAACAAACCAGAGTTTCAGAAAGAAAAACTGCTAAGGATCCTTGCTTCTGTTTCTCCCAGTAACACCTTGGGAGTTACCATTCTGACTGCATGTTACAAGAAAAGCAATGACGGCCAAGTATTGTTGTGCGAGAGAGTCTCTTTAAGAACTACTTAGAACTGTGTTGAAGATGCTCAAGGAAAGACACACTGAGATAATAAAGAATGGGTGGGACATCATCTTAGCAAAATACATACTAAGCAAGGTCATAAATGAGTTTTGTGTGCATGGGATATATATGTGTATAAGTGGGATGTATGAACCTAAAGCCACCAGATCTGATCTGATCTTGGAAACTAAGCAGAGTCAGCTCTGGTTAGTACTTGGATGGGAGATCACAATGAATATCTGGTGCTGTAGGCTGTATTTCAGAGGAAGGAACTGGCAAAACCATATCTGAGTAGTCCTTGCCTAAGAAATCCCTATGAAATTCATGCGGTCACTATACATTCACAGGCAACTTGAAAGCACAGACACAACACATATGTATATACATGAGAAAGTATGTGAGTACCAAGGGGACGTATATATGCCAGCCTGACCCTACCAACTCTGCAGTGCCTCTATCCTCCCAAAACTAAGGCCCCTCCTATTCCCTGCTAGCATGGGGTCTCCAGATCCTTGTCTAGGGCTATCTGGGCCTCGGATCCCAAAAAATATACTATCCCTTTGGTACAGAAATATGGGCAACCTTTACATACACTAATATAGTATGGGAGTAATCTGGAAAGCTGCAGCAAACATGCCAGTCTGTGTAAATGAAATCTTATTCTCTATACTTCCACCAACTTTTATATCTTCCTGTGTTATTGTGACAGGGAGGTGAAAAGGAATGCTGAGATCAATGGCTTTCATTTCACTGTAATTACTAGGTTGTTTTGAATTGTGCTTTTGAAGGGCTCTTAAACAGAGCAGAAAGGTGGGGTATATTTTAAGCAGTATTTTAAACAAATGAAATAGATAAAATAGAAGTGATGTTGTAGAGAATAAGAAACTGCAGTTACCTGTTGCCTATGGTCTACCTTGCAACTAACTTGCAAGGCAAGGGTGGGAATCATGTCATTCTCCCAGTGTTGTCTGGAGTCCCTGATTCTTCAGTCCCAGCTGCCCTGGCCAAGCATAACCAATGGTGAGGAGTGCTGGGAGTTGCAGTCCAACAGCATCTTGAGGCTGCATTATTCCTATCCCTATTTTAAGACATATGTGCATGATCTAAACACATGCCTAAGACCACAATTGTAAGCAGATTTACTGGGGAGTAAAACCCTTTGAACACAATGGCAGTTCTGAGTGAGTATTCACAAGGCTGAACTGCAAATCTACAGGGGACAAATTTTAAGCACAACCTGAAAATACCCCCTCCAAAACCCCCTCCACACCTACTCTATTCCACAGAAGTATCAAATTGCTTAGTACCTGAGTCACAAAATGGTTTGAACAGTATGCAGTGGTGTCACTAGGGTTGGCATCATCTGGTGTGGTAACTCATGTTGTCATCCCCTCATTGACTTCTTCCCATACCACACCATACAGAATCCTTAGTAACCTTTTTTGTACTAATGTTACCGTATTTTCTGGCATATAAGACGACCCGCGTATAAGACGGCCCCCCCATTTTCCCAGTCAAAATATAGAGTTTTAGCACCTCTATCCTCATTATCCTTATATCCGGTGTATAAGACGACCCCCCCCCACTTTAGCCACAGATTTTGCAGGTAAAAAAGTAGTCTTATACACAGGAAAATAAGGTACTAATAATTCCCATAGATTACTGAATGTAATGGCAAGAGTGGTGACATAAACAACTAGCAAAAATTTAAGTTAGATTATAAATTGCAATATCATATTCCTAGTTTAGGAGCCAGCATGATGTAGTGTAGGGGTAGGCAACCTTTCCCCTTTAAGGGCCGAGGAACTTCAGCTCCCAGAATCCCAGGAGCTATTGGCCAACATGGGACTATTGGCCAATATGGCTGAGGCTTCTGGGAGCTGAAGTCCCTTGGCCCTTAAAGGGGAAAGGTTGCCTACCCCTGATGTAGTGGTTTGAATGTTGGATTACGACTCTGGAACCAGGATTCAATTTTCAGCTTGGCCATGAAACCCATTGGGTGACCTTGGACAAGTCACATGTTCTCAGCCTCAGAGAAAGGCAATGACAAACCTCCTCCATGATAGGTTCTCCTTAGGGTTAGAAATGGCACACATCGATACAACATGCACACATGTATTTACATGTACATGTCTAAATGTATTTACATGAACCTAGTTTTATGTGGTTAAAGTGAAAATTTAATAAGAGGGGACATTTCTAAATAAAATTTTAAAATTTAAAAATTTCTTTAAAACCTCACCCCATGGACCACACTAGGTGCTGCCCTATGTTGGGGTGACACCACTGCTCCCCGAAGGTATGCGGAAGAGATGGGGTGAGGTTTTAAAGAAATTTTTAAAATGTCATTGTTGCTCTTAGACTGTTCCCCCACATCAGGGGTGTCATTAAGGGGGTGCAAGGAGTATGGACCACACTAGGTGCTGCCCTATGTTGGGGTGACATCACTGCTCCCCGAAGGTATGCCTTTTGGCAGAAACAGGGTTGTGGTGTTCACAACCCTGTTTCTGCCAAACTCCTTGCACCCCCTTAATGACACCCCTGAAGTGGGGGAACAGTCTAAGAGCATGGCTGAATAACTATATGGAAAAACAAAAAGAAGGACACATAGCCACACAAGTGACGAATGAAAAAGCGAGTAAGCAGTTGAAAGGTTATGTGTTGAATCAGCAAGACAAACTGCTTACATTCTCCATGGTGACTTGTGAAGCAGGGGGAAATAGCAAACAAACAAACAAAAACTATGAGTCTACCTCTCTTCCTTTTCAAACACCACTTCTGCAGCCTACAAGGTATGTCGAAGATCCCCTCAAAATTCTCAGTTCTGGCCTACCACTCTGGAAACCTTTTCAGCTAAATATTTTAAATAAGTAAATAATGAATTGTACTCCATTGCACAGCTTTTCAGATTTGTCTGTTGGATGGGAAAAGAAAGCAGATAATAAAGGCACCTTTGTAATCCACATAGCATCCACTCATCATGAGATACAAGCTCACTACATCATTTACTCAGCCTTTCCCTTTACAACACATACACAATTACACACCCCAGCAGGTAGAAGCCACTCCTCTGCCCCTGACAGCTAAGATAATACTCCCTGTAGAAACAAATGTCATTGAGACTTGCATCACTTCAATGCCAGAATTATCCTAAGATAATTATACATTTTATACTTCAGAGTGATTAAACATTTGATATACTAAAGAATCCTAGAGAGACTGTACAATTTATTTCTTTTATCCTTAAATAAGTCACAAAATAAGATCTTAAAAACTACTTTCAATAGAGTAATAAAGGCCCTCACATTTTAGAAAAGTCAATACAATCGTTCACCTATGTCATACAAGATAGGACTGAATCCAAACAAAATTGGTACTATCGCTCTGTCTTCTGTATAAAAAGGCAGCAGCTTAATAAGAATGGATGGAGATGTGATACCAGTCCATTCAGCCAGAACAGGCTGTAAGCTCCTCAAAGGAACAGGGTGGACTCTAGTAGCTATTCCAACATGGGCAAATTGAATGTGTGCAACAAATGTGTCTGCATCTAAGAAAATGCAATAATAATAATAATAATAATAATAATAATAATAATAATAATAATATTTTATTTATATCCCGCCCCTCTGAGCGCAATCGGGGTAGCTAACAATAATAAAATACATCATATAAAATCCTGAACCAATACCCACCCCCCTTAAAAAAAGTATTAAACTAAACGCAATTAAAACATTTAAATACATAAAATTAAATAAACTCAAAATTATCTAAACAGAAACAAAAAATGGAAACAACAGAACAACAGAAGGTGGCAGCGGTAATAAATTTGAAGAGGGCAGGATAAAACAGAATAAGACAAATTAAAAAGGTTCTTCCCAGTTTAAAATTAACGGAACCTGAGCGGGAGGTACCCATATCAGCTCCCCCACCACCTTAAACAGCTCTGCTGGATGGGATTCTGCAGACGCAATACATGCAGAACAGAATGATCTCTGTGCTGCATGTATTGCCTCTTGATAGGACCAAAGAAAGTTCCTATAACGAGTCTGGTCAGATAATGTAATATTTTGGAGAACTAGATGTAAGGGGAAAGATCACCCCTCCCTTCCTATAATATTTGCATAGTACTATTGCACAGTATAGTATGCATGCAAGAATTCCCCCACTGAGAAGACCTCACCATCCTCTTCAGTACCATAATTAGAAATATCTGAGTTATTTGCAAACATTTCTGCTATCTCATGAGGCACATGAACCAGGCTCCAAATTTTTATCCCTTAACATGCAGGAAATGAAATATCAAAAATATAACTAGAATTCTCTAAAAGTATAGGATCCAGAGACACAGGATTTGTTTTCCTGGGTGGTGTCTGCATGGCCAGGATACTCTGGGACACCTCCTTCTGATCTCAGAGTGAGTGACATGCTGTGCCAGCAGCCAAACTGAGCAGCACAGCAAGATACACATGTGCTGCCTGGAATTGCAATGAAGGGCTCAGGATCTTTCAGAAAGATATAAAGCAAATAATAAGGTTTTTACTCTGTTTTAAGAGGGGGTATACCATGGGCTTGGTGCTGAGTGGGCCTGATGTCATCCGAATGGTTTGCACCAGACTCAGGGATTGGGCCCTATGTTGTCTGAACTCTCTGTCAAGTGGATGGGAGGAGGCCATTTTATTTGGCCCGTACAGACAGGACTTCAGATTCTTGAGTTCAACAATTTCTAACTGAGCAGAGTCATATTTGTTCACTTTTTATTTGGCTATACATTTTCCTTGGCATACACACAAAAATGAGAGGCTTTCCAAGTTCTGAAGTCAGTTTTTGCAACTGCACTAATCTCAGCCTTGCTTCCTTTACAGCAATCAATGTTTCAACTGTTTCTAAGGGATCACTGGGGATCCTTAGAAGAACCTTATCAGACATTCCTCAGTGAGAGAATCAGAAAACAGAGGCTTCCTTAAAAGACAGTTTGCCCAGCATTCCTGGCTTCCAGTGTCCCACAATACACAACTGCAAAAGAGATTTGGCTGTCTTCTGCTCAACTCATGCAGAGTAATAATGAGATCCAACCAGCCTGGCCAGTGCCTGGTTCACTTGCATCAAGAGAGAACATGCCTCAAAAGCTTCTATAAGGCATAGGGGCTCCCCAACAGACTACAAGATGCAAAGCGCTCTAAGTGTGGTTTTTTATTTATTTTCTGTTTAAACTGCTGCTTCAGAAGTGTAACTGAAGGAGTAAAACCAGAAAACAAAACCCTGAGTCTGAGCTTTGAATTCCATACAGGCCTATGGCAAGATGGATTTGTGTGTTTCATAGCCAGTGACTTTCTGTTGGGGAATAAGGCCAGACCACACATCTTGTGTAGGCAAAGAACTGCCCTGTTCTAGGATCACACCTAGAAGATAGGAAGGCCAAGGCTTTGGCTGAGTGTGGCCAAGCTTTTGTTTCCAACAGAGCCCCAAGCACACAAGACATGCTCTCCTTCCTACAAAGCAGTCCCAAACATTTCTCATTTATGTTCAGGCCCACTGCCAGCCAAGACTAGGTTATTTTAAACAGACATATTTCCAGTAAGGGCCCAACTGGGGATGCCCTGGATTCATAGCTAAAAAACATGTGGCACGTAGCAAGAAGTAACATGCACATAATGCAGGAAAGCATGGGGGTTCTCAAGCCAGCTAACGATGAGTCTAACATGAAGCTTGTAAAAACATCAACTTGCACACTGGAGCCATGGGCCTGAAAATTTGTCTGTAACCAAGACGAGTATAATGCAAACAGCTGGGAAACGTTATGGTGGAAAACTATGCAAAAGACCCATGGAGAATCTCCAGCTCTTCCTCACCAAACTTGTTTTAATAAACTGCAGGGCTGCTTAATTCACAGGTTTTCTAAGAGCTGAACTGTAGGCATCTGGGTGAGAATAGCTGCCCCTCGCAAAGAGAAAGGTGGTTTAATCCCACAAACCTGTCTCAGCATGTCTCTGAACATGTACCTGCAGATGGCTGGAAATCACATTGTTGTTTTTTAAAATGAAATTCTGGGGTGTGTCTGCACAATCAGTTTACTGTTCAATTATTCACACATTTCTTGTGTGTGCGAGTGTGTGTTGTACAATTTTCCACCAAAAAAGTCAGGATAGATCTTACTTGACCTTTGACCAGGTCCTAGATCCCCAGATCTCAGAGTCTGGTCCCTCTTCTACAGAGTGAGGGAGAAATTTCTTAGAGCAAAAATTTTGCTTTGTAAGGTTTGTGTGTATATATAGAATCCTCATCTGTTAGACTAGGTGCATGCTATTTATATGTGTAAACTGTGCAACTGTGGATAATACTTAATGTATCATGCTTAATGCCATTACCAGAGTCTGCTCCTCTGATATTACAAAGTGGCCTCCCTAGGACTTAGGTTATGGTGCTGAAATCTCAAGGCCTGGCCTAAGAATGACCTGACAATTCTATCTGGATCTGTGCAACAGTTTTTGTGTATCATCATGACAACTTACATTAAATAATTGCTCAAAGAGGATTGAATTCATCTGCTCCTCTCACCCCCAAACTCATGAATGGTGCTTAAAACAGTTCCCAATATTAGGTCCTCAAATGGTGTTGGAGACCAGTTTCCCAGATGCTTGAACAGGCTTTGCTGGTTGGAGCTAGAAGGTGATGTCAATGTGCGTACAATCCATGGACATCTAGGCACCCAGCACTGGGAAATATGGTTGTGAACCACAGATGTACATCTCCAGACTCATGATTCTGATCCAAAACTACCTCTCTCAAGTGGTAAAAATTAAGACTCTACTGAATTTTTGAGCAGAATCTTTTCAAGGAAAAACAGGTTTTTAGAGGTGCGAATTTCCCCCTAAATCCCCCTGAACAGCATTTTCACCTTGCCCTGCTTCCTCATTTTCCAGCTTCATTACTGGTGGTGATTCTTCACTATCATTCCACCTTCACTCCCTCTTTCCCAAGTAAAGAAGGCCAATCAGAGACCACACTGCAAATATAACTGCACAATCAAACTGCTTGATTGCCAATGCATTTTGGCTAACTGATTACATAACTGAGAACAAACAAACCGAATGACCTTACTCTAAATCAATAGACATGGGTGCAACAGGATCATGGCAACTACTGAACATTTTCACCCACTCTTCAGCCCCTTAAAGAAAAAAAAGAGAGTGTGCTCACAGTCTAAGAAAAGTTTATGATATCCAGCCTCCATTTCAGTTCTGCCCTATCTGAAATACACACTAAGGAAGGACTGAGAAGCTGGGTCTACAGATGGAGAGAATATTTCTAATTATTTGTTCCCAGGTTGAAAAAATGTGTTTTCTGACAGTTGGGAAAGCTGGCTGGGAAAGATAAAAGACCAGCAAGAATTTCATGGTCTTCTCCTTGTATTTGTACGTCCTGCAGTGCTGTACAGGAGAGAAAAATACACAGTATTTTTACACAACACCCTCCATTTTCTGAAATACTGTAAGAGGAATATTCTTTTTCTCCAGCAGTAGGAAGGAAAATACTGTAATTCTAAGTCCTTGCATGTGACGATAAAATAGTTGAGAATTTGCATTTGTAGATGTGATCCTCGAATTCATTTGATCTCAAACTCCCATTAGCCCTAGCCAGAGCAACCAATGGAGGGGCATGATGAGAGAAATAGTTTAGTAATACCTGGAGGGATAAAGGTACTAAAAAATTTTCCTCTTCAGTCCACTGCCCCACAGTTTAGCATTTGAAAGCTGACACTGTAGTTCTCTGATGGGTGTTTGCTGTCAGTCACCTTCCACTGTTTTCCATGAGAGATGCATTTGTAACTTCCTTAAATTGGATCAGAATTCCCATTGCTCCCCAGGGTTTGGAGATGGTGCTGATGCCCATGAGAAGCCTATGAATATGGTTCAGTGAGAAAGCAGGGTCAACAGAGACAACAAAGACAATAACCTGTCCTACTGTGTCACGGAACAGTTAGCACCTGGAGAGGAAAGGGAATAAAAGATCTTCATCAGGGGCCTCTTTCTTTATGTAGAGAAGGTGATGGAAGGTTGGCTTTAAACTGGGAAGTTGCATATACAGTTTGATTGAGTCTAAGAGACATAAAATCTGAATGCTTGTAATACAATTGGCAGCACCAGCAGTACTGAACCAGGTACTCCAGTCAAGAATCGTCAATCCCATTTCTACCAGATGAGAGCATTCCAGGGACAGAGAAAAAGGGAGGCAGAGGAAGAGAAGGGGGAGGAAGGGAGGAAAAGAGAGAGAGAGAAACAGCCCAAACAGCTATGATTAGAAAGTTGATCCCTAAAGGGAAGAGCTGGACCAGCATTTAACTAAAAGCCTGCATGCTATTTATACACCATTAAACACACACATGGGGAACCAGCTAAAAGCTGAGATGTCTCCAACTTGTGTAGTACGTTTTTGTTTCTACATGAGATCTGGGTTGAACAGAGATGGGGGGGGGGAAGCCCTGTAATTTGCGTTAGGAGCCCATGAAGGCAAACTATTCACTTAGAACCCAGGTGTACCTCTCTCTGTACATCCTTGAGTATGTTTGTTTTGTGAAGCCTGCAGAGCTTTGAACACTTGGGCAAAAACATCTTGGTCCTTTTGGTGCACTCAAGCAATTTAAGCATCCCTTCCCTTGGCACCTCAACATCCAACTTCATATGTAAAATGCAGCCATGCAGATTCAGTGTCAAGTAGGTGTCCCTTTGGGAAACAAGTCCCCAAAGAGATATTACTCCTCTTCTTTCTTGAGGCTAGTGTAGTCAAAGGATTGTCTATGAAAGCTCCAAGTATGTTTATATATCTTGTTGAGCAGAATAAAAGAGGCTCACAATCTCAAGGGATTGGAGTGAGTTCAGTTCTACTCAAGGATCAATTGCTGTTCTTTCAAATAGAAGTTGCCTTGGTCCCTGCAAACATGCCTAGACATATCTTGCCTGTGCCTTCAGAGGTTCTAGGGTAGCAGCAGGAGACAAATTAACATGAAGTAGGCAACTTGGTATATTCCAGATGCTTTGGACCACAATTTCATGATCCCTGACCACTGGACATACTATGATGGGAACTGAGGTCCAAAATATCTGGAGGATATACCTGGAGCCCTTTCACACTACAGTTACAGCAATATGGCTCCACTTTAGCTGCCCTGGCTGCATCCAATGGAATTCTGGGGTTTGTAGTTTGGCCAGCGGCACCAGTGGCACTCTACCCCTCCTTAAATTGTCAATCCAAAGATTCCACAGCATGTTCCATAGGCAGCTAAAGTGGAATCATAGTGTTGTAATTCTGTAGTGTGAACAGAAGTCATTATTGTGTCTCCCATACTATCCCTCCAATACAAGGGATGCACAGCATTTCTGGTTTCAATATGGCAACATGTCCCATCTTTTGTTATCAACAAGTTTCCCCACTTGTATTTGAAACCGCAAAATCTGGCTTTTAAAAAACACCCTCCCTAATAGTCTGGCACCGTCCTTCTTTTTCCAGTGGTTCCACATGCATCTCCCTCTCCCACCCTCCTTCACCCTTAGACTCACCTGCTCAGCTGTGACTTTTCTACAAAAGCAGGTGTTACTTGGACTTTTGGACCTGTGGTAGCGCAAAACTGCACCTACCCCATCTTCACCCCTGAAGACTCAGGGCTTTGCAGATTCAGTATCACCACTTCTTACAGTTACCATTTTGAAAATAACAACTCCCCCTCCCCCCC
>CM034703.1:187734434-187758514 GCA_020142125.1 Phrynosoma platyrhinos
ACATTTAGGCCAAGGTTGAGCAATTTCAGAGGGTCTGAGGGCATGTTTTCTGTCCTGGCACCCTCCAAAGGCTACACTGTCAAAATCAAAACAAAACCCTGGATGTGGCTGAATATCTACTTCTGATTTTGCAAAACAGAACAGAACAGAACACCAACAACAACAACCAAGTATATTTTTAATGTCAGGGAGTATAAGTCCTCTTACCGATCTAAAGGATGTATTGCCTGTCTTGAGGGCTTGTTTAGGTTAGCTACCTTTTTAAAGCAGGAATAAAGAGTGGCCCAGGGGAAAGGGCAGGGAGACTGTGAGCACAGAACAGGGGAATGTGGCTCCAGGGCTCCACTTGGCCCACTCCTACTTTATTTCACATAACTGAGTACCTACTCTTGAAAGTGTGTACATTCAGTAGAATGAAGTGATAAACACTTTCTTGGATTATGCTACTTCAAGCTGAAGAAAATCCCTATGTGTGTCTCATTGTCCCTCCAGTAGCAAGGGAGTTAAATCTCCCAACATGTAATTTTTAAGGGAGGGGGGAGACTGTCCTGAACCCTATCTCCTAGCATGCTACTTTTCACTATACAGGGAGCATCTTTAATTCTTTCTTTTCGTAAGTGGCAAAATTCAGACATACAATCTGCCACCTCCAACCTCAGATAATGTATTCTGGAAAAGCTTTACTACATAATTTTGATGCATGCATAAACTATCCCTTATAGATGTACATGTCTGCCTCTTCAAAGAAACAGGCAGGAATAGAATATAGGACCATGCAATTTTGTTTCCCCCTTCTCTGATAGAATAAACTTTTCAAGCCTCTGTTATCTCTCCAGTTCCCAAAATGTTATGACCCCCCGTGCTTCTTCTACCCCTTTGCCAATCTGCGGCTTGACCCTTCTGGAGTGAAGAGGTTATTTCCACATATATATGCATGCACACATATGCATGCATGGGTGACAAGCAAGCAAAACTGGATTCCCCCAGTCCCAGACTAGCAGGCATTGCTTTGGCCAGTGCACCCGCTAAAAGAGTATTTGTACGTAGACAGTGTCTTTGCTGCCAATCAAACCCTGTCTTTGTGTCCCAGCCCAGCTAGGCTCGGATCTCTAAGCAACTCCGGTGCATGGAGATGGACTGACAGCTCAGTAATTGGGAAGGAAGCAGACAGCAGCTGAAGCTCCCATGTTTAACTCTCTGTGTTTGCAAAAGGAAATAGGGAATGGATTTCCTATGGCTGAAACATCAAGAACCCCTGAGATCAGACATGCCTCTCTATCCAAAGGATACATATAATAGGGAAGGCTGCCACCACTTCCCTTCTGCAGCCATTTTTGATACTGAGTTGTATGAAAGAGAGAGACACTGTAAGTCTAAAAAGTGTGCTTTGACCTGTGCTAAGAGTGCAACAAAAGACAGCCTGTGCTCCAAATTTGTTCAATATCCCTACTGTGTAGAGAGCCTGGAGAAGAGAGCATGGGGTGGGGTGGACAAATCTGTCCATTTCACTTTCTCTTACATTTTAATTTTGATAAATTCTGAGTAAAAAAATTGTCCGAGATGAATTTCTTCCAAAGCCCTAATTATTACTTTATAACATTCATATACTTAATTCATAAACGTATATTCCACCTCTCCCAAAATGCACAACATGGTTCACAAGCATAAACAACCCATAGCAAAACACCACCACACCAATGAAAACAATACCAAAATAAAAACTATACATCAGCTGGTAAAACAATCTGGAAAAAAATGAAACTGAGAAGGTTCTTGTTCTGATTTTTCCAAAACTGAACTAAACTCAGCAGTAGTAAAACATCAGGCAATTGTTTTAAAATGCTTGGGTGAATTATGATAATTTTGCTTGCTACAGTTGCAAGCTTTCTTGTCAAAGCCACAGAAATAAAGATGGGGGTCACACAGAAGGGGTTCAATCACAGAATGACACCATTCCCTAGCCCCTATCCATGTGACCTCAGCAGGCAGGCAGAACCTACAAAATGGACATCACCAAACAATCTTAAAAATATAAGCAGCAGCATACAGGAGCAAATGAAGCTATTTTAGTGCTGGTGAGACATGAATAATACAACCCATGCCCGCCAGCCACTGTGTTTTGCAGGGCCTCAGAAAGTAGGGCTGCCAGGCTGGAAACTGGAGAGGGGTCTTCTACCTTTAAGGGCTGCGTAGAAGCATGAATTTCAGCAGGTGCTGCTTATTACCTGTTGACATGACAAGCAAAACTTGCTGAAATTCTGTCTTCTATACAACTATTAAAGATATAGGGGCCCTCTCTAGTCTTCAGTCTGACAATCCATGCCAACAGGTCTGGGCCCTAGTGAAGAAATTAGGCTGAGGGGCTGGAGGTGCCTCTGGGCCTTTACAGACTGCCAGAAATAGTGCAACTTGAGGCCACTTTAACTGTCCTGGCTCAGTGCTAGGGAATCACAGAAACTGTATTTTTTTCTGGGACATTGAGCCTTCTCTGCCAGAGAGCTCTGGTGCCACAATAAACTACAGTTCCCATGATGATGATAATAATAATAATAGTAGTAGTAGTAGTAGTAGTAGTAATAATAATAATAATAATAATCAATATCCCACCCCTCTGCAGAGCAATCGTGGCGGCGTACAACATTAAAATTTCCATACAGATATATTAATACAAACTAAACAGTACATAAAAATCCCGAATCCCACCCATCCTAGACTGAGTCACGACAGTTAAAGTGGACTCAATTTGCACTATTTCTGGCAGTCTGTAATGGTCCTCTGTTTCCTCAAGGTCTCTTGAGTCTTTGTGGGGACAGATCTTGAAGGAATGAATGAAGTATCACTGCCACCCACGACCAGCATCTTTCCTTCTGGCCACTTTCCTGACATTACTCTTTGACCCGCTACCCTTCCCTCCCCTCTGCAGCTAGCCAGGAGATATTTGGGAGTTGCTCTTGGAGGCAGAGGACAAGCTTAAGCAAACTTTTGAATTCTGGGCACTAGAAATATACATAGAGAATTTGCTTGCATAAACACATGTGTCTTAAACAACATAAAACAGGTCAATGAATTTTTAAAAAATAGATCAAACTTCCCAGTCTAGTGTCCTCCAAGATGTTCCTGGCCCCACAGCTGCCTTGACTCCCCCCCCATTACATTACCCTCCATTCCTGTGCTGTGGCGGCTGTCTGCATGGGTGTCCCAATGGGCCACCCGGCACATCTGCTCAGCAGGATGCCTATGCAGACGACTACTGTGATGTGGAAACAGAGGGCTTTTTTATACTCTGGTTTATCTTCAGATCACATGAATATTTCACCTTTAATTGTAACAGAGGGCTTTGGATTTTCCCAGAAAAACAAGAGTAACAGATACATTTTTCAAAACCATTTTAAAAGTGTTATACCACAGCTGTGATGTGGAATATACTGGACATCATATGAACAGCTCACACCAGAACTGGGGTTTGAACTGTGCATCATTTCAGGATGCCACCAGAATGGCAGGGGAAGAGCCTCAAAGATATTCTGCTGGCTGATGAGGCTGATGGACATCATAGCCCACAACACCTAGAGGGCCCAGGGAAAGGTAGTATAAATATTTTGCTTCATGAGATATTTGTGAGAAGAGAGATGACAGCAACTTAAAACTTAATGAAAACCCCAGGTATTGAAGTTCAAGTATGTTGACAATTAATGATGAATTCACAAACAATAAAAGTCAAATTAAGATGTTGAAAAGCAATGAAAGGGCACTAAGGGCCTTTGCAAACTGCTAAAAATAGTGCAAACTGAGTCCACTTTAACTGCCCTGGCTCAGTGCTAGGGAATCATGGGAATTGTATTTTTCTGAGACATTGAGCCTTCTCTGTCAGAGAGCTCTGGTGCCACAAAAACTACAGTTCCCATGATTATCCAGCACTGAGTCAGGGCAGTTAAAGTGGACTCAATTTGCACTATTTCTGGCAGTGTGCAAAGGTCCTATGTTTAATAGCTACTGGAGGTCTGCTTGCCAGCCCTGCTGCAAAATCTGAAATATGATGTACACTTTTCCTTATTTTTTTAAAAAAAGGAATTTGTAAAAAAAATCCATTCATTCTCTATTCACTTTGAATACTGACTTCAGCTCTAGTTAACTGCACTTTTTATATATGAGTAGCTGTGAGATTCCAATGAATGAGTACACATGGGAGTAGACAAGACGCCAACTGAGGTCTCTCAGTGCATGTCCAGCTCTAAAAGATGCTGTTTCACAGTAGGTAGTTAGAATTTTAAACTAAAAGTTTCAAATCAAGTTGCGGTGGTTAAATGCCTGTACTGCAGCCACTCACTCACAATCCATAAGGCTGTGATAGAATTCAAAGATATAGCTGTGTTAATCTGTAGAATCAGTATGCAGAGAGATCCTGTAGTACCTTTGAGACTAACTGAAAGAAAGAAGTTGGCAGCATGAGCTTTCATAGGGTGTGAGTTCAATACCAGCCAGGGGCTCAGGCTTGACTCAGGTTTACATCCTTCTGAGGTTGCTAAAAATGAGTACCCAGCTTGTTGGGGGCAATTGGCTTACACATTGCAAACCGCTTAGGGAGTGCTTAAGTGCATTGATAAGCGGTATAGAAATGTACTTGCTATTGCTGTAAGCCCATGATAAAAGCAAAAAAAGTCTGCTGCCAAGCTCAAGAGAGCCATTTCCAATGTTACATTTTAAAGATATGGGTGCACATTTCCATGTCTCTTGACACATACAAAAGGAATGTAGGAAGAGTAACACATGCACTGATGTTTTCTAGGGGAGTTATGTATGCAAGTTTCCAATGTGTTGCCTTTAGTAGTGATTATTAATATTTAAAACAAAGCATAGCAATACATTCAAAATAATAACCAAACAATTCATATTTTTAAAATATTTAAAACAAAGCATAGCAATACATTCAAAATAATAACCAAACAATTCAGCCAAAGGTACTAACAGCAGCAGCACTCAACAATGAACCAGTCAGCCAAAGAATCAAAAGAACAAAATGCAACATAACAAATAACAACAATGGAAGCATCCAGTTAGTATCACTAAGGAGGTGTCCCAAAGGTGGGGTGCTGATGTTACAGGCAATACCCAAACCCTACTCAGTTCATGCCTGGAGGAATTGTCTCTGATGAGGATTTTTGCCTGCATTTCCAGCAGGCTATAGCCACAGTTTTGCTACAGCTGGGGCAAATTCTGCTGTTCCACCTTTCTTGAATAGGCCTGCAGCTTTATCTCTCACCAAAAAGCTTTGAGCATGACAGAACGTACTGGGAAATGGCAATCAGGGACATGCTCTTTTCACTCAAACAGTTATATGTTTGAAAGGGAGCAATGCTTTTTTGGTATGTCAACTCTCCAATCTGGATGAGGTGGCCTCAGGATAGAAGAAAAGAGTATGCATCTATAATGTACCACTTCCCTTTCTCTGCTTAAAGCCAGTTTCTGTCTTATAGAAGAAAGGGTGGTGAGGGAAACCTGAGGACATAGAAGATGATCTCCTCTTAATTTAGTGTCTTTCTGTGCATGTCCACTAACAGAAAAGTAATATGAAAAATAATCACTGCTGGGAAAAGTGGTCAGACTAAAGGCTATCTAGACTATCATTCTACTACCCACAGTGGCCCATCAAATGCTCATGGAAGACCACAAGCAGGACATGAGGGCAACAGAACTCACCTGCTGTTTGTTGCTCTCCGGCAGCAACTGGTGTACAGTGGTATGTTGCTTCTAATTCTGGAAGTACCAGAAAACTACCATGACCAGTAGTCAATGAAATTCTTCATGAATTAAGGCAACCCTCTTCTGAAGACATCCAAGTTGGTGACTATCAGTACACCTTGTGGCAGTAGCTTCCATATATTCATTATGCACTATGTAAAGAAATACTCCAATTTTTTTCTGTCCCAAAACTCCCGCTGCTAAAGCCTCATTATATGACCTTCCTGGGTTCTGGTGTTAGAAGTAAGGGGGAAACTCCTCTCTCTATCAACTTTATCCTTACCACAGAGAATTCCATACATGTCTATCATGCTGCTCTAAACCTTTTTCAAGACTGCAAAGTCCTAAACATAGGGCCTTTACAGACTGCCAGAAATAATGCAGCTTGAGGCTACTTTAACTGTCCTGGCTCAGTGCTAAGGAATCATGGGAACTGTAGTTTATTGTGGCACCAGAACTCTCTGGCAGAGAAGGCTCAATGTCCCAGAAAAAAAATACAATTCCCATGATCCCCTAGTACTGAGCCACTACAGTTAAAGTGGCCTCAAGCTGCACTATTTCTGGCAGCCTGTAAAGCCCCATAGTAATCTTTCCTTGCAGGTGAATTCCTTGTAACCCCCAATCATTTTCACTGATCTTTTCTATATATTTTCAAATTCTAAAACATCCTTTTTGAGAAGTGGCAATTCAAACTGTACATAGTAATCCAAATGTTCATTGCAACATTGGTTGTTTTATTTTCAGTCCTTTTGAAGGGATTATTAACAGTAGCATTTGTTTTCCCCATAACTGCTGCTAAGCACTGGGTCTTCAATTTAACTGAGCTATTCACCATAAATCAAATATGTCTTCCTAGGCCAGCCCCCACCTGTGTATATGTGAAGTTGAGAATTTTCACTTCACAGTAAATTGCATGCAATTACATTTGACATTTTATTGTATGCCCCTTTTTGATTCTATCATCCTTAAGAACTGGGTATTATAAGACATCTCAGCCAACTTAGTGTTCAGTCCTGATTCCAATTCATGTATGAATAAGCTAAAAAAAAAAAAAGATCTCAATGTAGATCACTGAGAGATCCCTATTCTTCTTTAAATGATATCATACCATGTATGCAGAGCCAAGATCCCATAGTTCTTTGAGCACTGGTGTGGATCATAACATGGTGAAGCTAGTTCAAGGAGGATGGCTGAATCCACACCAACTAAAAGTAATCCAGATCTAGTGCAGAATATTTTGCCCAGATTTCACCCCGTTTATCCCACAGTGACTCCTTAACTGAATTAACATCAGTGTCTACAGAACAAGTTCCTTCTTTTTGGTGTGATGTTTGGGTGGTGTTGCTTCTCCCACCCCCCTCAGCTCTCTTCCACCCTTTCCAAGTGTTTCTGAAGGCCAGGAGTTTTCAAAGCTGGGCCTTGATGTCAGCTGGAAACAAACTTTCAGTTTGAATCTATGCCAGTCGGAGAACAGGGGCTAGATTTGTTTCTTGGTCAGATCCACTGTGAAAGAGCAATAAATAAATAAATAAATAAATAAAATGGCGAAATGCCTGTTGGATGGAGGATGCCACCCACCAATCTGTCCCAGCCCCTCAACTACCCCACCCCTTGATGCCACACTAATCCAGCAGGACACAGATTGCAAAAAATTAGGAAAAGCCATTTTTTCTGAAGACTGTGGAGTAAAAAGTGAATTTTCCTAAATCACATTAATGCCTGAAAGATGCACTTTCACAGTGAAAACGGTCATACATTGTGTGTTCCAACAGCACTGGAACTAAGATGGTTACAGGTTTTTTTTTTTTTTTTTTTTTGCTTGTGTGGATCTAGCCCTAGATGGGAGTCTTCAATGGCTTTGGCTAAGAAGAATTCCTCAGAATTGGGCTTTAAGTGCTGAACTGTAAAACCCTCTACATGACCTTAAACAGCAACCTGATGAGCCAAACAGCAGGCCTCCAGGGTGTTCTCTAGCAAGACGATTAGCACAGATATAGCTCCACACAGAGCTGTTAGGAGAGCTAATTAAAGGGACCCGAAAACACTTTTATATCCTTTCTACACACACACATACACAGCAAAGCATACTGGTACTTTTACGTTCCTAGAAAGGGAAAAGGCAGAGCCAGTAGTCCTCAGCTCTGTGGCAACCCTAGGAAAACAGTGAGCCAGCCAGCACTGCTTGGTGCCAACAGCATGGGATTTCCCTGAGTGGCTTTTGCCACCCCGAGAAACAATTAATTAGACCTAGTTTTAAGCCATTAATATCATATTCAATTATTTTCTATTAGCAACAACTTTTTCATTACATGGAAGACTGGAATGGATTAAGATCATTAACATTTGGTTTCACCATCTTAGAAACTCTCAGATATTTTTCTGTGGTTATCAAATAATAAGATAAATTCTGTGAATATCACTAGTATGGGAGCTAGTTTTGTCTAGTGGATACAAAACTGGATTTGGACCTGCAAGATATTTTACTTTGACATTCCTTTTTATCACTCACCCGTTATGGGCCCTTGAACAAATCACTCATTCTTAACCTCAGTTCTTCAGCTTTCAAGTTGAAATGATAGTGCTCAGCCCTACAGATTTCTTGCAAAGCTGCAATGGTGGGGAAAATGTATTATTATTATTATTATTATTTACAATGCTAACATTCAGATTTATTAAATGTATACCCTACCTTTCTTCACAGAACAATCAAGGGTAGGATGCAATATATATGTAATATACTACAAAGCAGAATTACCAATTGGTACCACCTTTCAGTAGTTCCCACTCTTGCTGTAAATACAAACCTGTTGAAAACAGATTCTTTTACAGTGTTCTGAATGATGGCCAATGTCAGTGTTGGTATTATACAGTGCCAGTATAATTGGGGGAAGAGGGGTGGGCTGGAAGGCTGGAAACCTAGACTTTATTAAGTGATGGCAAAATCAAAAGGAACTCCCTGGCAGATCCCAGTTCAATGACAGGATGGTTCAGACAGAGGCAATAGTTTAGGAAATCAGTTTAACATTTTACATGTAAAAAAAAAAAAAAGACCTTGAACTAGACTTGGGGGGGAAGCAGACGACTGCTTCCCAGTCGCCGCGGGTCGGGGCACCGGCGGAGCGGAGGCTCCGCACCGCAGCGCCCCTGCGGCGAATTTAAACGGAGCACCAAATTGGCGCTCCTTTTAGATTTCAGGGAAAGTGCGCCCTAAAAGCGGCGGGCGCACTTTCCCTGACTCAAACGGCGCAGCGCATGTGGGCGCTGCGCCGTGAGGTCATCCCCGGTGCGCCAGCCATGCGGACGGCCGGCGCTTCTGGGGGCGACCTCGGGGAGAGGAAGGGGCACCGCTCGTGCGGCTGCCCCTCCTCTTCCCTGCCCGGAAGACGACTTTTTTAGTCGTCTGCTTAGGGCCTTGGTGACAAATAGGCATACAGTGCAACTCTGTTAAGGACCAAAGCTGTGTGATCTCAGACAGGTAAACCAAGTAATATCCATGTAGATGTACTTTGCACAGGGTGAAATCTTTGAGGGCAGTCTATGTAGAATGCATTACAGAGGTTTAGTTGGAGGGTCATCATTGTTTATATTACTATGGCCAGACTACCACTGTCTAGGGACAGGCATTACTGGCAAATCATCTATGGTCGAAAAGAGGCACTCTGTGACACTGCAATCACTTGGATCTTCACTGAAAAGGCAGAACTGAGAATTATCCTCCACACACCTGATTCTTTGGGCGAGGAAGTGCATCCCAGTTCACAACAGGCCACTCTTCTACTTACTGAAAACCACCAGTGCACAATAGCTCTGTTTTGTTATGGTTCACTGTCAGTTTATCAGCCCTCATCCAGTCCATTATTTCCTCCAGCATTTATTAAGAACTGGATTCCAACAGAAAGGAAATACAGAGAGAACATCTTGGCTGAAATCCCCTATCAACAGTTTTATAGGTATGTTGAACACTAAGGAAGGCACTTTGGAACCCTGTAGGACCTCCACATCTCAGCTGCCCATAGGCTGAGCAAAAGCCCCTCACCATCACTACTTCTGAAACAAGAGGTGGGAGGTAAGAAACAGTGTTAGCAATATACATGAGGCTGTCAGTTTGCAATCCAGAGATAGTGTATTTTGAAATGCAACTGGACTGGATTACAAGGTAGCCATGGCTTCCATCATTCCCTGTGTCCCATCCTAATCATTACAGAAAGGGAGGAGACAAACGTGAAGACAATGGGGAAATGGGGAGAAAACCCTGCAACTGCCTCATCTCTCAATTCATCTACAGACATAAACGTGAAAGGAAAAATCTTGAGGTTGTTTACAAACTGTCAACCAGAATGATGGGTGAGTGTTTTAAAAGTGATCATTTCATTATTTTCCTCAAAGAAACTATAAAAATGATCTAGTTTTATCCTAAAACTACAATGCCACAATAGATCCTACAAGTCTCTATGTGTCTATCTGTCTCTCACTCTTTCTCACTCATTACACATTAGCAGCAAAATTGACATGAAAAAGTGTAGACTGTCAACACAGGTCTAAAAGTTATGCATCAGTTTTAATGTAGCAGAAGAACTTGTTCCTCATAGATAGCTTGACTGTCAGCTGTAGGGCATAATGACAAAAACAGTAATCTTTGAAAAATATATATATTGAATTTTGACACAATGCACTTGATTCTCACTAGCTAAAGCAAGACACCAAACTGAAAATTAAAGCCATGTATATGAAAACCTGTTTAGCTCCAAGAAACCATTCCACTTAGTTTTCCCACTTAAAAAAACTGGAGGAAACTGGCAAAACACATTAAGATATGTTCGATTCCATCCTATTCAAAATTAATTTTGGTCAGGGAACTGGCAGTTCTGAAATGCTTCTCAGGTAATGCCTACAATTAGTTACCATAATGAGTTGCAGACTGCCAGAAATAGTGCAAATTCAGTCCACTTTTAGGGTTAGGGTTAGTGCTAGGGAATCATGGGAATTGTTTTTTTTTCTAAGACATTGAGCCTTCTCTGTCAGAGACCTCTGGTGCCACAATAAAATACAGTTCCCATGATTCCCTAACCCTAACCCTAACCCTAAAAGTGGACTCAATTTGCACTATTTCTGGCAGTCTGCAACCCCCTCATATTAGCTTTTTTCATCATTTGATTAATATTAATGTGTAAGTGTTGTTTAGGAAAAGGGAGGTAGCCTCCCTTTCCTGATGTTTCAGTCTTCATGTGATTATTTGTCAGGAACATGTACATTTGTGACTGTCTGGGTGACTCATAAGCTAAATGGTCTTATGTGTGCATGTCAAAAAGCACAAACCTTATGCTTAAAAGGTATATGAAAAGTCTTCATATGACTGTTCAGAGGATGATCTTGTTTTAGATGGAAGCTTTTTTTTAAATGTCCTTTTTAAATGTCCACAACAAATACTTTCCTCCTTACCTTAAGCAAATACCTTAATTCCCAATACCTTAAGCACATCAAAAATGGCCTTTGGTTTCAATCCTGGGTCTCACTAATCTAAAATGCAAAATGCTATCCCTGCATCATCTCTGTCAAGGCTGAAGAACTTATGGCTTTCCATATGTTGTTGACCACCCTGCTTCTCACACATGTATAGCCATAAAATAACTCTTTCACCCTGTTTCACACTGTTTTAGAAATAAGAAGTAAAGTCTAGTATGTTGGTTGATGTGGCATTTAGTTTTAACTCCTTCTCCATACCCAGTTTATCTACAGTGACAAAAAAAACATAACACTCCCAAATGTTAATAGGGTCACAGAAATGGGCATTCTGTGTACATAGCCCTTGTATGAATGTGTAGAACTCTAGTGTGCTAAACATACTTGCCTTTGATTCAAGTGGATGACAAAAGTAATATAGACAGTTTTAGTTGGCAGCCTGATCAACAGCAGTCTGATTAATTCATAATTGCAGGCAGTCTAGAAGCATATCAAGCTAAAAGCATGGGTAACCCAATGGTGTCCTTGTTACTATAAGCTTAATATGTTATTATTTTAACTGAACATGATTGGCTATCAGCAATCCTTTAATCAGAAATGGGAAATCAATTGTAATTGGCTACCAAATTGTAGTGAAAGACACTATCTGATCATTTGCATTTACATTGATTAAAAGACTGGCAGATCAATCACCCATGTGGATATTTTCAGCTTTAAAAGAAGCAGTAATTGACACTGAAGTTGAATTAGAGGTTCACTATCCTGTATGGAGGACAAATTGGTTACTCTGCCTTCTGCATAATAAAACTGGATTATGCACTTATCATGCTTGCAATGGGCAGAAAAAGCCAGTGTAACCAGCTAATCTTAAAAAAAAAAAATCCTCCAAGCTGTGAGCTGCAAGTCTCACCCTAGAAGCTCTGTTGATTCAGTTCCACCTGAACAGCAGCATAGGTCAGTAAGAACAGAGTGGCTTAGCATGAATAATTATATAGAGGCAAACCAGCAAATAGGAACTCTGGCTGGCCCAGCACCCTCCCCAAATGTAAAATAAAACCCTTAAGTGCCTCCTCTTACTGCTACCCCAGGAGCCAGCAAATGACCAATGCCATGCAAAAGAATGTAACAGCACCACACAAGTCAAGCCCAGCTGTGCTACACCAGCTCCAGACTAAGCACGATCAGGTGTTGTTTTAAGTGCAACACACCATGGGAAGCAACCTGTGCAAACAAAACACACCCAGTCAGCAAGGGCAGCTTGACGGCACCTATAAAACCCAAGCAGCTGTGACACTGTACTTGCTGTGTGGCCATTACAGCCGCTTGACTGTCTTTAATGGTTACTGTGTGAACCAATGTGGTGTTCTCAGGAGTGGTGTTAAAGAAGGAAACAGTATAAAATTTTTCTGCTCAGGTAGGCAAGTGTTTGAACAGGGAGCCAAAAAGCACCAACAAGACAGTAGTAGGGAGGTGAAAGAGAGCTTAGACAGACCCACTGAAACTCTCCATCTATGGGGTAGTGAGAGCAAGGGATGGATAGGTGAGGGTGTCAACTCCTCCAACTTGTAGAAGTGTTAATGTGTACAACTGCACCTAGAGGTCTGCAAAGGATAGCCTTGCTACCATTTTTGACATCAGTGAAGCTGATTGATGCAGGACAAATGAAAACATTGCCTAGATTCCTTAGAAAGAAAGGGTAACTGAAGAGTTCTGAAAAGTTATTTTTTAGACTACAATTACAAGGCTAATTTAGAGATTCAAGGAATTGTAGTCCAAAAAAAAAATTACATTTTCCAAGCTCTGGACAGATGAATATAAATAAAAGCATTCAGAGAAACCTTCAGTTACTTATCTTGGTGGCTGGTTAGCTGTTAACAAATTGATAATTACATAAAATAAAGAACAAATCTCTATTAAACTGACCCAAATCAGCTCACCCATTTGGCACCTATTTTGCTTGGTGTTTTATTTACTCTTTTGCCCATTGCTTTTGCACCAAGACTTGGAATGTTTAATTTTCTAATTTTGCCTGCTGGATTTGGGATTAAAAGCCTGAAGTCTCTCTAAATCCTCTTTAGTACTCATGTGGCTGGCCCAAAGCAGACCAAGACCTCAGTGATTATAGGTGAGCTAAGCAAGGTCACACAGGAGGGTTGTGACACTACTGCCTTTCAAGGCCATCAAGAAAGAAAGGGCAGAAAGACAACAAGGGGGAGGATGAAGGGAGTGCTGGAATTTTATCGAGCATTTGGACATGTCCTTTCTTTGCATTGTCAAACAGTGAACAAGATCATTTGTTCCTAGGAAGATTTTGTGTCTGCTTAATTGTTAATTGAAGGCCTGCATGAAAAGGAATTCTAGGAATTCATCATGGGCCACACTATGAGCTGTTATGCCTGAATCCAACCCTGGTGTGTAGAGGCATTCTTCCGCCAGGGACCCTGAAACCTGTTGCTAGGGCTGCCAATTGCTTCCATGAGAAGACACTGTTCTACAGATTGATTCTTCTTTATCCAAAATGCTTGGGGCCAGAAGTGTTTGGAGATTTGGATTATTATTATTTTTATAATGGATTTTAGAATATCACTATTTGCATATATGTACATAATGAGATATCTTGGAGGTGGGTCCCAAATCTAAACACAAAATGTATTTGTTTCATATATACCTTATACATATAGCCTGAAGGTAATTTTGTACAATGTTTTAAATAATTTTGTGCATGAATCAAAGTTTGTGTACATTGAACCATCAGAAATCAAAGGAGTCACCGTCTCAGCCATTGGGGAAAAAAGTTTTGGTTTTTGAAGTGTTTTGGACTTTGGCATTCCAGATAAGGGAGACTCAACACGTACTGACCAAGCAAGGATAAAAGCTCAGACTCCCAGAGTTTATTCCAGGTTGGATGAAACCAGAATATTCATACAGCTGACCAGTCATGAGATCTTTTATGTTTAGATCTTTTATGAAATACTTGAATATTGTATTATGCTTTTAAAAAAAAGAAATTGACTGGTAGTTCACTGTATCAGTAGCTGACACAGTTATGTAGAACATAGAAAAATAAACCCAAGTGTGTACAGAAATGATCAAAACAGGCTTGCTGTAACTCTTGTCCAGCTACAGCCCGATGGCAGAGGGCATGCTTTGCATACAAAAGAGCTCAGGTTGTATCCTCAGCACCTCCAGATAGTGCTTGGAAATCTATCTCTCTCCCCACTCCACTGCCCCCCCCCAGACACACACAATCTGCCTAAAACATCAGGATATCCATGTCTATCACTGCAGAGTTAGATATATTGAGTTAGATGGACTATGTTTTAATCCAGTATGAGGTGGCTCCCTATGTTCCTAATTTTCTATAGGTTCAAATGATATATCAGCGTTCTGCTTCTGAGAACATATTGAAGAGAGGGTCTGGGAGAAGAATGCCTTTTGATTTCATAAGAAAAAGGGGACTGTTTGTCTCCAATGACTATGGGATGCTTTACCGGGCTTTCCTACTGGCTTGTCAGCAGGAATAAAGCCCTCAGAAGGCTTCTCTCTGCAATAGGGTGGTTCCAGTAAGTCATCCACAGTGCCTATAAACCATTGCTCAGTTTGGGGAGGAGATTTTAAGTGGCCCATAAAATCTTTAATAGCAGCTGCCGCAGCCGCCACCATTAAAAAATAAAAAAGAAGAAGAAAAAAAGAAGCCTTGTAATAGAAGTAGTCTCACCTCCTGGATAAATGCCAGCCAGGCTGGTTAGAGCTGGCAGGTTTGCGATCTCCGCTCTGGGAGGATGTCCGAAGGAGGTGTAAACCCCATCAGGTTGGGTCGCCTTCCACCTTGCCATGAGAGATAATCAACTCCTCCATTTGCCAGCATCATCACCAGGGGACTTTATTAGCACTTCCTAGCAAGCACACAGTCCCCCACAGCTCAAATCACACCGCGCAGGAAGCATTTGCATAGCACAGTTCACTTTGTCTTGATTGATCCCATTGGAACCAAGGAGCCTAGCTGATGCAAAACACAAAATTCAAGACTTCTCAAGAAGAAAATCTGTCTGCTCCCATCCCTTCACTCAACTCTTTAACTGGATACTTGGAATAGAGATCAACTTTGAACACTGTAACAGGTGGTTGGCACAACAAATGTACAATGACTGACCAAGATAGAGCCTTCCTTGATTTTATCAAGCTAAATCAAAGCAAGCTTGCTCAGAAGTGGCTGAAGACTGTCAGATATAAATACAACTTGCAGTCTCTTCCTGTACAAGTAACTAATGTGGAAATGGAGAGCACGAGAAAGGTGGGGAGTATAGAAAGACTTTGATTTTGGTATGGGGTTGCAGGTCCAGAGTTTAGTACTAAAAGATGTCATGTCCTGCAGCAAAATGCTCTCAGACGTTGCCTCACAAAATATTACAGCTAACCCTCAAACAGAGGTAGTTTTAGTTTTTTTTTTACCAAGGCCAACAAAATGTCAGAAAGTACTACACCATCCAGTCACAATGTGAAGAACTGTGAGTACTGCATTCGTTCTGAACTTTCCTCTTGCAGAGCAATACCAACTTGGGGGTGGGCAGAATTTCTATCGTTCAGGAGCTGCCATTTCCTAACTCCTGCCAGCTTGCTGTGGCAAGTGTAGAAGGTGGAAGGCAGTATTTTCTAACTCCAAACTGATATGGTGTGGGGCTCAATCCATGGGCATATTGGGGGAACCCAATGCCACCCAGGCAAAAACACCACATGTTATACCCAGAAGTGGGAGTGTTGTCTTGACATCATGACGGAACTCCCTCCACACCCAATAATCCCTCAAGCAGACTTTGATATGGATTTGGGTTGCTCTTTTACTTTCCAATTCTCTTCTGGGCCACCATGCAAAGCTGTTTTTCTGTTGTTGTTTTTTTTTTTTTTAAAAAAAAAAACCTTCACAGAATTGCCACCTCTCTGAACATTCTAGACTCCAGAGACACTTGCTTCAATTCCTCTCATGAAAAGAACTAAAAGAAACCAAAATAAAAGAGTTTTTAAAAATCTAGTCAAACTTGGGTAGTGCACAGTCAGAGCAACCGTGGGTGGGCAGAATGAGAATGGCCCCAAGGCGCTGAATTATAATTTAAAAAGTGAAATTGAATTTGCTTAAGGAAAACAAAGTTTACATGACATAAATAGGAGGAAAGAAAATCTGAAATGTATTTCAGTTGTGGAATCTATTGCTGTTCCCCCCACCCCCAGAAACAAATGTGAAAGTTTTATAAATCTTAATTAATAAATCTTTCACCTTTTTTAAACTAAAGTTTTATAACAAGGTCTGTATAGTAGAAGAGAGCTAGTGCATTGAAAAAAATATGAAGGTGAAGGGAAGTAAAGTACAGAATGTTATTCCCCGTCTCCCCACACATATACTAGTGAAAGTTTCTTTTTAGTTTCTAAAGGCTCATATAAACTGGCCAGAATACTTTTGACTGATCCTGAAGTATTGTGGCCCTAGAACTGCCCCAGATTCCTCCCATTACCATCATACTCCATAGTGATACCAGGCGGCTGTCTACACCTATCCCACTGGTAACATCCAGCAGTAATAGAGACTTGGACTTAAGACAAACTCAAGTCACTTCAAGATTTGACCCAGCAAAGCAAAGCAAAGCAAAGCAAAGCAAAGCAAAGCAGCTTCATTTATATACCGCTTCATACTGCGCTATGGGGTGTCTAAGCGGTTTACAACTGTAAGCTCATTAACCCCCAACAGCTGGGTACTCATTTTAGTGACCTCAGAAGGATGCAGGCCTGAGTCTAGCCTGAGCCCTGGCTAGTATTGAACTCACAACCTTGTGGTCTATGAGTGAATGGTTGCAGTACAGACCACTGCACCACCAAAAATTGAGACATGCATATTTTTAGCAACCAACTTGTTGGCATAACCTCATTTAGAAATAGCAAGTGCATTAGGCAATGGGCTTGAGGTCTATTCAGTATCCTGTCCCCACTACACATGGCAGGAACCTTCCTTCTGCTCAAGCCTATTCCTCTCTGAGAATTTTTCTTACATACCTTTGGGCACATCTTCTTTATTTTTCTATTGAAACTCTACCTTCCACCTCCCCATCCACAGCTCTTTTTTCCCTCTTAAGGAGACTTAAGATTCAACTCAACTTGACTTAAGACTAAACTAAAGACCTGAAACTCTCATTTCAAGACTGAACTCACCTTGAAACCTGAAAATTAGACTTGAAACTTGACTTGAGACTTGGAGTAAAAGACGAATACTGCACTTACTTCTGGTTCTACCTTTGAGAGATGGCTGCTCTGTTTGCACAGGCAATGAGTTTCATAGAAATCAGATTTTCTCGGGCCAATGTATGTGGCTCGTTTGGGGCAGCTCTGGGCCGCCCCTGGGGGTGGCGGATTGGGGCTGAGGCAACCCCACGCCACGGCCCCTATCCTTCTTTTTGCTGCTCTTTGAGCTGCTGCCATGACTCTTTTGTGCCCTTTTGGTGCAGTGTGTGTGCACTTTGTACCAAGAGGGTGCAGTGACACTGCACGCCATGCGGACAGGCGTGCGGTGTTGGGGCGGTCAGCCCGCAGTTGCCCCACCCCAGCTCCACCCCCAGGCTGACCTAAACTGCCGGTCTGCATCGGCCCTTAGTACAGGACAAAGAATAAACAAGCCCAGATAGATCAGATGGATATGTGACTGATGGATCATATCATCTAATTCAGACAACTTCAACCATCTAACCCAAACTGTTCATTTAGTCTAGTGGCTCCCAAACTTTGGTCCTCCAGATGTTTGGGACTTCAGCTCCCAGAATTCCTGACTGTTGGCTAGGGTTGAAGTCCAAAATACCTGAAGGATCAAAGTTTGGAAATCACTTATCTAGGCCAGTATCTTACTTTATACAGCGACCTGCTAGATCAGGGGTAGGCAACCTTTCCCCTTTAAGGGCCGAGGGACTTCAGCTCCCAGAATCCCAGGAGCTATTGGCCAACATGGGACTATTGGCCAACATGGCTGAGGCTTTTGGAAGCTGAAGTCCCTCGGCCCTTAAAGGGGAAAGGTTGCCTACCCCTGTGCTAGATGGCTGCAGAAAACCAAGTAACAACTAGAAGCATCTGATATTCAGCCACAGCACACTGGCTCTGAAGGTGGACATGGGCGGATATATCCACCTCTCCTCCATGAACTTGCCTTATGCTGCCATATCGACACTTCTGGTTTTGATGAAGGCTTTGAAGAGGGGGGAAAGGTTTTGCTAAGGGAACTAAAGGAAGAAAGGGATTTCACTGATGGAGAGGAAGTAAAGCCCTTTTCAAGTAAAAGCAACAGCAAGAATAGAAAATAGAGAAGGGAGTGTAGAACAAAGGGAAATGATCAGATTGTTCACAGTAGTGAGAAGGAAAAAATAATCAGAGAAACAGAAGAGAAAGTGTAATTGAGGGAAGAGGAAAAGAGAAATAGTTGAAAGGACAGTCTTTGAAATAAACAGCAATTGGTAGACAATGCAATGGCTACACTTCCATCTGAGAATGTTGCGCACGCCTACTTAATAACAAGGTGGTATTATTATTTGAGTTTGCCAGTATTTCATGACAAACTGTGCCCAGTCACCCTCTGCATCCCATTGTATTCCTGATCCCTCTGCCACCCTGTTTTTTTCTTACATTTCTGTCCCCACATAAAAGACTGGGAATTACTTCTTTGGATGAAAAGCCAGTTTCTGGCCTGGAAAAGAGAAAAGTGTCTTCTTGTGGGCTTCCTTATCATCTCACAAGGAGAGCCTGGGAAAAGTTAATTTTTAGGACTACAGTTCCTAGAATCCTCAGCCAGCATGATCACTGCCCATTATGCTTGGAAGATTCTGGACATTGTCATTAAAAAGTTTCTAAGCTCCAGTCAAAGGACCTTAGTAGCAATGTGTAACAGCAGCAGAATTACTACTGATTTCCATTTTAATTTTTCATAATCCATTGGAATTGCTGTAGTCTTAATACGGTAAATTCTAGGAAGTCAGCATGTCCACTTTACACAAGGAGAACCCTGCTGTTCAGTAGTCTAATACTGTACAGTCATCCCTCCCTCTTCATGGACTTCCAGTCTGTGGTCTTGGTCCTTCATGGACCAGCAAGCAGGGAGGGATAAAATGGCGCATGTGCCAAGCCATGCGCAATAGCGCGTAGCCATTCAAACCAATGGGGCTTGAATATTTGCAGTTTTTTGTTTTTGCAGGAGGGGATGGATCCCCCATGAAAACGGAGGGGTGACTGTATATACTTTGCATTCAAAGGCCTAAATACTATCGTAAGTCCTGATACCCATTGAATCAATGAGATTTACTTACCATTCAACACTCTTCAAGCAGGACTGGGAAAGACTCCAGATCAGGAATGGAAACAAATATTCAAAAATAGTCTTTTAATGGTCAAAAATCATGTTTCTCAAATATCAGGAAATCCTGATAAGAAGCATTCTGGACTGATGTAAATCTTCACAGTTTGGCACTTATATTGTATAAAATGTCTCGTTGCCCCCACCCCCCCAGAAAACAGCAGTTTCTGTACAGGAAACAGAATTTTCTGCATGGAAAACAACTTTCTGCACAGAAATATTACCTTCTGTGCAGAAAATGCTGTAGTTGGGGACTTATTATATACAGAAAGCAGCATTTTCTGCACAGAAAACTGCATTTTTTTGGCAAAGAAAATACCATTTCTGTGGAGATTAATATCATTTTCTGCATGGAGAATGCTGTTACCTGTTTTCTGGACAAAGAAAACATGTGTGAAGTTTGTGCAGAATAAATCCCCAACTACAACACTGAAATAAATATTTCTGCACAGAAGTATTACATTTTGTGCATTTCCCTGTTTTTAAAATTCATGTTGAGTGTTATATCTCAGTCCTGGTGCTGAATGTGCCAGAGGTCATACAGACTGTTAGTACCATAACCAGGGTTTGGATCCGAATAGGACACCACCAGAATGGAGGAAATAGACTTTTTTGGCCTGTGCAAACAAGCCCTCTTTTAAGTCTCTCCCTCCTTTTCTCACCTTCCCTTGCTCCCTCCATAATCTCTTTCCCCTCATTTCTCTTTTTGCCTTTCTCACTTTCAGTCCCATTTTCTTGGGTTGTACAGCCAACAAGATGATCAGGTGATGGAGGTGGATCTTTTTCTTCCTTCATCGCCATCTCACTATTTTTACTGCAGGTGCATCTACATGGTCAAAATAGTTCAGTTTGATATCACTTTAACTGTATGGGTTCATCCTACAGAATCCTGGGATTTGTAATTTTGTAAGACTCAAGCACTCTTTGGCAGAGAAGGCTAAAGAGCTTGTAAAAAGACCACTCTCAGAATTCCATCAGATGGAGCTATCACACTTAAGTGGTGTTAAGCTGCATTAATTCTATAGTGTACATGCATCCTGCGATGTTTGCTAAGAAAGGTGATTCCTTTTCTCCACCTTGAGCACAGACACTCAGCAATGTGCCCAACAGAATGATTTCTCCTGCCATGGAGAGACTACTTGTCTTAAATGTAGAGCAGGAAAAAGGGTTTCCCTATCTCCACACCCAGCATGAAAGACAATCAGTTTCTCTTTGGAATAAGAGACAATTTTTCCCTCCATGGACAGCCCACCCTCCTTCCAGATTCTGAGCTGTCCTTGTCAAGAACATGTGGCACCCTGGTCTGGAAAGTGACATGTATATGGCCACTGAAAGGAACTGGAGCAATGGTAACAGGATTACTACAGTTCAAGTGGCAGGTGCATGAGTCAGCATTTGGAAAGTTGTGCATCATGGGAGGCCTGATGCAACAGGTGCTGGAGATGAAACCAGTCAGATTTCATTAGTGCATGGCTATCACATGTTCCTAGGAAGACCACCTATATATGGGAGAGAGTCAGAATCTCCTTTGTTGGTTAGTTGTGGTTGGTGTTGGTGAAGCACTTTGTTGGTCTGTATAGCTATGCATATTCAAGATGGATGTCTGGTACTCTATATAATCTTTGTAAATATTTGCAACAAAGATTAAAGCCCTCATTAAGTGAAGTCTTGCTGTCCAGCTATTCATTTCAGCAAAGTGAAAGCAGCAGCCTGCATGTGGGAGGATTTTTTCTCTGTCATCTGGAGCAAGACTCTTCACAGAGACCATCTTCTAGGCGTTCCTGCCTACGTGCATCAACTCTCTCTGTGTGTATGCTAGATCCCCCTTGTTTGCATACCCCAACAGTCCTGTCAGTCTTTGCCTAAGCAACAGGTGGAAGAAAGTTTGTGGAAAGAAGGGGTTGAAAGCTCATCTCTCCATGACCTCCCCCCCCCATTACAGAGAAAAGACACTTCCAGCAGTAGCAGTCTGGACACTATGGGAGAAGCCCTCCATGGTTTGTTTGTCATCAGTCACTTACAGAGCAGAAGGACGAGCTCTTATTTCTGTCACTTGGGTGACATAGCACCAGGGGCTCAGGCAGGTGGCAATGTGGAAGGGATCACTTTTACTGCCATCCCTTCCAGTGTACCATGTCATGAAAGCCAGGACACTAGTGGCCAAGCAGAGTATGGTGAAGATAGCAAACATTATTCAGGAGAAAGAACAAACAAGCTAGGTGAGGGTGCAGCAGTTCTGCTTTTGCTGAGCCTACTGGGAAGAACAAAATTCCCCCCTCCTTCCTTTTCTCCCTTTCTGAATAAGTGAATTTAAACCACTGGATACACTTTAAAGTGAATGCATTTTAAACTCAGTTTGCAGCAACTGAGGTCAGCCAACAACAAAGGGGGGAAATGAGAGGAGGAGAGAAACTGGGACATTTTAAAAGCAGATGAAAAAGGAGAAGAGCAGAGAATTAACCAGGACCATCCCTGACAAATCTGACAGCTAGAGAGTATGCTACTTTGAAAAGTTTCTTTGTGTGGTTCATGGCAGACTCAGATTTGAGGCAGAGATTCCCTGACCTACAATGCAGAACACACACACACACACACAGAGAGACAAAAATCACACATAAGAGTCATTTCCTGACCTTACAAACACTACCTTACATTCACATACTTACAAAAACTTTGCTACCTGGCTTGAGACTGGCTTCAAATGCAATCAAATTGTAAACCTCCACCTCAAAGCAGTAATTGTCCTTTGCCTCCTGTTTTTGAGCTTGAGTTATAGATCAGATTACATATGAAGTTATTCCTATGACAGGTGACAACTTTTTGTGTGTGTATATATGTGTGAGTGACTGCAAGGTGAGTCAAGAGGTCTTCAGAAATAAACATCTTGCTTTTCTACAGGTCCCGCTTTTATGAATAGGCAGAGATGGAAAAGTGCAAGGGTGTTTTTGACTGGAGTATGTATTTAGCTTTGTTCCCCTTTTATTTCTGTAGAAAGAAGATAAAATAAAGCAAAGTATCCAAAGAACAAGTGGGTCAACATTTCTAGCACTCAAGGCAACATATGACACTTGTTGTATTCTTCACACCAGTCACAGCATGCCCACATATTACAGCTCTTTGTTCATAATGCTTCTATTTCTTTAAGCTCCACAATCAACATTCTTCCCATTTTTTGTTCCAATTGTTTCTCTTTTCCCATTCATCCTCCCCCAAATCAGTAGGATCCAAAAAAAGGATCTGTTAATACATCTCAAGGTACTCAGCTGATGGGTGTTCTTTATTGTTAAAAATGCCCAGTGTGTTTCAGCCTATATATATATTTTCAAGGTTTTACTCAGGGGCTATTTAGAATCTAAATTCTGAAAATTCTGGAGCAGGAACTCTCACACTACTGGATTAACAAAAATATGTGAATGAAGGCTGAAGGTGATTTGATATTATAATTTTTTTTAATAAAATAAAATATTTTAAATATAGTTTAGTTGTTGTTATAAAAGGTTAGTTGCTAAACTGACCCTGACGAAGGCCTTGAGAATACACATACAAGCTAAATTGCACAGGATTTTATATTGTTGTTTGCTGGTAAAAACATGTCTCTGGTTTCTTCTGTGCATTTTTTTAGTGCTTCCTAGCTTTTGTTCTTCCCCATCACTAAGGCCAGAAAACGGGACCAAGGATAGATAAACCACTGGTATAGGCTGTGTTTGGTCCATGGACTTCCAGGTGTAACATGCTGGATTTAAAATAAAATAATAACTTTTAGCTAAATGCAGGTGGCAGCTTGAGAACAAGGTAGATCTTGGAAAGTTACTTTTTTAAAAAGTGAGTAGTAAGTAGACCTGAGTAGGGCTGCAGCTGATAGGATTATTTGGAGGTCTCTTTTTTATAAAAGGTAAAGGTTGTCAAGTCGTGTCTGACCATAGGGGGCAGTGCTCATCTCCGTTATTAAGCTGAAGAGCCAGCATTGTCACAGGCTGCTCTGTGATCATGAGGCCATCATGACTGCACAGGACACTGTTTCTCTTAAGCGGTCCCTATTTATCTACTTGCATTTGCATGCTTTCGAACTGTTAGATTGGAAGAAGCTGGGACTAGTGACAAGAGCTCACCCCATCATGCAGTACCTGGGCCTTGAACTGCCAACCTGCTGATCTTGCAATCAACGGAGTCAGCATCTTAACCACTTGAGCCACTGCATCTTTACCCTCTCTTTCCTAGAGTCACCATAAATCAAAGTCAACTTGATGGCATTTAACAACAAAGTTATTGATCCACCCCCTCCTAGGAGTTAATTGCAGTTATATAGCTGCATTTTTTAAAGGCTGTAACAACTTTCCCATGGTCTCTTCCAATTCTATGATTCTATGATTCTATTTCTCAAAAGTAACCAAACGTAACTTATTTCCTTCAAAGAATACTGGGATGCTACAAGCTGCTGGTCTGTGGTACAACCTACAGTGGTACCTCTAAATACGAATGCTTCTACTAATGAAAAATTCAACTT
>CM034703.1:187770238-187793278 GCA_020142125.1 Phrynosoma platyrhinos
AGTCAAAATCATGTTTCTTAAATTTCAGAAAATCATGACAAGAAGAATCCTGAGCTGATGAGAACCTTTGCTGTTCATAATATATTCTGCACAAAATTTGTATCGGACAGTTTTGCACAGAAAATTTTCTATATAGGAAATAACATTTCTGAAATCTTATTTTCTCTCCAGAAAATGCCATTTCCTGTGCAGAAAAACACATTTTCTGCACAGTAATACCACATGCAAAAGTTTCACAGAATAACCCCAAACTGTGAACAGTCTCTGAAAAATGGGCAGTTTTCAAAAACTTTGTTACAGCAGCCACGACAGCTGCTTAAATTATTCATTGCTTCCTTTGAAGACAAAATTAGCAGAAAATTACATCCCCATCCCTCTCCCATCTATACCAAAATGTCTGGCTGAGAATCTGTGGTGCAATCTTCATAAAGACTAAGGTGGTGTCTGCATAGGAGTATTCTGGCCCTGAAGCAGCCCCAATATTCCCCTACTATCTTAGACACTCTGTTGTAACTCTAAGTGGCTGTTCACATGTGCATCTATCTGTGCTGCCTGGTGCCACTGCTGCTAATGAGTTGCTCACTCTGAAGTCAGAACAAGGTATCCAGTGTCAATTACATGGCTAGGCATCTCATTCTGATCTCAGAACGAGCAACTTGTGCCAACAGTGGTGTGCTGGGTGGCACAGTGGCACACATTGTAAACAGTTGCCCAGCATCACAGTGGTGCATTTCAGATTTCTCTAGAAGATCCAAAGCAAAGGGTAATTTTAAAAAAAACAATTTAAGGGTAGTATAGTGCGGGTTTGGTGCTGAACTCGCCATACATTATTCAGACAGTTCAGACCAGAACTGTGGTTTGGACCCTGTGTTCAGGCCAATCACTGTGGGAACATGTGGAGAATGTGTTTTTGGCTCATGAGGAAGCACCCTAAGAGGTCCAATATCCATTGGATATTGGATATTGGATGTTGGGTATAAGATGTTGACTGGAGAAGTAGCTGTGGTAAGTTTTTGGAGAAGGCAGTAGAAGAAGGTGAGAACTACAAAAAGCAGGCAAGGAAAAGAACCTGGTGTAAGGTGAGTGGGTAGGCTACTGGACCTCCTGGCTGTTTGGGGTTTCTTCAGCCTCAAGCTACAAATATTTCAACTCCCTTAGCAATGACAGGGTAGCTAACATTGCCCCAAAGACAAATATTTAATGCAGGCAATGTAGAACATTTCTGAAAGGATCTCTTCTATCTTGAATAATTTTTCCTAAGCCTGGCCAACTGATTCATTTCGTATCTCTTTTAAAAGTGTTGAGATATTGCAGCTTGCCCAGAACCAGCAATTCACAGCCACTTTTTGCGTGAAAGAGGGTGGGCAACTATATGGCAGGAAATGGGTTCCGCATCCATGTGCAGCTTGCCTGATCTTACTCAGAAACAGGGAAAAAAGGCCAATTAAAAAGCCATCCACAAAGAAACCCCCCTTTTGCTCCTTCTGCTCTGATTTGTGCTCTTCTCTTTTTGTTTACAGCAGATAATTGTGGGCACGTCTATTAATCTTTGCAACTCACTTTGTTCCGATCACATTCTTCCCCTTCTTCTATCTGTCCCCCCCTCCCTCTGAGACCAGGAGTTTAAAAATTCCTTCTGGCTATTAATTAAAAGCAAGCTCTCTGTTATAGTAAAGTGTACTTGCCACAAATTAATAGCGTCCTTTCTTAATCAAATCTTATCTCTTCCAAATGCACGTTGTGGGGGTTTGGTATCTTGGTCCACCAGGGCATGAAATTTAATTTCCCCTACCCCAGTTCCTCACAATTTGGGTCAGATAACAGGAAGGAAGGAAATAAACATTCCAGCCCATATCTGGACAACTGTGTTTATGCTTCATGCAAACTCAACTGACAAAGACAAAAGCTTTTTTAAAAAATGAGATCAAAACACAGTCCCAGAATTATCTCCCCAAAGACGTGTTCTATTTCTCAGCCATTTACCTCGTTTAGACGCAGCTTCAGTAGATGGCCTTAACATTTTTGCATTATTTAAAGAGTACAGAACATGCAACTAGGTTTTATATTTCCCAACCTGCGTGTGGATTTCAGAAGGTTACAAGAACGTTTCCCCTTTGTATCTAAGCTTCTGTAGGTAGATGGGAATGTAGCATCACACACCGTGGCCAGCCATATATTCATTTCAAATGCTTTCACTTGCAGAAGTACCCTGAGCTTCACCTTTGAAAATGTGGCAATCTGCATTTACTTGTTCCAATGATGATGTCACTGGGGGCTTTTCTCACTTTGCATTTTTGGCTTCACAGATAAATATAAAGACTCACAGCATGAGCTGGGAGCCAGAGGGCATACATTTCATCTGTGGAATCACTGGGTGAGTTTAAGTAAGTCAACATCCCTTAGATTCAGCTTAACAGGAAATATTGACTTACCTGTCATGACTGTTGTCAGGGTTATTAAGATAATGTACGTGATGTACTTTGTCCATTCTAAGGCATTATATAAATGCTTCATCATAATCATCATAATACCCAGCATTGCATCTACTATTATTACAACTACTACAACTATTTTTGTTCACTTTTAAGGCAGGGATCCCCATAAGCCCAATTACACTCAGAGGAACCAAGCTGCACATACACTGAGTTTTAGCACAAGAATAGTGAAAAGAACCTTTTTCCCACCCCAGATCAAGAGATCTTAGGAATTATATGGTTCCCAACCATATGCTGCAATAATGGTTTCCAAACTGGGATTCCCAAAAGTTGTTAAAGTTCAGCTTCCAAAATCCCCAGCCAACATGTTCAATAGTCAGGGACACTAGGAACTGTAAATCAACAACATCTGGGGATCCAATTTTGGAAATCACTTCTTTGGGGGGGGGGGGCTCCAGAGGATGGAATCAGACCTATGCTAATTACAATAGGTCAGATCATTGCCTTCTTGAAGCTGTTACTTCCAGGAAGTGAAGAAGTTAGGGGCCCTATGCAACAGCACACACAGAAAGTAGTGCTTGCACCAACATCTTTGTGTTTTGCCATGTTCAAAGGAGGAGGAGAAGAAAAAAGTGCCTGAAATATTAAAATGAAAATAACAAACCCTCACCTTCAGGCTAACAATCTACAAAGACAAGAGGCAACATGACTGAGAAAGAGGAAGTGACACAGACAGGATGGTTGCAATCAGAGGTCAAGCAATGATCCCCAACATAGGATCCCCAGATTGTTTTGGACTACAGTTCCCATCACCAGCATGACCAATGGTCAGGTGCGATGAGAGTTATCATCTAGCATCTCTTATCACTAGGTTAAAAGGTTTGACAAGAGCAATTTTCCCTCAGGTGCTTCTTCAACTTTCAACATTAGCACAGAGGAGAGGCTCTGAAGTTCTTGTTATGGCACAATTAATTTCAGAGAAAGGGGACAGCAGACAGGAAAAGATGGGAAAGTGAGATAGGAGAGGTAACCCAAGCCTTAGACAAGAAAAGAGTATCAGGAGAGCAGAGATGACAGAACACAAACAAAGAGAAAGGAGAGATGAGGAGATAGCTAAAAGTGAACAGGTTTAAGAAACAAAAAGTAGTAACTTGAACTGGATCTGATAAGGAAATAGAAACCTGTGATAGGAGTATAATGAAGGAGAAAAAGAGGGGCAACATGAGATAGAGAAGTTAAAATGTGCAGCAGAATTAAAAAGAGAAGAAAGGATGAAGTTAAGAAAGACTGTGATCAAGACTTTTCAAAGCAAAAGAGAAAAAGCAAAATAATTAGAGAAAGAAAAAGGGCCAGGTTAAAGCCTTTGTTCATACAGAAGAATATAAGAGTACTGCTAGCAAAAGAAGGGTTAATACCATAATGGACTGAAAGGTGTGTATCAGAAAGGTACTGGTATGTATCAGATCTACAGATAAATGCAACAGAAAAGAAAGAACAGAGGAACAAGAGATGTTAATATAGAGGACAAAAAAAAAAAATAAAGCTTTGTAAAAAAAATAAATACATACCAAATAAAATTTATATACAATTTTTCTGTATCACCTTTGAGATTGAGAGAAAGACGTTGGTAGTGTAAGCCTTCACAGACTTAAGTCTACTTCATCAAATGCATAGACTTAAGTCTAAAAAAGATTAAGCTTCTTTCTCTCGGTCTCAACGGTGATACTTTGCATACTGATCCAAACTAACATAGCTATGTCTTTTAATTCTGCCATATAAAATGTGTACAAAACAGTGGCTCTCCAGCTACTCTCCAGTCTTGGGCTTCATGACTCAGACATTGACCCTGGTGGCTGGAATTTCTGGGAGCTGAAGTCCAGAATATCTGGTGTGAAGGCAAAGGTTGAGTACTACTGGACTAGTAGAAGAGAAATGCAAAGAAAGACCATCCAGTAATAAGAAACAAGAGGAAGTGGAGGAGGAAAAGGAGGAGGGGAAGAGCAGGAGAAAAAGAATGAGGAAACTCATTAGAAACAAAAGAGAATAATTAATAGCAGGAATGTTATTCACACACATACACAAACTGAACAGCCTGGGGAGTAAGAGAGGGAGTGCTTAAACAGAAAGATCAGGGGAAGAAAAGAGAGGATTAGGACCCCTTTAAAATAGACTTGCTCAGCAGAAGACAAAACAAGACGTGCACCATATGTACTAAGAAGCAGGGCAAACAAGAGCGAAGATGGTTGAGGCAAAGGGATTATCAAGCTGTAGAGGAGTGGCCCAACAAAAACACAGAACCATGGAGTGGGGATTTGGGTGCTGAAAACAAAGTGGAGGAGAGCAGAGTAGCAAAACTGGGGCATACCGGCATAGAAACAAGGATAGGATTATTTGTGGGGAAAGCACAGACTATGTGGTCATATGCCTTTGCATGCCATTCTAAAATCCCTACCTGTTTCCCTTCACTGTGGGAGTGAGCAGATTATATAAGCAAACTCATTCTTGCTCAAAGCATTCATCTGCCTCTGTAATCCCCTCCCAGTACAGATGGCTGTTTGGAAATTCATGAACAAGGAGGTCCTGAACTAATATTTGTGCCTTCCTGACTCTCTCTGCTGCCTGCTGACAGAAAAGTGGCTAATCAATAATAATTCTGGTGTTGCAGTCTGGTGGGACAAACAACAAAGCCTTTGTCACCACCGATGTAAGCACCAGACAGGCATATCTGAAATTCAACACAGAGAAATGTAAAGTACTGCACTTAGGGCGGAAAAATGAAAAGTACAGGTATACGATGAGGGACACCTGGCTGAATGAGACTACATGTGAAAGGGTTCTAGGAATCCAGGTGGACCATAAGTTGAACATGAGTCAACAGTGCGATGCAGCAGCTAAAAAGGCCAATGCAATTTTAGGCTGCATCAGTAGAAGTATAGTGTCTAGATCAAGAGAAGTAATAGTGCCACTCTATTCTGCTTTGGTCAGGCCTCACCTGGAATACTGTGTCCAGTTCTGGGCACCACAATTCAAAAAGGATGTGGAGAAACTGGAGCGTGTCCAAAGGAGGGCAACTAAAATGGTGAAGGGTCTGGAAACTAAGCCCTATGAGGAACGACCATGGGCTGCCCTAGGAAGCAGCGGATCAGGGCTGAGGCTGCCCCATGCCTTGGCCCCAATTCTCCCTTTCGCCACGTGGGAAAGGAGCGCTAAAATAGTGCTCCTTCTGCAAGCCGCGAAAGGGGCGCCGCAAGAGGCGTCGCGCGCCTCTTCAGCGTCTCTTCCAGCTCAGCGTGTCTAGACGCTGAGCCGGAAGGATGTCATCGGAGCGCCCGTCATGTGGAAGGGCCGGTGCTCTGATGACTTCCTCAGGAAGGGGATGGGGCACCCAGCATCCAGCTGCCCCTTTCCTGGGATTGAAAGCGCCGTCTGCAAAGCCCCATTGAGAATGGTGCAAGCTTGTTTTCTGCTGCTCCAGAGACTAGGACCCAAAGCAATGGATTCAAACTACAGGAAAAGAAAATCCTAACATTAGGAAGAATTTCCTGATGCTAAGAGCTGTTTGACAATGAAATATGCTGCCTCGGAGTGTGATGGAGTCTCCTTCATTTGAGGTTTTTAAATAGGCTGGATGGCCATCTGTTGGGAGTACTCTGACTGTGGAATTCTGCATAGCAGGGGATTAGACTGGACAGTTAGACTGGTTAGACCCTTTCAACTCTATGATTCTATGAATCTTCAGAGCAAATTAAATTGTAGATGTAGCTGTGATAGCCACAAACTAAACAACCAAAAATCCTAAATCCATCCTGTGGTGATACTTTTATTTGACTAACCAAAAGGCACAAAATACATTTAATTACCATTTGAAGCTCAGAGGCTTGCTTCTTCATCAGGCAAAGATGGTAAAATAGCAAGCAGCAAGAGCAAAGTGAGGGTGCCGAGCTGAAAGCATCTAGTTTTGGATGTCATAGAAAGTGAGGTAGAACAGTGGTTCTCAGACTTTGTTCCTCCAATTGTTTTGAACTTCAACCTCCAGAATACCCAGCCAATTTGGTCAATGGTCAGGGGTTATGGGAGCTGAAAACCAAGACACTTGAAGGCTCAAAGATTGAGAAACATGTATTTCTGTTATGCCTTACCTTTTCACATCTGATGCGTCTGAGGAAGTGAATGCTAATCTATGAAAGCTCATTCTTAAATAAATCAGTGAATCTTCAGGATGGCACTGTTGGCTTTTTCAAATGTATACAAGCTAAACAAAGAGAAAGCAAGGTGCTCCTCAGACATACGGATAAGGGGCTCACTGTCTGAATAGCACTGGTGCACCCAAAGCAACAAGGCTGCTTAGAGCCTCTTGCAGAATCCTGTTTCATACACCAAGCTGCTTTTTCTTTCTGCTCCTGATGCGGAAACTGAAACCAGTGAAGGGAAATGTAAGAAGATTGGGGGAGGCAGTGGAAATCAAAGCTGGCAGGTGTGATCTGCAAATTCCAGAACCTTGATATAGCCACAAGTAATCAAAAGCTACTAAAAGTGCAATCAAGCTATATAGAAGTCTGGAGAGATGCTCATCTCTTCACTTGACTACACAAACACAAAGGAAGCAGGGAGCTTTGTGGGGAGAAAGAGTGTGCATGTGTACATGCATCCTTTTCCTGTCTTTGTCACTCTTCCACATACTCATCAGGGCTCCACACAAACCAAAAAACAGGCAATCCTCTTCTAAGCATTTGCCACCTTTGGACATTTCAGACTCAGTCCTCTTTGTACATTAAATTTCATTTCATCCTCATTCTGGAATTAACAGTTTTCCCATAAGACATGCATATTAGAGGTCATGTGCCAGCTTTGCCACATCCTGGCAGAAGACTGGTTGTTACCTCAAATTTATGGGTGTATCTACACAGTAGAAATAATGCAGTTGGATAACTTTAAGTGCTGTAGCTCCATGCTATGGCATCCTGAGATTTTTAGTTTTACAACGTCTTTTGTCTTCTCTGTCAAAGAATGCTGGGGCCTCTGAACACTACAAATCCCATGATTCTGTAGGATGGAGCCAGGGCCATTAAAGTGTGTCAGACAGCATTATTTCTACAGCGTAGATTTACCCTGAGTCCTCACTTTTACCTTCGTAGTTCTGATGTAGATTCTAGAAACTCAAGGGCAAAACAAATGGGCAGGAAGAAGTTGGCTTGAAGCTGCCTTTTCTGAAGCCACACTGAAACCCACCAACCACACTGCTAGCTCCCAAGGCAGCTCGAGTGCGCATGTCATGAGCACCTGGCATGGCTTTAAGCCGTGCCACTGGGTACTTTTTTTTTTTAAACCATGCCCACCACCATCCCTACACACCTTTGCAGGAGTGAACTGCCGGTGACTGCCATCCCATTGCATGGCCATCCCTGTGAACCTGCACACATTCACATGTGCAGCGCTTCACCAGAACAGGACAGAGCAAAGGTGTGCCCATGTAGATGCCAGCAAGGTACAATTATGCCTCTTTTCACCCACCCCCTTCACCCTATGCCCCCTTTATGATTGTCTGTTTTGTGTATGTTATACTCATCTCCATGAGAGGTTCCATGGTTTCTCTTTTGGACATTGCCACCCTCACCACATGTGTATGGCAATTCTGTCCCTTTTAAATGTCCTCCTGCAATGAAGTGTTTACATGCACAGTTAGGGTTAGAGTTTGGAAAGAGCACCTCTTTAGAGACACATTGGTGTTGGTGCATTTATATGCACATGTGAAGGTGCACACTTTTCAGGAAGAAGCAGGAAAAGGCTTTTTTTCTCACCACAAGGCACCTAGAGGGTGCTTTCCTGCCAACTTCAAGGTGTGCGTCATCTAAACACCACAACTTCAAGTCAGCCTGAAAGCACCTCTTTTTGCCCATTAGCCCCTTACTCTCTACTAAGCTAGCTTGTTACTATTAAGTATGTGTGTTTACAGAACGAGGAAGCCAGCACAGCGTAGTGATCTGAGCGCTGGACTACAACTCAGTTCCCAGCTTGGCCATGAAACCCACTTGACCTTGGGCAAGTCACACTCTCTCAGCCTCGGAGGAAGCAATGGCAAACTCCCTCTGAAGAAACTTGCCAACATGATAGATTCGCCTTAAGATCACATAAGTTGGAAATGACTTGAAGGCACACAACAACAACAACAACAACAACAACTGTATGACCAAACAGCTGACCAAAGGCATCTGAGGAGACTGATGTCTATGAAAACTCATGCTGCAAATTTCTTTCTTTCAGTTAGTCTCAAAGGTGCTACAAGATCTCTCTACAAACCGTGCTAGAGGTTACCAAGACTAGCTCCTAGTCTTAGAATTTGGCAATTCTACCAGATATGTTAGTAATGTTGGGGATAATGGGTGCTGGGGTGCTTTGTATTATGCTTTGTATTTAGGCTTTGCATTTAGGCTGGAGTGTTGAGGACATTGGTTTGGTAAAAGGGGGGCTGGGAGGAAGAGAGAGATGGACTGTTATCTCGACCTTGAGCTTCTGCTGTTCAGAGATCTGGAATGCAGTAAAAGGTCGGATGAAATTGGTAGCTAAAAGATCGTAAAGGAGGGGGTGCAAGGGGGTTTTTGCTTGTGGGAAAAGTAGGTGGGAAATATAGTTCATGTTAGGTGTGGGGCAGTAGATGATGGGGTTTTAATATATAAAATTTGCTATGACCTGGCAGTCTCAGCTTAAACCCTGAAGTGGTGAAATACTGACTCTGTGTTCTTCAATCAAGTTCTGTTTTGTTTGAATACTTCCAACTTGATTACACAGAAGTCTTGAGTTTCCATTTCTGACACCTAGTCATGACAGATATCTATTCCCCCACCACAATAGAAGATTATATGCTCCTATAAACACCTATGGCTGGGGAACACAAGCAGGAAGGTGCTACTGCACTACTCTTCTCCTGCTTGGGCCCTTCCTAACGGTAACTAACTATCATGGGAAACAGGATGCTGGATACAGAAGCCTTTGGTATGATAGAGGGAAACTGGACTCCTCTAGTGTTCTTAAAATAGTCCTTCAGTTTTATTATTCTTTCTTACTCTAGTCAGCATCAACATTATCATCAGCAGTCATTGGCTGAAATCCATGGACTATTAAACACAAATTCTCCAATGATTGCCCCTTTGATTAGGAAAATGAGCCTGGTCATAATGTGCCAGAGATCTGGATATATTTCATCCTTGAAGACCTTAATTGAAAATACAACTATGAAAGGTACACATCTCATTATGCAGAAGAGAAAAGATGGGAATGAGAAATTGAATCACCATACCTAGTCCACAGCAAGGAAAAGATGGGAACCAAATCAAGTTCTCATCAAATTCAGATAAAATCTTTAGACATCTTCTGTTTATCAACCTGTTCCCAAAAAAGCAGTGATAAACATGCATAGTACTGAGAATTTGAGTTTGTTCAAAAACAAAGCAGAACTACTGCTTTCCAAGGAACCTTGGGGTTCTTTGGAAGCTTACTGAGGTTCTCTCATTTAAAAATGAAATTAGTAATAGTGGGCAGACTTTTCTAAAACAGAAAAAAATGTTTGTAGCCACCAGGACGGGGCTGTCACAAAAGTGTCCTGAAATGACATAACAAAAAACCCTGTATTTTCAGTGGTGCCATAAACACATAAGATGCAACAGCAAATTTATCATGTGGGGGGGGGGGGATGGATATCCAGCAAGTACCTTAGGGATGTGGCCAAGTAAATTGACAGATTGCAGCAGAGCTGGAAAAACTGCCAGAACAACAAAGAGGTTTACAGCACTTGAATCACAGTTGAATAGCCTTGTCGTCTTATTCTCTAATTTGATTTCACACCTTTTCAGAACATTGGCAAAAGTCAATTAGCTGATTTGCTTTGTTTGCAATTCATAGATTTGCAATTTGACAATTTGCAAGCTGTTATTTTGATATTGAAGTTAACCAGATTCTCGCTCAGCCTCTATAGAATTTAGTACATGGCTCAAATCTTGGATGAGTCAGTAAGTAATTTCAAATGATAGAACTGAGCATTTATAAATTACAAAGTATTTAAAAAAACATGGATATTACTTTTTTCAGCACATGCACTTGCAACTGCTCTCTGTCTGAATCCACAACCTGGTTTTGGTAATGTCTTAATATATGTGTGTGCCTTCAAGTTACCTGTTGACTTATGGTAACTTCATGAATTTCATAGGGTTTTCTTAGGCAAGGAAGACTCAGAGTGGGGTTTGCCAGTTCCTTCCTCTTAGCTGTGGACTCCTATATTTCCATGAGTTTGGAGTAGATGACCGCCTGTATCCTTTCACAATTCTATGAGTGGAAAGATGGGCATGGAAGGTTTTGGTGATAACAGAACAATACACAATCATGGTCACCACACTCCCAGCTTTTGCATCAAATCTTATCTACAATCCGAGTTGACATTCCACATCTCCATCTAACACTCCTGTGTCCTCCTCATCCCAAGGTCAATCCTCCCCTCTGCAGGATACTCTGTGTAGTTGATTGATGGGCCTGACTGGAAAGGTGTAGCTAATTCTTGGTAAACTAATGTGTGCTGCACCTTCTTCTTGCAAATTCTGCTGTTAGGCACTGGGACCCCATACACAGTGCAGCCATCTGCTAGGCCCAGTACACAGCATGCTCACCTTGCCTGCTGAAATGGATCCATCTAAAAGCTGACAGGCTCATGCTGAGAGCCATCAGGCAATGAATGGAGAGCACAGTGTGGGAGTCCAACATGCTGTCAAGGTTACTAGAGCAGAGGCCTTCCTTTGGCAGCAAGGATATCTAGTTTCCTTTCCCACTCACATCCCTACACCCATTTCTATGGGCCTTTGTACAGAACACCCTGAACACCTACTAACACTTTTAAGGAAGGCTCAGCCTAATGTTCCTCCTTCTAATGACATTGTGCAGGCAAGTTGTTGAAAGTCAAATAACTTACCAAAAACTTATTACCTTCCCCATTCTATTTTAGGGGCACAGAGTGGGTTGCAATATCTGCATATAAATGGCTCAATGAATTGTGATTTGCCATAAAAGGCCACGGAATCTACTTAATGGATGAGAATGAACATTGGCCATCTGCAGCTTAGAAAAACCTTCTGTCTGTATAGGAAGAAAAGACAACAGCTGTGATGTCAATAATAATAATAATGCTGGTGGTCAATAATAACTGTACAGTACAGTATTCTACAGATCTGCAAGGGTTAAGTCATTGGGCCCAGGGAGAACGTTTGGCCAGACTTAAGGGGTTAAGCCAGACTTTTCTTGAAGTAAGCAGTAGCTGCAAGGAAGTCAGGCAATAAATGAGGATACTGATTGCTCTGGGTCAACCTGGCTGAAAAGAGGCTCCAGTTTGGCCCACACTCCTTGTAAATAGCAGTCAGAAGTATTTCATTAAGTCAAGCAATTTCATCTCACTTGAGATGTCAACTTCATTGGCTATACCACCTGGAGGGGGCAAGGTCAGGTTCTGGTGAGCTGACAAGCCAAGCCACTGGATGTAGATTCATGGGGTCAGTGGAGAACTTTAAGGTCCATTTCCCCTATAGCAGTAGTAGGAGGTTCTGTATGTGGAAGATCCTTACCACCCACCTCCTGTGAATCAACATTCTACTATATCTCACATGTTGAGCTCTTCATAGATGGAAATATCTAAATTCTGACTCTGGCAAGCATTACTGAAGGCTGGACTGGATGTCCCTCCCCTCCTCTCAAGAGGACCTCAACAGCCCTGTCTTAGGATCAGACTAGGTCAGTACAGATCCTATCAGTGTCTGACTACGACTCTGGAGATGGAAGAAAGAGAAGCTGTATAGGATTCAGGCTGCTGTTGCAAAAGGAAACAAAATACGAGAGTATTTAGCAAAGGGGGAGAGGAAACATGGGTTTTAGGTCTTTAGCCAACATGCAAGATTAACTCAGCAGCTTTTGGATACATAAATTTGAATCACTTTTACTATAAACTGTTGTTTTGTTTATTTATTATATTTTATCCTGAACTTTCACAGCCTGAGGAGCTCCCCATTTCCACCCTATGGGGTTGGTCTGCCTGAAAGGCAGTGATGGGCACAGGGATACCCAGGTAGCTTCAGGCTAATTAGGAATTTATTATCTCATGTGTTTTTAGTTGTAATCCTACAGCCTAACTACAAATGAACATTGTTCTTCTGTTGGTTTCTGTCCCTCTTGGTCCTATTAGCATTCTCCTCATTTTGAGCCCTTTCCTTCATCATGAAGATAAGTATCAGTCTGTCCCTCTGACTGAACCAACTTGCTTCCCATTTTGAAACAGTCCTACACACGAATGTCTTCAGTTAATGCTGTAGGTTAAAATCTCCTGGAACCTCCTGACTTCAAGGAAAGATAAAACAGCCAAATGGGCCCAAGGATGATACAATACTAGCTGCTGCTCCTAGCTTCTACCCCCAAATTTCCTTCTGTTCCTTTCACAAGGCCTGCTAGTACTGAGGACTTCTGGGCTTGTTTTGTTTTGTGTTATTAAAGAGGCAGTACACAACACTCAAATCTTTTCCAATCTTAAGGAAAATGAAAACAGAAGAGGACAAAAGCACAAGAGAGCACAGCTCTGAGGCAGCTCAGGAGCTTAAAAGTATGCTTTCCCAGCAGGACATGTTGGCCAAGTCCCCTGCAGCAGGAACATATGGTTATAAAATTGTCTCCCACCCACAAACCGTTGCTTGCACTTAAATGACAGTGTCTGATCAGATTTGGATTTCTTACACAGGCTAATCGGATTGCAGGAGGCCAGTAACTGGATTAGGCAGAAGGTTTCCAAAGCAAGAGAGGCACAAGCTTGAAGTAGCTGCTAAACTGTACATAAAATCCACAACACACAATTGTTTGCAGGGGCTTCATAGTCCAATTTTACAATGCATTTTATTTCTTCAAGAGATTACAAAAAGTCACCTCATGATGGCAGTAACCAATATGTGAACACACACACACACACACACACATCCTTATTCAAGGAGTGTAGGCTTCCTGATGGACTGAACTGGGAAAAGGATTGGGGAACATGCAAACTCTAACTCAGAGATAAAGCAGATGTATTTCAGCCACGCTTCCAAACTCCATCTTTGACCTCAGGGCAACTTGTATTTGTCCTGGCGTGTCAGAGACCTCTTTGTCTCACAAAACATGATGGTAACTAGAAATCTGTAACACATCTCTGTGTTTTGCAGAGTGGTCAGAGCTAACAAAGAAACTGCACATCTGTCAGTGTAAGAAAACAGGCAAGGCGGACTGTTCCACAGTGGAGGAACTGATGAAGCTCTGGTGTTATGGGCACTCTAGGGTAAGCTACAGGCTGTGAGGTGAAAGAGTAGAGGAGGATCTGGCAGATGAGATAAAACTAACATGGCTTTCCTCTGGGCACCTCTGCAATGTTTGGACAATTCACGCTCTAGGTGAGATTTGGCAGAGTGACAGCGCCTCCCTCCACACAGCATAAGGGCATACAAAGATCAAGCTATCCATCAGAAGACCACCCCCCTCATGTTGGGAGGGAAAGGGCACAGCCTGTCTGCTCCCAACATACACACACTTACAATAAAAAATGAAACATGCTGACAGCTAACAGGACGGACAAGAAGCCTGGCAGTGTCCAGAGACAGCCTGGTCTCAGAAAATGTGCCCCAGTCTTGTCACTGACTATGAGGAAGAAAGTTGAGAAGGGTGTCATGCCCCTTTCTGCCATGGTTCTACAACTGTTTTTGTACACAACTGGTAGGCTGATAAGGGCCCTGACAACTTTCATCCTAGTGACCTCAATTGGTTTTAATCTGTGGTATTAGAACTGTACATGTAAGATGTCCCACCTACTGGCAGAGTGTGCCATGTGTCTACATTCATTGGCTAACAGGAAGTCTGCTTAGCACAAGAGACACATGGAAGCTCCCCTTCCTGAGTTAAATGTAACCATCTGTTGTAGCAAAAGCAACAATGAACCTGTACAGACCGACACTTTGAGGTGGTGTCGGGCAGAGTGAGGGGCATGGCGACCGCATGTCACATGCACAAATGCTGCCCCAACGCCGGCATCACGACGCTCGCCTAACCAGATAGCAGGCGGCATCATGCCACGTCTTTGGCACAGCATTTAGATGCGCTGCACTGAAGAATCAGTGAAAAGCCACCACCACAGCGGCAAAGGTGTCCTTTTGCTGCTCTAAAAAGGAGTGGCATTTTGCTGGTTCTTTTTAGAGCAGCAAACTGTAGGATCAGGGGAAAAGTGTATGGTTGCTGCGGCCCCGATCCAGCAAGGAAAAGGGCAGCCAGAGGCAGCTCTATCGGGGCTGTCTGTTGAGCCCCTACTATAGTTATTATAGTATAGGTGTATAGTATAGGGATGGCCACTTGCAAGGATTTTTCTGAGGGCGACTGGAAAGGTTGCAATGTAATTTGCAGGGGGAATGTAACATGCTCCTCTATGACAGGTGCATGCATTTTCAATACCTAAAGATTATTTGTTCCTTAATGTTACACATTCTATGACACTTAGAAGCACGCAAAGCATGCTTCAGCCCCACGGTCAAATTCAATTTCACAAAAGTAATTGGGGGCCACATTACATTCATGGGCAGGGCCAAAGAGTTGAACAAAAATACCAGCATATTTTGGCATATAGTTCTTCCTGTTAGTAACTAAGCCTCAAGAGGGATCATTTCAGCATTTAGAATGGTGTGTGTATATGTGAACAAAAGCTGGGGAACTACCAAATAATGGCATTGGGGAAAGTATATGTAATTAGTTTCTTTATCTTCTGAATACTCTGCAGAACAGTCATGGGTTTTGCACTGAGTATCTTAACACAGTGGGTTAGAGTGGAGGAGAAATGGCTGTGCTTAATGGGGTTTGGGGATTCTAGAAGAGCCAGGACTCTTCATTTTACTTCTCACATTGCTACCAGTCACTTTCACATTGGCAGACATAATACAACCTACTCATTTCTTGAATTTTGAACTGTACAAATTTTTGAGGGGGGGGGGGAGTCCTGCCTTTTTTGTATCTGGTTGCACATTTTATAAAACACCCTGACAGTCTCAGAGGACATATCTCCCATTTCTGCTAGACTTGATGACTCAGCAGTGACAAGGCCTGGATGCCAGCTCTACTAGGATGAGTAGCCCTGGTATCTGAGAAACATATACAGTCAGCCCTCTGTTTTTGTGGAGGATCTGTTCCACCTGCCCTCCACGAAAATGGAGACTTGCCGATATTCAAGCGCCATAGGCTTGAATGGGGGGCATGCCACAGGGGCATTCCCCATTGATCTTAATAGAGGTCACCCCTCTGTGAATATTCAAAACTGTGGATCTCAAGTCTGCAAGAATGGAAGGGTGACTGTATACTTAGTTCAATCTTCTGCTCCTTCTCAGTATGGCTAGATCTACTCTATATGTCTTTCTACTTGAGGTTGAAGCCCAAAATTCTTTCCCTAGTTCCCTTCATCCTTGAATGGGCCTTAGACATATTTACTAAATGATCAAAGAAAATGAGCTCACTCGCTCAGCTTGCAGTCCATGTAGCCTTTGCTGTCAAGTTAACATGGAAAAGGCTAAGGTCCATGAGCAACCATGTCAGAGACCCCAGGACTAGAGACTTGTTTTTGAAAAAGACAGAGAGACAGCTGGGAATCATATGGGGATTATGGCCTTCTCCACATATTCTGCTGTGCAGTCTACTTCATCAGATGCACAGAAGGACAGACAGTCTGCCTAGTCTTTCCTCCTTTGCATTGCCTGACAAACGTTCATCTGATCTTTTAAAAAACAGGCACAGTTTCCATATGGAATAGCTTCCCTACCCTGCACTTCTACAAAACTTGGATTACTGAATATGTTAAGATGATGTTGCACGGAATGTAGAGAAATGGCTGGAAATGTTTCAGTTGGAAGACTAAGAGGGTAGTGGGTAGACAGGATTAATAGTAGGAATTATTTTTTTACAAGATTACCAGTTCTAATTGTATTAATTCCAGACTTTAGCTTATCATGAATTTGTTTTCATTGTTCATTAAATAAACACTGTGTCTACTGTGTTGGTGAAATCCACACCTAAAAGGGTTGAACACCTACCTCACCTACACTGTGCTATTAGAAGAATAAAGCTGCGACAAACAAACAATATACAAAAGCAGAATTAATAACCAAGTAACCTTTCTGATATACTTCACAACATGGAAAACATTTGGAGCACAAAATGTATCTTGGATTTCCTGTAATCTGCCTTAAGCATGTGGGATAAAGTGGGCAGGGGGAATCCATCCTCATAAATACATTCACAGCATCCAATTCTGGGTTTCGACATTTGCATGTAATAAGATTTCCTAATAATAATTCTGAGTGTATATCAGCTTTTCTTCTCCCCTTAAACACACAACTAACCCAGCTTGGCCAGAAAGAGGAATGTCTCCCTTTTGTCAGCTCTGGGGCCCCACAATGCTTTGTCAGCTGCTTTTAATTGTTTATCCCCAGGCCTTGTTTATGAGCCTCTAAAAATCCTCTGTGAAGCTCCTTGGGCTCTCTCCGGAGGTTCCTTGGGGGCTCACAGCAGCATTTACAATGCCATGAGCTCTCCAGCCTCTTCCTGGCCAATTACCAGTAGGATATCGTGTGCAGTCTGTAAAACAGAAGATTTTGTGATCTGCCTTCAGAAGCTTTGCACCTACAGAAATCACATTATCGGGATGCCTGAAAAGGACAGGTCAGAAAGAGCAGACTTTCTCCTAAGATAGCATATAGCAAGCTTTAGTTTAGAAACACCACCCATGTTAACATGGGTGCCTTGGGCATGGATGATCCATGGGAGACTTTAGGCAACTCTTCTCTCACTCCACCCCTTTGTCTACACAACTTGCATGCATTAGGAGGGAGAGAACACAGCCACCTCCAGTATCTGTAGCAGAGTGGTCACAGCCAACCTGACACACACAGACATTTAGGAACAGATCAAACTTGGGGTTCTCTGATATGTTGAAGCTGACAGACATTTCAAATTAGATGGACACAAGGTATCACTTCCTCTTTTCCTTCTAGACAAGAGTCAGCAGCCATTTCTTTCTTCCTCTTTGTCCTCGGTACTGCCACCAAAGTCTCTGCTATCACAGATCAAGTTCCAGAGATTATTCTGGAAAGTGTGGTGGGCATGGGACTGCTGAATTACTGGGATGTGGGCAACAAAAATGGTAGGCAGTTGGTTGCACCACTAGTTGGGTACAGCCTCTGGTAGGTTCCTGTGAAATGGTGCAAACCTCCCTCCCACACACACAGCAAGGCAATAATAATAATAATAATAATAATAATAATAATAATAATAATAATAATAATAATAATAATAATTTATTTTTATCCCGCCCTTTGGGAACCCGATCAGGGTGGCTTACAACAATTAAAAATACATAATATCCAAAACAATCCCTCCCCCCCATAAAACAGCATTAAATAAAAAAAGATTAAAACAATAAATCCAACAATATAAAATTTAAAACACATTTAAAGGAAAAAATATATAACAAGGCACAGCTTAACCAGTGGCAATGATCTTCATCCATCGAATTGGGGCCATGCAAAGATCACCGCGGTAATAAATAATAATAATAATAAAATTTATTTGTATACCGCCCAATGGTTTCCCAATCCGGGCGGTTAACAGCATAAAAACAGTACAAAAACACATCCATCCCGATATCCTACTGGTGGGGGAACCTGAGGCCGGGACAATTAATCTGGAAAGGCCTGCTGGAAGAGATCCGTCTTGACAGCTCTTTTAAAGCCGTCTAATGATGTTAAGTGATGGATCTCATCCGGCAGGCCGTTCCAGAGCTTGGGAGCAACAACTGAAAAAGCCCTCTGGGAGGTAGCCGCAAACCTCGATTTTTGAGGCTGCAGCAGATTCCTCCCAGAGGACCGGAGAGCACAGGGAGGATTGTATGGGAGGAGGCGATCCCTAAGATAGCTTGGACCCAAGCCATTTAGGGCTTTAAAGGTGATAACCAACACCTTGTACTGGGCCTTGAAGCTGATAGGCAGCCAGTGGAGGGACCTCAAAACCGGAGTAATGTGGTCCCTCCTAGATGTTCCCGAGACAAGCCTGGCTGCCATATTTTGAACCAGCTGTAATTTCCGAACCAAGCACAAGGGTAGCCCCATGTAGAGCGCATTACAGAAGTCATGGTAAGACAAGCAGGTAAGTCATCTATCCTTGTTCTAAAAGACACGAGAGAGAAATGTCTGTACAAGGAGAAGATGTATCACTGGGTGAATGAGAAAGGCTTTTTTGGATCTTTTTTGGAAGGTTGCTGCCAGGATTTGTTCTGATAAGAATCTAGTATCAAGACAGTGCTCTCCCCTTGCCCAAGAATGGGGAATGGTCAAGAATGATGCAATCCACCAACATCTGCAGGGCCAAAGATTTCTCAGCTTGGCTTTAATCCATCCCCTGCAACACTACACTGCACTGCTTTGTATCAAAATAAAGGGGGAGGGGATGTAAACCACAAAACATATTAAAATATGCTGAATGTAAGAGACTTTAGGGAAGTTCTTGATGTAAGGCTGCAGATTGTAACCATGTCCAAATGCTGCACCCACTAGCATAACAGATATGACCCCCGCTTTTCTCACTGGGTTTTTCCGTTTGTTACAAAAGGATGCAGGATGCATCCTGTCACACCTCTTTTTATTCTGTGCATGCACATATACATATACACATCTGTGAGCCTATTTTATTACATTTTTCTAATTAATGTCTGTTTCCAGAACAAACTCAACTACTGCAGGCCTCTAAACAGCCCTGGGGCTGGATTGTTAACGAGGATTTTAATTTGTTAATTAAAAGCAGGATGCCTCTGTAACAAGCTGCTGCACTACAGCCCACCTCTCTAAGGAAGTACAGTGGAAAGAAGGGAATCAAGGTACCTTCAGACATGCAGAGCATTAAATTATCTCAAAAAAAGAGTGTTTCTGTCTCAGATGCATGCAGGAGAAAGTTTTTGGTTGTTCAGTCCAGCACCGGAGGTAGTTTGGTAATTTCACAAAATGGGAATTTTGACCCAAATATCAAGCCTGTAACAGTCAGTCCCTGGATATTCATAACAGTTGAGAGATAGTCTTTGTCTGCTATTTGGAGATGCAAATTATCAGCATAATGCATGGCACTGGCCCCTTATATGTGGCTTCTTACAGTATCTGTTATTATAGGCTGTGTTCAGGCTATGACTTGCTTGTCAAATGACAAAGTGGCATCAATGCATGTAGAGTTTTACAGAGTAAAAGAGAACACAGTTATACTGTCTACTTGTCCATGCTTGCAATATAAAATGCTAAAAAGAAGGAGGGAAGGAGAGACTAAGGACAACGGATGAAAGGTTAAAATGCGGGAAGAACATAGACTTCTTTCACTTTCACATATATTGTTTCTGGACATATAGCTGAAAAAGTGAATGCATAAACTGGGGAGAAGGCATGAGGTCAAGCATCCCCACATGGATTCAAACTCCTTCCCCCTACCCTGATCATTAAGCACAATGACCTGGAAAGGGTGTCATTGTTGTTACTACCCTAAGGTCAGTGGCATCACTAGAGAGGGTGTGGTGGTGCGGACTGCACTGGGTGACGCCCCAGAGGGCATGTCACCTGGTGGGGTAGTACACCCTGGGGGGAGTGGTTGGCTGCCTTCCCGGTCCTGTGTAGCCACTTGGAAGGTGGAGGGGGCTGCTGAGAGAGCCGAGCCTGCCCCCCCACTTCGCTGCTGCAGCTCCATTATTTGCACCACAGCAGGAGGTGGAGGGAGTGCCCTTTTGGCCTTGCCCCTAGAAGCCCCACCCTTCGAAGCCTGACCTCCCAACACCGGGTGACACCCTGGGCAGGGACACCACTGACTGGAGCAGGGGTAGGCAACCTTTCCCCTTTAAGGGCCGAGGGACTTCAGCTCCCAGAAGCCTCAGCCATGTTGGCCAATAGTCCCATGTTGGCCCCAGAACTAATAGATGATATGCTCAATTCCTGTGGCACCTGGATTTTGTGCCATTCCATGCCACAATTCCTGTGGCACCTGGATTTTGTGCCATTCCATGCCACCCCAAAGGTTGTGACAGAGAACTAACAAATTATATTACACCAGTGAGCATGCATTAACAAAGAAAAAAATGACAATACATAACCCCAACCCCCCAGCAAGCCAGGGTGAACTAACAGGAATGCTGCTGAAACTGGAGTGCCTGACTGAGTGGAACACTACCCTGTAAGTACAATCAGTCCTCTGTATCCATGGATTCCGCATCCACAGATTCAACCATCCACAGCTTGAATGTGTATATATGTATATGTATCCCAAAAAGCAAACCTTGATTTTGCCATTTTATATAAAGGTCACCATATTACTACACCTTTGTATTTAATGGGACTACAGCATACACAGATTTTGGTATCAACAGAGGGTCCTAGAACCAAACCTCAGTGGATACCAAGAGGCCACTGTACAACACATGGAGGCGGCATTGTCTTGGGCCCGCGGGAGGACTGATCCCAGCCCAATTGAGATCACCTGTGGCTGGGGACTGTTGCGGCACAGCGGAGCTGAGGGAGGAACGCCGGTGGGCATAAAACCTCGCCCAGGACCATCTCTCCCCTCCAGCAACATGCGGCGGCGGCAGTGTCTTGGGCCCGCAGGAGGACTAAGCCCAGCCCAATTGAGATTGCCTCCCCTCCCCTGGTGATCTGGGAGCTGTAGAAGGATAAATGATACTGCCCTCTATATATTGTAGGATGGGAGCTAACTGGATTGCCTGACATTGTCATCATGTGATGGAGCCGGGAATGGTCGGGGAGTGGGGATTGAGGTTGTGTGGGGGAAGGGAAGGTATGGCGGCAACAGAGTGAAGAAATGTTACAAAAGGAAAAGGGATTGATGTTTAATATCTATCCCTTCTTCAGTTCACTCTGTTCCCCAGAATAACTTGGAGAGTGTACCATCCATTCCAAAGCCCCTTACTCTGCTCCTCTGCAATGCCAGATTGGTTAAAAACAAAGCCCATATCATCCATGATCTCTTATTGGATGAGGCAGCTGATCTGGCATGCTTTACAGAGACCTGGCTGGGAGATGCCAGCGCTGTGATGTGGGTGCAGGACCTCCCGGCCGGGTACTCAGTTAGTGAGCAGATAAGGGAAAGTGGGTGGGGGGGGCGGTGTGGCCTTGGTTCATAGAAACAACTTAGCCTTGACCAGGAAGCCTATCCGGAAAACAACTTACATCAAGTGTATGTACCTAAGCCTGAGAACCAGGGTTAGTTTGGGGATTCTGCTGGTATACTGGCCACCCCATTGCTTAACAGACTTCCTAACCGAGCTGACTCAGCTGGTCTCTGAGTTGCTGCTGGAGTCGCCCAGACTTTTGGTCTTGGGCGACTTCATTATCCCACTCGAGACCAGTTTACCAAATCTAACTGGTGCGGCTTGGGAGTTCATGGAAACCATGACAAACATGGGCCTATCCCAATTGGTTGTCAGGTATGCACATTGTGTGGATCATACCCTCAATGCAGTCTTTAGTACGGAGCAGGAATATCCATGGGCGGAGGTTATCAGTACCTCCGCATTGTTATGGACAGATAATTTGCTGGTCAAGATGGTACTAAGAGCCACTGTCCGCCCCCCGGGGGTGGTGGACCCATTAGAATGATCTGCCCTCAAAGGCTAATGGAACCAAATGGCTTCCAGAAAGTCTTAGAGGGTTTAATGTCTGGTAACGCCGGTGACTCTGTCAAAGCCTTGGTTAATACCTGGAACACCGATCTCACCAAGGCTATCGACACAATCACTCCCAAGCATCCTTTCCAGCCCGCTCCTAATCGTAAGCCCTGGTATATGGAGGAGCTCAGGAGGATGAAGCGAGCTGGACAATGACTAGAGCGTGAATGGCGGAAGACTCGATGCTTATCCGACAGAACTCGCCATAGGAAACATCTTGATTCCTATCGGGAGGCAATACGTGCAGTGCAGAGATCCTTCGCCTCTGCACATATTGCATCTGCAGAGTCCCATCCAGCAGAGCTGTTCAGGATGGTAAGGGAACTGACGCAGCTCAGAACCCTCTACTTAATCCTACTGTGGCCTGCTGTGATATGTTTAACATCTACTTTGCAGGTAAAATCTCTCAGATAAGAGCCGACTTGGATGCCTGTGTTTTAACAGTATCCAAGGATGAGGTGTCCAGCAACTCCGTTGATTTAATTTTACTGGATCAGTTTCAATCTATGAGTACTGATGATGTGGCCAAGCTCCTTGGTAGTGTGAGGAAGACGACTTGCCCCCTCGATCCTTGTCCATCTTGGCTGGTCGCCCAGGAGGGTAACGCGTTGAGGGTATTCCTTAGGGATACTATCAATGCGTCTTTCAGGGAGGGCATTGTACCATCTTGTTTGAAGGAGGTGGCAGTTAAGCCACTCCTGAAAAAGCCTTCCCTGGACCCCCTGGATAGGAACAGCTACAGACCGGTCTCCCTGCTTCCTTTCCTAAGCAAGTTGATCAAGAGGGCGGTTGCTTCCCAACTCCAAGCTGTCTTGGATGAAA
>CM034703.1:187793378-187809755 GCA_020142125.1 Phrynosoma platyrhinos
ACATGACTAGTCAGGTGAATGCGACGGTCAGGAGTGCCTGCTACCAGCTTCAGCTGATACGCCAGCTACACCCTCTCCTGGAGAGCAGGGATCTCGAAACTGTGGTACATGCTCTGGTAACCTCACGGCTGGATTTCTGCAACATGTTCTACATGGGGCTACTCTTGTTCTTAACCCAGAAACTTCAATTGGTTCAAAATATGGCAGCCAGACTGGAACATCTAGGTGAGAGCACATTACACCTGTGCTTAAATATCTCCATTGGCTGCCAATTAGTTTCTGGGCACAGTACAAGATGTTGGCTTTAACCTTTAAAGCCCTACATGGCTTGGGTCCAACTTATCTCTGGGACCGCTTCTTCCCGTATGATCCCCCCGCGCACTCCGGTCCTCTGGGAGGAATCTGATGCAGCCTATGAAAACTATGCTGTCGCAGACCTCCCAGAGGCCTTTTCTGTCGCCTCTCCAAGATTATGGAATGGCCTGTCGGATGAGATCCATCTTATTACCACTCTTGACTGCTTCAAAAAAGCAATAAAGACGGATCTCTTCCAACAGGCCTTCCCGAAATAATCTCCTGGCTCAAATCCAACTCTAATTCAATCCTAATTTAAATTTAAAGTCAAACTCAAATTGTATTCAAATACGAATACGAATACTAATAGAAATACAATTTCAGGTTGTTTACCCATCCTCCCTTTCGCTGCTATTATCTGTTGCTTTGGGTTTGTATGTTATGGTTTTATCTTGTTATTTTAATACAGTAATAGTTTAATTCATTTTTAATGGGTGGGCGGGTGAGGGAATTGGGTTGACTGTTTTAACTGATTGTATGGTTTTAATCTGTTGTACACCGCCTCAGTTGCTTTTGCAGAGGGGCAGGTTGCAAATAAATCTATTATTATTATTATTATTATTATTATTATTATTATTATTCAGGTGGACCTGAAGAAAAACTGCATCCCTCAGGTCATGTGCTTGAGAAGCATCTCCTGTCCATCCACTGACTAGTTTCCTGGGTACAAGAATAGCACAAAAGAGCCTGGGAAGAAGAAGCCATGCCATACAGTGCTGCAGAAATGGTGGTCTCCTGCTGCCCACACCACCGACACAGCCAGCAAACTCCTTCTAGATGCCTTTCCATGGGGTGTTCAGCAGAAGCTGCAAGAGATACAAACATAGCTCAATGGTCACTCCCAGTTCCAAAGAGGGTGAGGAGGTGAGGATTGCATGTATATGTCCCCCAATGGGAGACTCTCACTATATGCGCTACAATTATTAAGCCTTCTACAAAATGGCAAATCTTTCTCCCTACTTCAGAGGCCAGTGGTGGGTGGCACTAAAGCCAAAGGGTTCAAGGAATCTCTCTCTGCTCTTATAGCCACACATATAGCTTTCCTATCTGTAGGGATTTGATTCTCCTGCCCCCCCCCCCCATGGATAAGAAAACATGTGCATGCTCAGGCCACATTAGAGTCAACGGGTAATGACATGTATGTGGCCACATTGGCATCACCATGTGCATGCACTGCCACTAACAATAAAAGGGGCTGGGAAATCCACAGAAGCTCAACTCCATGAATGATTAGTCCAACAATATGGTGGACCCACTATATAGGTAAAGGGAAAGGTATTCCCTGTTGCCAAGGTTGTCAAGTTGTGTCTGACCATTACTAAGCCAAAGAGCCAGCATTGTCAGAGACTACTCTGTGATCATGTGGCCAGCATAATTACACAGAACACTGTTTACCTTCCCACCAAAGCGGTATCTATTTATCTACTTGCATTTGCATGCTTTCGGACTGCTAGGTTGGCAGAAGCTGGGACTAGTGATGGGAGCTCACCCTATCATGCAGCACCTGGGCCTCGAACTGCCAACCTGCCAATCTTGCAATCAACAGAGTCAGCGTCTTAACCACTTGAGCCACTGCATCCCCCCCTTTACCTATGGTGAGCCCCACTATATATACCCTTATATATACATAGCTACACTAAGATGTCCCACCCCATCCAGCATTTGGCCTTGAAAGAAAAAGCACCCAGTTGGCTCACACAGTCTTCTGTCTGAACATAAGAGCCAGAAACAAGGGAAGAGGAGTGGAAGAGAGAGGACATCACTTGCATTTGCTCTTTGCAGTTGTTCCTGTGGAATGTCTGAAGAAGCAGCTCTAAATGAACCTGGCTGCATGTTGCCCTCTGAACTTGCAGCACTTGCTCCCTTGAAATGGTACTCTGTGTCTGCTTGTCTTTAATGCATGTACCTTTACAAATGATGTTTAAAAGATGCAGCTAATAGCAAGGTCACACAGAGTCCACAGAAAACCTGTCCATTAAGTACAGGAGCCTCCTAAGGAGGAGAAGGAAGCACGCATGCACATTTATATACAGTCGTCCCTCCAAATTCGTTGACTTTCTGTTCATGGTTTTGAATTTCTGTGGACAGGAAGCCAGGAAGGACAAAATGGTGCACTCATCCATGGTGCGTGCTACCATTATTTTCAATGGGGCTTCGAATATTTGTGGTTTTCCAATTCGGGGGGTGGGGGGCGGCGGAGGTGGAATGGATTCCCTGCGAATCAGGAGGGATGACTGTAGTTGCCTTACCTTTTAAATGAAACCAGCCTACCACAGCAGCCAAGTCCAAAATTAAGCAGTAAGCACAGTTTAAAACCACATGATTAAATTTAAAACTCAAACCAGTTTGAAAGCACATGTGGTTGTCATTTAAAGGTGCAGGTTGAAGGTTAAAATATTGTATGACTCCAATGGTTATATAATTGGGCAATTTAAACAGACTGGTAGTTTCCAAGGACAAAATGGCAATTGCTAGCATGTTAAGTTCATCTTGCAAATATGATAACTTCAACTTGAATATTAGAAGTGAATTATTAGAAAAAGAAAGGAATTAACATCCATTAAACATGGTTGAATAACATCTGGAACACAGAATTCATGTAAAAGATTTCATTTTATAAGGAGCTGTTTTAATGTTCTCCAGAACAGTGGGATAATTTAGCCATTATTGGAAAATAAGTCACCATTGTAAGAATGTAAGAAGGACTTAGAAGTAGAAGAGGATAATGGTCTGTACATAATATGGCAATTTGATTTCCTTAGTTTGAATTGAATCATACTATTTCCATGGCTTTGGCTTTGGGTGGGGGGACTGTTTTATATGTATTGTTATTTTTAATAAATGATTTCTAGAAAATCAGATGGCAATTCCTTCTGATCATGTGGCAAGTGCTATAATGACTATCCCTTTCTTCATAAAAATCCAATTGAGGGCCAGAGGATTTTATGTCGAAAGTACATTGCACGTTTTTTTGTGTTGCTTTGCTTTTGAGACTGGCAGGATAAACGAAGTTGCTCTGTCACCAAATAAGTGATTGACTTTCAAGCACCAACTTGAGTGCTGCTTGTTTCTTCCCAGGGCTCTTCAAGTCTCCTCTATCCAGATCCTCCCTTCTCTTCCTTCCTGTGTCTATGGAAAGGGGCCTATGTGGTGTCAAGCATTTTCGCCCCAGGCACTTTCTTCATCTCTGGGCTTGGCCCCAAACCAATCTTCTACATAGCTGCTGGAGCAGCCTTAATCCCAGCTGGCTAGCAGAGTTCCATTCACTCAGTAGACTGTTGACACAAGCTGAGAAAGAGCCACTGTATGTATGAGCAGGGAAAGAAATAGAAGCATCTATTGAGGCAGCTCCTCGCTCTGGTAGAAAAATGCCAGCTTTGCCCTGCCCACCACATTGGAAAAGCCAATATTTCCCCCTTGAAACAGCCCCCTCCCCAACACATAGCCCTTTTATTCAGTTCCAACGGCTAAACCTGCTTCTCTGATAGGGGAACATTTCTTCTCAGCCAGCAGCAGCTGAGAGAAAGCACAGAAAGGTTTCCTCTTTAAGAAAGTCTGACCGGGACAGAGGCAAGGGAGAAAATTGACTCACAAAGCACTCTTTCTATTTCCCACCCCAAAACCTTGTATTCCTAAGATTTCACTAAAGATAGGGCTTCTGGTTGATGGCCCATGGGTCCCCTTCCAACTCTTTAAATGTAATTTTTATTGAATATTTTCACATAATACACATAAAACATTCAAACTATCAGACACAATACATGCAATAAACACAAAACCAACACAAAACAACTAACATTACATTTTAAGCATACAATATACATTTATCTAAAGTCTATCAATGTCAATTTTATACATAAAATTCTATTAGATCGTGATAACTCTTGGGTCTAATTCAATTTCCTTCTTCTGGCTTTATCTCTCCCTTAGATTATCTTTCTATCTTCTTTGCTTTTTCCCTTCCTTCATTCTCTCCTTTCCTCTTTCTAAATCTCTTCTTTCTTCCTCTCTTTCCCTTCCTCTACTTCTCCATCTCGATTCCCCTTCCATTTACCTTTCTCTTGTCTTCATCCTTCTATTATCCTCTCTGCCTTTCCTTCCCACAAATTTACCTTATTTCACTTACAGCCACCTTCCTTCAGTTACTTAGGGGTTAAACGGATGGTTCCTAAGGGGCAGGCAGCATCCTGCTGCTCCTTTCCTTGCCAGATCGGGACCACGGCAACCACATGTTGTGGCACCAATCCGGTGCTTTGCCACTCTAAAAAGAGCTGGCAAATGCCACTCCTTTTTAGAGCAGCAAAAAGCTGACTTGCCACTGCCACGACTTTTTGGCGCTCCTTTGGCGCAGCATGTATGAACGTTGCACCAAAGGATCACCCTGACACCACCTGCCATCTGTTTGGGTGGGTGGCATGACGGCAGCATCAGGGCGGAGTCGGCCAGCCAGTGTGTGGTCACCTTTTTGGCCGATCTGTACAGCCCCTTAATTTCCATCTTCAATTTCCTTTTATCCTTTTTCTCTAATCTTCTCTTGTCTCCTCTTTTGGGGTTAGATCCAAGAGGTAAATTGACCCTCTTTCACACAGACATACATTTATTTGATACATAAACATTTATTCAAATCACACATACTTCCCATCTTATAATTTTGATTATTCTCTATATTTACAGTATCAGTAATCCTTTAACTTTCCTTCTAAATTTGAGTTACAAAACCTTATATAATTTTTAAGTCACTTTTTTATTTTTCTAGTCCAACATTGTATTTCCTCACAATTTTCTATAACTCAAACTTCTTCTTTTTTACTGTAAAACCTTCTACCACTAATTTTCCTACTTTCAGTTACAAAAGTTCTGCAACACATTTCCAGTGTTTTTCAAATTTACCTACATTTCCTTCTGTTAATATCCTTGTTAATTTGTCCATTTCTACCAGGTTGTAGATCATTTTAGGCCATTCTTCCTTTTCTGGAACCAGGTCTTCTTTCTGTATCTTGGACAGATCTCACAAATCACAAGGGGACAGACAGGGTTCCTACTTAAAAACCACCCTGTTATACTGAAACACTAAGGGTGCTGCTCTGTTGTTGTGTGCCTTTAAGTCACTTTCAACTTATGGTGGCTCTAAGGGAACCCATCATGGGGTTTTCTTCATAAGATTTGTTCAGAGGGGGCTTGCCTTTGCCCTTCTCTGAGGCCGAGAAGGTGTGCTGCTTAATAGAGGATAATTCTCTCTTTGAAGGGGTGTCCAATAAAGCATCCATTATTTGAATATCTGTCCAGTCTAGGTAAGAACCCTCAGAAGGAAGAGCTGCTTGGCGCCTTGAAGATGACCACCAATAGCTGACAGAATAAGCTGCCACATAGGTTATGTGGCCCCACAGGTATGAACATAGGCCTTGTTCCCTAAATGTCACCATGTGCCCCAACTTCCCAGACCTTTGTGCATTGAGTACAGCTGCCTATATAGGACATTTGGGAGGGTAGTGGACTTATATGTGTGCCAAGTATCAATGTATTTTTCTTTCCATAAGTTCAAATGAGCATTGACTAGGGCTTAGTTATCCCCTACATTTATCCAATCTTACTTAACTGTCACAGCACAATGATCTAGTGGCAGCACCTAAGAATGGAATTTTGCAGTCTGAAGTAGAAAACAACAACAAATCACATTCATCAGGTTGGTCTTAAAAAATGCTGGCTTTCTAGTCTCCAGCTGTTGATACTCATTGTGTGGTTTTTACTGAACAGACCAGTAAAATAAGAACTCTAAATCCTATGTGAGGGCAAAATCTTTCTTTCAAGAAAATTATGCTCACATACAAGCATCATGATTACCACCACAATCACCCCTGAATTTGCTCAAGGCTTTTCTTCTTACAATAATTAGTGGAGGGATTCTTTCACAAGAAACACCTAAGGAGGACCTTCCCTCCCAAGTCTGCTGTGCACAAGCAATTACCCATGCTTATGTCAGTTCTTAAGCTGATCTTAAGCTTTACGTGGACAATTTGGAAAGAAAAAGAGAGAGGAGAGAGAGAGAGAGAGGCCATCCTTTAAATATCTTTTGAGGCTTGTCTTCAGTTTGAGAGACTTAAATCAGCTTCTGTGGCTTCTCTCGTGGTTATGCCTCTGCAGTCATCAAAGCGGAAAGCTTCTAGTTGTGCACATACACGATACAGAGACAGCAAAGTTGCTACACCATGATTCTACAGCTATTCTGCAGGGGATTAAACTAGCCCACAGAATTATCAGAATGAGAAAGGAAATTCAGGATCCTCTGTTTGACAGCTAGAGAAAGAAAGAAAACAATGATCCTTTATGTACACATTTATTCTAGGTGCACATTTATATTCATAGTATATGTATAATATAATTTCTAATTATATATATAGTCTATTGGTAAATATACATAGTGTTTTAATAAAAGAAGTTAAGAGCTATCATCTAGCTTCAAATTCCAGCAAAGAATCTTTCACTGTCTTTGCACCAGCACACACAATCTCTCTCTCTCTCTCTCTCTCTCTCTCTCTCTCACACACACACACACACATCAACAAAATGAAAGGATATTCTTCTGTCCCTTCATCGCTCACACAAAGCCCTAGCACCACCAGCCATCTAAATATTCTAGCCACCCCTTTCATACACAGAAACACACATGCAGAAACAGAAACACATACACAGAAATCCTTTTATTACATCCTCCTGGAGTTTTGCCACATTCTGCCGTGTTGCCCAGCTTCTCCCATGAACTTTACCCCTGAGAGCTTGGTGAACTCTGAGTCACAATGGCCCCTTCACTACCTTGGACTGGTACCAGTCCACACCACCAATTAAAACAAGCTTCTTCTAAATGTTAAGACTGAACCATTTTGCTAATTTAGAATCAACCCTAGTTTCTGTGATTTGCTGATTAAGCTGAAGATGGATTCCCACTAATGGTTTCTTCCTGTTGATCCAGAAGTTTGAAATTATTTGTTCCAATCTCATCTTGATTAAATTTTATTTGCTGGATATTTATTGAAATAAAAACCCAGATGTAATTATTTATTAAGCACACAGCTTGTGCCTAATTAGTGAACAGTGGCATTTGAACTATTGAAAATGTCAGCATTGTTTAATAGCATCCACCAATCAAATACTGTGCTCTTTCAGTATCATACAGTGCAAATTTCCCAGTCACAAATGAACAAAGAATCAGGAAGGTAACTGATGATGGTGAATCTACTAGTAATGAAGAAGAACAAAAGTCTCTTCTAACCACAAGCCAGGTCTATTCTTTCACAAGTTAATACTCTCAAAATTCATAAACAAGAAGGCATGTTTCAAAAAAAATTTAAGAATTGTTACAAGAATAGACTATATGTCATGGCTCATTGCATACTGAAGTTGCACAACAGAGTAAAGAAGATAACTTCAAAAACATTCACCCAGTTCCTGAAACCTAAAACCCACAATTCTACTTTAGGCCTGCTTTATGTCACTAAGATTTAGACTGGTATGCTTTTAACTACCAACCAGGTAAAGAGAAGCATTTCAGGGCAAATGGCAACTAAAGTGTCACTTGCCAGAGAAATACAGTTGCATGGATAGATAGCAGTGACGTCCAGCTCCCTCTTTGCTTAACATGGAAAGCTATACATCTTCCACTTTTCTTTGGAAAGGAACCACACCAGCTCTGAGACTGAAGATAGCTAGACCCTTTCCAGCATCCCTTGAGAGGCACATGAGAGGTTCCCATGGGGACAGCAGGCCACAGGCTGATGTTTAATCTTCATTTGCTGCTTGTCTGCTTTGTGTTCTTTTTACAGCCACTTCTGCAATGCACTGCACTATCTACCCCCCCCCCCCCCAGCATTCTGCCAACACCATAAATCCACATTTTCAGCACAAACCCACCTGTCAGGCCACATCAGCACATAAGGCTGATGGGCACTGGCCTGTTCCTCAGCACGGCCAGATGTCCTTCCTAATCAATCAGTCCCAACACCAGCTAGGTGGAAGGGAAGGAAGAGGACAGGGCAGCTAAGGTTTGGGAGAGGAGGAGGAGAGAGTCAATGTGTCATAATAATCAGTGCAGAAAATGGCAGGTTGGAGGCTTGGTTCTAGCACCTCTCAAAACTCATTAGTGTACCTGATCTTTCCTAACCACACATTTGCATCAAGCAGCACTGGGCAGTGGATCCTGAAGGATTTGCTTTGGACTCACTATCTGCTGCAGAAGTGCATATTGCAGATAGTGCCGAGGGTGGCTTCAGTATGGAGGAGAGGAATTATTTGAGCAGAATCGGCTCCAAAGCTCACCATAACACATTTTAGGCAGCAATTCTCAGGAGAACCTGTGAAGGCATTCCTGTGAGGGTTGGAGCACCATAGAAACTAGAGTTGCTAGGGTCTCATACACAACTACAGACTGAAGCAACCAGCCAGTTGAGGTCACTTCATACACTAGAAGCAACATAGTATATTTTAGGCAATGTAGATTTCTTCTCTGAGAAAAAATTATGAAATTCATGGGGTCATCATAAGCTGACATGCAACTTGAAGGCACATGCACACACATGAGTACTTGCTGAGACAAAGCTACCTGGTTCTGAAGGATATTGATCTATTAATGGACAAAACCCTCTTGTAACATAAAAGATTATCCTAATAAACAGGTTACTTCAGCAAGTATAAGGGAGAGTATAGGGACTGATTTCTAGAACTTTGAGGCAAAATCTCTAGGACTGACTGACCTTCTTTCCAATCCCTTCTTGAGCTGCAGAGTCTCCCTGCATCATCGAGATAGAGTTATTTAACTCTTTGCTGGTTTCAGTAGCAGAATATGTCATATTTTACATGTGAAGGCACAGATCTTGCCTTCTCCTGCACCAGTAGCCAAGATCAATTTGCCCCTGTTTAGTATTTCTTTTCAAGCAGATGGAAACAGGGTGCAAGTCAAACTGGATTGAAGGGAGGTTGCTGGCCAGCTTCAGAACTCTGTCAAAAGATTTATCTAGATAAAGTGGAAAGCCAAAATGTAATTTAGACTTGAGGTGGAATGTCATATTTGGGGCAATAAAGGAAAAAAAGTATCTGGATATAAAAAGAACATGGGGTATGAGGAAGAATACCCCCTCTTGCTGTCAGTAAAATGTGCTAAAAAAAATCACTTGACTGATGGGCAGTTGACTGAGATACTCCATAGACTTTTCCCACATTTTCCTCACCTGAACCAGAATCATCAGTCCTGAGAAAAACCCTTATAAAGGAACCTAGTATAGCCTCAGAGCTGGACCCCAACCCACCAAAGACTGGAACTACAGCTATGAAAAGGAGGTCTGGAACCACTACAGGAGAAGATGGTAAGCCAAGTCCTAGGCTTTGAAATCAAGAGCAAAGACTATTCTGATTTAGTGATGCCATGCATTCAGGTAGCACAGAACTCACCACATACTTGATAAGTTCAAACTCTCAATTCAAGGTATCTGAAAATCCCATCTGTCAGATAAATATGAAACCAAGGGTCTTCCTATATGGTAGGGGTGGGCAGAGTGGGCTTCATGCAGCCCCAGATTCCACTATCATGGCCAGTAAAGGCCTGCACCAGTCCCCCAATGCCCCCATCCCCATTTTAAAACAAGTGGTGCAATTTTCAGGCAAATGTTGCTCAAAATCACACCAAAAGGACCCAAACATGTGAAAACATGTAGAATATACTTCCCACTCCACTCTCACAAGCACCCCAAGTCTTGTATTGTGCCTAAATACCTCAGTTTCCTTCTGCAATTCCTCACAAAATGGCAGCAGGAAGTGCTCCAATGTCACTTTGTGTCAGCATTTTGGGAAGTACTGAAAAAATATGGAGATATTGCTTGCTGGGGGATCAACACTGTGGGGGGCTGGGGAAAAATTGGCCCCAGCTAACCGTTGCTTTATGGTATCCTGTTCATACTTATAGCAGAGTAATGGAACACAAGGATAACTAAAAATCAAGTTGCTAGCCAAGTGTCTGACTGCACAGAAACACAAAAAGAAAAGAAAAAATGCTCAAACCATTGCCTTATGAAGCTGGATGCTCTGTCAGAAAAACAAAGGAGTCAATATAAGTAGTTTAAGCAAAGTTTGTTTACAAGTCTTACATTTAATTACAAGTTTTGTTCAGTTGTAGATTTGGCCAGGGGGAGGGGGAGGATTAATGGCCATGTGCTGATTTGGTTCTTTGATGTCCTTTACAATGCATGCTCGAGGTGGCTCCTGATAAATCTTCATGAAATGAATGCTACCTCAGGTCCTCACAATTTCATACCTGGTGTAAAACAACAACACTTAACACTCATGCTCTGTGCAAGGAGATAGAACCAATGTTTCTGCCAGCTGTTGGGGCTTTCACTTTTGTAGAGGCAAGCAGTACGGTTGCTGTTCTTGCATTCAGCACTCCACAGGGTAGGCATGTTTTACGGCAGATACGTCCTTTCACCTACCCTATGGGTCAAACTTGTCACAAGGAGAAAGAGAGAGAAAAAAGGAGTCCTAGGAAGAGTTTCACAGTTTGCTGCCTGGATACCATGCATAAACAGGCAGCACTTTACAAGACCCACAGAATTGTAAAGCCGAATTTTTAAAAGTGTGCTTGGCTGATACAAGGAGAGAGGCAGCTGCTGTATGAATACGGAGGCAGAGTGTTCCTGGGAGCTCTCCTCACACTCAGGATGTTGGAATTAATCAGCTCCAGGTAGGAAAGGAGGAGATGTTGGTTGGCCGGCTTGTCGGTTGATCCAATCTATGTGCGGATTCTAACCTTGATCTTCTGTGCAGCTCCGTATCTGGCAGTGATGCAAATGCCCTTGAGCTGCCACTACCACCCGCTGAGCCAGGAGCTTACGCGTTTGCAGCTCAGGTTAATGGGTCAATGGACAGCACACCTGCCAGAAGGTGATGCAGTTTAAAAATAGCACCCCTTTACCTGCTGTCACCTCAGAGATGCAGTTAGCTAATAAGGCACCTTGGGGCAACAGGGAAGGGAAAAATGGATCAGAGAGTGAGACGGATGTGTAATGAAACTCTAAAACAGCTGTTTGCATGGGTCTTTTCTTGCACAGCCCCAGGGGATGCTTACTCTTGTTACTGTGCTTTAAAAGCACATCAGAATGCTTTTTCACTCAGAGTTGTGTATGGTGGTGCACCTCAAGCTTTCTGATGTCGTGTAGGACCAGTACCATATTTTCAACTTCTTATTCTGTATTTCAGCTGGTTCCTGGAAATTTATTGCAGACTGCATAGATGAACCCACCAGGAATGACACTAATCTACAGACCACCACTTTTGATTGAGTAGTAGAATTAGTAGTAAGGCATACTCAGGTGCATGGTTACCTAGACCACCAGGAGAAGCAAAACTACAATCCTGCTTGTTCTTTTCACATCCTTGCCCATCCTGCAGCATCATCCTCTTTCCTGTCCATCCCAACCCACCTGAAGAGAAGCCCTGTTCTCCTACCACACCTCCAGCACACTCCGCTGGTGACTCCAGATGGCAAGATACCAGGAACAAAAACTGATTCAATGCCAGTACAGAAATGAAATAAGTGATGGAATGAGAGTGGAAACATCTTTCTGCCTGTTTCAAGTGAGGTGGTCTTCATGTGGTCTGGGGGTTTGAGCTCCAGGAGGTTACAGTCAAGTCGGCTGGATTATGGGAAGGACAAGGACATGAAGCAGTGGGAGTGGTATTGTTGAATGACAGCATCACATAAACACAGCATTCAGAACAAAAGTAGCACCATAGGTTTTCTCTGTCCCTTTCCCTTATTTTTAAAGTTAAGTCTAGAAGTAGGCTGGATTTATTTGGAAAGACCATGTTATCAAGGCAGCTGCCCCAGGTCAGCTCTTGCATAGGGAGCAACAAAGACTCCATAAAGGTTATGGAAGGGTGTATCAATGGTGAGTGCAGGAACTACTTCCTAACCTGACAGTATGCACTGGACTTATCCATTGTTTAACATTTGCTCTAGGTACAATGCCCTCTAATCTCTCCATTCATAAGAGGCAGGTGGACTGCAGAACAGAGAGGGAAGTGACGGAGGGAGCAGAACTTGGGAATAACTCTGAAAAGTTACTTTTGGGGACTACAGACCCTTTCCCAGCCAATATGGCTGCCTGGGAGATTCTATGAGCTATATTCCACTTTTCCAAACTATGGGAGGGAACAGTTTTGTTGCTGTTTTTAAGCTCCTGAGTTGACCTTGAATCATGGCGAACCTGTCAATGAGACATCTCCAAGCTCAGCTATATTACACTGCTCTGCCTTTTCTTGTAGATTCAAGCCTATGACCTCTCTAACTGAGTCTAGCCATCTGTCACGTGGTTTTCTTCTTTTTCTACTGCCCTGCACCTTTCCTATTGTCTTTTCTAATGAGTCATACCTTCTCATGATACAGCCAACATATGACAGCCTCAATTTAGTCATGTTGGCTTCCAGAGAGAGCTCAAGTTTGAAGTGTTCAAGGATGCATTGGTCTGTCTTTTTGGCTGTCTATGGTATCCTCAGCATTCTTCTCCAGTACCACATCTCAAATTAGTTGATTTTCTTTTTATCTGCTTTCTTCACTATCCAGCTCTCACATTCATATATGGTGAAGGGAATACAATGTATTATACAAAATGAGATTTTCTCCCAGAGTTCTCCCACAGTTTTAGGACTTCTGGCTGTGTTTGAAACCTTGATGGTTGTTTTCAATCTATATGATATTGCTCCCTGTGAAAAGTAAACCCAAAACAAGCCCTTCAGCTTCAGGTCATAAATGATATCAACCATGCCAAAGAAAAGTAAGTTAGCAGTTCACACACATTTTGCAACCCAGTTGGTTATATCACACAAAGTAAATAATCTCTTTTACCCTCTCTGTAACAGCTCAGAGAACTGTGTAGCACTATCTCACTGTGCAAGCCACACAACCTCTCTTCTATATTGCCCTCTGTGCCATCTTCCCATGAGAATATGTAGGGGGAAGGTTAGAAAAAAGATACTGAGTCCTATCCAACAAAGTCCCAAAAAGGCTTTTAAAAACAGTAGCAATGTTTCTTGTGGGTGTTGGAAGGAAGTGTTTATATGCCTTATGCAAGAGAGGCATATCTATATGTAAAAGCAGTCTCAACCCAAGATAGAACATTTCCTGAACCAGAGGGTAAATGTCAATCCACCTCCCTACTAGGCAGATCTTGGTAACGCTAGTTTTTGGATAGCAACTCTCAGAAAACCCCAGTGAGTATTGACAGTATATTAATCAATACAGGTATACCTCAAATAGATGCATTTCTGGACATGATGTCTTTAGCAGAAACTTTGATAGAGATACAGAAATAATATGGAAAGAATAAGGATAGGTTCCTCCACCACAAAAAGAGGAGTTCAACAAGTCTCAGCATTTTTTTTATTCAAAACTAACAAAATAAACATGAAATGAAACAAACAGACCCGATGAACCTTGCATAAGTAAACAAATATATGTTGAACCTTCTAGGTGAAGGCAAAGGTATTTCCCATTCACAATGTTGTCAAAGCGTGTCCAATCATAGGGGGCTGTGCTCATCTCCGTTACTAAGCCAAAGAGCCAGAGTTGTCAGAGATTACTCTGTGATCATGTGGCCAGCATGACTGCACAGATTGCTGTTTACCTTCCCACTGAAGTGGTATCTATTTACAAGTGAATTCTATATCTTGAACCTTCTAGAGAAAACCAGTTAAAAGCTTCATTTAAAATGCCCCTAGGGATAATTTTCCCCTTTCATTTGCTTCCACATTTCTCATTATTTCAATTTTGGTAGCCAGACTTATAGATCTATGCCTTTTTAACATGCTGGGGGGAGGCAGCGAGGCAGACTTATCTACTCTACTCTCTTTTCTCTGTTTTGTTGTTTATGCATGTTCAGTAAAGGATTCTGGATAGAGCTGCTGCTCACCTTGCCTGTAGTAGGCAGCCACATCTGGCAGTGGATCAGTAAGATCAACTGAAGTAGAATCACACTCTTTCCCAGCTCAAGCTTGATTAGACCATTTACTGCAGACACACTGTGGCAAATTGATACTGAAAGTCTGTGTTTTCTACAGCCTTCTGTCACCATCCTTCCAATGCTGATGCTGCTAAAAAACAACAACAAAAAACCCTTCTAACTGGATATAGCATGAGGAGGAAAAAGAGAGCTGGGTGGCCATAAAAAGATTTTGCAAAAAAGAGCTTCTTTGTCAGAGGCTTTGTTAATGGAGGTACATCTATCTGCACATTTTTCTAACAACCAGCCTTGAACATCCTCTCCCAAACATTATTTAAAGACTATAAATCCTGAGAGGCCTCACAGTGATGCTCATGGCCCCTCAGTTTCTTGGTAACAATTAAGATCTCTGTGAATCACTCTAATGAACGAGTCCCCCACAGGTTGGGGAATTTTGGGATCTGTAGGATGTTTTTTAATTAATTTATTTATTTATACAAAATTTTTATTTACATGAAACATCTCATTCATTTTCTACATTCATACCTCAGATATCAAAATAAAATTCTTTCATGACTTTCTCTTCCAACTCAAAATTATTGCCAAGGAAGAAACCAAAGAAGATGCAAAATGGACAGTAAAAATAAAAAGGGAAATCAGATAGTCATTTTAAAAAAGAGGGGAGGGGAGCACTGAAGATGGAAACAACAAAGGAAGTGGTGAATGTTTTGAGTTGGATCTGTAGGACTTTTTAAAAGTATCTTTTCTAAGCTCTGCTGAAATAGCCGACACCGGAAAAAAAGACTTTCTGGCCTAGTTCAGACACTGATTCCCACCTTCATTCCCCTATCCATTAGCACTCTATCTCCTCATTGTGAAGTTGGAAACTGGTTGCTTCTGTGGCAGGTTCAAGCCTGCATTTGAGAGGACCATGGTTGCACGAGAGCAACTGAGAGCAGAAGGCACAGAGTTCCCTGACTTCAAACTAGATTGTATGCAGTACTACTATTACTTTGTTGTTAACTCATGTTGTTATCTCAACTCATGGCGACCCTATGGATGAGACATCTCCAAGACCTTCTGTCCTCCAATGCTCTGCTTAGTTCCTGCAACCCCTTAATACCTGTGACCTCCTTAATAGAGTCCATCCATCTGGCATGTGGTCTTCCTCTCTTCCTACTTCCCTCCACCTTCCCCAGCATTATTGTTTTTTCCAAAGAGTCCTCTCACCTCATGATGTGTCCGAAGTACAACAGTCTCAGTTTGGTCATCTTGTCTTCCTGGGAGGTTTCCGGTTTGATCAGCTATAGGACCCACTTGTTTGTCCTTTTGGCTGTCCATGGGATCCTCAGCACTCTTCTCCAGCACCACATCTTCTCAAATGCATTGATTTTCTTCCTATCATCTTTCTTAACTGTCCAGTTCTCACAGCCATACATGGTAATAGGGAATACAATGGCTTGTATGATTCTAACTTTTAAGCTTAGTTGTATATCTTTGCATTTTAGAATCTTTTCTAGTTCTTTCATAGCCATCCTCCCTATTCTTAGTCTTCTTCTGATTTCTTGATTGATGTTCCCACTTCAATCAATGCTTGATCCCAGGTATGGAAATTCTTTAACTATTTCTATTTCTTTGTTATCTAGCTTGAAGTTGTGAAGGTCCTTGGTGGTCATTATTTTTGTTTTCTTTATGTTCAACATTAAGCCTGCTTTTGCACTTTCTTCTTTGATCTTCCTTAATAGGTGTTCCAGGTCTGTGAGCTTTCTGCTAGTATTATGGTGTCATCTGCATATCTTACATTGTTGATATTCCTTCCTCCTATTTTCATTCCTCCTTCTTCTGTGTTCAAGCCTACTTTTCTTATAATATGTTCTACATACAAGTTGAACAGATAGGGTGAAAGGATGCAGCCTTGTCTGACTCCTTTGCCAATTGGGAACCATTCTGTTTCTCCATGTTCTGTTCTGACAGTAGCCTCTTGTCCTACGTACAGATTCCTCATCAAGACTATCAGATGTACTGGCACTCCCATGTTTTTATG
>CM034703.1:187838140-187850616 GCA_020142125.1 Phrynosoma platyrhinos
GTCGGCATTTTGTTTGGATTCTGTTTGGATTGAGCCCCGTGTGATAACATCCTATGACTGGTTGTAACTCTCCAAGATCTCAGACCAAAGTCATGTCAACTGCCACCAGATCCTTTTTATCTAGACACATCAGTGATTGGACCTGAGATGTTCTGCATGGCAGATTTTTTTTCATGCTGAAGCTAATCTGTTAATGACTTCCTTTCCTGCTAAGATGATGATGATGATGATGATGATGATAAAATTTATTTATATCCTGCCACTCTATAAAACACAACCGAGGCAGCTTACAAGATAAAACAAACATCCCATCCCCCAATAGCCTACTCCCCTAAAATACAATTAAACAGACAGAATATAAAAGCATGCTTTAAAATTACAAAAACAAATAATTTAAAATAGATACAACGAAAATCAGGGACAGGCATAACTATTTTTGGTGGCCGGTCACCTACTCAAGAAAGGCCTGCTGGAAAAGATCCATCTTAACAGCTTTTTAAAAGCTGTTTAAGGTGGTCAAGTGACAGATCTCATCTGGCAGGCCATTCCAAAGTCTGGGAGTGATAGTGAAAAGATCGTCTGGGCAGTTGCAGATAATCTAGTTTTTATGAGTTGCAGTAAATTTTCCCCAGAGGACCTGAGTGCGCAGGGTGGATTATACGGAAGAAGGTGGTCCCGAAGATAGGTTGGACCCAAGCCATTTAGGGCTTTAATGGTAATAACCAACACCTTGTACTGCACCCAGAAACTGATAGGCAGCCAGTAAAACAATTTTAGAATAGGTGTTACATGGTCTCTTCTGATCTTACCTGAGACCAGCCTGGCTGCCATATTCTGTAACAGTTGAAGTTTCCAAACTAGGCACAAGGGTAGCCCCATGTAGAGTGCACTGCAGAAATCGCGACGAGAGGTTACCAGCGCATGTACCACAGTTTTGAGGTTCCTGACCTCTAGGAAAAGGCACAGTTGGTGTATCAGCCGAAGCTGATAGCAGGCACTCCTGACTACCACATTCACCTGATTTATCATCTGAAGCAATGTATCTAGGAGCATCCCCAGACTACGAACATAGTCCTTTGAGGAGAGTGTGACCCCATCTAGGACTGGAGATAGTGTCCCAATACCTGGGTTTGGGGCCGTTACCGTTAGTACTTCTGTTTTGTCTGGATTCAGTTTCAATCTGTTTTTCCCCATCCAGTCCATTACCGCTTTAAGACATTCATTGAGAGGGGAGATGCCATCTGAAGTCAAAACTGTAGACCAGGGGTAGGCAACCTTTTTGAGCCTGGGGCCGGGTTGCTGTCCCTCAGACAATTGAGGGGCCGAAGCACCAAAAATAAATAAATAAATAAATAAATAAATAATATTTTTTAAAAAAATAAAAAATAAATAAAAAATATGCATGCACACTCTCTCAGCCCCAGAAAAGCCATGACAAAATCCCTGTGGAGATTTTGCCAAGAAAACCCCAAGAACAAGTACTAACAACAATAATCAATATCATTATGGTGGGCGACGGCAGCAGCGGCAGCAGGACTGGCCTGGGGCCAGTCGAAAGGCCTTGGGGGGCCGCATCTGCCCCCTGGGCCTTAGGCTGCCTACCCCTGCTGTAGACTGAGACATGGAGAAATATATCTGGGTGTCATCAGCATACTGATAACACCCCGCTCCATGTTTTTGGATGATCTCTCCCAGCGGTTTCATATATATGTTAAATAGCATTGGGGACAGGATGGTGCCCTGAGGGACGCCACAATTAAGCTTCTTTTTTGCTAAGCAACTGTCCCCGAGCGTCACCCTCTAGAATCTGCTTGAGAGAAAGGAATGGAACCATTGCAATTCAGTAGCCAGTTTGAGTGTGAATGTCTAACTCCACTTCATTGTGGGAACAATTGCTTAGTGGGTGGGATGTGGTCTGGTTGTCCCTCCCTTGGGAATTCCAATGAAATCTTCAGCAGGAGTACATACATCTGACTACTTCTGGTGCTTGGGCAAGGAGAACAAAACTTCTGAAGAGATTGTGTTTTATGTGGTTTACGGTCTTGAAACCTTTTCCAGATTTTTTTCTATATAAATAGTTTGCTGCTATAGCACAATAATGCTGCAATCCTGATTGGTTAACCAATTAAAGTCACTATTTAAAACTTATTGTGGAATGCATAACCCCAATTCTTTATTACAGCATGTCCACACCATATGCAGGCTTACCATATGCAGACTCAAAGTCATGCAGATGGCGAGCCCTGGCACTTTTAATGGCATGTGCATGGGAATGCACCTCCATAGAAAACAACGGTACTTGAGGTCCTGCATTTTCCCCTTATGTGGGGGGGAGGGGAGTCCAGAACAGATCCCCCCCCCCCCGTATAAGAAGGAGGCACTGTATTTTCTACTTATTTCTGCTGTTAACTGGCATAGTGTGGCTTTCTTGACAGTTCCTTGTACACACAAATCTTTGGATTGGAAAAGAATAATGGTTTTTTGACACTGTATGGAGTGTATGATCTAGGGGTGGCCCAAAGCTGACTGTGGCGTGCAGCACACCAGTGGCTTTATCTGTAATGGTCATCTGGCCTCAAATGCACTTTGCACAAAAACAATATGTAGTTGAGAGCAGTATTGTTTATTTAGATGAAGGCAATTTTCTGATCAAGGAGATAAGAGGATAGAAGCTAACTGCAACTTTAGATTGGGACACAAGGGCAGGTGTACTTTCTTTCCAGTTTGCTAACAGAGTCCTCGATTGAAGAGCAAATGAGGAACTGGGACTTAGTAATCCACTTCAGCATTTTAAAAGAGGTGTCAGATTTGGTAAATAAGAGGAAGACAGCTGACACTAAAGCAGAAAAGGTCGCAAAGGTATGTTTCTTTATAGGCTGTTCACCAGAGAAAGCATGCACCACACACACAAAACTGAGGGAGCAGACAAGTGCTGTACAGCCTACAATGGTTTTCTATTAACAGCACTAAAGTGACCTTTCACGTCAAGGCTCCAGCAGTATGCATGGGCTCTCTTTCATATGACAGTCCTAGTGAATGGCAGAAAAAAGTAAACAAAGTCATAACACACATATAAACACAGATGCATCAGAGAAGAGCAGCTTCATGATTTTATGTGCATGGAATGCAAAGTGCAAAAGGAAGGTGCATATCCCCCAACACCTGGAGACCTCAAGCCTTGTACTTGTACTAGAGAAAAGAGCAAATGGCTTGGACTCCCTGAGGCACTCCCACTGCAAGGTAAGGGATATACACCTTCCCTTTGCACATTCTATGAACAGGTTAAATGTTGGTGTACTCTGTGTGTGTGTGTGTGTCATGCCATGAAAAAGGATGAAGCAGCTCCATGCAGGCTGGCAAAGAAAGTAGAGTGAAATTGGGGAAAGCAAGAACAAGAAGGTGGAGGGATGAGGGGAAGTCATCTGCTCCTCCAACACAAACACTGAGACAACATCGGACACTGCTGTGTTTGTATGAGTGAATTTAAACTAATGATGGCCTAAAAATATCCCACTGTTGAATGCAGTGTTGCAGCAAAAGTAGGCTTAGAACTCTTCCTCAGCCCTTGTTAAAGGCTCTGTATTTTTGCACTTAAAGAGATTGGCTGGCTACCACCCACCTACCCTCATCTCCCACTTTTTTCTGGCTGCTCTTCTGAGAACCTCACCCAGGCAAGGGCTTAATGCCTGATGCAGTCTCTCTCGCCTTGATGCCAAAGGGTGCTCTGCAGTTTTGGCCCAGCTCAGTGGTTTAAAAGCTCTATTGATGCTATTAGGGCACAATTCAGTTTATGAGAATGTCCTCATGCCACAATCTTGCCAAACATTTCTTTCTGCCTGAAGAAGGTGTGAGAAGAATAAAAAATTCAGGAGCTTAAATACAGTCTGCAGTGATCATCCTAATGGCGGTATTAAAAGACACTAATAAAATATCAATTTGACACAAGTGTTTATTTGATAGAAAATATCAAATTTGATACAAAATAGACCACTTGCTCTTAACTGTCACAGTAGTGATACTAAAATTAATTTTAAAAACTTTTCAAGTTATGTAATCAGATGTTTCGCTTCTGTCTCTTGTAATGTCCCAATATCTTGATACCAAAAATAACCAAAGTACCTTGAAGTCTAGGTCCAAGTTGGAATTGGCTATAGATATACTAAGTAGTCACTATTTTTTTAGCCTCAAGTTTCTCCATCAGTAGAAGGACAGATTTGCTCAGTGTTTATTGCAAGAGAGATTTATTGAAAAAGACAAAGAAAGATACAGAGAAAACAGATCTGGATAAACAATTAAGAAGACATTTGCAAACACTTTTTGAATGTCACTACTTCATCGTGAGTGCATGATTTTGAGGATTCCTGAGGGTCAGGGGACAAAGCATAGCAAAAGGTAAAGAAGGATAGTATAGCATTAGGGCAATGATGGGGTGCCATGAAAGAAGGAAAAAGAATGTGAGATTCATTTACAAATACTACTTCATGAGCCCACTGAGTTGTAGGTGCTTAACTTCTGAACAGATGTTTAACCTTTGAACAGAAATGGAACATTTTCCTTTTCCCCCCTCATACAATCATAAAGACTAGCAACTTGTTCTCACTTCTGATGAAATAGGAGACAGTTAGGCTTCTGGAAAAGCTGTCAGATTTTGCACTGTGTGTTATGATTCATGCTGCCACATAGAGTTCTGTACTTTCAAAGAATTGCACTGCTGGAGAGTATAAAAGTGGGATTAAAACAGTCACCTATTAATTAATAAACTTGCATTTCAAATGCTGGTGAGTCCTATCAACAATTCTAACAACAACTAAGTATGGTTGAGATTCTGGTGAAATCCTTACTATTGATCAATGTAAGAACCAACTTTTAACAACATTCACTTTTAATCAAGAGATGAGCTGTATGGGCTTTATTTGATAAATCAAATTCAAAGATTTTCAGAAATCTTATTTGATTTAACCATAAGGCTTTTCTTGTTAATTCTGACGTTTAAGGAATCCAAACATTCAGATTTAGTTAGTTTGCTAGACTACTTGACAATCATTAACAGATTTGCAAGTACAAATATTCAGAAATCTCATGGCAAATGTTTATTTCCATGATCATAGAATCATTTCCCCAAATCATATTTATATTGCATTAAATTAAGCATACTGAAGGAACGACTCTTTAGGCTCCAGTTCTATGTTTACATAGGAGTCTTTTAGGCATTACAAAGGCGGTATGTGAGAGCTGCGTTTCCACAGCCTTCTCTCATGGTGTTGCTATTCAATATAGGCAAGAAATGCATAAGAAGAAAAAACATGAGCAAAAGTCTTCATATGTTACAGAAAAGGCATGGGATGAACCACCGCCATGCTAGAAGGGCAGCTCCCCATACAATTACAGTAACATCTAGTGAAGGGGTGAGCAAGAGCAGTGGATCCTGGGGTCACAAAAGCTGCTAGAAATGCTCCAAAACAAAAATAAAACCACATTTTTTGAAAAAAAGTACTTTTAAAATGCTAAACACTTGCAGGGGTGCTGTGCAACCTATTTAAAGGGTGAATTACCACTCTTGGAACCCTTCCAGAAGTGATACTTCACCCTTTTCCCCAGTAAAATAGCAGTTCAGGGAGTCTGGAGGAGTCATAGGCTACAAAAAACAGCCTCTGGTGAGAGGAAAGTTTGTCCACCTCAAGGGACACAAAAATACAAGCACATTCTATTGAAATCGGTGGGGTTTGTTTCCAAGTAAATGTATTTCAAAGTTGGAATAAATTTTATTCCAACCAAAGCTTTATTTGTAATGCCGGTTTTGAACAAAGCAGGGAATGTTTGTTCATAGAAAGATCCAAATAGCAAATGTCACCATTTGTCTATTATTCAACTGTAAATTATTTCATTATTTCCCCAGACCTAATGGATGCTTGATGTGTCTCCTTTTAAACAGCACAGGAGCAGAAAAAAGAGAAGGGAGAAGAGAGTGATTTTCTACTGACAATTGATCACCTTGAAGCATGATGACCCTAAGCCAGGGGTTCCCAACCTGTGTTCTCAGGAGGTGTTAGGGCTCCATGTGCACTTCCCAGGTGCTCCACAGTGGCTCCACAGAAATGAAAGAAATAAAAATGAAATGAAATTAATGAAATTAAAGAATAGAATATATTCTAATATATACAGTCGCCCCTCCATTTCGGACTCCCTCCTTGCAAAAACGAAAAAAACACAAATATTCAAGCCCCATTGGCTTGAATGGCCATGCGCTCCTGTGCATGTGCCATGGGCGCTCATGCCATTTTATTCCTCCCCACTTGCCAGAACATGAAGTTCATTTGAAGTCCGTGAACAGGGAGGGATGACTGCACTCCTAAACACCATTAACTTGTAAGACATAGGGTAGGCCTCTAAGGGACTCTGCCATAGAAATAAGGGCTCCACGAGTCAAAAAGGTTGGGAACCCCTGCCCTAAACTATCAAACCACAGATTTTGTTGTATAGTCTTGCCATCACATGTGATCTCACTGATACCCTCCCTTCCAAAGAAATGTAGATGAATTGGAAATCTAGGTGGGGGACTAAAAAAATAATTCAAAAGAAGGTTGTAGGAGGATGAAGACACTACAAAAATCTAAATTGGGTCACTCCTTGATGATAAACCCTAGAAAGACCTGCTAGGGTGTTGGTAAGCAGGGTTTGGATGTAGAACACAGACACAACAGGAGATTTATCGAAATGATCTATGTATTACATTACATAGGGATGTAATTCTTCCCTAATTTCATTCTTGAAATGAAAGCACAATTAGTATTTTTTCTAATTTTCTTCCTACTGCAAGAATTTCACAAGATGTTGCGATTAAATGGCCATTATCCCGGGAATATCCCAGGAATATCGCACAATTGTGATAAAGCTTTTCACATGACATTGCATTGAAAAGTGATTAAAGTGGTATTAACCTGTGGATAACCAGGCAATAAACAGCAACAAATCATTCACAGGAAAATCCCAAAAATGTTTCTTGCTTGGTTATTCCCGGGATAATGGCTCTTTTATCATACTGTGTCTGAAAATCTTAATTGCAATTTAATAGTAATTGTGCAATTTTCATAGGATAAACACCATTTAAACTTCCAATTTTCCTCTGTGTGATAAGGCTCAATGTCTTTTAAAAATGCAGTTTTGAAAGATGATACACACTTTGAGATTGTCTGCACAAAATTTGCACATTATATTTTTGTGCAGAAAATGACTCTTCTGTGTATGAAACAGCATTTTCTACAAATAAACATTATTTTTTGTTCAAAAATACTGTTTTCTATGAACCAAAACTGTGAATATTGTGTAGAACAAGGGTAGGCAACCTAAGGCCCAGGGGCCGAATGCAGCCCTCTGAGGCCTTTGGACCAGCCCAAGGCCGCCCCCCGCCGCCCGCCATGATGATATTATTGTTGTTATTACTTGTTCTTGGGGTTTTCTTGGCAAAATCTCCACAAGGGGGTTGCCATGGCTTTTCTGGGGCTGAGAGAGTGTGCATGCATATTTTTTAATTTTTTTAAAAAAATATTTTTATTTATTTATTTATTTATTTATGGTGCTTCAGCCCCCCCCCCCAATTGTCTGAGGGACAGCAACCCGACCCCCAGCTCAAAAAGGTTGCCTACCCCTTGTGTAGAATATATTCCAAATTGCAAAGATTCTCATCAGTCCAGGTTTCATCTTGTCAGAGATTCCTGATATTTGAGATACACATTTTCCAACCAAATATTTTTGAATATTCCTTCACCATCTCCATGACATCCATAAATTCATTCAGTTTTTAAGCTGCCTTTCCTCTGTGGAGTTAAAATTGGTATATGTGATTTTGTGACTTGCTTTCTTGTCAGACAATCCTGTGAAATAGATTAAGCTGAAAAGGAATGACGGGCTCAGGATGGCCAAGTTCACTACATGGATGACTATAGGGATGAACATAAGGCATGCCAAATTCTTTTCTAGCCACCACAACACATTCGCTTTCAATAAATATATCAACAAATCCAAGCAACTGTTAATGTTGGGCAGCTGAAGATTGACCCTGCTTATGACTTGCTGCTTCACTCCTTCTTCCTCCTACATACATAGATGAATGCCAGTTGCCACTGGAGAGTAACAGGAGAGAAGTTCCACTATCCTCCTGCCCCACCACAAGTGGGTATCTTGTTGACAACTCAGTGATGGACCAGATATACCTCTGGACTGATCTACCAGAGCTCTTATGTTCTTATCCAGGTTAGTGGCATCACCTCTGTGCTCATCCACCAAACAAGCCATCACACAACCACACTGTCAGAAAATCAGCCTTCATTTGGGAGATATTAAGAAACATTTAAAAATTCAGCATAGTTTAGGCAAATGAATGAGATAAGTCATCACTTCTTAAGTTTGCTTAACCGTCATCTATGTACATGACTCTGGGATACAAACACAGAGGCCTGGTGCTATACGCTGCTAAATCTTTTGTGCAAGGCTTTCATCATGTACATTTTTGTCTCCTTCCCTGGAAATGTAATTCAGCCTTCAGCTTGACAGAAATCCTATCCTCTCATCAAAAGGCCCAGTCTACCAAGAATATTTTCTATGCAAAACTTTAACTCCTCCCGCCATTAAAATGACAAGAAGCAGCACTGAAACACATCTGGTGGACTGTGCTCAATGTCAGCAGAAAGGAGTCTCTCTCTGTCTCCTGTGGCTAATTCTATTCACACAGAGGAGAGAAAAAGCAGAATGGTGGCTGGGAGGCAGGCAATGTACCAGTTGCCAGTATCATGGAGCTACCAGGCCCCTCCCTGACAGACAGACCCTCAGTTCTCGGTTTCAGATTACTAGGTTCCCAAGCAATGCCAGCCAAACTTCAGCAAAAGCATTCCTGGGGAAAGCAGTGGGACAGCAGGAAGGGTCTGCATGCTCGCCTCCAGAGGAACAGGTGGTTGATGTCAGGCTCTTGTAGCCAAAGTTTGATAACAGGGACTCTGGAAAGAATGCAGGGCATGAGAGGGATCTGGCGGAAGGGAAGCAGCTAGCTATCTGGACTGTGCTAGAAATAGTACAGTGCAGTTTTTTTGCTAACCTTGGGCTTCCTGGGAGTGGCTTCTATCTCCTGCCCATCTGTTTCTGCTCCTCCCTATCCCACCCAGGATTGCAAGCTGATGCTGCTTCATCTTTCTAGGGACTGGAGTTGTGCATGCTCCAGCCAGTGCCAAGCCAAGATGACGAAACAGAATGTTCAAAAGAGCCCAAAATCATTTGTCTCATTTCCCATTTGCCGCTGCTGCAGGTCACTCATTCTGAGGTCAGAAGAAGATGCTCAGTGTATGACCATCATTGTGAGCCTCATTCTGACCTCAGAAACAAGCAACATACGGCAGTAGCAGATGTGTCAGGTGGCCCAATGGGACACCCATGCAGGCAGCCACTGCAGTGTGGAAATGGAAGCCAAGGTAACAAGGGCAGTTTGAGGCCAGAATACTCCAGGCTGCCCCTGGAGTATCCTGGCTAGTCCAGACAAAGCCCCAGTCCAACATTCTCACTATTAAACCATACTGGCTCTCTAATCGCTTTAGTGTTAATTAAAACTCCTGTTGATATCACAATGAGATTCATGACACTAAAATAATGGCTTATTAGCAATCTAGTACTGTATTTTTTGCACAGTGGGGGCCTTCCTGTCCTGCCCCTTGCAGATGGAAAAAAATGTGGGAGCTGAAGCCCATATCCATTCAATGGATAGAGATGAGTGTACACCCATGTCAGTGCACCAACAGCTATGCACTGCCATGGACTAATATTGGGCAGGGCGATCTGCAGGAGCTCTAATCCATGGATGGCTTGCCCGTCCATATTGAAGGCTCACTGTATAAGAGGCACAATGAGGACAAACTGGGGAGTGATAGCTAGAAAATGTTATTTTTTTAGCAAGTCACAAACTTTGAGAGGATCACAAAGTTTCCAAGGCAACTCAGTTATGGTTAGAAGATAAACATTTATGGGTTATGGTGGTGGGTGGGTACCTCAGCTGGGCTGAAACAGAGAAGGCAGGTACTCATACAACAAATCAAAAACACATTCCCTTGACATACACAGAGACAGTAGGAAAACTGTGGACTTGTAAGACTTGTAAGAAGGTGAAAAGTTACATGTCTATGATTTAAATGTTAATCCAAAAAGGGTTAACACAAAATTTTGTAATGTTATCAGAGATGCTTTTGTTGAGCATTATGGTTTGGCTCAAGTGGTGTCTGTTGATTGCAAGATTGGCAGGTTGGCAGTTCAAAGCCTGGGTGCTGCATGATGGGGCGAGCTCCTGTCACTAGTCCCAGCTTCTGCCAACCTACCAGTTCGAAAGCATGCAAATGCAAGAAGATAAATAGATACCACTTTGGTGGGAAGGTAAACAGTGTTCTGTGCAATCATGCTGGCCCCATAATCACAGAACAGTCTCTGACAACGCTGGCTCTTCAGTTTAGTAATGGAGATGAACACTGCCCCCTATGGTCAGACACGACTTGACAACCTTGTCAACAGGGAATACCTTTACCTCTACCATTATGGATAAAGAACTAGATAGTAAATATGCATCACTTCTTCAATATATGACATCAGCAGCAAGAATACTGTTTGCTCAAACTCTGAAACAGACTGAAGCACCAATGATGAAAGAATGGATTAAGGTTGCTCAGCTCCAAAACACACTGCAGAAATAATCCAGTTTGAGACCACTTTATCTACCCTAGCAAAATGCTATGGAGTTCTGGGAACTGTAGTTTTGTGAGACATTTAGCTTTCTCTGTCAGAGAGCTCTGGTGCCATAATAAACTACAATTCCCAGGATTCCACAGCATTGATCCAAGGCAGTTCAAGCAGTCTCAAACTGGATTATTTCTGATGTGTGTTTTGGACCCCAGTTAGCCCAAATGGCCAGATTAACATGAGTTCTATAGGATAATCCAATTGAAGACTTTTTGAAAGACTGGATATCATTTACGTACTTTTTGAGCAATAAGAGGTCTAATCATGTAATAATCTGTGACTATTAGTAATTTTAGTAGAATTTTGTTGGATTTTAATGGTAGAATAACACCCCCCATACACATTACAGACAGGACTGGGGGAGGGGGTCAGAGCCCAACTGTGCATTAGTTGGATGCCTTTTTAGACATTTTATTCTTTTTTTTATTATCTCTTTCTCTCTTTCTTTTTTCTTCTTCTTCCTTTTACCTCCCTCCAGTTTCTTTAGCTTTGATTGTATATTATTTTGATTATAAATTAGATTGTTTGTGCTTAAAATCAATACAAATTAATCTCCTTCCCCCAAAAACCCAGACAAACTCCAGACATGGAGGAAGAAAATGCCTCTAACCACATTCTTTTGGCATCTGCAAGAACCAAACTGGGGACCTCCGAATCCGTTCCCTAAGCATCTGAGAAATAATAGTCTTTCTGACTAAGAAAGATGAATTATGTTCTTGGAATGTCCTTGAGAGGTTCTGTAAAGCTGCATTATAAAAGTTTTTCTCATTTGACTTAAAAATAGAGTGGTAAAAGAATCAAGGATATTATACCTAGCTCTGCCAAGGTGTATAGGGCCAAGCAGCAAAGGACTCTTACTACCTCTGTGCCAGAAGGAGACTGAAGTGAAACATTTTCTTTGCTGTTCCTAATGCAAACCTTTCAGAGAGAAAAGGGACTGTGACCAAAGCAAGGCACTGCTGAAGTTTTTGTTCCAAACTCTGAAGTGATACAGGTAGATGCTGCCAATTGTTATGTCTACAGAAGCAAGAAGATGGGACCAATTAGCCAACAAGTTGGATGATGAAGCCCTATGCCTGCCTATTAGTCTCCAATGATGGAAAGGAAGGCTATACCAGGGCAGCAAACAGGCTTCATGGGGGCATAGTTTAATTACTAGCTCATAGAAACCGGCTAAGTAATACACCACCTCCCTGCTCAGAGGCCTTTGCAGACAGTACCAGCAGGAGCTAAGCAGGCATGCTGATGCCATCGGTCATTCTGCCTGGCATGGCAGGCTCCAGCTGATAACCCTTTTCCCATCCCACTTCCCATCCCAATTTGATGAGTAAGTAGCCTTTGCTCCAAATGAGGCCATGTTTATATAACAATAGTAGAATCTGCTGTACTCTTTCCATTTTATACTCACTTATACTATCAGCAGTAGCTCCATGGCTGAAGCATAAACCTCCTGGGCAATTTCAGGGGTCTTTGCTTCTCTAGGTCATAGTCTTGCAGTCAGTTTTTCAAGGCTAACATCCACAGCTTCGAATGCACAGTTTCGAGTTATGTCTAGGAATTCTGCTTCTACACAGCCAGGGTTCCCAAGTTATTAAGTTGTGGAACTGTTTTCTCAAAAGCAACCAGCTTTACTAAAGATTGGTTGTACACACTTAAGACTACTAGAATCATAGAATCATAGAGTTGGAAGAGACCACAAGGCCCATCCA
>CM034703.1:187870934-187881246 GCA_020142125.1 Phrynosoma platyrhinos
CCTTCCCAACCATAAAACCCTCCAAGGCTTTCTGGAATCTTTTGGGTTCCATTGTCCTGGACTACAGCCAGCCTCAGTTCCCACAACTGCTGCTAGGGATGGTAAGGATGAGCAACAAACAGCAAAGCCAGCTACAAACCTTCCTGTAGTCAAAACACAAACAAAGCAGAGTCCAGAATTCAAAGTCAGTCAGTCTAAGGTCATGGAAGGCAGCAATCAACAGAAGTCCAGTCCGGTCCGAGGTCAAGGCAACAGGGTTCCACAAGGCAAGAAGCACAAAGCAGGAAACAAGAAGCCACACCAACCATAATCTCACAAAGACACTACAATAAATCTTGACACTGAGGAAGCCTTTCGCAGATGTTTAAATAGCCAAATCCTACCTCAGTGCCAGCTGAGGCTTGTTGAGCAGCTGCTTTTCAGCCAGCCTCATGGACCTGCGAACGCCAGCACTCTCAGCTCTCCTCTGCCTAAAGGAAGGTACTGGCCCTGCTGTATCTTCTTGATTCTCCCCACTAGGCAGCTGAGCCTCCATAGGAGTAGCACTAGGACCTGGCTGCTCTAGGGCTGGGAGAACAGGGCTTGGCTCAGGCAGAGCAGAATGAGAGCCAGGTGGAGCCTGTATCTCTTCCTTCTCTGGAGGAGACCCATCCTCCTCCTCATCCTCCTCATGGCTGGCCATGACATCCATCAACTTTGAGGGTGGACCATTTTAATGGGTCCTCCACCACTGAGAAGAATATGGGTAGCAGCCTTCATTTCTACCTTGACCAAGAAATGATCTGTCCATGACAGGGCAGAAGTCTGGATTACTTCAGACCACGGATATTCCTGATCCATACTAAAGACCACATTGAGTGTATTACCAGCACAATTTGTTGGATCTAAGACTAATTGGGATAGGCCCATGGCTATCCATGGCTGTCATGGAAGTCATGAACTCCCGAGTTGCTCCTTTTAGATCTAATGAGCCTGACTTGAAGAGAATGTTGAGGTCCCCCAGAACAAGAAGCCTTGGAAACTCCAACACCAACTCTGAGACCAACTGTGTCAGCTCGGCCAGGGAGTCTGTTAAGCAACGGGGTGTTCAGTAAACCAACAGAATCCCCAGGCTGTCCCTTGATTTCAGGGTCAAGTAGATACACTCAATGTGATTCATTTTCCAGATAGGTCTCCTGGTCAAAGTGATTGTGTTTTTAAGGACCAAGGCAACTCACCCCCGCTTGCCCACTTTCCCTAACCTGCTCCTTGACAGTATATCCAGCTGGGAGGGCCTTAACCCAAGTCACACTGCTATCCTCTCCCAGCTAGGTTTCTGTAAAACAAGCCAGGTCAGCATCTTCTTCTTCTAACAAATCATGGATTATATGGGATTTGTTCTTCACTGACCTGGCATTGCAAAGGAGCAAGGTAAGGGTCTATGGTGTAGTTGGGATGACCCTCGGTTCTTTAGGGCTAACAGGGTAAGAGGAAGACAGGATAGATTTCAAATATCGATCTTGTTTTCCCTTGTATTTCATCCTCACTCTGTTAACGCTATATCTCCCCTTGCCCCACACTACTCCAACTGACTTGCCATGGCCAGCGTCTAAATCAGGGGTAGGCAACCTAAGGCCCGGAGGCCGGATGCGGCCCCCTGAGGCCTTTGGACTAGCCCCAGGCCAGTCCTGCCACCGCCGCCACCGCCCACTATGATGATATTGATTATTGTTGTTATTACTTGTTCTTGGGGATTTCTTGGCAAAATCTCCACAGGGGTTTTCCCATGGCTTTTCTGGGGCTGAGTGTGCATGAATATTTTTTTTAAAAAAAATTTATTTTTTTTTTTAAAAATATTTTTATATTTATTTATTTATTTTTGGTGCTTCGGCCTCCCAATTGTCTGAGGGATAGCAACCCGGCCCCTGGCTTAAAAAGGTCTAAATCAATGGTCTCCTTCCCAGACAGATTGACTATTAACAGGTGTAAATAAATAAATAAATATAATATAATAAATAAATAAATGGTAAATAATAAATAAGTAATTAACAGGTATTAATAGTTATTAATAGGCTATTAATGCTCACACCAACACCTCCCCTTCTCCCCACCATGAACAGGTGTTAACAAGCACAGTTGTTATAACAGCTACCATTCGAGGCTCAACTGAAGCCCAACTTCTAGAAAGTGCCGCTCTCACCGGCACTCCCCCCTTTCCTCTCTTGATGTTAGTATCTATAATCGTCTCCAGAAGGTGCCACTCCCACCAACTCTCCCCTCTTTCCCTTCTCAATACCAGCGTCAATGAACACAATTGTCCCAGTATCTGGCACTCAGAGGGTGACTGACAAACCCGTCCTAGAAAGGTGCTCCTCTCACCAGCACCACTCTTCTCCCCTTCTGGCATTAATTCTGACCAGCACAGTTGTCTTGACACCCAACGCTCAGAGTTTTGGCAAGGTGCAACATTGGGCTTGAGACCTCAAATTCAGCAGCTGGCAAAGATGGGTGGGTGATGCTGTCTCCAGAGGGTTGGGTGGGCTGAAGAAGCCTCTCGCCCAGCCACAAATGGAACTGGTTCCTTTCTCAGGCTTCTCCTGGTGAGCTGCCGGTGGAGCCCTGGTGGTGCAGTGGTTAAATGCCTGTACTGCAACCACTCACTCATAGACCACAAGGTTACGAGTTCAATACTAGCCAGGGCTCAAGCTAGACTCAGGCCTGCATCCTTCTGAGGTTGCTAAAATGAGTACCCAACTGTTGGGGGGCAATGAGCTTACAGTTGTAAACTGCTTAGACATCCCATATCATGATATGAAGTGGTATATAAATGAAGCTGCTTTGCTTTGCTTTGAGTTGAAGGTGATGGTGGGGGCAGGCAACAGCCCCTGCCACAGATCCTCCACTGGCAAGTTGCTGGGGAGCTGAAGATAGTGGTGGGGGCGGGCAACGGCCCCTGCCCCGTGCACTTCGGTCCTCTGGGAGGAACCTGCTGCAGCCTATGAAAACTAGGCTGTCGCAGACCTCCCAGAGGGCCTTTTCTGGCACTGCTCCAAGATTATGGAATGGCCTGCCGGATGAGATCTGTCTTATTACCACCCTTGACTGTTTTTAAAAAGCAGTAAAGATGGATCTCTTCCAGCAGGCCTTCCCGAAATAACCTCTCGGCTCTCTCCCAAAATAGTCCGGCTTGTCAACCTGCTCCCCTACCCCAGGTGCTTTTGTTTGCTGCTATTTGTTTGATGATTTTAGTATTTGATGTTTCTATTTGTTGTTTTTAATATTATCTTAGTTTAATTTATTTTTAAGGGGTGGGAGGGTTAGGGGGGATTTAATGATGTGTTTTACTTCTGTATTGTTGTAACTTGTTGTACGCCACCCCGGTTGCCTAGCAGAGGGGCGGGTTAAAAATTATTATTATTATTATTATTTTCCTTGTGCAAAAACTTCTTGACCATTAGCAAGAAAAACAGGAAAAGTTATATTTGTATCAAAATCCACAAACCATTCTTTGTTGTGAGTAATGTGCAGTTGCTCCACTATCCACAAGAACTGCATTTTTATATTTACCTCCAACAGTTTGAAATAATTGTTCGTGAATCAAACCAATATCAACATGACTGGAAGATCTCTGTTTAGGGTTAAAAGCTGCTTTCTTAAAATTGCCTTTCTTCACATGTGGTTTTTGCTGCTCAGCTCTTGGCTTTGCCTTAACATTGTATTCATTTGTTCTGAGAGAAGAGGCTTTGATATGCAAATCCTTATTAACAAGTTGAGCTAATTCTCTGTGGCTTTTTTTTTTTATCATAGTTGCCTTCCATCAAATTCTGCCTATTTTGAAATTCAATAATTTGAACAATAGCATCTTGCAAAAGAACATCTCCTTTAAGTTGCAGAGCATTAATTATTGGAGAATAATATTTTGGAAGACTAGCCAAAAATAGTCCAAATTTGGCATGTTCTGGGGAAGATTCCCCATGTGATCTTACTCCAGACAAAGCTGTTATAAAGCCATTGATATGCTGATTCAAAAATTGAGGAGACAACTTTGTGTTAATAAGTTTTATCATGAGAGCTGTTTGATTAGAAGTACTTAGAGAATCAAATACTTTCTGTAGTTTATCCCATATTTCTCTTGCATTGGTCAAACCTTGGCTATAGTAAATTATGTCGGGATCTATACACAGGCAAATGTAAGCAGCTAGTTTGCCTGCATTTTCATCAAATTGTTGTTGTTTTCCTGCTTCTGTGGGTCTCTGCCCATTCACTCTTTAAATAATCCCATTGTAGTCAAGTGCATTTGCATTTTCCATTATCACATTTTATAATTTGTGCCAATTAATATTTCGGTGGTCATTGTGGGGTTAGGATTATCAGAAGCCATTATCTATTGCTTCAGTAATAAAGATTTAGTTGGAGCCATGGGGTCTTTAGGAGCACATTTAAAAGCAAAAGAGACTGGGACCATAACCCAAAAAAGTGTTGGGGATTCAAGTTTCCTAAGGCTTCAGCCTTTGTTAAGGAAACAAAAATATCAAAATGTCAAAAATGTCAAAACCAAGCCTGTTAGGGGCTAACTTTAAATCAGCAGAGTAGCAGAAATGTGTCCTTCTCTATCAATGCTCTTCTAAGAACTGAGGCTGATTCAAAGACAACACCAATAGCTTGAAGTTTAAAAACAAACTTTTACTAATGACTTCAATCTACACATACATTGAGGCTACATCCTAAACTAGCTAATGAATAGTTCAGTTAAAAGAAGAAATCTTTATCTCACCATCTTTCTGAAGAAAGTTGAGAGAGCAGGAATATGGGAGACTGGAGAGTAGCAGGAGATAATCACTTTTTGTCTGTGTGAGAAAACTTCCTAAAGGAAGTGAGCTGAATCACATGATTTGTTTACCAATTTACAATGGTATTTATTTCCCCTGTGATTCAGCAAGAACCAAATGTGATTTAGAAGAGGGGACAGAGCGGAGTTTGCATGCATGGAAGTTCCTATCTATATGAGTAGGGGGAGAGAGAATTCAAAGATTTTCCAACAATCCCCTTCTCATTCTCTTGGACTGACATCAAGGATCTTCATCCCTTTGCGTAGTCTCTGGAACTGATCTCTTGGTAGATGTTTGGTAAGGATGTCTGCAATCATCACTTCAGTGTTGCATATTCTAACTTAACAAGTCCATTTTGATTAATTTCTTGCACCTTGTGGAAGGCAATGTCAATCTTCTTCTTGAGTGGTTTCTCACTTTCAGAAATCTTGATGCAGCTTTGATTATCTTGCATCAAAATGGTTGGTTTGGGCTCTGTTATCCCAGAGTCCAGAAGTAAATTGTGCAGCCATTTTATTTCATCACATGCTGCCTTTGCTGAAACACACTCAGTATCAGTAGAAGAATCTGCAATTGTGCATTGCTTCTTACTTGTCCAACTTATAGTTCCCCCACCACAGAAGATCAAGTTTTCACTAGTTGATTTTCTGTCTGCCAGGTTTGCAGCCCAGTCTGAATAGGTGATTAGTTGTGGTTGGTTGCAGGCTGGCAGCATCAGTTTGTGATTTGCAGTTCCTTTCAAGTATCTGGCAACCCTATTCACTGTAGTGAAATCTCTTTCAGTTGAAGAGTTGACCTCAACATTTGCAATATCAACAAAATTTGCAATATCAGGTCTGGTGAAATTGGCTATGTATAGGAGTTTTCCAACTGCAGTCCTATAGTTGTCTCCATTCCTCAAAGGTTCAAATTCCTTAGTATTTTTTAAGAATCCTACTTCCATTGGAGCTGGCATACCATTTGCATCTTTCAGTCCAAGATATTCCAGAAAATCCAGTATCTTCTGCTTCTGATTAGGGAAGAAATTTCCATCACTGCTCCTTTCTATTTGTACTTCAAGATAATGTGAGCTGTCTCCCAAGTTCTTGATATGAATCTCTTTCTTGAGATTCTGAATTATCTCTTCACTATGTTTTGTCTTCACTGCACAGGATCAGATCATCAACATGTGATATAAGTCCATTTATTAATTCTGAATCTCTTGTATGCACATTTGTCAACAGTGCCTGGATTGAAGCCCTCTTTGACAAGAAGCTGATTTAGTTTTTCACTCCATGCTCTGGCAGCCTGTTTCAAACCATAAATGCTCTTTTGCAATTTGCACACAAGATGGTCTTTTCCAGGAGTCCTGGATGCTGTTCCATATGTAGCTGCTCAAAGAGATCACCATAAAGAAAAACTGTATGGACTTCCAGATGTTGAACATTAATTTTCATGTAGGCTGCAACAGCTAGGAGAGTTCTGATGGTTATGTGTGTGACTACTCCGGCAAAGTTCTCGTGTAGCTTTCATCATATTGTTAACTGTAGCCTTTAGCCATAAGTCTTGCTTTGTATCTCTGAATCTCCCATTCTGCATCTTGCTTTGAGGTAAAGACCCATCTACAGCCAATTGCTCTTTTTCTTCTGGCATTTTAAAAGAGGGGACAGAGTGGAGTTTGCATGCATGGAAGATCCTATCTATCTTGGGGGGGGGGGGGATTTTCCAACATTTCCACTATCCTGAACCTACTTCTTTTGTTGGCTGACCCTGAGTTCTTCTGTTATGTGAAAGATTTTTGTCCTCTTTCTACACACCAAGGATGTTCTAAAACATTTGTTATGAATAATGCTATTAAGCCACTTTTCCCCCTTCACTAAAAATCTCTAGACAAATTAGACTTTCCTCCAATGTAAAAGGCTCCAGTCACTTATTCCTTTCCTTGGCCCATTTGTTTCTTTAACAGCTCTATGACAATCCTACTGAGATGGGACAATAGTGATGAAACTTCACCAGAAAAGATACATCTGTGGGAGAAAGCCCCTCTTCTGCATCAGGATAACTATAAGCCCACACTCCTTAAAGAAGGAACTTGGCTTTCCTAATGAAGTAAGGGCTGCTTCTGGGGTTAAAACAATATCAAAGAGGTCTTTCCTTATACAAGGCTCTTCCTACCTTCCATAGGGTCATCTACACAAAACAATTATTTGGTCTGTTTCAAATCCACAGAAGTAAACATGAGTCAACAGAGTGATGTAGCAGCCCAAAGGGACAATACAATTCTAGGCTGAATCAACAAGGGGTTTGATGTCCAGACGTAGCCTGCTGCCACACTGCAGAATTAGTGCAGTTTGACACCTATTTAACTGTCGTGGCTCCATACTATGGAATCATGAGATTAGTTTATTGTGTCACCAGAGCTCTCTGACAGAGAACGCAAAATATCTCACAAAACAAATCCCAGAATTCCATAGCATTGAAGCATGGCAGTAAAAACAGTGTCAAAGTGATGGAATTTTTCTTGAGATTTGTTAGAAAGCTCAGGAAAATAGCAGAGATTGATTTAATCTCACCAGCAAAGCAAACACAGCAGAAAGTGCATAAGCAGGAAAGCAAACTAGTCCACTCTTATTCTCCCAGCTCCCACATGACTTCCAATAAAGAACTATGACAAAGTCCTTAGTTAGATTAATATAAAAAGGTAAATTTACTTACAAAATCATGTACATATTCATACACAGGTAAAGCTTCATGTTGCAAAGAAAATGAAGTAGAAAGAAGATTTCATATGCTTGCAAAGAAAGTTTCTTATCAGCGTGCTAGAAAGTCATGCTACTCCGGACAAAGGACAAAGAAGGAGATACAGTAATGGCGATCTCACCAGAGACAAAGAAAAGTGTGCTCTTAGAGAAGGAGGAAATGAGGGTCATAAAACAATAAACTCTCATAGACATGCGTCTATACTCCTAGAAAGACTCAACATGCTTGAGTTGCAGTATCCCCAACACAAACTGCATTAATTCTACAGTGTAGATGCAACCTAAGGGAAGTCATAACACCACTGCATTGTGCTTAGGTCTGACCTCATCTGTAATACAGTGTCTAGTTCTGGGCACCACAGTTCAAGGTGTATATTGACAAGCTGGAAAATGTGCAGAGGAAGGTGACCCAGAGAGTAAAAGTTCTGGAAACCAAGCCTTGAGGGACATCTTAGAGAACTGTATATGTTTTGCTTGGATAAGGAAGACAGAGGTAATATGATCGCCATGTTTAAATATTTGAAGGAGTGTCATGTACAAGATGGAGCAAACTTGTTTTCTGCTGTTCTAGTAGCTAGGATTCAAACCAACAGAATCAAATTAAAATAAAAAAGATTACAACCAAACATGAGAAAGAATTTCCTGATAGTTTCTTGTCATTAATTGCTGTCAAGTCAACTTCGACTTATAGTGGCTCTTCCTTGATTGAGTCTATCCACCTGTAATGTCGCCTGTCTCTTTTTTCTGACATTAAAAGCTGCTTAATAGTGGAATACACTGCCTCAATGGGGATGGATTCTCTTTCTTTGTTGCTATTTTAAAAGAGATTGGACAACCTTCTTTCACGAGTGCATTCATTGCCTATTCCTGCATGTCAGGGGGTTTGTACTAGATCACTCTTGCAATCCCTTGCAACTCCTATCACTCTAAGGTGCAACTGCTCCTCTAATGAAAACTGAATTGTTGAACAAATCCTAAGCACAGATGTTAAAATCTGGCAAGTAGTGGTGTAGTGTAAAAGGGAATAGCATTAATATGTAATAGATTCTCCTTGTCCCACTCTCTCTCCCATTGGCATAAGGCTGGATCTATGACTGCTGATTCTATGGCTACTTATTTACAATGCCTATGGTTGGTCTCTTGATGGTGGTTGTGATGGATTTACTATAGTTATAAATAATTGGTTAGCAAAATCGGAGACTCCAATTCTCAACCCACTTTAAAAACTTTTATGCCAATCTGCCAAATTTTTGATATGTGCTTGCAATACACTTTGAATGAATACTAGCCATGAAGAAAGCATGATCTATATTAAAATAAATAAATACAAAATCAGCCTGCCTCTGGAAGCCCAGTTCTCAGGAAATCATTTTATTTCCTGCCCAATGAAATTCTTTCAAATTTGTTGAATACTACACTCTAGTCCTTCCTACTCATCACTGCAGCTGACTACAAATCTGGATGGTCACAGATTGCATATCTCACACAGGCATATTGCCTTGGGGAAAATGTCAGCAGTACTAGGGATGGGAGTGTTAACCATCCCAACACACACACACACACATGCATTCACATACATTTCAGATCTTTGGGTTCAGGGAAGAATTGTGTCCCACTCTTGAATGCTTTGTCTTCCCTACTATATAAAGTGAGCAGGCAACACACTTGCTTCAGTATCTTGTAAGCAGTAAAGCAAAGATGGGCAACCTGTAGCCCTTCATGCCACCTGATATAGCCTGCAAAGCCAAAGCAAGACATCCAGTCTTCCCCACAGCCCAACTATTCCAGGGAAAAGCATTTTCAGTAATACACAGATCGTAACCATCAGTAATCTCGGCCATGGGAAACCACTGCTAGAAATAGTGCAAATTGAGTCCACTTTAAGGGTTAGGGTTAGGGTTAGGGAATCATGGGAACTGTATTTTATTGTGGCACCAGAGCTCTATGACAGAGAAGGCTCAATGTCTCAGAAAAAAAACAAAAAACAATCCCCATGATTCCCTGGCACTAACCCTAACCCTTAAAGTGGACTCAATTTGCACTATTTCTGGCAGTCTGCAAAGGCCCTGAGTGACTTTTGGCAAATAGACTTTTAGAACTAATGGCTGTATCCACACTGCTGAATGTAAGCAGTTTGACACTACTTTAATTGCCATGACTCTATCCTGTAGAATCCTGGGATTTGTAGTTTGGTTATGCATGTGTTGTGTAGTGGCTTGAGTGTTGGACTATAACTGGAGATCAGTATTTGGTTCTCTGCTCAGCCATGAAGCCCACTGGGTGACCTTGGGCAAGTCACACTCTCTCAGCCTCAGTGAAAAGCAATGGCAAACCTCCTCTGACAAGAAAACACTGTCATAGTTGTTGCCTTAGGATTGCCATAAGTCAGAAAAAACATGAAGGCACACAACAACAGCAATACAAACTTTGAGGACTGCCAGGGAATGGGAGATGCTTTCACCTCCACAACACAAGAAGGGAACTTTAAAACTTCCTTTGCACTGAGATGTGGCAGAGGAAGGATGGGAGAAATTTGTATATGTGTAAGCATGTGCGAGAGCACACACATGCACACACACTCATGGCCTAAAGCAGACAGCTGATTTCACGTACAGCCTTAGGCTGGAAAAACTCTACCAACTCCCTGAGTAGGAAGAAAGGACTGCAGCCAGGAGAACTGTGGGAAACAATTGCCTTCAACATCAGAACCCAGATAGGCTAGAGCAGTGGTCCCCAACCCCCGGTCTGCGGCCCGGTACCGGTCCG
>CM034703.1:187892666-187906086 GCA_020142125.1 Phrynosoma platyrhinos
ACAGAGAACTTACACACACATTCAAACTAGACAATGAGGAAATAGAAAGAGTAAAAGGGAGTTCTCATATCTGGGATCAAACATTGATTGGAATGGGGACTGCAGCCAGGAAATCAGGAAAAGAATGGAGAGGGCGGCTATGAAAGAACTAGAAAAGATCCTAAAATGCAAAGACGTACAACTCAGCACAAAAGTCAGAATCATACAAGCCATTGCATTCGGTTACCAAATGCATCTGTGGAAGTAGACTGAACTCTACAAAAGATCATGCTGCCAATTTCTTTTGTTCAGTGAGTCTCAAAGGTGCTACAAGATCTCTCAACATACTGATTCTACAGACTAACAAGGCTATATCTTTGAATTCTACCACCATGTATGGATGTGAGAGTTTGACAGTCAAGAAAGAAGATAGGAGGAAAATAAACTCCTTTGAGATAATGTGGTGCTGGAGAAGAGTGCTGAGGATCCCGTGGACAGCCAGAAGGACAAACAAGTAGGTCCTAGAACAGATCAAGCCAAAAATATCCCTAGAAGCCAAGATGACAAGACTTTTTAGACTGTCGTATTTTGGACACGTCATAACATAAGAAGACATGAGTCATTGGAAAAGAGAATAATGTTAGGAAAGGTGGAGGGAAGTAGAAAGAGAGTCAGGCCACATGCTAGATGGATGGACTTTATTAAAGAGACCACGAATATGAGTTTGCAGGAGCTGGGCAGCAGAGCAGTAGAGGATGGGGAGGCCTGGAGAGGTCTCATCCCTAGAAGATTGCCATGGGTCAAGATCAACACAAAGGCAGTTTACAACAACAAAGAAGTAGACATTGCCACTTCTAAGAGGGTTTGTAGCTTTTGTTGGTCATGCCATACATTTTTTTAAATGTTCTCCACTTTACAGTACCTGGTCCTCTTTTGCGGTGAGGACATCTGGTCGCCTTGGGCAGGGTGGACTTTTTGGGTGGACATTGCGGGAGGGAGGCTTTTTCACTCGGTCACACACACACACACACACACACACACACAAAATACTTGGAGGAAGCCGCTTCTGAAGACATGCTTCCATGCAACTTTTCTGACCTGGACAGAACCCAACGGCATGCTCTTCAACTCTCCTGATTTGGCAGGGATTGTTGTCCTTCACGTCGTTTCCAATTTAGGACAATCCTAAGGTGTACCATGTGGTTTTCTTTGGCAAGATTTGTTCAGACATTTGCTATTCCCTTCCCTTGAGGCTGAGAGAGTGTGACTTACCCAAGGTCACCCAGTGGGCTTCGTGGCTGCGCGGAGAATCAAATCCTGGTCTCCAGAGTTATCGTCCAACACTCCGACCACTATGCCAAGCATGCATCGCCAAACTACAAATCCCAGGATTCTATATGATAGAATCATGGCAGCTAAAGTGGTGCTTTAAGCTGCTTTAATTCTGCAGTGTGGATACAGCCTTGGTCTCCAAAAGGTATTCAGCACCTTGGATAGTTTCTTTAATGTATGGGCTTGAACCCAGAGTAGATTTATGGCCCTGCTGATATAGAAGCCACCTTTTTCTATTGATCAGGTGTAATGGGAAATGTAGTCTAGCTCACATGATTTGGAGATTGGGGAAGGCTGGCTTGGAACCATCTGCCTTCCTTGTCTGTTTGACAGGATTTGTTTAGGGTTCTTCCCACCTGAGAGGAAATACATTCCTGATCTTCTAGCCAGAAAGGCAGAAGCTGTACCTATCTGTTGAATCTCTGCCGGTCACATCTCATGATTTAGCGACACAAGAGCCTTGGAAGGGGGAGAATAACAGCTCTTGGAAAAAGCTTGTGCTCATAGGCCATCTGCTTTCTCCTAATCAGTAGAGAAAACTATAGTTTGGTACAGAGGTCTCTAATAAGCTGACCTCCATGTGTGTAAGTAAGAAGAAAAAACAGCTTAGTAGCACAGCCTGGTTTCTGCACCCATGCTTGCCAGAGTAGCAGAGAGAAGTCTGAGAAGAACAAAGAATCATACAACTTTATTATCTGCCCCCCCCCAGAAAGAAAGTCCCAGGAAGAGGAGAGGTATAGGCAGTGACCTCCTCGCAGTCACACTGACCAAATGGCCATAGAGATATACATCAGTGCTCCTGTGTAGAAGATACCACCCCTTCTCAAGGAATAACCATAGATCTACAAACAAGCATTGATGCCAATACTCCAACACATTTATATCTCTTCCTTCTGATAAGTACTTCTGCGCAGAACACAGAGCCAAAGGACACTGAGTGGTGCACAGTATATTATGCTCGCTTTTTGCACTGTTCATTAACACAGGCCTCATCGACATTGCAGAAAAATGCAGTTTGACATTGCTTTAACAGCTGCTGCTCAATGCTATGGAATTGTGGGAGTCGTCGTTTTGTGAAATATTTAGACTTCTCTGTCAGAGAGCTCTGGTGCTGTAAAAAAGTACAAATCCCAGGATTCCATAAGATGGAACCATGACAGTTAAAGCAGTATGAAACTTCATTATTTCTTGCAGTTAAGATGAGGCCATAGAGAGAGTTATTTTGGTGTGTTAACCTGAAATAGAGGGATGATGGGGTGTTGAGTGAATGGCAGCTAGTGGCTTCTACAGCAGTGGAGTGGTCAGTTTGTTCCAGTTCTAATCTGACTTCTAAAGGAGCTGCCCAAGATGTTGAACCTAGTTTAGGGATAGGTTTCAGAGCCTCGGATAGCTCTTTTAAAATTTGGGCTAATATCTAGGGTGGATTCGTACACAGCCATAGAAACTAACCACCATTGAAAGAGTTCCAAGAGGTGGTAAACTGTATACATATGCACTAACTCCCATTTTAATTTGAGGAACTCATTTTGATGCTGGTTAGATAAGAAAAAAAATGGACCCATAGAATCCAAATGGCTAGAGAGGAACTCAAAAAGATACATTTGCTACAGTTTGGTCTCCTTTTATTTCACCAATAACTGAGCAAGAATCATTGCATTGGTTCCCCCCCCCCCCCCCCCGGTTGTATCAACACACATTTTGGGTCTCATTGTTTTAACGCAATTGTGCAATTAAAGGGATACTGTATCACTGTTTTTGGACAGAGCTAAACTTAAAAATAATGACACACACACACCCCGAAGAAACTTGTCAAGAAAACCCTGTGATAGGTTCACCTTAAGTCTCCATATGTCGGAAATGACTTGAAGGCACAACACACACACACACACACAAAACAAATTTTGGACTGTATGGTTAACAGGGTTGCCGATTCTTGCTTTGTTTTTGCTTTTTCTCTTGCTTCTCATTTTCTTTCCTTTTCTGGTTGGATTAATTTGTTGGCATTGTTTATAGCGATAAATTTAATTTAAAATTATTTTAAAATAAAAATAATAAATTTTAGAAACTTAATTTCCATGGATTACAGCTCCCATAATCCCTAGGCATTGGCCAGTTGGTTGTAGCTGTTAGGAGTTGAGGTTCAACATCTGACAGAGCATAGGCTCTTCTTTCTGTAAAGGAAGGTAAAGTAAGAGGCAGGACAACACAAACCCCTATAATAGGAAAAATGTTTGTCCTTGTAGTATCCATATTATTTAAGTATGAGGAATGTTGTTAAGGCAGCATGGAAAGTTTTAAAAATAATGCTATATAGAGAGATAAAATAAAATGTCCTATTGCAGTCAGAGCACGAAAGATGATTAACTTAATAAAACAGCAGAGTGTGTGAATCAAAATAAATTCCTTTAAAAAGTGTAGGTTTAGCCCAAATGAAAGAAAAAGAAGAGAGCACAAACTCAGATAAATTATATGCAAATCTACAATCAGGGAAGCTGTTGAAGAACAAATTGCTAGCTATATAAAAACTCCTCATATGAAAATTCTTTAAATACATTGAGAGCAGGAAGCCAGCCAGCCAGTGAGCTCTTAGATGACAAAGATGTAACAGGAGCACTCAGAGAAACAGGGAAATTGCTAGGGCACATGAGTGAATTCTTTACATATGCCTTTCCTACAGAAGATGTTGGCAAAATAAAGCCACACCTGAACTTTTTTTAAAGGTAATAAATCAGATCAGTGTCAAAGGGAGATGACAAAGTAGTTTTAGACCTAATCTGCAAGCTAAATAGTAACAAATTGCCAGTGCCATATGGCATTCACTTGAAAGTTCTTAACTCAATAGGAAACTGCAGACCTATCTGTTATAATGTAATCAAATTAAGCCGCTTACTACAACATTGGAAGGTGGACAATATTATATCCATGTTGTTTAAAAAAAACAAAAAGCAAGCAAGCAAGCAAAGAAACTAGAAATCTAGTATTTTCATACATAAGACACAGGACCTACTTTTAATGATTTCTCTGTATAGATGAGTCTCTCCCTTCCTTTGAGGCTCTCAAATTTAGGAAGACTAGGTGCAAAGAAGGAATTTTTGGCAAGTGTAGTTTATTATGTTGAGTCATAGCTGTTAAAATCCTCTTTTTTTATAAATAGTGAATAAACACTAGGGAGTCTAGTCTACTTTCACCTCTGTTTATTGCCCTTTCTGGGTTTTTCTGCACTTTCCTTCTTTCATATATATATATATATATATATATATATATATATATAAATAACTGGAAACAAAAAGATTGTATTGCAGCTATGGCTAACTAGCTGGGGTGGGATGCAGCTCAGCTATGAATTCCACCCCACTGGTTGAAGAAGAATGGAAAGGAGAATGTTAAGAAAAACTTTGTTCCAGATCAATTGCATTGTTAATAAGGCACAATCAACATTTTATTTATACAGTATTTGAGATGATATAGATTTAATTTCCTTGATGAGAATACTTCTTAATTAATCAGAAGACGATGTGTAGTAAAAGGTCTTGATCTCTTGTTAGATGTCTGATAGATTTTCAGTAGATCAGCAAGGGTTTGAAGACCCTTTCACACTACACAATTATAGCACTATGATTTACAATACAATGGACCTTGGTATACACTGGGATTTGGTTCGAGACCCTGCAAAGGATATAAAATCCTTAGATGTTCAAGTCCCATTATATACAACATTGTAGTCCAATGGTGTTCCTCATATAAAATAGCAAAATCACTTTGCTTTTTGGATTTTTTAAAAAAATTTCAAGCTGTGGATGGTTGAATCCATGGATGCAGAATTCATGGATATGGTAGGCCAACTGTATTTCACCAATTCTTCTATCAAATAAACAACAAAATATCCTGAACAAGTTTGCAAATGCTAGCAACCCATATTTTCATACTCCTCCTCAAAATCAGCAACTTTGCAGAATTCCAAGATATGAGGATAACAGGGTTTCAAGTGGCAAGAGGGAGGGAGAATGTGGCTAAAGTGAAGAAAGCCAATTGTGTATACTGAGATTTATTGGCCTCCAAATGCCTCTTGGATAGTAGCCTTCTCCTCTTCCAAATCTTTTTGCCTCTTTTGTACAAAATGAATGGTGATGTATATAAACAACTGCTACCTAGTGATGCATGCAGGTTAATGTGTTGACATGAAGTCCAAGATAATACATTTCTTTCTTTTTTAAAATAAATTTTATTAAATAATTGCAGCCAAACCACGTAACAATAACAAACATAAATACTAAAATGTTCTACAGTCCTCGAAAAGGAAAAAAAAGAAAAAGAAAAAAAACTAAAAAAACAAACACATTACATAGTATACATACAGAAAACAAATAAACAATATACATTTAAACATACATATACATTAAAAGACTTCCCGGCTTAGTGAAGCTTAGATATTACTTGATATCTTTTTCCATAGCCCTCTTTTTCTCTTCTCTTTTCCAGCTGTTCTTAAACTCTTCCATTTCTGACTCATGTATAGTTCTACTAGGTCAATGGCCTAACACGTTTTCATAAATTAATTCAACACTTTGAATTCCCCAGCTAATGCTCTACGTAATAGTCCTAAAGATCTAATGTTATTTTAATATTCCATTGATCACTTATAAATTTTATTGCCCACTCCCAATTTTCTAAATGTTTCCCTTGCTGAACATTCCTTAGGGTGCCTGTTAACTTGTCTATTTCCATCATGTCTAATGTTTTTTCTAACCATTCCTCTGATGTTGGAATATCATCTTTTTTCCATCTCTCAGCTACTAACAATCTAGCTGCTGTTATCATGTAAAATAAAATCTTTTTGTTTCTCGACTCTACTTGGTCTTCAATCATCGTAGAAGGTAGATTTCCGGTTTCATTTGTAATTTGATGTCCAATATTTTTTCAATTGCTAAATGGATATTTTTCCATTATTTCTTAATTTTCGGACATGTCCACCATAAATGGTAGAAAGTACCTATTTCACTTTTACATTTCCAACAAGAATTATCCACCTGTTTATACATCTTGGATAGACAGTGAGACGTGAGGTACCATCTATAATGTAATTTATATATATTCTCTCTGATGTTTTGTGCCGCTGAAATTCTAATTGTTTTTCTCCATACCGTCTCCCACTTTTCCAAATCAATTGAATGACCTATATTTTGGGCCCATTTCACCATTGATGATTTGATTAATTCTTCCTTAGTTGCCCATTTTAATAATATCTTGTATATTTTGGATAAATTTTTCTTGTTATCTTCTACCAATATTTTTTCTAAATCCCCTTTTTCTTCTTTTATCCCATGATTTTTAATTTCCTGTTTAGTTTTTTCTTTCATTTGCCTATAAAGAAACCAATGGCAAGGAATGCCACTAACATTTAATTCTTCTTGATATTTTATTTTACTTTCTTTATGCTAAAAAAAAAAGTCATATCCCCAATTGTTATCCATCTATCATTCATTATATTTTCTCTTTTATGTAATGCCTCACAAGGCAAAATTCTGTTGATACATAATGAAATAGTCTTTAAGGAATGGCAAAAGGAAATTTTGAAATATATCTGGGCTGGAAAAAAGCCTACAATCAAGGATAAAAACTTGTATGACTGTAGAGATCGAGGTGGATTTGGACTTCCAAATCTTAAACTTTACTACCGGGCATCTTGCCTGGTATGGCTTAAAGAATGGGTAACTTTGAGAGACTCTAAATTGTTAAACCTGGAGGGAGAGGACTTGAAATTTGAGTGGCACGCTTACTTGTGGTTTGATAAAGAAAAAGCAAACAGAGACTTTAACATCCATTTCATCAGAAGAGCTCTATTAAATATTTGGAAATTTTATAAAAAGAGATGCTTGCCTCAAGATAATACATTTCAAGTATCATTTGATAAACACCAGAAACCAGACATATGCCCATCCTACAAAGTCTGTTGCTGTGCCCCTCATGCAAGTTCCACCATTGCCTTTAGGGACAAAGTTGGTGGCAATCTACAAGAGAACCTTCTCAAGGACAGCATCCTGTGTGCAAAACTCTCAGCCCCAAAGGTTTAAGTCTTGTTTCTCTATGACAGGGGTTGGGCAACTGCCACTGTCTTGGGGGTCAGATTGAATCTTCTCCTAGGATCAAATTGACAGGTATGAATGGTATCATTGGGATGGGTTCTCCTAATTCACACCCTCCTCTAGCATCATCTGGCCTTTCCTCTCTCCAAATGCCTGTTTCCCTTTCTCTGTGCAGAGAGAGAAATGCTATCACTTCTCAGAAATGACAGCAGGATAACCCAACCCAACTCAACCACATTCCCCATACAAGGCATACAAATATGTATCTGTGTAGGGGGGGGGGCAACTGGAATCACTCTATTATGTCCAGTTTGGAAACAAGTAGGGCACAGAGGAATATCTTCCTACTCCAGTGACAGGAGCAGCTTGGAGATCCACTGGACCAGCAGTGGGAAATGTGCAACCCTCCAGATGTTGTGGAGCTGGAACTCCCGTGACCCCTAGCTGGCACAGCCAATGACGAAAAATGCCAGGAGTCATATATCTGCAATATTTGGAGGGCCACAAAGTTCCTGTGCTGTGTGAGCCATCAGTAATCCAGATCCAGAACCCTGGTGGGCCAGAGATTTCTCTCCCTTGCTCTACTACTCTCCACTGTTGAGTGAAGATACTTCTTTCCAAAGGATTTCATTCTGTTATTGGTTAACTTTATTTGTTGGCTGTGAGTTTTGATTTATAACCTTTGATATTGCTTTTAGCATGTTTGTGTACTCTAATGATTAGCTATTGTTTTTATGGTGGTGATTTTATTTCTTTTAAAGGATTCTATAAGACATCCTGAGAAATTCCTTTGGCAAGACTGCAGGAGAAATGAGATGAGCATTTTTTATATTAAAAAAATGTTTTCCTGCAATGTGATGGAACAAATGCCATGGATTCTATCCTAACTAGGGGGTCTTATACAGCCACCTACATGGGTGTACTGGTGCAGGGTCACTTTTGATATGTTTCCTATTTTCTGTGTCCCGTTTCTCATTGAACCTCAGCAGAATATCAAAGGCTGATTTCCACAAGGCTTTTTTTTTTTTTTTTGGGATCCTTGTTAGAGTTCTGTGCACAGCACCCAGCCAGTCTGGGCACAAATATTTGGAAGATGAAAGAAAAAGATGAAGCAAGGATGGGGTGTGTGAATGGTTCTGCTTTTCATAATGAGTATTTAGTTCTTCCTCCCAGCAATTCTACAATCTTCTTCTATCTCATGTGGGTGAATGAAACCAATAGTCAGAGCTATTTGCTGATGTTCTCATCTGTCATTTTGCATCTTTGTTCTGTGGGTGTGTCACAGTGCAGCCCCCAAAATACTTGGTTTGCTTTGAGTTTATTTTTGTCTCAGAACCCACCCACATGATACAGGAAAGACAACCAAAAGTTTATTTGAACAGCCAAAGCTTCTTTTCAAAACCCACATGCTCCTCTCCCAGGCAGTCTGGAAGTACTTGAAGGCAACAATTTCCAAACTTCTGCCCCCACCCCTTTAATCCTACACTCATCTGCTCAGGAAGGAACACTCTTTGAATGCTGAGCCTTTCAGGGTACCAGAAGACCATGGCTGGGAAGAAACTGCCACTTTCCCAGCAGTACTAATAACCAAATGTTCAGTCTAATTCAATTGCCCCAGGAGGTTTCCAACATCCTAGAAGGATCACTGCTGAGGAGCCTATGGAGAGGAAAAACAAAACAGAAACTTCTGCCATGCTATTAAGAAATAGTTTTCAATCAGCGTATCTGATATAATGCCCTCTTGTGACAGAGATGGGCTTTGCTTATAATGTTATTAATAACTTATTTCAGTTAGTAGTAGGGAAAGCCTGATGGGATAGATTCCAAAGTGAGCAGATAATTCCCTCTGTTCCCTATAACCTGTTTTTCTGAAAGCATTAACACAAAAGCTGTGCAAATGCAGATTTTCAGCAGCTATTAGTTGGCTGGCTATGTTAGTCAAGTTCCTTCTTGGATGTAATTAATTGTGCACCCCCATTTAGGTACTGTTAGGTTCTGAGTCATGGTTTTGCCAACTGGAGGCCAATACAGGCTTTATGTCTATTTCCTATTCAGACTGATTTTAAAGATGCAGGAAACTTTGATTTGACATGAGAAACCACAATTGTTATTTTTAAAACAGATCCCCCTTGCCCCATCCTGGGATTTGACCTAAAACTGCAGGAATGGGCATTATCTTCCTGACCAACCACAGATATGGAAGGCCTTGGGATAAAGGATTCTGGAGCTATGTCCTCCCATACTATTTCCATTTTCTGGTATTGAACATGTTTTGACCTTATGGCCATGATTCAAGCACTGCCTGGAGGATCCATGAAACTTTACACTTTGTTACACAGGAATATTATTTATCTGAATGCAGAAGCTGCTGAGGAAGACAATCTGGTTGGAAATGAATCCAGCAATGTAAGAATGATTTAATATTTGAGGACAGCCTTTATTTATATCTGTTTAATAATAACACACATGAATCACATACTTGTTTACAGAGTCTTTTCTTCATGGTGTTATTTATGCAGTGTATTAAGAACCTTGTATTCTTGTAATAGATTCTATGCCCTTCCTTTTGGTCTATGCAAGGGGACGAGGGACAGAATCCTAATAGATCAGCCTGGTTTTGTTACACTTTTATATTCACTAAAATGGCAAGAGAGAAAGAAAGAGAGCAGGAACAACAAAAGAAACACAAATAACTAGGAACAGATCAACGGGAGTAATTGCAGCTCACACAGGAAACAGGAACAAGATAGTTACCACCAGAGCACAGTCAGGTCATTACCAAAGGTTCTATTCATGGATACAGCTTAGGATAAAAGTGGGACAGCCATGTACATACAACCAGGAGAAGGGCAGGATGAAGAATATTCTCAAGAGATATCTACTTGATGAAGAAAAAGTCTACATGTGAGAGAAGAAAGACGTCTTAGATATGTAAAGTCCAGGGTAGATGTATGAGAGGGGAAGAGAAGCCTAAGCCTGTTAAAAAAAAAAAGCCCTATTATTATTATTATTATTATTATTATTATTATTTTACTATTTTTTGGCAAACTTCTGTTCTGCCTTTCCATCCAGTGGTGGTCAAGGTGGCTAAAAACAATGACAGAAGTAAAATAAAAAACATTGTGTAATAAAGCAAAAAATGCAAAGAAAGCATATTCAAGACAGTCAAAGAACCAAATAAAACAACTTCAGGACATTTACAAGTCAATTTATATACCCATTTAATTTTTAAAAAATGTTCTGGCTTGCTGAGAGAATGTCTTCAGAGAGGGAAGCACCCAAACCTTACTCAGCAAGGAATTACTCTGAAAGCCACCACCAAGGAAGCCTTCACTCAGATGGATGGTATTTCAGATAGTGGATGCCCTCATGAAGTGTTTTAAAATGTAACCAACCTCATGTGGCAGAGAGTAAACTTTAATATAACTAGGTCACAAGTGGTTTAGTACTGCCAACACTTTGAATTGTGCCTGGAAATGGCATGGGAACTATTTTTCTAACATGAAACTCCTTAGACATCACTCAATAGTCTTGTTGCAACATTCTGAAGCCTCCTATTGTTTAGTCCAAACTAGAATAGACCCATTGAATCAACTCTTGAATAGGGAGTCAATACTTATATAAACCCCAGGGCTAACTTTGTTGGACTATTAACAGTATTCCACTAATAGCATTCAGGCCAGTGTGTTAATTGTGGTTATGATTATGATTATTGTATTTCTTTATGTCCCACTTACCCCAAAAAAATTGGGACTCAAAGTGGTTCACAGTTTAAAAGAATGATGCAATTAAAAGCATACAAAAAGTTAACATTAAAATAGAATTAAACTATTTTACAGTTAACTGTTAAATGGTTGTCTAAGTGAGATGTAAATCCTTGAATATTTTGTTTTTGCTTGCAGTGACAAATAGTTATAATACTTTTCTCTTGGCTGCAAGAAAACAAATAGTCCTCTGCAGTATTTTTCCTGTATTTGAATGCCCAAAAACGTCACGGATGAATTATTCTGTGTAGAAAATATGTGGGAAGTTTTATGTCTAAAAAACTGTTTTCTGCAAAGAAGATGGGGCAGGTTGGTGCACAGGAAATGGGATTTTTGTTGTTGTTGTTGTGCAAAGAATACCTATGTGTTTTTATACACAGAGTAATCCCTCTGCAATTCTTCAGAATGTCCAAATACAAGGAGAAAATTGCACAACATTCTTGCTGGTCTAATATTCTTCCTAATTAGGTTTTCTGGCAGTCACAAACCCCATTCTTCAGCTGGGAATAAACAATTATGAATATTCTTTCCATGCCTCATGGGGAAGAGGAAAAGACAAATCCTCCCTTCATTTTCTGGGCATGCTGCTTCAGTTTTTTACATCAACACAGGTGGGAAGGGAAGGGAAGGGGAGATATTTTGGGCATCAGAAACCAGTGAAGAGTTTTAATGGGAACAAGGGAAGGGAGAAGAAATTCTTCTTTGCTTCATATTTAACTGAGATGGTGGAGAACTTGGGTACTTGTACTCTTCAACTCTCCTTTTGCGGTAGGCCTCATGAACCTCCACAGTTGGCTCAAGAGAATTTCACTGTTACCACTAATGATATGTTGCAGAGTAGTTCATCTGGACATAAGGTAACAATTCTTGGAGCCCTGAGTCTAAAATAGCATGGGAACTTCTGCATACACCATCACTCAGGAGGAGGAAGAAGAAGAGGAGGAGGCAGCCAAGTGCTGTAATGTTCATTGCTTGTGTGTATAAAAATGTAGACAAACATAATACCATGTTTAGAACATTTAGCCACATTTGGAAATAGATTTAGAATCTATTTTTTCTTGGGACCCTAAAAAAAAAAAAACCAGTAGTTTATATATCACAGATCTTGTCACTAGTTTCCATGAAATGCCTGCCATTACCAAAGCCCCATGTTTGCTTCCTCCTAAATACAGCACTAAATAAAACATTTCTCCAATGCCAAAAGCCATTGCCTGCTTTTGAACCTTGCCAAAGCTCCCTCAGCCTATTGATCTTCACAGCTATCTCTCACACATTCCAGAAGCCTTTCAGCCTGCAAATAGCACCAGAAGCTTCAGCTTTCACTGTTGCCTTCCTTGGAAGCTATGAGAAACCAAGAAATCAACAACTCTTTTTCAGTTTCTGAAAAAAAAAGAGAGAGAGAGAGAGAGAGAGAGAAACCAGCATCAGCAAAGCACTATTGTCAACTTTCCCCAAGTCCACTCTGACTTACATTGACTATTTAATGACAGATCTCCAGGTCACCCTGTTATCAAAAGCTCTGCTCAGGTCTTGCAGAGTGTGTGATAGGCCCATCACTGAAGTATAAGCCATATGTGCCCAAATAGGGGGAAACAACCTTCTGTAACAGGGCTTCCATTTTTAAGTAGTCTTCAGTTACTCCTTTTGATTCATGAACCCCCTCTAGAATAAGCAACATGTGAATAATTGAAGGAGGAACCTCTGCTTAGGAATGGGACAAAGTATCTGCCAATTTAATATTGAGAGCTATAATATTCCATGATTGAATCTATCCATCTGTAATATGGTCTTCCTCTTTTCCTACTGCCTTCTACCTCGCCAAGCATCATTGCCTTTTCTAATGGCTCATGTCTTTTTATGATATGGCCAAAGTAGGACAGTCTTAGGAGATTATCACATGAACCTTGGTCCTGCCTCACTCTTGCCACAATCACATTATTTAAAAAAATCAACCAAAAATATACTGGTTTTGGAACTTTTAATACTGCACTTCCTTTCAATAGTGAGACAAGGTTTTTTTTTGCACCATTGAGGGTTCCCTGCATGCTCTCTTTCTCATTTCCCCTTATCCCCACCTCCCTGCCCTTTCTGCTTCTCCCTCTTTCCTCCTCCCAAACAAGAAATGATTACCTCCTCATGAGTAAGTAGTCTTGCCTTCATTGAGAGTGTGTGTATTTGCATGTGTGCAGAGAATCCTGTTTCTTAATACTTTTTTCTCTTTCAGCACCTGAAGCAGAATGTCTATGGATGGGGGGGGGGGGG
>CM034703.1:187906100-187922387 GCA_020142125.1 Phrynosoma platyrhinos
GGAAGGGGGAAGATGGGAGTAATCGCTACTCTCATTATGTAAGATCATCAGTCTTTGAATTACCCTGAATTACTCTACATTAGGAGGAGTAGCTAATATCCCAGAGGAGTGGATCAAATTTCAAAATGACCTTAATAGATTAGAAAGTTGGGCCACAGCTAACAAAATGAAGTTCAACATGGAGAAATGTAAGGTACTGCACTTCTGCAGAAAAAATGAAAGGCATAGATACAGGGTGAGGGACACCTGGCTTAACAAGACTACTAAGCTTATCACACGGCACTTAGGGAACGGGAACGAAATGGAACACAAGGGAACGGAATGGAGCAAAAACACATTTTACTGCATGGGAGAATGGCACCGATGCCACCGGGAGTCCCTGATCCATTCCCCAACTGTTCCTAGCAGCCAATTTTTGAAGGACGTGGTTTTTTAGTGGTTGCTTTGATTGTAAGTTCCTGCATGGCAAAGAGTTGGACTGGATGTCCCTTGTGGTCTCTTCCAACACTATGATTCTATGATTCTACCTCAGGAATGACTGCACACACTTCAATGATTGCACACACTTCAATAATGGGTAAACAACACAATTTACAGCTATTCATGGGATTTTCCCATTCATTAAAAGTAGAGGCAGAAGCATGGATTCATAACATGATAGCTAGTGCCTAGTCATGAGGTTGTGCAGTAGAAACCCACCATTGGAATTAAAATCCTGCTTCTATTCCACTATTTAAGAACAGTGTGATAAGCTCCCTAGTTTAGTCATCTTGGCTTCTAGGAAAAGTTTAGTCTTGACTTCCTCTTGGAACCATTTATTTGCCTTTTTTGGGATCAGTCACATCTGTAAAACTCTCCTCCAGCACCACATTTCAAATGAGTTGATTCTCTTCCTATCAGCTTTCTTCATTGTCCAGTTTTTGCAACCATACACTGAAATCAGAAATATGATAGTACGGACAATTCTGACTTTGATATTCCATGATATATTTTTATACTTGAAGATCTTGTCTATTTCCTTGATATTTTCTCTTTCAAGTTCTACTCTTGACTGAAGTCTCAATTTTGATTAATGACAATCCAAGGTATAGGAAAACTTTGAGTATTTCAATGTCTTCATCATTTATGAGCAGACAAAAAACGTAAATAATAACACATGAGAACACAATGCCCCCCCCCCACTATAGGTCTTAAAGAAAAGCAACAACAACAAAAACCAGAAAACCACATAACAATTAAAACACACACTTTACTTAGAAACCAAACAAAACATTACTTAGAAACTGCTTTGGTCACCTTGGTGGATGACCTACGCAGGGAACTGGACAGGGAGAGTGTGTCCCTGTTGCTTCTACTGGGCCTCTCAGTGGCTTTTGATACCATAGACCATTGTATTCTTCAGAGTCATCTCTTTGGGATGGGGCTTGGAGGTACTGTTCTTGGAGGCACTGCCCTCCATTCTTTCTTGGAGGGGCATTCTCAAAAGGTGGTTCGATTCCTTGGCCATTGGTCTGTGGGCTCCCTCAGGGCTTAGTCCTGTCCCCTATGCTTTTTAACATCTACATGAAACCTCTGGGAGAGGTTGTCTGGAGTTTTGGAGTAAGGTGTCACCTGTAAACGGTTGATATCCAGCTCTATTACTCCTTTCCATCTAACTCCAAGGAAGCTGTTTCTGTCCTAAACCAGTGTCTAGTTACTGTAATGGACTGGATGAGGGCAAACAAACTGAAAACAAGACAGGGGTGCACCTGGTCAATCAAAAGACAGATTCGGGAATAGGGATTCAGCCTGAGCACTGCCCCTGAAAACTTAGGTTGGTAGTTTGGGGGTACCTCTGGATTCAGCACTGGGCCTGGAAGCCCAGGTGACCAGGAGTGCTTTTGCACAGCTAAAACTCGTGCACCAACTGCACCAATTCCTGGTGAAGTCAGATCTGGCCATGGTGGTACATGCCTTCATTATATCCTGTCTGGATTACTGTAATGCACTCTACATGGGGCTGCCTTTGAAAAGGGCTCAGAAACTTCATCTGGTCTAAAGAGCTGCAGGCAGTCTGTTAACCAGAGCTGGCTACAGGGAGCATACAACTCTCTTGTTGTAACAGCTCCATTGGCTGCCAGTTTGTTTCCAAATAGGCTTGCCATTTCCCGTTTTTGCCAGGAAAATATCATTTTTTCAGGCTCTTGGAATGTCCTGGCTGGTTTTAAGATCATGTCCCGGTTGGCCAAGACCCAAGGAGATCCAGGGTGGCAAGGCTTCCCTGGTGTAGCCGCGCGGGGCCTTGGCCAGCCGGCCAGCCAAACCACAAGGAAATCCAGGAGATCCAGCCCCAAGGAGATCCAGGTCTGTTTCTCCTCCCCCCCCCCCCCCCCAGCCCTGGTGGGCTCTGACTGTGCACTGCCTTCCCTCCCCTAGGCTTCCCTCCAGTCAGCGGTGCCTCCGAGGGGCCTCCATTGGCAGAGGCAGCCAGTTTATATTATATTTATATTGATGTTTTATTATATTTATATTTAATGTTACATTAATGTTTTTTTATTTTAGTAATGTTTTTGGGTTTTAGTAGGTTGTGTCCTCCATTTTTTGAATGCCCTACATTTTATCCTATATTTTCCCCACATTTTCCCCTACATTTTTTCCTACATTTTGTTTTGGTTCTGTGGAAGACAATTATGGCAACCCTATTTCCGAGCACAATTCAAAGTGCTGGTTTTGACCTATAAAGCTCTATACGGCTTGGGTCCAGGCTATTTGAAGGATCATGTCTCCCTTTACAAGTCCCCCACCCCACCCCCTAGTATTGATATCATCCAGAGAGGCCCTTCTCTGTCCCACCACCCTCTCAGGCACGTTTGGTAGGAACAAGAGAGAGGGCTTTCTTGGTGGCTGCTGCCAGGCTTTGGAACTCTCTCCCTAGGGAGGCCAGGATGGCTTTCTCCCTGCTATCATTCTGGTGGCAGGTAAAGATGTTCTTGTGTTGGCAGGCCTTTGCAAATTGATAAGATCTGGCAATGTTGTGCTACTTAAAATTTTAAGGTTTGTATTGTAACATTCCATTTTAGCTCATAACTGTTTTAACTTTTAAAATGGTTCAATTGTTTTTTAAATTTTATATTTATAAATTTTAATGCTGGATTGATTTTAAATTGCATTATTTAAATCTGTTGTTCACCAGCATTCCTGGTGGGGAACAGACCCTGTGCAATGCCATTTCCATCAAGAAGAGGACTCTTTGACATTAGCTGTGCTGCTAGATGAGGTACTATGGTGGGGATGAGGAATATTTAACCCTTTATAATATGTTGGACTGCAGTTTCCATTAGCCCTAACCAACACAGTGAGTTGTGATGGATGATGTCTAACAACATTGGGAGGGCCACATGTTCCCCCTCCCCATGTGCTTATGGATCATCATGCTTGTGCTTTATATGTAGGAAGCAGCATGGAGTGGACTGTGACATCATAATAATTCTTGCCAATGTCAAATACCTTCTGTCCATGGCTAATGAGGTTGCAGCCAGAAGTGATGGCATGATTCATGAGTAATGACAAGAGTGGAGACACAGTCTTTCCACTTTTTTCTTCCCTTTACTCTGGTAATTTCACCAGTGTTCCTAGAAAACATAGAAACCAAATAATTACAATTGTGTAAGCTCTGATTTGGGAATAGCCACAGTAGCTGAACTATAGGACTGCCTTATGGATAGCAGATGGAAACTGGGAAGGACAAAGTACATTCCAAACCAAAAGAGAGCCAGTGTAGTGTAGTGTTTTGAGTGTTGGACCAGGGCTGCAGGACACATGAATTCAAGCCACTGAATCACTGGGTGATTTTGGGTAAGCCACACTCTATCAGCTTCAAAAGAAGGCAATGGCAAATCTCCTCATAAGCCAGAGTTGACTTGATGTCATGCCACAACAACCAGGTTGGTTAACAAGACTCAGAAGCAACCCTGAGTACTGTTTTGATACTCAAAGTTGTGGGAGGGATAGACCCATGGAATCACCTGATTCCATAGTCATTTCTTCATTTCAAAAATTAGAAGAAATGGTTTCAGGTGATGGGAAGGGAGACTGTAAAAAATAATAATCTTTGTAAACACTGTCTCAGAAATATATTAAAAACAAATAAATATTGAATCAGAAATGGATAGGAAGGAGCCCAAGAAAAGTGATGTGTTCAGAAAGGTATGCAAAACACCTAACTCAAAGATATCAAGCCATATGAAAGAATACTGCTGCTGCTGCTGCTACTGATAGTTTTGAAAGCTGCCTATTAGACAATTCAGAGCATCAGCACAATAAAAACTGTCAATCATGCTTATCACAATATGCAGACAGTATATGTCAATATAGAAATTCAATGATAAATGTGACTGAACTCCTGAATCCCTCTGCAATTCTGATTGTAGGTTGACCAGCCTCCAATAGAGTTTTGACCTGAAGAGATTTTGCAATTGTTGATAAAAAGTCAAGGTTTAGTAGCAGTACCAGCTTAAGAGAGTTAATTAAGCCCCATAAATAAACTGAATCCATATGGATCCAGACAATATGTTCAGCTAAGTCCTGAATTGTCTGCCCCAGATTGCTGCATCTTTTGTTGCACCTTTTATTCCCCAAACATACTGCTACTATTATTTCAACTACACACCAACTACATGTCTCTATAATTTTATTAGCAAGGGGAGCTGGGCCATAGCTGAGTAGTACATCACATGAGCTGCATGCAGAATATCTTGGATTCTGCTTCCAGTCATACCACATAGAACTGGGAGAGACCCTACTATGAAGCCTTGGAGAACTACTGACAGTCAGTGTAGGAAAGTATGGAGTTCAATGAGCTGGTGGTTTGACTCAATTCAAGCTAGGTGTTGAAGTGCTTTTCTGTAGATTTAAATTCCACTTACTGTTGAATCACTATACTGACACAAACTGTTTCACCTTTTGTGATATGCATGGCTATTGATTTTATTATTGTGCCACCATTCTGTATCTTTTAATACAGTTTTCAGTACAAATGTCTTATGCAATATTATGCTGTTTGATCTATAATACATATATGTCGTATATCATGTCATTTGAGGTCCTCCCATTTTCTCTTCTGTTCGCATTTTCTTTCTTGACAGAGGAGTGAATAGTGAACAAAATATTCACTTCTGTTTAATCCAACACAACTGGGACTCCTCCACATGCCTTTGTTTATATGTAATGGCTGGAGAATCTGGGAGCTGGAATCAAGAAAATAATATTTCCAAGCTCTGATTGAAACTCAATGTTGGCAACTAGCTATGAAGCAGAGTAGTACCACTCTATGGCATCACCAAGGTGTTTAAATCAGGATGAAAGTAAGGGGGGTTGCAGACTGCCAGAAATAGTGCAAATTGAGTCCACTTTTAGGGTTAGGGTTAGTACTAGGGAATCATAGGAATTTTTTTTTCTGAGACATTGAGCCTTCTCTGTCAGAGAGCTCTGGTGCCACAATAAAATACAGTTCCCATGATTCCCTAACCCTAACCCTAACCCTAAAAGTGGACTCAATTTGCACTATTTCTGGCAGTCTGCAACCCCCCTAAGTTTAGCCAGGACTTTGGTAGATCAACATAGACCCTTCTTGTTCCTCTCCCTCCCCTCCCCCTTTCCTCATGTACAGCTTCAAAACCAAACCAAAACACCTTTCTGAGCTCAATCCTCTCTTGCAGTCAGCATGCAATTAAATGTCTGAGGAGATGCTGGAGGGATAATGAGGCTTTGTCTGACACACAGACACACACTCAGAGGTAAGCACTCCATGGCACACACATGGTAAATGGGTTTGGGATGGAGAACTTGTGTACTACATTAGAGGCTTCTAAATTCTCACTTAATATTAGCACTGGAGAGGAAGACAAAAGCAGCGAGTGTGGTTGCACAACAGCGAGCGTTGGTGACATCTTATTAATCCCCACTTTTTTGTTTTAACATTAAGAGGGTTGGGAACATTAGTTTGGAACAGAAAAGCAAAGGTATTTCCTCAACTTCAGGTGACCCAGTCTTAGCATATATCATGGGGGAGGGGGGAAACATCAACAACCTAAAGTTGAAGGAGGATTTGAATGTAGGAAACTGGATGCAGTGATTTACATTCACTGGCAGGAGAACAAAGTTTGAAATTTCCCATATCTCTTTCTGTAACTTCTTTTAGTATGACCAACTGCAATTATTAGCCACAGGTATAATGACTGTGTTTGGAGAGTAGTCCACCATGGCACATTCTAGACAACAAAAAAATAGTGCCAACAGCCAACATGCATCCAGATAATACATCTTTAGAAAAATCTGTGTAGTTGTTTTGGAGGTATCAAAGTAAACCCTCAAGATTTCAGTCTTAATGTAGCTACATTTTCTATGCCCATAAACCCTACATTTTATAATATTTGGATTTATTTTTATTTATTGGATTTATTTTTATTTATACCCCACATTTCTCCTGGGATGGGATATTGACTAATACAATAATTTTGCCAGATGCTTTACTCCAATTGCAAACCTTAGTGCATTTTGCAGAATTTGGAATTTCTTTGAGAGGGAAAGTTACAAATTAAAATAATGATGATAATCATAGGATACTGCTGAGCTGGTACTTGTGGAGCAGTGTCTGGAATTCATGGTGATGGACAAAGAATGGTAGACAATGAAAAATGTTTTTCCTGAACACTGTAAACTCTGCTCAGATATTCACTAGCCTCTGTTATTTACAACTAACTCTTTCACATCTTAAGCTTTTATCCGTAACCATGACAGATGGAAGCTTATTTTATATATGAAAGTCAAAACTTTCAGGATTTTGTTGTCCTTCACATAGATCAAAGTCCAACCGAACAGAGCAACATGAACAACAAGGAATAAAACCCCCAGGCAACTAGGTCAATACCTTACATTTGAAACAGCAAGTTTTTAAAACACAAATTTCTGAGGGCAAACATCTATTGCTTCTAGAAGACGCATGATCCCATTGACAGCCAGGACATCTGGATATCTAGTTCTATTCCAGGGCCTACAGAATTCACCAAACCAAATATAATCCACTGGATATGAATGGCAGACAACCAGCGATGATCCTTGCTTTTGCTACAGAACCAGGAAGGTTGCCAAGTACTTGGCAGACTACCACAATACATGGCTGTGGGCTGTGTTTGACTTTGTTGGCCACGGTTGCCTGAAATACATTGCCCTGCTACAGTATTCTTACAAATAATAATTTTATGTCCCTGAGAAAAGTTTCCACTGAAACATATGTGACAGTTGATATTTTGCTGCTGCTCCTTTTCTCTTCATCTCTTTGGTGTTCATTCTTTGGTCACAACTTGTTCTAGTCCCTAGTCTCATTATTTGGACTTTAGAGATCAGGGAAATTATTCTTATCTTTCTGCACTATTGAGGAAGAAACTCAGTTTTCCCCCATCTGCTTGGTGTTTGCATGAATCCATTTCCACTCCCTGCTCACTTTGTATGCAGAGATAAGCAGGGGAAACCATTGTCATTATGGATTCTGCAATGGATACAGCTGTGCTGTTCTCATAGGTGGCAGCTGTTAGTGATATTGTAGCAGTCTCTTCCTTTATGCTGAATGTATTTTACAAAATCATGTTTTCCTCCATCCTATGATACCTGCCCATGCAGAATCTCAGGGGAGTGGAAAAACTTCAGCTTTATTCTGACACAATTAGTACAATAATCAAGAGTTATATCCCAGGAAACCTAGGAAAATCCTTCTCTATGCACAAATTGTGATCCTGGAGAGAGAGTGCAGTAGGCAAGGAGGTGGCAGTGGCTTTTCCCATAGCAGGCTACCTAGCTCATGGCCAGAAGCAAAGCAAAAATGTAAAAAAGTCTTGTGATAGCTCATAAGGGGTGCATTTACACTGTAGAAATAATGCAGTTTGACACTACTTTAGGTGCTGTAGCTCCATATTATGGAATCCTGGGATTTCTAGTTATACAAGGTCTTTAGCCTTCTCTACCAAAAAGTTCTGGTACTGCACAAAACTACAAACCCCAGGATTCTGTAGGATGGAACTATGGCAGTTAAAGTGGAGGCAAACTGCATTACAAATGCAGCCAAGCTGTGGAAACGGCATCTTATGAGATAAAGCTTGGGGGAAGACCTCTATAATGCTTCATCCTACATGGCCCAGACTCCATTCAGCCAGATTGGCCATGATGAGGGACATTTTTTTTCCATGTTAATCTGACTGCTTCCAAAGAGGCTGCCATGTGAGGTTTTATTTAGCTTTGTTTGCTTTTGAGGGAAGGATGTCACCTTTGTGTATACTTTCTGGGATGTCACACTTAACACTATGCCATCCCCATTGTAACTTATGCAAGCAGGTATGGGGGAGGAGAGAAATCAAGGGTCAAATTAAGATGGTAAAAGTGATGTTATTGGGCACAGCAGATCCAGCTTGAGGGGGGACTACTGGGCAGATTTTTGGCAAATGCTGGGAGGATCCAACCATGCTGAGACCAAAAGCTGTTTCATACTACACAACACTGTGATTCCACTTTAACTGCCATGGTGCCATCCTATGGAAGCCTAGGATTGGCAGTTTGTGATGTATGTGTGTGTGCACACTTAGAATTATCAGCCAGGAAGTTCCTCCAGTCATCAAACTACATTCCCCAGGATTCAATAGGAGGCAATCATGTAGTGGATCAGAGTGCTATAATTAGGTACACTCATCCTTCCACATTCGCTGGGGTTAGGGCCCCAGGATCCCCGTGAATGTGGAAAAAACACAAATAACAAAAACACTATGTTTTTACCTGGAGAACACCTCTCTAGGAATCTGTAGGTCTTCCAGTGCAACTCTGTGGTCAACATCTGGCAGACATTGACCACAGAACTGCACTGGAGGAGCTACAAATGCCTAAAAATGGAGTGTTCTCTCTAGGAATCTCTAGGTCCTTCAGTGCAACTTTTGGTTAAAGTTGACCATAGATTTGCACTGGAGGACCTAGATATTCCTAGAGAGAACACATTAATAAAATCTGTGAATAATAAAATCCTCAAAAGTCAAATCTGCAAATATGGAGGGATGACTGTAGTATGAAAGAATCCCTAGTGGCACAGCTTCAGCATGCCTACAAGCAAGGCTGAGGATAGATAACCAACAAAACTGACCCTACTTCATTTTCAGTATTTTTCTCTCCCCATCCCCACATGTGAAATAATATAAGCAAGTTCTAACCAAATGTGTTACCCAACAAACAGGGGGCACTGGTGGTTTCCATGTCAGTAAGGCAGTGAATCGAACTTTAAAGGAGCTGTCCAGAGTGCTGAACCTATCAATAATGGAGGCAGGATTCAGTAGCTTGAAGAGCACCTTTAAAATATGGACTACAATACAGAGCAGATACAGTGCTCCACTGATATGGCTACCATCAACCATAGCTGCATCTTCCTTTCTAGCTACAATCTCCATCTCCAGCAAGTTGTGGGGAGGCTGCAGAATCATACATTCCAACAACATGAGTGCAGGTAGTACTGCATGGTATTATAACTTCTGTGCAAGATAGCAGATTATCTAGAGATGGAAGATAACAAATCTAAATGGGTAAGTATATTGAAGTTTGTGGCACTGTGGCAGGCAAGCTGTATTGTTCCATATGCTTGTCTTAAGAATGCTAGAGTGTCATGCACCGAATGGGGACTGTATGCTTTGACCACATTTTCCTATGCCTATATCTCCATAACCACCTCAATGTGATATCAATTATGTTTGTGTGTGTGTGTGTGGGGGGGGGGGGAATGTTAATATAACTTTAGCCTTTGACTTATTTAGATTTTTCTCTCCAGTCCCACTTCTGCCTAATCCCATATTTCCAGGGGTGTAGGAGGCAATTTTCACTGGGTCTGTGTATGGGGCAGAGACAGAAATGGAGAGGAGACCAGAAGGGTTTGAGGAATGGTCATTATAAAAGAGGTTTCTGTGAAGAAAATTGGTTTTCATAAGTAATGGAAAAAATACCCCTCAATTAATACATTTTGATTAGATAGTTACGTTGTGAAGCTTAAAACAAACAAACAAACCTTGAATCAATTCAAAATATTGTCTTTTCAACATGCAAGATAGTTGCATAAACTCAGTAAGAGTGACTAGGAGAGTAAATGCATATTATCCAAGTCATCCTGCTATGATGACCAGAATTGTTAATGAAGTCTTTCAGAGAAACTTTCCACTTGAAATTCTTTCAAATATGTTACTGTCAAAACCCAAGAGTATTGTATTTGCTTTTCTCTAATGAAGCACTGAATGCCTGTATAGTGTCAGCATGTGTGTCAAAGCTGAGAATGAATTTTCACACAGAGCAATAAACACACTAAATGTGAGTCTGGCAGTATACAAAATGTACATTAATGGAAAGGCTACATGTATAATATTTTAGTAAATTTGTGAAGTTTTCATGTTGGAGTTTTGCATATCTGTTTTCTTTTGATGCCTAAACTGTATTTCTAAATGCTCAGATGGAATTTTAAGTTACTGCAATGCTGGAAAAGTTGGGGTTGAAGGAAAAGTTCATGAGGGTGTTCAAGAATTCTTACTGGGGAGTAATATCCTCATTCCCACTGTAACCAGGACAGGAGTTATGCCATAAGTATTGGAAATTTTATGTATTATGGTCTCCTTTCCCTCCTTAGATAGACAGGGACTTCCCTCCATCTGTGTCATTCTATCTAAACATGTGACTCCTGTCACTCACACTTGGAAGCTGTTTAACATACTTTCTCTCAGGATTCTAAACAGTCTCCTCTCAGTACGGTAACTGTCACCTCTCAATAAGTTGGAGTAACAGGTTAATAGTCTCTTCCTGCTAGATCCAAACCATCACCAGTTAGGACAGGATTTAGTTTGTTATGTATTTATTTTTTAAAGTCATTATTATTTGTTGTTAAACTACAAACTGCATGTTTGCCATTTTTTGGAGTAAGTCTTTATTCTTTAGGAAGGCAGATTTAGAATAAATAGTCTGACCCACACTTTTGCTGTTTCTGCTGATGAAAGTTAAACTCTAACAAGTTTAACTTTCATACCTGCATATTTTTGTTTCCCTTTAAAAGGGCTAACACTCTGTGAAACTCAAATTGCACCCTACAGTAAGGCCACCTTTCTCTTGGGGAACTTATTAGCTTGAATTATTGGCTGGGTTTGGCAGCCCAAGGATCATCCCTGTATATACCAAGGTTGGGGGCACAAAGAACCACAGTGGCAAATCCTCAATGAATTGTGTTTAATTTAAAAGGGAAAAACCAACACACACTCTTAACAATCACTCACACAAACACACAAGAACTGAGAAACAAAGGTGTTAGGCTGGAACAGAATAAGATCTTGTAATGGAGATATGACATCTGTTTGAATGCTGCTTCTCTTGATGCTGTTCTGGGATGGGAGTAAGGAACTCAATTGCTCTTGAGGTCATTGGAGTTTGGCAAGCAAAAGAGGGGTCTAACAAAGTAAAAATTGGTAGCACCTCTGCCTGCAAACCAAGCTAATCCAACTAATCAGAGGAAAGGTTCCCTAATTTATAGGAAATTAGGGGCAATTTGGGGACAAAGTCCAGAGAGTTGATGTGTCCAAATGGTCCAAATCTTTGATATGCATAAGTGACACTTTGAAGTTGGGTCTTCCAAAGGTGTAACATGGGAGTGTGAATGGGTTTATTCCTGCAGCAGGATGGCTTAAAGTGTCAAGTAGATGGAGTTGTTTACTCTCACTGGAGCCATCCTATTGTCTCATAGCTAGGCTCTTACTCACCTCCTTTGACATTTCCAGAACATAAATCCTCTTGGCTATTCCTAAGCTAGCCAACATGACCTGCTCACTTTCACGTAATGGCATCTACATTAGGATCATAGAGACTTAGTTTATAGCAACTCTGATATCAAAGAGGAGGAGCCAGTTTAGGTATGGTGAGGGCCAACACTCCCACCCCCCACCCCCCTTCACTACATGGTTTAATCTTTACACATATTAGAGATAGGATTCCTTAAGAATCATAGCAGGAATGTGGAAAATGTGACCTTTGGAAGGTTGTTTGACAACAGTTCCCATTAGCATTAGCCAGAATAGCCCATGGTTGGGGTATAATAGAAACTGCAGCCACATGTTCTCCATTTCTGACTGAGGCATACCTATATAGGAAAGACCATCCTGAGTTTGCACTCACAATCAAACACAAAAAGTGTCTTGCTGGTTGAATAAGACCTACAATTTGTACATAATCCAGCATTCTTTGCAAGAATCACAGCACCCAAGAAATAGTAAATGGGCAAAGAGAAATCCTGTACCTTCTGCTCTTGTCTTCTACAGCATACTGTGACTGGAGAAGCTTCCTTTTGTTGCTGTACTGTCCCTGTTGGGTCTCTGCTGCAATTGCAAGCAGCAGACCTGGTAACTTAAGTCTGCTACCATAATGCAGAATTAATGAAGTTGGACACTGCTTTAATTGCCATAGCTCCATCTTATAGAATCCTGGGATTTGTAGATTGTTCTGGCACCAGAGCTCTCTGACAGAAAATGCTAAATATGTCACAGAACTATGAATCCCAGGTATTCATAGCACTGAGCCATGGCAGTTAAAGTTGTGTCAAACTGCATTAATCCTCCAGTATGTATGCAGCCAGAGAGGGACAAATAAACATCACATCAGTTTTAGGGTTCTAAATACAATGCAAGTATATGCATGTATGTTTGTATGCATGCAGCCCCCCCCAATCATTTCCATTTTCAAACAAATCCAATGCAACCTCTGTAAGAAAAAAGGCACTCTATTCAGCTTTGTGTTTCATTCCATTTACATATTCATCAAATGTTGTTTTAAAAGTTGATGCTCATTCTCTCCCTTTGTCACTTTTAAGAATTTCATTTCACTTCCTATTACATTGAGTTATTTCCAACATTGTTAATAATTTCTTTCTATAATTAGGCATTACTGCCTAAGTTATTGGAGGTTATAAAGTCTCTCTTCTTTTAGTTACTCTTCTAATAAATTAAATACTTTAAAATAGGGATGCTCAGGCTTCATCACAGCAAGACTCCCAAATAACATAACATAAAATAAAACTGGAGCATTCCCAGCAGTAAAGGCAGATGGCTCAGCTGGCAGCTCTCTCTCTTTAGTTTGAGTACAAGAGAAGGCGTACCAATGAAGCAGAGAGAATACAAAGTCTCATGGGCAAGAGACCAACTGAGGGTTCCTAAGGAAAGGATGCCAGGGATGCAGTGAAGCAAAGTCAGTGCTGGCCAATGTTGCAGGCACTAGGCTGTGGGCCCAATCCTTGTTTTTTTGTTATGTGCCTTCAAGTCATTTCCAACTTATGGTGACCCTAAGGTAACCTGTCATGTGATTTTCTTTGGCAAGAGTTGTTCAGAGGAGGTTTGCCATTACCTTCCCTGAGGCTGAGAGTGTGTGACTTGCCCAAGGTCATCCAGTGGGTTTCATGGCCAAACAAGGATTCACACCTTGGTCTCCAGAATCATAGTCCAACTCTCAAACTACTATGTCATGTTGGGATTGGACCCCAGTGAAATCACTGGGACTGTACAGGATTGTGCTACCCTTAGTGTTTTCTTATGTAGGGTGCATCTACACCAATGTTTCCTAAACTCTGGTCCTCCAGGTATTTTGGACTTCAGCTCCAAGATGCCTCAATTTGGTCAATGGTCTGAGCTTCTGGGAGCTGAAGTCCAAAACATATGGAGAACGAAAATTTGAGAATCAATGATCTACACTTCAGAAATTATGCAGTTGGATGCCACTTAAACTGCCATGGCTCCATCCTACAGAATCCTGTAATTTGTAAGGTACCAGACTCTTTGGCAAAGAAGACTAAAGACCTTGTAAAAACTACAGACTCCAGGATTCCAATCTGTGGTGTCAATCTGCATTATTTCTACAGTGGGAATGTATCTTATGTCAATGATTTCAGCCATGCTATTTCCCTTAGACCAACCAGATCACTATTTTCTTAGTTGCCAGACCAGCCAGACTGCTTCCTTCATCCACCTTATTCATAACCATGCCAGTGTCAACGTCCCCTTCAAATGAATTTACATCTCTCTCATGGCTGAAAAAATGGTCTTCTAAATCAGAAGCCAAAGTGACTGCAAGCTGCAGCAGGAGAATGGGTGTTTTGCTATGCAGGCATAATCCTGAAGAAACAATATCATGATCAATGCACACCCCCACCCCAGCCAAATATTTGCAAGCAGAATTAGCTGGCTACCTTTTCAGCAGTTTACTGGAACATATTATAGCCACCACATTGTTACTTTGCTTCATAAAATTGCTGTGTCATTTATGTAGAATTCAAACGAGCTAATATGTTTTAGCATAAAAAGACATAAATGAATCCAGTAGCACTTTTAGACCAACTGGGAAGAAGAAATTTCTAGCATAAGCTTCCATAGGTTATATTCCACTTCATCAGAAGCAACTGTGAACTGTTGTCCACAAAAGTTTAGGCTAGAAATTTATTTTTCACTATTACTCTCAAAGGTGCTACTGGATTCTTCTGAATCATTTCTATTAACGTTATCACACATGGGCCAGAAAGCAATAATAAAGTGGAAATGAGGCATTCCGAAAATAAATGGAAAATAAACCTTGATTCCGCAAATGGCTTTCACACGTAATTACCTTAATTGCGAAATTACAGTAAGTGCATTTAACGTTCACACACAAGTGAGAAAAGCCCGTAAATGTACTAGAAACGACCTTCTTGCACATGCGCAGATAGAGGAATGCTCACTGGAACCATGGGAAAAAGCAGGGAAATGCTCCCAAATGAGCATTTGCTTTTTACATTACGGTAAATGCGAAATTACTGTAATTTTGCAAATGCATTTCCTCAAAACTACCGAATTTCAAAAGATCTCAGATAACACCAGTTTCTGTCCAGTTTCTGTGCGATGTCGTGTGAAATCATGAGACACAAATCCAGTTTCTGTTTGGGATTTGTGTGGATTAACCAGCAGATTTCCCCCGTGTGATAACGTCCTATGTGGCTGCTCAAAATCTAGATTAAATGACTTTCACTACAGTGCACCAATGGAAACTCAAGTTATATCCTGTAGATGGCTGTTTATGTCATGATCCAAATTGTTCAACTACTCCATCAGCATTCTGCCTTCTGCCTCTGGTCTAACTTTCAGTTACAGCTTCCATACAAAAATAGGCATCAGGTCTGCTAATGTGGAGGCTTATATGACTGGCATTTACCTTTCTTTCTTTCTTTCTTTCTTTCTTTCTTTCTTTCTTTCTTTCTTTCTTTCTTTCTAGCACAGTACAAAAGACACTGCAGAAAATGATACACACATTTAGGAAAGACTGGCCAGGTGCTTGATGTGCTTGTTCAGTTTGCCATCCAATTGCTCACCACTTATAGCAACCCTTCTACTGGTTCTTGATTGTTAAACTGGCCATGGGCCAGACAACCCACCAGAATCAAGTCATTGAGTACCCATCTATTTGTCAAGTTTGGAGTGGTAATAGTTCTTGCTGTGTGCCTTCAAATCATTTCCAACTTATGATGACCCTAAGATAAACCTATTGTGGGGTTTCCTTGGCAAGATTTGTTCAGAGGAGGTTTGCCATTGCCTTCCCCTGAGGCTGGGAGAATGTGACTTGCCCAAGATGACTCAGTGGGCTTCGTGGCCAGGCTGGGAATTGTATCTTGGTCTCCAGAGATGTAGTACATCACTCAAACCATTATGCCACATGGGCTGTCTGAAGTGGTAATACCAATGAGCATCTAGATGCAAACTGAAAGTAGGCCCCAGGTATAGTATCATGCTCCATGCTTTCTTCAATCTTCCCACCTCCTCTCCCCACACTTTACTGCAACTATAGTTTCGGCCAGGACAGGGGAAGGAGGAGGAGGAGGCTCTCCAGGCCAGTTTCTAACAGAAAGGAGAAAGAGAAAGAGGCTTTCTAGGCAGTTTCTGCCAGGAAAGGAGACAGAGAAGGAGGCTTTCCAGGCCAGTTCCTGCTAGGAAAGAGGAGAAAGCAGTTTCCAGGCAGCCATCTTGAGTGGGTAAGTTTTTAAATTCTTTTTAAAAACACTTGGGGAGAGTGTGACTGTGACTCAGCGGGTGGGGCTTTGTTGAGTGGCATTTGCAAGTCAATAGGGGGTGGGCTAGGCAGTTAGCTCTATACAACTGCTGCCAATTTTATAACCACTATTAATTGTAGAAAAGTTCTCGTCATCAGCAGACTTAAACACTGTTGTTAGCAAGGGATTTTCTTTGA
>CM034703.1:187928677-187946585 GCA_020142125.1 Phrynosoma platyrhinos
AAAGGGTGCTCAGCAATAGCTCCTCTTCATCCTGGAGAGAAGTGCCCAGTGGGGTGCCACAGGATTCTTTCCTAGGCCCAGTGCTATTCAACATCTTTATCAATGACTTGGATGAAGGAATGAGGGCATGCTTATCAAATTTGCAGATGGCAGCAAATTAGGAAGAATAGATAATACCACAGAGGACAGGATGAAAATTCAAAATGACCTTAATAGATTAGAAAGCTGGGCCAAAGTTAACAAAATGAATTTCAACATGGAGAAATGTAAGATATTGCATTTAGGGCTAAAATAAAAATAAAGAAAATAAATAAATAAATAAAAATTAAATGCATAGATATAAGATGGGGGACACCTGGCTTAATGAGACTATGTGTGAAAGGGATCTACAAGTTCTAGTAGACCACAAGTTAACATGAGTAAACAGTGTGATGAAATGATCAATGCGATTTTAGGCTGCATCAATAGAAGTATAGTATCTAGATCAAGGGAAGTAATAGTGCCAGTGTATTCTGCTTTGGTCAGGCCCCACCTGGAATACTGTGTCCAGTTCTGGGCACCACAATTCAAAAAGGATGTTGAAAAAGTTTAGCGTGTCCAGAGGGCAACTAAAATGGTAAAGGGTCTGGAAACCATGCCCTATGAGGAATGACTTAGAGAACTGGGTATGTTTAGCCTGGAGAAGAAAAGGTTAAGAGATGATATGATAGCCTTCTTTAAGGCTGCGAGGAGGACTGGCAGAGGCTCCCTAGCCTGCCCCACCATCCAGCCCCTTAACATTAGAGGAGGCAGCAGCAGCGTGGGTCCAGAGGCCCCGATGAGGCTATTTAGCCCCCTCCCACCAGCCTGACACCACCGGCAGTGAGGAGGACTGGCGGAGGCTCCCTAGCCCGCCCCACCAGCCAGCTCCTTAACATGTGTGGAGACAGCAGCGGCATAATTTTGGAGGCCCCGGTGGAAGATATTTAGCTTCCCTCCATCAGCCTTGATATCAGCAGATGTGGCTATCCTCCACAAAGGAATGTTCAGGTGCAATACAGCCCACCTCCAACCCTATTACCATCTGTGGTTGATATTACTGGGTGGGATAGTTAGCGAAGGGGACATTTAGCCCACCTTATACTAGTACCATTTGTAACAGTGCTGTTGGGAGAACGTCAGGAAGGAAGCCATCCAGCTTTGAGACCATCTTTTCTTGTAAGGGCCGGGAATGATCTGGGAGTGGGAATTGAGGTTGTGTGGGGGAAAGGAAAGTATGGTGGAAACAGGGTGAAGAATTGTTACAAAAGAAGGTGGGATTGATGTTTGAAAGCTATCCTGCCTTCAGTTCACCCTGTTGCCCAGAATGGAGAAGAGAGTGCACCAACCATTCCACAGAACCTTACTCTGCTCCTTTGCAATGCCAGGTTGGTTAAAAATAAGACTCATATTATCCATGACCTCCTTTTAGATGAGGCTGCCGACCTGGCCTGCTTCACAGAGACCTGGCTGGGAGAAGGCAGCGCTATAACATGGACATAGGTCCTCTCAGCCGGGTACTCTGTTAGTGAGCAGATAAAGGGAAGTGGGCAAGGGGTGGGTGGGTAGAGTGGTTTTAGTTCATAAAAACAATCTGACCTTGACCAGGATACTTGTTTGGAACACAGTGCACTTTGAGTATATGTACCTGAGCCTGAGGATTATGGATAGTTTGGGGATTCTGTTAGTATACTGGCCACCCTGTTGTCTAACAGACTCCCTAACTGAACTGACACAGCTGGTCTCAGAGTTGCTGTTGGAGTCACCCAGATTTTTAGTTCTGGGCAACTTCAACATTCCACTTGAGACCAGTCTGTCTAATCTAGCAGGTGCAGCTCAGGAGTTCACGGAATCCATGACAAACATGGGCCTATCCCAGCTAGTCGTTGGGCCTACTCATTGTGCGGGTCATACCCTCAATGCGTTCTTTAGTACAGAACAGGAATATCCATGGGTGGAGGTTATCAAAACCACCGCATTGTCATGGATGGATCATATCCTGGTCAAGATTGAACTAAAAGCCACTGTCCGCCCCACTGTGGGTGGAGGACCTATTAGAATGCTCTGCCCTCAAAGGCTAGTGAAACTGATTGGATTCCATAAAGCCTTGGAAGGTTTAATGGTTGGTAACGCTGGTGATTCTGTCAAAGCTTGGGTCAATACTTGGAACACTGATCTGACCAGGGCTATCGACACAATCACTCCCAAGCGTTCTTTCCAACCCACTTCTAATCGTAAGCCATAGTATATAGAAGAGCTTAGGAAGATGAAGTGGGTTGGACAATGACTAGAGTGCATCTGGAGGAAAACTCGACTCTTATCTGGCAAGACTCATCATAGGAAATTTCTTTGTTCCTATCGAGAGGCAATACATGCAGTGCAGAAATCTTTCTCCTCTGCATGTATTACATCTGCAGAGTCCTGTCCAGCAGAGCTGTTTAGGGTGGCAAGGGAACTGATGCAGATTCCACCTGTGCAGAACCCATTACTTAACCTGACAACGGCCTGCTGTGATGCGTTTAACAACCTTTTTGCAGATAAAATCTCTCAGATAAGAGCCGGCTTAGATGCCAGTAATGTAACAGAATCAATAGATGAGGTGTCCAGCAACTCTGTTGATGAAATTTTACTGGATCAGTTTCAATCTGTGAGTATCGATGATGTGGACAAGCTCCTTGTTAGTGTGAGGAAAACAACTTGCCCTTTTGATCCCTGCCCCTTGTGGCTGGCCATCCAGGGAGGAGATGCCTTGAGGAAGTTCCTTATGAACATCATCAATGCATCCCTTAGGGAAGGTCATGTTCCATCTTGCTTAAAGGAAGCGGCGGTCAGGCCGCTTCTGAAAAAACCTTCCCTGGACCCCCTGGATATGAATAGCTATAGGCCAATCTCTTTTTTACCTTTTGTGAGCAAAGTGATGGAGAGAGCAGTTGCTCTTCAACTCCAAGCTGTCTTGGAGGAAACCGATTATCTAGATCCATTTCAAACTGGCCTTAGGACAGGATATGGGGTTGAGGATATGGTCGGCTTAGCCAATGACCTTCATTTGGGCATCAACAGGGGTAGTGTGACTTTGCTGGTGCTACTGGACCTCTCAGCAGCTTTTGATACAATAGACCATATCATCCTCTCGGATCGTCTGAGAAGGTTAGGAATTGGAGGCATGATTTTGCAGTGGTTCCGTTCCTTCCTCTCGGGCAGATTCCAGAGGGTGATGTTCGGGGACAGTTGCTCGACAAAGAAGGAGCTTAAGTGTGGCATCCTTCAAGGTGCCATTCTATCCCCGATGCTATTTAATATCTATATGAAGCCACTGGGAGAGATCATCCGGAGACATGGGTTGGGGTGTTATCAGTATGCTGGTGACATCCAGATATATTTCTCCATGTCTCGATCCTGAGTTTTGACTTCAGATGGTGTCTCTCTTCTCAGTGACTGCCTTAAGGCAATAATGGACTGGAGGAAGAAAAACAGATTGAGACTGAATCCAGATAAAACAGAGGTACTCACAGTAGCATCCCTGAAATCAGGCATTGGGATACAATCTCCAGTCCTGGATGGGGTCACACTCTCCTGTAAGGACTGTGTTCACAGTTTGAGGGTACGCCTGGATCTGTCGCTTCAGATGATAAACCAGGTAAATGCGACTGTCAGGAGTGCTTGTTATCAGCTTCGGCTGATACGCCAACTGCGCCCTTTCCTGGAAGTTAGGGACCTAGAAACTGTGGTGCATGCTCTGGTAACCTCTTGTCTCGATTTCTGTAATGCGCTGTACATGGGGCTACCCTCATACTTGGTCCAGAAAATCCAATTAGGACAGAATATGACAGCCAGGCTGGTCTTGGGAACATCAAAAAGAGACCACATAATGCCAGTTTTAAAATCTCTTCACTGGCTGCCCATTAGTTTCCGGGCACAGGACAAGGTGTTGGTTATCACCTTTGAAGCCCTAAATGGCTTGGGTCCAACCTATCTTCAAGACCGCCTCCTCCCATATAATCCTCCCCATGCACTCAGGTCTTCTGGGAGGAATTTGCTGCAGCCAATAAAAACTAGGCTGTCTGCAACCACCAGGGGGCCTTCTCTGCTACTGCTCCCAGATAATGGAATGGCCTGCCAGATGAGATCCGTCATAACTTACCAAAAAGCTGTTAAAACAGATCTCTTTCGGCAGGCCTTTCTTGAATAATTATCTTGGCCTCAAGAATTACTCCATTTCTCTCTTGTTGTTGTTATTGCTGCTGCAACTGCTGTTATTGTGTCTTTTGTTTTATTGTGATGTATTTTAAGTATATTTTAATAGCTTGATTGTTTAATATTATTTTAAGGGGTGGGTGGGTTTATGGGTTTTATATTGTATTTTTATTGTATTTTTTAAAGTTGTAAGCTGCCTTAGTTGTGTTTGCAGAGGGGCAGGATAGAAATAAATATTGTTATTGTTATTGTTATTGTTATTGTTATTATATTGAGGATGAAACAAGCTTATTTTCTGCAGCTCCAGAGAACAGGACCCAGAACAATGTATGCAAGCTACGGAAAAGAGATTCCACCTCAACATTAGGAGGAACTTTCTGACAGTAAGGGCTGTTTGACAGTGGAAGACACTCCCTCGGAATGTGGTGGAGTCTCCTTCTTTGGAGGTTTTTAAACAAAAGCTGGTTGGCCATCTGTCAAGGATGCTTTGATTGAGATTTCCTGCATGGCAGGGGGTTGGACTGGATGTCCCTTGTGGCCTCTTCCAACTCTATGATTCTATGATCCTCTGAGGGGGAGAGTGTGTGATTCACCCAAGGTTACCCAGTGATTTTCCATGGCCAAGCAGGGATTCAAACTCTCATCTCCAGAGTTGTAGTCCATTGCTCAACCACTACTCCACACTGATTCAACCAACTGCTACCTTGATGTAATTCACTGTGTTTTACAGTTATCATTCCCTGTTTGCTGGAAGCTTAGTTGGTTTTAAATTGTGATTCTTCAGGCTAAAGCTTTGTTTGAGGAAGGGATTGTCTTTTTCTTTCCACGGCAGAAGGATATCTTGTGCAGCTAAACAGGCTCTCTCCTCTCCAGTCTCCACCCCATCCCCTCCCACAAACAAAAGGATCTCCAATTGACTTTGAGAGATCAACCATAAGCTGGTATTGACAAATACCATGGTCTGTACGGAGATGCACTGACCCACACTGTGAATATCAAATGAAGCTAGCCCAAGGTCACTATTTTTACCTGTGGGAATGACAAATAAATCTTGATAAGAACTGAAAATGGAAATCGATGGGCTGTGTTGTTGCCGAAACCTGATTGGCTTCTCAGAGGACAAGTGTATTTGCAGGAATGTGTGTTTCACTGACCTCACTGCTGTTTCCTCCTCCAAAAATAGCAAAGGGATGAGCCAATGGGAGGGTGGGGTATATTTAGAAGGAATCAGAAATGTGAGAAAGTAACCTCTAAGGCCATTTCCCTTCAGCATAACAACCCCACATTTGGCGTGCACAACACACATCTTCTGTCATGGTAGCATTCCTGTTACAGTGATATTGCATTTCCTCAGTACTGGATGCATCATGTTTTGTACCCAGAGGCGAAAAAATTCAATATGTATCACTGATACCTTTTTGTTTATTTGTCTGCCTTTGTGATCACTGTAAACATCCTTGCATGAATGTCAGGCACCTATTGGCTATTTTCCTGCCAGGTAGAGAGAGAGAGATGCTCAACTCTCCCGTGATCTCATGGCCACATCATTTTATTACTTACATTTATTTCCCCTCCTCTTTATCAACACTTCACAACCAATAAGAAGAATTACATTTCACAACACATGCAAGGCTGCTGCTGAAACTAGTGGTTCTGTTTCAAGATTTTCTTCTCTGTAACTCCTTAGCACATTGTCCTATATCCTGGCATTATTCCCACCATAATTGTCAGTGGCAGCTAGTGATGTTTAGACCAATGGTAAGAAAATGCCCTGTACATTTCATGTGACACTTTTGTACAGGACATGGGCCAAGGTCTCATAGACATCTAGGAAGCAGAAGGAAAGGATGACTGGTGGGATGGCATCCCTTTTTTTGCAAATGTATCTCTCCTCCAGGCTCCAGTATTATTCTAGCAAAAGAGCACCTTCCCCCCCCCCCTTTTTTTCCTTTTTAAAGGTGAATATGCATAAGGCTTTTTAAAAAAGTATCAAGAGGTACTGTTTCACGAACCCTTTATTTATTTATTTTTTATAAAAAAAGTTGTTTAAAAGCTCAACAGTTACCATTGCTACTCCTGGAAAATACAACCATCTTATGCTGCATTTCTGCATCTGCACTACAGAAATAATGCGGTTTGACACTGTTTTAGCTACCATGGCTCAATACAATGGAATCCTGGAATTTGTAATTTGGTGGGGCACCAGAGTTCTCTGACAGAGAAGGCTAAATATCTTAGAAAAGTTCAAACATCAGAATTCCATAGCATTGAGCCATGGCAGTTGAAGGGGTGACAAAGTGCACCTTGACACCCCTTTAACTGCCATGGCTCAATGCTATGGAGTGCAACCATGATTTTTTTAAAAAATGTAAGATTTTAAAATTTAAAAGGATCATACCATGGCTGGAAAGTCACTAGGGTTTGCACTGGAAAATCCTTTAGATCAATTTCCAAAATGGTGGCTGCAGAAACAAACTTTGAAGATCAATGTAGTCACCCCAGGGATCATAAGGAAGACCTCTGAAACCAGACATACCAGAGTTTCAACCTGTTTCTGTAGAAGAACTGAGGACTCATGATAATGGATGGAATCAGAATGAGCTTGTGGTCCCAAGTAGCTTGGAGGATGATATTGAACAAACTGTACTAAGAAGCGTGAGTGGCAGGGTTCCCTTATACACCCTGGATGTGAAGATGGAAGATCGAGGTGGGAATAGAAGCATGAACTTAGTGGCTGCTATTGATTCGGGGTGCACATGATGCTTTTAACCCTGCTGTAACAAGGCAAATGGGAATGAAAATCCGAAAGTTGAGGCACCCTATGAACTTGCACCAGATGGACGGCATCTCGATGGGGGGAGCACCCACCAGTGAGGAAATAGAAACCATTTGGCTAGAAGTGGTGGATCATTGGGAAAAGATCTGGTTTGTGCTAGGCCATACTTTGGAGTACCAAGTGATCATAGGCATAGACTGGCTCCAGTGGAGGTCAGGAGAACTGGTTTTTGATGATCCAGGATACAGAGCACACACCAGATACCAGACCGAGAGTGGGCAAGTGCTGCACACTGATGATCTTGGGCAACCAGACTCACTACTGGAGAGGGTCAGAAGTGCAGTCACGGAGGACCCACCAGACTGGAATATAGAGACTTAGCAGAGGTGTTAGAGGAAAAGGAGTGCGACCAACTCCTGCCCCATTGAGAAACAGACTGCATGATCGAATTGGCGCCGGGGGCAGAAGACCCCAAGTCTCAGCTATACTCCATGACCCCACTGGAGATGAAAAACTTAAAGGGCTTTGTGGAAAAGAACTTGGCTAGGGGCTTCATCCACCTGTCTACTTCCACGTTGGGGACCCCAGTGTTCTTCTGGTAGAAGAAAGATGGTTCGCTATGCCTGGTAACGGACTACAGAAATGTTAATGGGATTAGCAACACTAATAAATACCCATTTCCTCTGATGAAGGACATGCTGGGCTGACTAGCCACTGACTGGAACTTTACCATACTGGATTTGAGAGATGTCTACTACTGGGTGTGCATACGAGAAAGGGATAAATATAAGACTGCATTTAATTCCCTCCTAGGGCAATTATCTTATTCTCTCTTTTGGGATATCGGGTGCACTGGGTGTTTTCATGAGACTCATGAACCAAGTTTTACACAACTTGTTGTTTGAGAGAGTCCTAGTTTACCTGGATGATGTCCTGATTTACTCCCAAGACGTAGACTCCCATATAAAGCTAGTGAGGGAGGTCTTGAAGTACATCCTGGACAATCATCTATATGCCAAACTGTCTAAATGTGAATTTCACACAGACAAGTTGGACTTTCTAGGATACCAAGTGTCCACTCAGGGAATAGGAATGGATCCAACCAAAGTGCAAACAATCCTGGAATGGGCCCCACCTAAGATGTGAAAGCAAGTGCAAAGATTTTTGGGCTTTGCCAACTTTTACAAACAGTTCATCCCAAATTTCTCTCAATTGGCATTGCCCATCACTGACCTACTAAAAACCAAGACTCATCCCAGGGAACCCAACAAGGAATCAAAGCCATCCATCAAGGTGCAGTGGACTCCAGACTGTCAAGCAGCATTTGAACAGCTGAAAGAACTCTTTTGCTTGGAACCTATTCTATAACACCCAAATCCAGACCAGCCATTTTTTGTGCAAACCGATGCCAGTGATGTTGCATTGGGTGCAGTATTAATGCAAAAGTACTCAGAAGGGAGGCTAAGACCATTGCTTACTTATCAAAAAAGTTCTAGGGAGTGCAATTAAATTGGCCTACTTGGAAGAAAGAGGCAGTGGCCATTAAGTGGGCACTGCAAACTTGGCACCAATTCCTTGAAGGGGGCAGCCACCCCTTTAAGATTTGGACAGATCATCACAATTTAGAAGCCTTGCAAGCTCTGAGAAAACTAAGCCCAAAGCAGTCAGTGGGCTAAAGAATTCTACCACTTCAGATTCAGCTGAAAGCCTTCTCAGGAAAAGAAAATGTGCTTGTGGATGCTTTATCCAGATTGCCTCAATGTGAAAGCCAGAGAGAAATGCTGGAAGAAACTATTTTTTACCCCTGAACAGCTAGGGATGGCAGTGACCACCCGGAGTCAAGCACACCAAGAGAAGGAGGACCTGGCCCAAGGCACCCCTCTGGATCCTTTCTTTCAAGACATCAGGGAGGTGGGAAAAAAGGATCAATATCTGGCAGACCAATTAGACACACCCCAGAGTGGGCTGTGGCACAAAGGAGACCAGGTCTACATTTTGGAGGAGCTGAGATCCAGAATTCTGCAGTTGTGCCATGACTCTAAAGCAGGCAGACACTGGGGATTTCTGAAGACCTGGCTCTGGGTAAGAAAACAGTGGTGGGAGGAAATTTGGAGTGATGTAGAGACTTATGTGAAAGGCTGCCCTATATGTGCCCACTCCATGACAGTGATATTACAGACCTACCAGACAGTAAGGGAAGAAATATCAAATGGATGGTCACTTGTTCTCAAAACAGGTTCTCAAAACTTTATGGGGTACAAAGGATTGCCCAGTGTGGCCAGATTAGTGGATTTAGTCATTGAACATATATACAAAAATCACAGACTTCCAGATAAAATTGTGACCGATAGAGGGGGACAATTTACTTCAAAATTCTGGAAAGTTTTGCAGGAGAAATTAGGAGTTCAAAGTGCCATGAGTACATCTCATCACCCCCAATAGGATGGGAAATCAGAGAAAAATAATTGTTCTTTGGAGCAATGTATTTGATGCTTTGGCAACTATTTGCAGGATGATTGGTTTGACTTATTGCCTCATGCTGAAGTTGCTTTCAATGGGACGGTTTACCAAAGACATTTGCCCTTTGAAGTTGTTTATGGCTATGAACTGAAAACTTTGCTGGCTCTGACCATGGAACCTACTGATCCAGTGCTGCTCTCCCAGTGGATTACAAAAATCAAAGATGCATGGCTTCACATTGTGATAGCCCTAGATGAGGCCAAACATACCTATAAGAAGTTTGCAGACAGGAAGAGGGACAGAGAGTGGGAGCTGAGACCTGGGATCAGGGTCTACCTGTCCACTAAGCATTTGAAGACTCAGCAGCCTTCCAAAAAAAATTGTGGAACCTTTTGTGATAAAACGAATCATCAATAAGGTGATTGCTGGTTTGGATCTACCCAAAACCTACAGACACTTACACCCTGTGTTCCATTGCAGATTGCTAAAGTCAGCGCTGGAAGAGGACCCTTGGAGGGAAGAGCCAGAACATCCGTTAGTGGTGGAGGGGGAACAGTACTTTGAGGTGGCTAGGATTTTAGATTCCAGGTGACATAGGAAAATGTCACAGTATTTGGTCAGGTGACATATGAAAATGTCACAGTATTTGGTCAGCTGGCAACACTTCCTGGACTCACATAACAAATGGGTTTATGCCCCAGATTTGGTCCAACAGTTTCATGAACAATATCCAGACAAACCTGGAGAGGGTTGATATGTGCAATAAAATAATATAAAATGTTTCAGGGGTGGAAGAGTGCCAGGATTCTATGCTTCTCATAGGAATCTGACCACCAAGGGATGATGCATGCAGCAGGGGGAAATCAAAGGAATGGCAGATGAGCATTGTAAACAGTAGATGGGACATTGGGGCAGGTTTATGACTGGGATGAGAATTTGCCTTCCAATCCCAGGAGATGAAAGGAGATGGACCTGGAATAACAAAACTTCAAAGATCCTTTGATATGGACAACTGGACCACTGGGGAGGGGAAAAGTGGTTTGGTCAGAGGGCTTTAAAGTACTGATTGTTGGGAAATACTCAGAGTTGTTTCTAAAAGGATTGCTATGGCAAAGTGTTTTGATTCCAAAATAAAGCTATGGTGAATTTACACTTAACAATGTTTTCTTGGTTCTTCATGTCTCTTGCTACCAAGCATGACAGAAGCAGCAGGAAACAGAAAGATGAAAATGAGGGGAGAAGTTGGAAAGCTCCTGCCCGAAGTCAGAGAGAGAAGGTAAAATGGCAATGAGGTAAGGATTTCATAGTGTGACATCTGATAAACAAAGGCCAAAGTAATGGGGTGTCAGGGCAGATTGTTTACATAAATCTCTTACATCTCCATATATTTTTCTTGTTGCTGCTGCTATAAGTGGGTGGGGAAGGTTTGAACTGGGGACACAGGACAGGAGAGGAGGAAATAGTCCTGCTGTGACAATATGCATGGAGCTCTGAATTAAAATAACCAACAGGTAGAAGATGGATCTTTAAGGAGGAAGTCACCTTCCAATGCAAAGGTCAGGCAAGGTAAGGATGGCCAGCTTGACAACAGCTTTGTAAGAACCTAATGAAGTACACTGTTTACATTCAGATGTGAATTGCTTCTTAATAATGTACAAAAAGTGTCAAACGAAACAGTCCCCATTATGCGGACCTAATCCAAAACATATAGCTCCTCCCAGAGCTTCCCTGCTGTGGATGAAAAAGCATACAGGTACAACATAAGAGTCTGTATTTTCTCTTCTGCAGGGACACAGACCCACAGGATTTGAACCAGAAAATAAGTGTGATGTGGAAAGTGGCCAGCTGCGTCCTCCATGTTGTGACCTCCCCATGCATATATATATATATATATATATATATGAGAGAGAGAGAGAGAGAGAGAGAGAAACTTTGGCTCTGAAAGTTGCAGTAGTCTATTTTTATAATAGTAGAAGCATGTTTTGTGTTCATGGAGTCTGCCTGGATGAGTTTGGTTGCAAGGTCTTAGTAGGGAAAGGGTGGTGGGTGGAGCAGGCAATTCTTTGCTGGGAACTACTGTGTTAGATTGTATTCCAGTGTTTAGACAGAAATTAATCCCTGCATGTACATAGTGCGTCACATGGATGATATCTTCCATGCACCAAAAGCAAAATACCTTTAATCAGACCACACACAGGCAATGATGTTCCAGACTCCAGCAAAACAGGCTGCAAATTGCTCAGGCAGTAGCAGAAGACACATTAAGTCACATAGTGATCCCTTCCCTGGGGATGCAGGAGACAATAAAAGTATTAGCAGCGCAACAAACACTCCCAGCGGCACATTCAGCACTCAGTCCCCAGAGACAGATAGACACCACATGCACAAAACACACACACACACACATTTGTGTGGTAGCAGCCAGTGAAAAGAATTTCTCAGAATACATAGAATAGTCTTCCTCAGGCCTCATTCACACTCACAAAAACAAAACAAACAAACAAACAAACAAAAAACCTGGCTATTTAGTTGCATTGATTGGGATCTCAGAATCGATTTGAAATGGAATGAAGTTCACATTATATTTTTCATTATCGAATGCCTCCATGTCTCTTTGACATGGTTCATGTTCACACTTACTTTTGCAACACAACAAAATGGATTCACAATATCGAACATGATTGATCCATCCCGGGTCTTTTTTTTAATGTCAATTATATGATGCAGCACATTCAGCACTCAGTCTGGTGACACAAGCACTCGAAGGTGTGCCCACATGCATCAGCTGTCACTATTTCTATGGCCTCTGTGTGTTTGTGTGTGTGTGTGAGATACACATGCTCCTCCTCCTCCTCCTTCCCTCCATGTTGGAAAATGGGCTGCTAGCAGCAGGGAGAGTGCAGGACTATTTCTATGGGGGCAACAACTGATCACATTCACATACACACACACTGTCTTCCTCCATTTCCCCTCCGTGTTGGGAAATGTTGGGAAATGGGCTGCTAGCAGTAGGGAAAGTGCCAGGGGATAAATCTTGCAATGGCACCCATTACTATTTCCCATGAACCCATGGAAATATGACAGTTCACATTAGTTCATCATGGTTGCAAACTGGTTCTTTTGGAAAGAACCTGCAAAAGATCTGTCTTCAAAAGAATTGGTTCAGGAGGACTTGTGCTGGTTCACTCTGATTCTTCCTGAACATGGTTGGGTTCCAAATCGACTCAAGTGTGAACGAGGTACAAATAAGCTGGTTTGATCCGATTCACAAATCAGTTTAAATCATAATGTGAATTAGGCCTCAATGTGGTGCCCTTTAGCTATATCAGTCACAGGTCATACTGTATGTGGATAATAGTACTTCAGTCCAAGACATCTGCAAAGCACCAGCTTGGGAAAGGATGATGCATAATGTCCATACAGTAATTTCCATAGGTTTGTAACATAGTATCTATGGGACCCCTTTACCTCCCTCCTTTAAGTACTTTAAATGTACACTTACAAATGCAAAGTGTGGTTGCGGGCACAGTAATTGTACAGGGATACTCTGGGGCCAAACTACACATTTACCATAGTCACAATGAACATCCACACACATACCCATTTTCCAGTAGCATTTTTTGTCAAAGCAACCAGTAACAATTTCACTCTTAGGAAGAACTGTAGTTTTGGGTACTGAATTTGATTGGAGTTGTGGCATTGTGGGGAAAGTTTAATTTCTTGTTCCATACTCTTTGGTGGTCTCTCTCATTTTCTGTCAGAACAAATGCATTTCACAAATTGTTTGGCCTTCAGCCACTGACATTCATGTCCTGGTGTTTCCTCGATTAGACTGTCACTACAGAGGGCTGTTCTTCATGTGAGGTTTCTCCAAAAGTCTTATCTGGAAACCTCAACTAGTACACATTGCTCCCACCCAGCAGCCACCTTTAGATCAGCACAGGTTGAAGTCAATCCATTACACCAATCTTAAAACAACTTCATTAGATGCCAGCATGGGCTATCTAGCTGTCATTCAAATGGCTAGATTCCAGCATTCACACTGATTGGTTTAATAGGGCAGGTCAAAAGAGGAGGTTTGCAACCATATAGGAGGAAGATGCGGAAGAACTGAATGGAAAATGTACTGAGCCAAGCCTTCAGCCAGGTTTTTGCTCTTGCCATTTCTGTTGTAGGCTTGCACATTTCCAGCAATATGCTGTGTGAGGTCCAGCTTTTCTAGCACAGTCACTTTGTGGAAGAAAGAAATCTTTTCCTTCTCACCTACTAATAAGAAGCTTCTACACCAGCTTTCAGAGCCCACAGTGTGGCTTCACCAGTTCTTACAGACCTGCTCCTAGCCTGTAGTTCTTTCTCAGTCACCCTTTTTCTTTCCCCCTCCTTTCCACATCATTCTCTTACCTTCTTCTCCTTCTAGAAAAAATACTGTTTATGTTTGTTTTCCAGGTCAGAGATGTAGGCCATAGGAAGGGCTATTGGGAAATTTTGCTGTTAGACTAAGCAATTCCACATTGTGGGGGTGAACAAGTGGTGGCATCTCAGATACTGTTGGACTCTGGGACATCACTAGGCGGTTGTGTAGACTGCACTGGGTGACACCTCAGAGGTGGTGAACACCCAGTAGAGTTTCACTTCCATCTATCCCAAGGTCCCCCTAGTTTCCCCCTACATCAGCCAGGACACTTGTGCCATCCAACAGCAGGAGTTGCTAGTGAGGTAGGGTGTTGCTGCCACCTAGCAACTCCTTCCGGGTCTGGTGGGGCTACTGGCCAAGCAATTGAGTTGCCTTCCTTTTCTGCTCACCCAGCAGCCCCTCCAAACCCAGGAGAGGCTGCTGGGCAGCAACAGCAACCCACCCCCACCAGGACAGAGGCATACTGAGTAGCTGGGGTATGTGCCAAGCAGCCAGGGAATGACAGCTTGAGCTACTGCACTAGGGTGACAGCAACCCTACTGATACTACTAGTTGGACTTCACTAGGGTTGGCATCACCCAGTGCTGTAAGTCATGGTGTAACCCTCCCCCTCATTGACCCTTACCACACCATACAGAATCTTTAGCAACAGATTTTGTACTACTGTTACTCACTGATCATAATTCCTGCATATCACTGAATGTCATGGTAATAGTTGTGACATAAAACAACTAGTAAAATTAAAATTATATCTTTGAATTACAGAATCATACACACAGCCTCAGTGTATTTACACATGCATAGTTTCATGTGGCTGAAGTGAAAATTTGGTAAAAGGTTATTTTTTAAAAGATAATTTTAAAAGAGTATTTTTAAATTTTTAAATAAATAAATAACACTTAAAAAAACAAAACAAAAACAAAACCCTAGGACCTCTTCTTTCTCCTCTCACTGAGCCTAACCCCACTTGCACCATCTCTTCAGATTTTAATGGGACACAGGTGAATGCCACAGCCTACTTCTGCCAAAAAGGAGATGTCTGAGGAACAGTGGTGTCACCCCCCCTTAGGGTGTCACCAGGTGCAATCCACACACCCCACATCTCCCCAGTGATGCTACTAGTTGGACTCCAGATTCAGTTAGCCCCAGACAACATGGCCAGTGGCCAGGGAATGACAGGAAGAGGAACCCAACAACATCTGGAGAGCCATCTCTGTGTCTAGCTGTTATCTCAGGGCTCTGGGTTTCCTTAGGATCTGAGGAGGAAAATGGAAAGATAATTTCAGAAGGCATCTTCTAAACTAGCTTGGTCCCTCCCAAGATGTGTTGGACTACAAATCCAATCACCCCAGAATGCATAACCATTGATTGTACTGTGTAGGGAGGTTGGGATTGGCATAAAACATATCAGGAGAGGACCAGGCTGGGAATGGTTCTTCTAAGCTCTTCAGTGGAAGACTTACAAAATAAACACAGTGCAGAAATAATCCAGTTTGGGACCACTTTAACTGCCCTGGTTCAATGCTAGGGAATTCTGGGAACTGTAGTTTTGGGAGACATTTGAGCCTTCTCTGTCAAAAGAGCTCTGATGCTACAATAAACTACAATTCCCAAGATTCCCTAGTATTGAACCAGGGCAGTTAAAGTGGTCTCAAACTGGATTATTTCTGTACTGTAGTTTTGGACCTTAGTTTTGCATAGAGATCATCATAATAGCTCTTTCTAACAGTGCCTTCTGTTCTGTTAACAGGACATTCCAAGTTGCAGGTTGCTGTATGCCTTCAAATAAGGATTCATTTCAATTAAAACACCTGTAACTTATTCATGAACACAAGAGAGAGAAAACAGGCCAGTGACCAGAGGCTGTCAACAATTTCCCTCGTAATTGCTGGATCCCAAATACTTAATCCTGAGAAATTTCAATATTTGTGTGTGTTGTATTTCCTTCAAAATCCCTTAGATATTCTTCCTAATTATGAACTTCTATGTGCTCCTTAAAGTCCCAAGTAGTCTTATCATATTCCCTCTCTGCGGCACTCCCTGCTCAGATAGCCTGTCTTCAAAACCCTGTCAAACCTCCATTAAAAAAACTTTCAGGCTGATTTTGGGTCTTTTTCACCTCCAAATGGATTCAAGTATAAGAGAAGAGCCCACAAACATAGGGGGGATGCAGATGGGCAGTCCTGGGCCACCCTGGGAAGTGGAGGATTGGGGCCGAGGCTGCCCCATGCCTCGGCCCCAATCCTTCCTCTTGCCAGCCCTGAAAGGAGCGGCAAAATGCCACTCCTTTCAGAGTCGGCCAATAGGGCACTCTAAGAGCCACCACACGGCTCTTCTGCACCCCTTCTGGCGCAGCGCATCAAGATGTTGCACTGGGAGGACATCTTGATGTTGTGCACAGTGCATAATGGCGTGCAGCGTCACAATGTCCTCAAAGTGGGGTTGGGGCACCCAGCGAGCGCCTGCCTCTCCCCATCACTGCCTCCAGGCTGGCCCTTTGAGCCGGTCTGTAGAGACCCATAGTGATATGGCTCTCTCTCCTCCCAGACCCTCATATGCACCAACCTTCCCAGTACCCCTTATTTGTGAAAACCACCCAACAATAGTGATTGGAAGGGGCATCACTTCCAGGTAGGGCTGCCATTTTGGAATTGCTCTAGGTCCAGAGGTCTCCAGACCAAAACCTGAAACCTAGGGTTGACTCCTGGTGATGCCATTAAACGTAATGGATTTAATATCAATTAAATTTGCTCAAAGCTGGCTATTCAAACACTCACATACATTTTTTCCTCTTTGGAAATTAAGACAGAAATGCAACCTAAAGGGGCTGTTTCCATATCAAGTTAGAATAAGGGGATTATTGTTCTCACCTATTTAGGGAGATAGGATAAGGGACATTTAAGGCCTCTACAGATGGGCCCTTTGGGCCATCCTGGAACCAAGGAAGGGGAGGGGCAGCAGCACGCCAGCTGTCTCAACCCCTCCCTGAAGATGTCCTGATGCCACGTGCCATTATGCATGGCATGCAGTGTCAGGACATCATTCTGGCGCTGCCTTTTGATGCACTTTGCCGGAAGGGGTGCCAAAGAGCCATGTGGCTGCATTTTGCTGCTCTTTTCCGGGCTGGCAAAAGGGAGGCTTGGGGCTGACACGTCCAGAAGCCTTGGCCTCAAACCTCCTTTCCCCAGGGTGGCCCAGGGCCACCTGTCTGCATCCCCCCTCTATCTGGCCTATTTGTTTCTGGATGGAAGAGAGCAGATTGGAGGGTGAGTCCTGGCTCTACCACAACTGAGAGGGAGGGAAGGTGGTAGCTAAATAAATAAATACATAGATTCCCTGGAGTTTCTTTGCAAGTTTTGGTGACAAATCATTAAGATGTGCAAATTGTAGCAAGCTGCTGCTCTACTTGTTGAACCACAGATCTGAACATAGCTCTTTCCTTTTGAGAAGAGTACAGTCCACTAAAACTTGAAGAATTTGCACTCTAGTCTCCTGCCTGGAGAGTACCCACCTTGACTCACATTATGGGAGAACGGCAGGATACAAATCCTTGAAACAAAAATATAACTCACAAAACCCAGAGATTTGGGGCCAGAACCTGGCAATTCTACTTCCATTTCATCATCCTGTTGCAACCTGAGGGGGAAAGAAATGTCTCCACTCGGTTGCTCTCCCTTTTTTAAAGAAAACTCTAAGAAAAATTTGTACAGCAAATGTGAAATTTGCCACCCATAACCACCACCATTTCACAAAGGAAATCAGGGACATGTGTTTTTGAGCAACATAAAACAGTATTCAATAGGTGTGGCCAGACAATAAGTGGTCAGAAGTCATTAATGTGGAATACAAAACTACTATTGTAAGCATAGAAATCCTGGAGTTTGTACACTGAGTTTAAAAAAGCCTGAAAAGAAAGGGGGGGATCCAAATCAACCTTAGTGTGTACAGGCATGTGCAGAGCATGATTAATAATAAATACAGTATTATATCATGCATTATTTCTGCCAGTTAGTTTCCGGGCACAGTATAAGGTGTTGGTATTAACC
>CM034703.1:187973676-187984219 GCA_020142125.1 Phrynosoma platyrhinos
CACTTTATTTTCAGTTTCTGGGCCACGTGTGATAACATCCTAAGACTGCTTATTCTGAGCTGGTGTCACCCAGAGCCCTACTACCAGCAGTGATCCCTTTATATGGATATGATGAAGACTGAACTTGAGAGACATCATGCATGCAAAGCATCCACTCTGCCAATGAGTTAGGCAGCTTTCATTAAATGTAACTTAAATTCCTGTATCATTTGAATCCTGTTTATGCTTCACACTATTATTTCTTTACACAGTAAAACCTGTGTGGATTACAAATAAAATAATAAAAATACAGAGAAGGGATAAAGTTAATTAAGGGATGGTATAAACAGATTAATATTACAACCTGTTAAAATCTGTTTATTCTGTACATAATAGTTCCCAACATGTTCCAAAATCTTGCTTTAGATTTCATTAATAGCCCAATACTATTTATGCATGTTCTGAATTTAATTTCACTGATATCAAGGGATTTACTCCTAAATCAGTGTTTACATAGGATTGCTTGTAAGGACAGGAAAATCAGTCTTTTTGCAGCCTGCAGCCTGCATTTTCATATGTTCTATCCCATTTATTGCATTAATGTGCAAAAAATAAAATACACAGGTGCACAGAAGTTTACAGTGATATATGTATTTTTGGTATGGATTTCTATGCAAAATTTATCTGAACATTTTAATCAAACTTTATACTTTTTCTGATATTTTTGAGATTCCATCCATGTAAATTTGAATATGCAATATTTAAAATACAAAATATTGAAAGATCTTAAAGAAGAAAGGAAGTGTCATTGTTGGGACTAGGAATGGACAAATAAAACAACTTGCTTTCTTACACATTTTAATTTAGTGAACAAGTAAATTCTGACCAAAAGCAAACTAAAAAGAAATTCTTATTCATCCTTAACTGGGACACTTACAAAAAATGTTACACTGTTCTTGTCCATTGTTTCAGTCACTGTGCTGTGCCCACCTTCAGAATATTCCATTACATTTCTCTTCATTCCAAAGTCCTGTTTTCTCATTCCTCTTCACCAGACACTATTCTATACATGCTCAGCCCTCTTCAAGCCGCCTGGGGAATTTTCTCCCCACCATCTGTGTTTTTTTGCCTATCACTCAAGCCAGCTATTACCTCTACCTTACACATGGATGGTGCCATTTTGACTACATGTGTGTCCACAATGAAATCATATCAACATTTTTGTGAATACTTCTTCAGCTGCATGCATTTTTGTATAGTTTTCAAAGAAATGGCCATGTTAATTTCTTGCACCATAAAGAAGAAGAAGGGTAGGGGAAATAAAAGCAGAATGTGGCAACACCTTGATTTTGATTTTAATTCTACAATAGTTTAATTTACTGGTAGTTTAAGGGGTGGGAGGGTTGGGGTGTGGGGGTGGGGTGTATGGGATGATGGAATGTTTTAACTGTTGTTAAAACTTGTATTTTTTTAACTTGATGTAAGCCGCCCCAATTGCTGAGCAGAGGGGCTGGTTATACATAAAACTTATTATTATTATTATTATGATTATTATTATTATTATTATTGTTATTATTATTTAAGATGAATGGGTTTTTATGGAGCTTTTGTGGATATAAACCTACTTCTTCAGATGCAGTACAGAGTGATATTAAAGTTTTAGATATAAAGCATATTGATAAGTTGCATTAGTGAGATAGAATGTACTAGGATCCAAAAAGAGCAAATCATGTCTCTGCCCTAAATTTTCAAATGGGCGGGCAAGGTGATACAGATCTTTATAATGGTCAGTTAACACTGATGTGTGAAAGCAATAAATCTACTTACCAAAAGTCAGTTTCCCTGGGTTCAAAACTCTCTCTGAGAATACTCCTTATGTTAGCGAGGACTCTTGTATTAATATATGTAGTTGCCATGAAGCCATTGTCTTTGTTTACAGCTCTGTTAATAGATTTGAATTTGTAAATACATTTATTTCAGCCATTGCTTTTTCTAGTCTTCCTTTGTAATTTCCTTGTTCAAGCACTGCAACCTATAAATCCCTTACTGTATGTCCAGGAAGGCTGAAATGTAGTGCAACTGTTTTTTTTAGTATTGTCATTTTTTAATGTCAGTTTTGTACCTTTGTGTAAAATTCTTTGTCCAATGTAGAGTCCAGAGGGGCACTGCTGGCCTAGAATGTCATATATCACATTGGCATTTTTGTGCATTTTTCTTTTTTCTTTTGCTATCAGCAGAATTTAAATATAGAGAGCTAAATGTGTTTTGTTTTGTTTTGTTTTGCATTCAGGTTTGGGAAAGTGCAAATTGGGTAAATTAATATTGTAATGTAAACTAAACAAAATTTTTCACCCACTCACCTACTAAAATTGGTCACAAGTGAAACAACAGAGGAGGGAGCTTATTGCGCAGCTTTTAAAATGTGCTTACCTCTTCTGATTTAAATTTTAATTCAGGTGGCAGCAATTTTGCTGCTGAATCTGCTGCCTGGGTCCATTTCAGGTCCATCCCCGCTCCCAGGGGTGCTCCGGTGACCATTTTCTTAAACTGGAAAATTCCCAGTTTTGAAAAGAGGCATGCTGAGTGCCCCTGGGAGCAGGAATGGACCCGGGATGGACCCGGGTGGCAGATTCAGTGGCAAAATCACTGCGATAATATCAGGATGCCTCCCAAATTAAAATTTAAATTGGAAGAGGTAAGCCAATTTAAAAAAAGCTGTGCAATAAGCTCCGAAGTTGGAGTGTCAGGATTAAAGAAACAGAGAAGCATTATGTGGCTCTTTAAATTGCTCATGTATAGGCTTAGAGGTTGAATTACAGTAAGAGGTAGGAACCAGAGACTTGTGCTAAAGGTTCAAGGGTAACATGGGTTTTAAGGAAGGGTTTAGAGAAATTAAGGGAGGAGAGGTCACATAAGTGTTCCAGGAAGAGGTTCCAAACATGTGATGGAGCAGGAAGGGAGAAAAGGCAGAGTCTTTTAGCCACCAGCACACCTATGGGTAGTGGCTGAGTATGAATCCTGAGAAGTCAAGATTGTTGTATTGGAGTATAAACACTGGGGGTTAGACTACAACAAATGACTTGCTGGGATGATAAACTCTGTTTCTACTTCATTTTCAAATTTGGTTGAGAGATAATCTCAGTCCCTTTCCTCTTCTCACACGTCACTCGATGGTATGTCACTGTGAGGGGCCAACCATGTTAGGTGTCTTTGCACCCAATGGTATCTGCATCTTTTCATTACTGAGTTCTTTAATGTTTGGGGTGCAAACTGGATATTAAAGGGAGTTTTGTTCCTAATGAAGTCTGATTAGCATTATGCCAAAATGGTTCCGACTTTCTGTGATTGTTTAAAAAGCTGAAGTTGACATATGTTTTTTGTTGCTTGGAAGTAAGTAAATTACACTGAAATAAAAATGACTAGGAATTGGCTGCAAGTGGGGGGGAGGTGATAACTATGTATAAAATTATGAACTATTAAGAGGAAACAGAAAGGAATGATTTTTTTTTCCTGGAAGCAACTCTGAGACTCAAGGTCACCTAGAAAAACTCATTGTAAGATAATATGTTCAGAAGACACAGAAAGAAGTAGTTCTATATGCTATGCATAATCAACTTATACAATTCATTGCTACAGGATCTTGTGATAGCCACTTGAATAGGTGACTTAATGTGGATATAAATTGAATGTTACTGTGGGAACAAAAATCATAGTGGAGAGAGCTTTCCAGGGCTGTTAGCCATGGCAGCTTAAAAATAGTACATCAGTATTCAAAAGCTGCAAACATGACTAGATGCTGGAGATGAGCAAAAGAGGTCTTAGCTTAGTCGCAAAGTTCAGTTCCTCAATATGTGATGATGGGCACCAACTTCTTTCTTTCCCCCCAAATTGTTGTTGCTGTTGTTATTTTGAGATGCCACAGCAACTGACACAATAGCAACTGCGTTGACAGCTTGGCTATCACTTCATATTCTCTGAAATGCTCAGAACAGAAGAGGGATAATAGCCACCACCATTAAAATAAAGTAAATGGTCAAGAATATTAAGAGAAAATTCTGCAAATTTACTTTCTTCTAATAGGCTGTGAAGGAGGACAACCTCAGAAAAAAATCTTCTGATTCTAAAGTGTTTTGAGTCTATGCTCCTTAAAAAAAACAACAAATTAGTCAGACTCATGGAAGTGAAGCTGTCTATGGCTACTACTCATGATATTTCTAAAGTAGGCAATATACTCCTAGATGCCAGTTGGCTGAGGAACATGAGCAGGAGTTGTTGTTGCCTCCATACCCTGCTGGTGAGCTTCTCAGAAGCATCTGGTTAGCCAATGTGGGTTCAGAACATTAGACTAGGTGGCCCTTTGGTCATTTCCCACAGGGCTCTCCCATGTTTTTAGAATGGCCATTACTCTCATGACCTACCCAGAAGGCTCCGGGGTCCTTTCATGCTACTCCTTAATTCTGCTTTAACTGCCATGGTTCTACCCTATGGAAGCTCCTCTGCTGCCTCTGAGCAAACTAAAAAACAAGACAAACCCCCAGGAGTCCATAGGATGCAACCATAACAGTTAAACTGGAATTGTAGCACAATAACAATGCAGTGTGAAAGGGCCTCTGGTTAGCAAGGTTGGAACACAGAATATCTAGTGTACTGAGTTTGCTTCAATCCAGGAAGACATTATTTATATTATACATTTATTTTCATGGAGAAAAGGGACAGGAAGCATTTCACTTGATGAAGCAAGTGCCTTAAAAATAGTAATGCTGCACTATTTTTTGGGATCAGTCATGTAGTCACTGTAGCTATTTTTGTGTCCAGTAATTGCCTTGTGGGTGTGCTGAAGACTCTCCAGGACAAGTGGAAGAGTGTTATGGTATAACCACCTCAGTGTCATGTATCTCATTTCATAATATATGTGTGCTAAAGTGGACAACAACAACAACAAAATGATTTACTTCCTAAACATTCAGTCATGTTAATTGTTAAAAGGTTGTGGTAAGGAGTTGTGAAAACTCATTTTTTGTCACAAATGTCTCCATAGAAGTAGAAAAATTCTCTAAGATAATAGATAACTTCAGTAATGTTATCTAAACCTTACTTATTATTTTATATAGAAGACTGAAAGAAAAGAGGAAGATAATTTGCCAGAATGTCTCCAGTGTAGATGATGAGCACTGTAAAGAAGAGAGTTGAACAAAACCATGTAATCTATCACCTGCCTAGAGGCCAGACGTCAAACAGCAAAGAATTTCTTAGCTCCTTCAACATATGCCTGGCTGAGTGTTAAAAATATACAGAGATGGAGTTTCTGTGGTTTCATCAAGAACCTTGTTCATGTCTTAGTTATTTGCATCACCCTTGTGGATGTAGTCACTGAAGGTGTAAAAAATACAAATGAGAAACTTAGCAGGTGGGAGTCGAGGGTCTGGGGCAATACAGAGGCACCATGTGGACACTTTACAGTGGAACGATATTCCTGTTATAACAGCTCCACAGGGCTGTCCTCCATATGATGCTAAAGAGCCACAATGTTAAGTTTTTAGGAGGCACAGGGTAACCTCCCTCAGGCATTTGTGTGCTGGTGCTACTTGACTTGAAAAAACAGCCATGGAATGCCCTTCTATGGGAGACTAGGCTTGCCCCCTCCCTGTTTCCCTTTCACCACCAGGCAAAGATGTTTTTACTGAAGCAGGCTTTTAATATATAATCATGTCAAGGATGCCTTTATACAGGGTGTATGCTTTAGTTTGGGATGCAGTGGCTCAAGTGGTTAAGACACTGATTCTGTTGATTGCAGCATTGGCAGGTTGGCAGTTTGAGGCCCACGTGCTGCATGACGGGGTGAGCTCCCATCACTAGTCCCAGCTTCTGCCAATCTAGCAGTTCAAAAGCATGCAAATACAAGTAGATAAATAGGTACCACTTCGGTGGGAAGGTAAACAGCGTTCTGTGCAATCATGCTGGCCACACGATCACAAAGTAGTCTCTGACAACTCTGGCTCTTTGGCTTAGTAATGGAGATGAGCACCGCCCCCAGCGGTCAGACGCGACTTGGCAACCTTGTCAATGGGGAATATCTTTACTTTTATCTTTACCTTTATGCTTTCATTATGTTATTAACTTTTGTATATTTATGTAATTTCATACTGTTTTTAGTTGGTTGATTTTAATTGTTTTAATTTTTTTATTGTAAAAATTTTAAATGGTTTTATTTGTGAGCTGCTTTGGGTCCCTTTCTGGGGAGAAAGGTTGCACATAAATGAAATGAAATCAAATGAAATGAAATATAGTGTCCATATGAGAAGCAGAGCTCTCAACTTTAGAAGGGCAACAAAAACAATCATGACCTAAGGCAGAAAAAAAGGAAGCCTGAGTGATTTCTCTTTTACTGGCTTGATGTCTTAGCCCCAGTCTGGTTTTAAAAGATGGATGGCTCATAAATGCAATGAAGAAGAGCAGAAGTCTAGCTTTGGGCAGAAGACAGGTGAGATTGTGGGCTTGCTGCATGGGAAATAAAAGTCCCATTTAACTCTTTTAGAAGATCATTTAGAAACCAGATGCTAGCTATCGTGCTGGAAAAGGAAGATACAGTGTATTCTGCACAGAGTAAAATTATCTTGATATAGCTATGTGGGGAGCAGATAATATAATTTGTATAAATTTGTTTTGCATATGCCTATACCACATGCTTTAATGTGCATATGCATTCATCTTGTGTGTGTGTGTGTGTTTGTGTGTGTATTATTGTGTAAGATGTTTCAAGAGCAGTTCAACATGAAGTAAGAGATTGGGTTCCCTGGTGTCAAAAGGCAAGAAAGGGCCCTGAAGGATCAGAATCATAGCAATAACCCATCAGATGCTTTGCAATGAAGGCAACTGCCCTCACCTAAACCAACTGGTATTCAAAAGAAAAATGCCTCTGAATTTAAATGTCCTACATTTGCATAGCGATCATGATGCTTGACTGACCAATTGTCTATGAATTTCTTTAATCCCTTTTCAAAGCCATCTAATTCACCTGTTGCTGCCACCATTTCTTGGGGTTATGATTTGCCTAAATTAGTTGTGCTAAAGAGGTCCTTTCTTGCCTTTCAGTTGTTTTGAATTTATTTATTTGTTTAAATAATGTTTACCTCACTCGTCAAACCAAAATTTTTCCCAGGGCAATAAAAACTACTCTTGGGAAAGAAGTTGCAGCATGAGCTTTCATAGACGTGGTCTACTGCATCTAAGGAAGTAGTCCAAGTCTGTGAAAGCTAATGCTATAGTTTCTTTCACACAGTCTTAAAGTGCTGCAAGACCCCTTTGTATATTGATATTCCAGACTAACATCACTATGGCCCTAAATTCTACCTAGACAAACTCTTGTCTTGGTTCAGGGAAGATTTTGCTAGAATGGCAGTTTCCTTAGACACTGAACCACAATTCTGAAAGAATTATGCAAAGCCCTGAGGAGACAATAGGCCAGATGTGTGGAAGTAAGGCATATGGATTGTAGCAAGGTCTAATAAAACCATCCCTCCTAGGACTGGCCAGAACTCAGTAGCATTACTTTTCAGGACTGTGGATGGCATTCTACAAGTACTGTGCAAGTGTCACAAATCCTCACAAAAGGAGCTATTGTCTTAGGAAGCTAAAGAAAGCTTAAGTAGGTTGGTGAACTCAGATTAGTAGTGTCCCAGGGGGTGGGATATGGGGGGGTGCTGGCTGCACCGGGTGACACCCAAGAAGGGAGGGGTAACACCAGGTTGGCTCCCTACTCCCCACTGGTTCTCCTTGGCCCTGGGCACATGTTTCTTAGTGCTCTGGGGGCCATGCCAGTTCTTCTTGGCCCCATGTGGGACCTTCCTCGGGTGGTGGGGTTTCTCCCTGGACCTTCCTGGTCCTGTGTGCACATGCTTCTGTGTGACGCACACTCCTGTACCCTGGAGGTCCACCAGAAGTCCCACTCTGGAAGTCCCGCCCCCCAGAAGCCCCACCCTCCACACTGGATGTCACCCGGTCAGGGAGTGCCACTGACTCAGATCCCTTAGAAGCTCCACAACCAACATTTCTTTAACATAGCCTTTTCCTGTAGGCTCAGGCATCTTCTTTGTGGCTTGAAGGAATGGTGATGATTGATAATAATATTCTGTGGAGATGGAAATGGGAAGAAAGTCCTTCTTTGGGGTCCTGGGGGACTCATGTGGGAGTGCTGATGATTGGGGAGTGTGGAAACCAATGTCCCACCTAGCCTGGAATTTCCTTTTGAGTGATGCTGCCTCTTTGGGGTCAAAACATTTTTCACTTCAAGATTACAATTGAACAGATATGACAAAAGGACAGGGATTGGGAGGGAGAAGGAAGAAATCATGGAAAGTATTGGTTGACTCGTTTGCCCATATGGATGGTGAAACACCTATTCTTGATATGATTGTACTCAGGCTTAGATTACATCTATCTTCCTTGCTAGCTGTCCTCTTCTTTCCTAGCATGTTAGCTTCCTTCCTTCCTTCCTTCCTTCCTTCCTTCCTTCCTTCCTTCCTTCTTCTCTTTTTCTTTTTATTTTCTCTGTTTTTTCTTGCATTCTGTTCAGGAGTTCAAGTTTAATTTGCTCCCCCCTCCCAGAAAAGTTGGTGCATCAGAAATCTTTCCAGTGAGAAAAGAGCCATCACTGAGAGCAGGGGGTGGCTGGCTGGCTGAGCTGTCTTGTGTTTCTTCTCCTGTTCCCCCTAGGCACGATGGTTCATCAGAATCCAATATTGTCAATAAATGTCACTGGACAACCCTGAGTTTCAATATTACAGAGGAAAAACAGCTCTTCATATGTTTTGCTCCATCGTGAATAATTTCATAAACCTCTGACTACCGTATCTCCCCTGCAAGGAATGTATATATACCTCTGTCAATCAGGCTCTCACCCTCTTCCCAAACAACTGTTTTATTCAGCCTTCTGAGAGGCAGAATGAGGCCAGCTTTCTTCAGTTCAGGGTGAGGTTCACAGAGGACTTGTGTCACCAGTCTGGAAAATGTATGATTGCACTCTGGGCAGCAGTAGTGCTATCAAGCGGTCCTCCTCAGCTCTTAAAATGTCATGTCAGCCTTCAGCTTTAAAATCACAGAAAGCTGTGGATGTTTTGAAAGCTTTAGTGTAGAAATAGAGAAAATGTCTTTTATTCCAGCCCTATTGTCTCAGGCATTCAGCCATCTTTTCAATAAATCACAGATTCTGTTTGAAAACTACCTGTCACACTAGGTTTTTTGTTGCTTTAATTTCATTGTTTGGAATAACTAGTAAAGCAGTAATGGATAAAGACATCCGTTGTTGATCTGTTAACTCCAGTGAGAAGCAAAGCCATTGTCACCAGGAGACCAGGTGTCTCTCCCTTTAGGAATTGCCTTCTCCCACATATTCTGTGATTCCCAAGTCTCAGCAAGAGTGGAAGAGGTACCATGCTACCTATAATAAGATCTTTATGGAAAAGTGTATTGGAGTAGAGCAGTGATTTTATACTGATGCCTGAGATTGGGTGGTGGGTGTATTTCCACAGGTAAAAAGAAACTCTGGCAGTGAGAGGCACATCTGTCCTAGAGCAGGGATGCAATTCTTTGCTAACTTCATTCTCAAAAGAAGCAACACACAAATTAACAACTTTCTTACTGTGTCAAGAAGGTCTTCAAAAACTGTGCAGTGCTCAAAGAATATTTGCAGTTAAGGGACTTATGCTATGTGAAATTCACTTGTGTCTGTGTTTTTTTTTAAATGCAGAAAACAGCATCTGCACAATGATTTTATTTTCAGCTTAGAAAATGCTGTTTCTAGGAGGGGGAGAAACCAACAATGTGAATTTTTTTCCTGCAGAATAAGTCTGGAACTGAAAGATTCTCATCAGTCCAGGCTTCTCCTCACTAGGGTTTCTCAAAATTTGAGGAAAATGTTTTAAGACACTTTTTGAATATTTTCAAATATCCTTTCCATCCTGTAGCTTCCTGTTATATTCACAAACAGTTTCATGGAGGGACATTTGTTGTCATAATTAAAACTACCAGTAATAGACAGTTATAGGCCCAAACAGGCTCACCATATGTACCTATCTGAGTTTTCAGATCCTCAGAGAAGCGTTAATCCCTCCATTGTCATAGACTCATCTGCTAAGGACATGGCAGAGGGCCTTTTTGGTGGCTGCTTCCTTGCTGTGGAATCTCTGCCAGGAAAGGAGACAGAGGAGGAGGCTTTCCAAGCCAGTTCCTGCTAGGAAAGAGGAGAAAGCAGTTTCCAGGCAGCCATCCTGAGTGGGTAAGTTTTTAAATTCTTTTTAAAAACACTTGGGGGGAGTGTGACTGTGACTCAGTGGGTGGGGATTTGTTGAGTGGCATTTGCAAGTCAATAGGGGGTGGGCTAGGCAGTTAGCTCTATACAACTGCTGCCAGAGGCCAGTTTCAGGTCAGTTTTGGCCAGGACAGGGGAAGGAGGAGGAGGAGGCTCTCCAGGCCAGTTTCTAACAGAAAGGAGAAAGAGAAAGAGGCTTTCTACTGGCGTGCAAATTTTATAATCAGTACTAATTGTAGAAAAGTTCCGTTCATCAGC
>CM034703.1:187992645-188017484 GCA_020142125.1 Phrynosoma platyrhinos
CCTCTAAACTCCCGAAATTAAAAAGATCTCGGATAATATCACTTTCTGCCCACTTTCTGACCAGTTTCTGTGCAGTGTCGTGTGAAATCATCAGGCGCAAGTGTGGGTTTTTTTTTTTTTTGGATTTGTGTGGGATAACCTACAGATTCCCCCTGTGTGATAATGTCCACTGAGAAGTATTGGAAAAAAGTGGCTCTTTTTCCTCTGTTAACGCATCCCTCCCTCCTCCTGTAACAGTTAGGTACAGATCTCAGAAGTAAAACCAGCAGTAGTAAGGAGATGCAGTTTGAAGCGGACTGAGGGAAGAAGGATCACTCTCAGTGTATGGATCAAGCTAGGAGAAGACAGTAGGCCTGACGACGGCTTTTATTTTACTCCACACAAGTAGAATTTAGCTTGCTCACTCTCCTCAATGACAGCTTCTCCAGACTGACTGACTGACCAACTTTCCTAGTCTATGTTCAAGCTGAAGCAAAGATCGATGTTAGGGCCATCAGAACTAAAGTACATTCTTCTAGCAGATCTCACATGCCTTTTGTTCTTTAATTGAACCCTGTCCACTAGAACTGAACCAAGGGAGATGCAGCCAACTCCATCAAACTGCTTCCATAGGCTCAGCTGGTTTTGCCAGCCACTAACCTCTTGGAGAGATCAAATCTTTGTCTGAAAGACTTTCACTGTTTCATGAAGAAAAGAAAAAGCCAAAGTGACTCAAAAGCATGAATTTGTTTAGGGCATGAATTTGTCTCATAAGTGAAAGAGTGGGAATCATGTGGCCCTCCAGATGTTGTTGGACTGCAGCTTGCAACAGCTCTTGCTGATGTAGCCAATGGTGAAAAATGCTGGGAATTGCAGTCCAGCAACATCCAAAGGGCCACATGATTGCCATCCCTGACTTAAGACATTTTATCTGATGAGCTGCTATTGGATTTTTATGACCACTTTGACTATTATGGGGCCTATTCTTTACTCCAGGTTAGAACACGTTGCTTTCAGTGTTGTAGTTCTATTATGTAACTCATGGTTTAGTGTGTCCTTGCAAGACTTCACAATCTGATTTGGCTTGTCTTCCTGTTCCACGGTGGACTGAGAACTCAGAACTCATAATAACTGAAGGATCCTATATTCCTCAAGCACAATAGTACCTGCAAAACCTGCAGTTTATGGGGCAAATTGCCAGCTCCTTGTAAGTAGTCTGCCTTCTCTGTAACTTGGTTGTGATATTTTCCTCTGCTACCAAATCTAACACACAGCACTTCAAAATACAGAGTAATAGGCTTCAAAGACTGAATGGATTGTGTTGTTTGAAGAAGCAGAAGCTTGTAAAAAGTGCTTGTATCAACAAGCAGTTCCAGGGACCCAGGGTGTTTGCCAGTGAGAACCAACCCGCTTCCTCCACATTAAACTATAGCAGAGTACTTGTCAGTTTCACACTAGGGGACACATTTACGATTTGCTATTGCTTGTGAACAGATAGTAAGCTGACTGTAAGCTACAAAATGAACATGTTTCTAAACACCCATCCATTATTCTCTCTCTTTGCTTTACTAAATGGATTCGGGACACTGTGGCATAAAACCAGTTGTTTGTTTCAACTAGAGCAGACCATTGAATCAAACTGGTCTATATAGGTGACAAATAACAATAGGGATTAAGCCACAGTCTCATGAAATAACTGGCATCTGAACTGAAGAAAAAATAATAGCAGCAGTGAGCATACATGCAGTACTCTTTAGGTACTAATGAGCTCAGGGATCCATATAAGAACCTTGTACAGGGGTTGGAATTACTATGCCTTTGTTACAAGTGGACGGTCTCAGAAATAAAGGCTGTTCAGAAAAAAAAAGCCTCTGATACTTTAAGTGAAATGAATGAAAAGGTGGCAGGATTGCACTTTTTGGGCACACCTCCTCCATACCCTCCAGCATTTCATAGATGAAAATCAGGACACGTGTACCCAAGCAATAGAAGAGTATGATCAAGATGGAAAAATTATTAATGAAGATGAACACGCAAGCAAAGAGAGGCTGCAGCAGTTTGTTTTTGCCTGAACCTACAGGAAAGGGTTACATTCTGGCCCTCCTCTTAAGTGTGAGCAACTGAAGTAGGTTTAGAACAAAGGGGAGAAATGGGAGAATGAAAGAGAAATTGGGGCATTTTAAAAGCAGCTGAAAAAGTGGGATGGCCTTTGCAGACTGCCAGAAATAGTGCAAACTGAGTCCACTTTAACTGCCCTGATTCAGTGCTAGGGAATCATGGGAACTGTAGTTTATTGTGGCACCAGAGCTCTCTGACAGAGAAGGCTCAATGTCTCAGAAAAAAAAAATACAATTCCTATGATTTCTATGGGCAGTTAAAGTGGACTCAATTTGCACTGTTTCTAGCAGTCTGCAAAGGCCCAATAAGGAATTAATTGAGGCTGTCCCTCCCAAATCAAGATGGTTGGGGGGGGTATACCCCTGACACCAGCACAGGTTTGCATTTGATGTTCACTTGATAAGGGGCCTATATGTGCAAAGATGTACACACACAAGGCTCTTCCCCATAACCACAACCCTGGCAGGGCCAACTGTAGCTATATTTATTTATTAATTAAATTATTTACATCTTACCCTATATGACGGGAACTCAAGGCAACATAAAAATAAAATCAATTTAAACAGTCTGAAACAATTTAAAATAATCAATGATAACTGACTAAAAGTGTATTAAACAATTTGATGACTGAAGCTGTATAATAAGCTAAAAGCATTAAGCTAGTTAAGGCAACCACCTTGTGTGCCAAATGTTGGAGTCAGGGGGGCTTAGCACAGATCAGTGACAATGGGTGTCATAAAAACTCTAGTAACCCCTATATTAGTCTGTCACCATCAGTTGTAGTGGTGATGGAGAGGTCAAATAAAACATCCTCCATCGATCCTCTTGCTGGGAGTCCAGATGATGCATGGTCCACACTCTGGATTAAAATAACTCATCTTTTACTCCAGATCTTCCTGAAAGATCCAGAGCCCTCCATTGAAATGCTACAAGTGCCAGGTAATGGGAACAGCTCTGGGATCAGAATACTCTGGGCTGTTTCTGGAGTATTCTGGCCTGTTCAAATTGGGCCAATGTCTATGCCCATCATCAGTGTTGAAGTGAAATTCAACAGGCCTCTGTGTACATGCCATAAGGAAAAAAGAGTGCTAACCATCTTGTTGTTTGCTTCAGGCAGCAAAATCTCTTAGAATGACCTTGAATCCTTGTTAATCAGCTCCCCTTTCAGGGTAGTGTCAAATGTATATTTGCAGCAGAAGATGCATTCATCCCAGGGGTGTGTGTAGCCATAAAGTCTGATCATAATCTCTTCTAATATTGAATACATGAGGACTTTTGTCTGAAGAACAACTTGCCTGATGTTACTCGATGTGTTCAGAGTAAGGGGGACATTTGAATCCGATATGTTCAATCTTTAGTCACTATGCTATAACAGGTTAAACAACAGTGGGATGTTTTTCCAACTTTGACCAAATCTACAAGTACGGTAGTTGAGACCCAGAGAACAAAAAATTCTTCCTCCAAGTTCCATATTCACTAAGAACCTTATTGCACAAGAAAGCAAAGTGGAAACAGAGCTGGAGAGCAGCGGCTTTCTCCGTGCTTACCACATCACGTCATAGCACTTCAGTTTACTTCCTGCAAGAGACAGTCATCATAGCAAGTCTTTTTTTTCTAGCTGGAAAAATCAGTTCAACAAAGGACTCACTTTGATGACTGCCTCCTGTGGGAAGAGAATGGAAGTGCTACAACATCATGCGTTAAGGCACAGAGAAAGCTGCGACACTTTAGCTCCATTTCTGCTTTATTTTCTTGTGCTATAAGGCTTTAAAACCCAGGCCTTTTGCAACAGGAATGGGCAATACATGGGGTATGATGCCTTGGTTCCTCTTTGCAATCTCTCAAGCACCTACTGAAATTGCTGCTATGGTGTTGAATGTTGAACAGCCCCTCCCCCCCAGCTGTTTTACTTTAAAAATGAGGCAAGTGGTAGGTATACTTCATGTCTAAACATAATCGTACCTTTATAATAATAATAATAATAATAATAATAATAATAATAATAATAATAATAATAATAATAATATTTATTTGTATACCGCCCTGTGGCAAACCAATCCGGGCGGTTGACAACAGTAAAATAAGCTGGATTCTGCTACAAAACAAGTTATGAGCTTCCCATGCACTTATTGATTTTTTTTAAAGCATGCTTTTCCTTTGGACCATCATGCCAACAAAATTTCACAACACAGAAGAGTATTTTAAAGGTGCCTTTTACCATTTCAGTTGAAGGATTGTAGTGGCAGTCACAGAGAGCATCCCTCAGTGAGGTTTTGGGGAGGTGTCTAATGTGGTCTCTTCTGCTTCCAAAAAGTCACCCACCCTTGCTGTAAAAGCTTTCCTTCAGCAACTTTCTATAAGTGCTGCATCCTTTTTTACCCTGACATCTTCAAGTAACTGTTCCAGAGACTACCCAGAATAACCTTTTGCACTATTCCGCTCTCCTGTCACCTTTCCTGTCACCTCTTGTCCAGAGCTGCTGCCAGTATCATTCACGGGTGCTGTTTAGAAACCTTTCTGGCTCAGCTTCTGTATGAAATGAACCTTTGGCTTGGCCAGTGAACAGGAAAACCAGCCACATGCTTTGCACTGCTGCTGTTCCAAGACTGTGGTTTTAATCTCTGCTGCTGCTGGATTGGGTCAGTTAACATTTCTCCAGATCCTTCTGGTGCATCATTTATTCCTGAAGGGTCATGCCTCACTTGCCCATTTCCCCACATTTTTTGTTGAAAGTGAAAGTCAGGCAAGTGGAGTATGCTCCAGCAGAGCCATGCCTAATTTGGGACGGTTCAGTGGAGAATCTGAAATGAAAGGGGGACCAGTGAGAGCTGCTGGTTCAACCTCTTTGCTCTGTGTGCCATTGAAATCACATTTTTAGAAAAAGCTGATGTTACACATTCTGGAGAGAAGACCACCATCTTCCATGAGATTTGAAGTAGGTTATTGACTTTGTGTTTTTGTGGCAGCTTCATATCCTTGAAATACAATGCATCTACCTCCCCGCTCTTCTTCCTCCTGCACTGCCCCCACCATCACCACCCACCTCAAAGCTGTGTTCATTTTTGGAAGAGTGACCTCTAGACCTATAGGTGCTTGGTGAATATTAGTCCTAGCTCTTGCTGGGCTTGAAATGAAGGTGGAGCTGCCATATTGATCGGATGTCTGGGACACCTACCAAACACCGTTCCCTTCCCCACCCAAATGTTAAATCAATACTGTGCTGCCCTTTCTCTTGACATTGTCAAGAGCAGAAAATAAAAAAGGGGGAAAGCCATTAGAGGGGAGAAAAAAAACATACACCATCCTTTATCAATATTAGAACAAAACATTTTTACAGAATGCAGGAACAAAGTGAATGGCTGCTTCTGGAACAAAAGATATGTCCATGCCATGGACAAGAGGGGTAGCCTTTTAGAAACTCCTCTTAATTTACTTTCTGGTTTTAAAGCAGGATTAGGAGAAGAGACAAACCATCTGCTCCTGAGTTACCTGTACTTGCAAATCCAGACCATAGCTTCCTTTCTGGGTGAGGTTCAGTATACATTTTGTGTTTATTATTTTTCATATGCAGTAATTTAAAATATAGTGCTTTTTGGTTAGGGCCTGCTGCCTTATGTCATGCACCACAGGTGAAAGAGGAAAGAAATATGTCCTTTTTTACAGTCTTCAGCCAACATATTGGGGAGGTGGGAGATGCTCTTTTTGAGGGCCCTATTTCAGCCAAGAAAATGTCATTATGATCTGCCACCATGTCTGATCTCCAAATTCACTAGATTCTCCTGCACTTTCAATCATGTCCTGCCTGCTGTCATGGTAAAGTTTTCATGGCATTCAATAGGTTTATCACATGAACATCCACACATAACCCATATAGATTAACAATTGCAATGAAGCATTACATTAGTAGAGGAATGTACTGCCACTTTATATTATATTATATTAACTGTATATTAACCAATAGAAAGCTTTACCATCATATTGTGTTTATCTTGTCAACAGTTTTTTGAGAGAGATTGCTCTTGTGAGAGAGCCAGTGTGGTGTAGTGGTCTGAGCATTGGAGACCAGAGTTCAAATCCCTGCTCAACCTTGGAAAACCACTGAGTGACATTAGGCAGGCACACTCTCTCAGTCTTAGAGAGAGAGAGAGAGAGAAAGGCAAATCCCCTCTAAACAAATCTTGCCAAGAAAACCCCATGATACGTTTACCAGAACTGGAAAGGACTTTGTAATATAATGCAATTTTCTATAAACCTTTGTTTATTGTAAAATAATAATAATAAAATTATATTTTTATATATTAAAATATTTATATTATGTCATGGGACCTTTTTTCAGACAGATTCCTAGTAATATGTATTCTAATTTTTTGAGCATTTCCCCATTATGTACAATTTTGTATCTATTTTTGATTGGCAAATTCCATTGCAAAATTCAGAGAACTGCACATTTTGAACTTTTGATTCATGTCTTCAAATTTTTAAAGGTTATTTCACATAAACAGACAACCCAAATAGATGTCTCACCTACCTCAAAGTTCAGCTTCCAACCCTGACAGACTTCCTTTAGGCCATCATCAGGAAGGAAGAATGTGGTCAGTGGAGATCAGTGGAGGCTGAAACTCTTTAGAGCCCTATTAGTTCAATACAATAACTTGCAAAATCCATAAAACAGTGATACTTTTATTTGGCCATCTAAAATGCACAAAAATACATGATGCAAGCTCTCAAAGCTCCACTGGCTTCTTCATTAGGCAAACATGTTTTAAAAAATCACAGGCCTGATATCTATGTATGCCAGCAGGGTCTTCCTCATTCTGGCCATGTGGTGCTGGAAACAAAGCATTCCAAAGTCCAGGAGATAAAATTTGAATCACATTAGCAATACAAAAAAGTTACATTTTCAGAGATCCAAGGTTTCTACCTCCAGCAAAGGTAAAACATTTTTTTTAAAAAAATTGGGAGCACATTTGCACGTTTTACCAAAACAGCACCTAAAAATTTCCTAATGCAAAAACACGAAGAGTTCTTTTGAGAGATTCAGTGTTCTCTGCCTAATAAGGAGGCTATGACCTCACAAAGAATGGAGACATTTTTGATCTCAAGAGAAGTAACCTTTTTGTATTGCTAATGGAATTTATATTTTATCTCCTTGACTTTGGAATGCTTTGTTCCCAGTGCCACAGGAGCTGAAGGAGGAGGGACCTCCTTGCATATATATCCCTCCACAGAACAACACAACAACAACACCTAGAGAAAATGCAGGCCTGCGATTTGCATCGTCATTATATATATGTTTTCCTCCTGTATGATTTTTTAACACCTTTGCCTGATGAAGAAGCCAGTGGAGCTTCAAAAGCTTGCTTATGTGTTTTAAGCATTCTGGTTGGCTGATTAAAGCTATCACTGTTTTGTGGATTTTGCATGTTATTGTACTTTGCTGTATGGCCAACATGGCTTCCTTTGAATATATTAATCCAGGAGACTATAATTAAAAGGGAAAGCCAATGGCTCCTCTTCCTTGCCTTATTAGAAAAACCCAGGTGGAAAAAGGGGGGGGGCACAGAATGGAGGATTTTTATGAAGAGCAGGGTTACCATTTGACATATGGGGTTTCATTCAGAATATAAGAAATATATATTTCTTGTAAGATGCTGGTTGGATCTATGCATCAGCTGATTTTTATTTATTTTATTTCTTTTTTGCACAAATGTTCAGTGCCTGCTCTAGACAACCAGCTAGAGAACTGGACCTAGGAGCCCTGGTGGCGCAGTGGTTAAATGCCTGTACTGCAGCCATTCACTCATAAACCACAAGGTTGTGAGTTCAGTACTAGCCAGAGCTCAGGCTGGACTCAGGCCTGCATCCTTCTGAGGTCAATAAAATGATTACCCAACTGTTGAGGGGCAATGAGCTTACAGTTGTAAACCGCTTAAACATCCCATAGCACGATATGAAGCGGTATATGAATGAAGCTGATTTGCTTTGCTTTGCTTTGCTTTGGACCCTTCAATAAGAGAGATCTAACATCAGTTCTCCTATTTGGCTTAATTCTGGGGCCCAAACTTTCTACAACCCTTTCCCCCCCCCTCTCTGTGTATAAGCTTTTACATTTCATTTTTATCTTTCACCAAAATCAGCAGAAAACTGTGGGTATTGTGGGGGGATTTCTTAAGCTTTCCTCCTTTAGTTGTGTGATTTTACTAAACACGATCCCTCAAATCACTTATTTTCTCTCCACAGGAGAAAAACTTGACATGTATTTTCTCCCTGGGCGCAGAAGTCAGATGATTTTTAACTTTTTAAAAAAATAACAGGAGAGAGAAGGGTTAAGAAGCCCTTCCTGTCTGTTCTTTTCATATTTTGTATTGTCGCCTCTGCAGCTGCATTTGGTAAAACAAACAAAAAAATATAGCTTCAGAAAAAACCTAGATGTACTTAATATCCCATGCCTAATGAATATTACTAGAAGTAAAGCATTTTTGTTTGTTTGTACTGCCCTAGACTGCAAATGGGACCAATATTTGGGATATACCATATTAGGTTAAATGTGAGTCTTTCTCTTTGTAGCACCACATAGCTCAGACTTTTATCCCCCAGCTACCTCCACAATAACTAGGCCAGATTCTTCTTACTTCCTCATTCTCAAGCTTTGTTAATGAGCTATCTGGGGATATATATATTTTTGTTAACGCTGAAATAAATCTGATTTTTAAAAAATAATATTTAAAAAACATATCCCATGCAAATTTCATTGAGTTACAGCATGCTTACAAAAATTTCAATTTACCACACATCTTAATTGCAAAAGGATGGAAAGAAGGAAGGAAGCATCACAACAAGAGTACTATTCAGTTACACGAGATGCTTTATGAAAGGTGGTATCTGGCATCTCCTAGATTTAGGGAAAAAAGAGAACAGTGATGGTAAAAAGGCATGGTATTCCAAAAAGTGCTAGAAAATTCCTTTGCATACTGATTTACCAGACTATCCCCCTTTGCAGATGGCACTTTGTGCCATCTTGGAGGCAAGGAAGGGGAGGGGCAGCCAGATGCCGGGTGCCCCAACCCCTTCCTAAGGATGTAACTGGAGTGCCCATCATTGCACACGATGGTCACTCTGATTATGTCCTTCCGGCTCAGCGTTCCTTTCTGCGCCTTGTGAAAGGAACACTATTTTAGCGCTCCTTCCAGGGCAAGAAAAAGAGTGGATTGGGGCCGAGGAGTGCAGCAGCCTCAGCCCCAATCCGTGGCTTCTCGGGGCAGCCCATGGCCGCCTGTCTGCAGAGGTCCTAACACAGCTAGATTTCTGAATTCTATGCAATGCATAGATAGTCTTCCCATCAGAGGTGTTTCTTTGGACTTTATCACATGAGGTAATAAATCACAATAACAGTTGGTTAATAGTGCCTTTTGCTGGGACTTATTACTCTTTTCTGTTGCTATCTTGGTGGGAGATCATTTGGCAGGTGTTTCTTTGCATATACGTAAAATTTTATTGAATGACTTCCTTCCCCGCTTCTTTGGTGCTAAGATTTACAGTGCAATAAATCAGTTCTGTTTTAAATCTGTTTTTTGGTAGTCAGTGGGTGGGCTTTAGGTTTGTTTAGCTGCCCTTTGTTTGCCAGGGATGAAGGTGTTCCTGACTTGAGCAGAGTAAGGGCCGATGCAGACCAGACTAAAAGGCCGGCCTGGGGGTGAACTTGGGGCAGGGCTACCACATGCCGGCCACCCCAATGCTGCCCCAATGTCGCTGTAACATCGTGTACCCGACTGCATGGTGCATAGTGTCAGGGTGCCCCATTGGTTCAGTGTGTACATATGCTGCACCAAAGGGGCACAAAAACTTTTAGCGGTGGCTCTAAGGGTGGCTTTTGGTGACCCAAAAAAAGAGTGGCATTTGCCAGCTCTTTTTGGCATGGCAAAAAGGAGGATTGGGGCCGCAGCATGTGGTTGCCGCAGTCCCAATCTGGTGCTCCCAGAGGCAGCACAGTGCCACCCCTTAGGGGCCACCTGCATCGACCCTAAATTAATCACTTTCATTTGTCAGCATTAGTCTAGTCTGAATCAGAAAGTCCCCCCACCCCCCAAAAAGGCCTTTTCAAGGTAAGACTCCTTTTAATTTATATTTCTTTGGCAGGGGTTGTCTTTCTGTGTGTGTCAAATTAAACACACTAGGCAGTACTGTGTAGTACTGTGTGGACAATGCTAATTGCTGCATGTGATAAAGTATTAGCATGAACAAAGGTAATAATGTCTGAAAGATTATGAAGGTGTGATAAAGAAGTGTGTCGTCTCAATTGTACAGTGCTTTTTTACAAGAACACAATTTTAGTGGGAAAAGAGCCTGGTGTGAAAAAAAAAAAACCTTTCTCTCTCAAACACACAAACCCATGCTTGCTGGGACACTGGCGCTGTGGGGCCAGAGAGGGGAGGAGAGAAGAGAGCCATGCATCCATCAGGTGTTGAGGACAAGTGAGCCTTCTTTATGATTACCAGGTTCTGCAAAAGAGGCACTTATGTAAAACTCAGACCTTTGGAAATATGTTTGTGACTGTGTATGAATTTGTGACTTCACATTCCAAACATCCCAATTTTACATGCAAGGAAAAGTTACATCTGATGCAGTACAACTCAGGACAAACGGAGAAGAAAAACCTAATGCTGCAGTGGAGGTATAACATGAATGGCTGTCAGGAGTGGCTGGTGGATCAAATTTTTGTGTGGGTGGTGATTCCATTCCTGGCTTTATTGCCACTTGTCCTGCAGGTATTGCCACTTGTCCTGAAAGTAGGTTGTGTGAGAGCCATCCAGCTGTCAAGAATTTGTTACCATCTAGAGGTTGAACACTGGGAGAGCTCCCATACAACCAAAGCAGCTGTGAGAGGTTATAAAAACCAAGAATAGATTCACTATATGCACAGTAATGGAACTTTGTCCTGATGGCTGCAGTGGTTTCTGTATATGCCCAGTTGGAGGCTCTACTGGAATACAAACAGAGTTGCTTGGCCTATGTCTGTGTATATGGTTGTGTAATATATATGTGAGAGTATGTACATATATGTGTGGATTATTAATGTTGAGAAAGAGGTAGGTCCATAAATTTGGAAAAGGGATATCTAGCTTTTGAAGCTGGTGCTTGTTTGCTTGAAGTTACTTTCACCCCACCCACAAAAAGATTCCCAGTGATGAATGTGTCTGACCTGAAAGGTCCAGTAAGCGTAGGAGTTGATACTTAATGTTATTGCCTTAATATTATTATTTTTTAAAGTTTCAACTATAAAAATAATCCTTTAGTTCCAACTTTCAAAAACAATGGCTGGAATTCTCTACCATAGTCTACACTGTGTAACTTTACAGATATTTAGGGCCTTTACAGACCCGCCTTTTGGGGCGGCACAGAGCTAGCCCTGGGAGCAACTGATTCAGGCTGGGGCAACCTCATGCTGCAGCCCCAATTCTCCCTTTTGCCGCCCCCAAAGAGTGGCAAAATGCTGCTCTTTTTAAGAGCAGCAAAAGGCCACCCTAGGAGTCGATGCCGCAGCTCTTCTGTGCCCTTTTGGCGTAACATGCGCACATGCTGTGCCATGAGGGTGTCCTGATGCTGCATGTTATGTGGATGGGAGCGCAGCATTAGGATGGTGTTGGGGTTGCATTGGGGTGGCCGGCGTGCAACTGTCCCACTCCAACTCCACCCTCAGGTTGGCCCTTTAGGCTGGTTTGCAAAGCCCTTAGTTATATAGCAGAAGCACTAAGGAACCCTGTTAATGAATTGAGAAGATGCAAGACAGGGCACCTACAATAGTGTTCCAATGGACATCAGGATTTACTGATGTGTATCAGGCTCTACCAATGCACACTGGCATTTCCTAGCTGGTGTTCCATTGTGTATGGGTCCCATTTGGCATTGGTCTCAATGCACATCCGCCCTTTCTTGCATTGGTCCCAATGTGATTTGCTGGCTCCTCTATGTATTAACAGCACCCCTTTGCTGAACATGGATGCTGAGGAATTGCTCAGTTCTATTTCCCAAATATGCAAGTCCACTTATAGATATCTGTATGAGCCTTCAAGTCACAAGATGTATGTCCTTAAGTGCACTCTTGCCAATATATTTTAAATGTTCAGAATTGGAATACTGAATTTTTTGCCAATCTTGTAAATTATGCTAAAAGCAAAATGAAAATCAATCTTATTATTGATATTATACAAAAGAAATTAAATGATGACGATAGGTAGATGCAGGAAATATTGTGTTGTTGGATGCCTTCAAGTCATTTCCACTTTATGATTACTCTGAGGCAAACTTATCATAGGATTCTCTTACAAAGATTTGTTCAGAGGCAGTTTGCCTTTGCCTTCCTCTGAGGCACAAAGAGGGTTATGTGCCTAAAGCCATCCAGTGGGTTTCTGTGGTTGAGCAGGAATTTGAACCCTGGTCTCCCAGTCTTGGTCCAGCCCTCAAACCACCGTGCCATACTGTCTCTCACTGGAACTATACTAGCCTTGAAGTGTTTTCAGATGATAGACTTTTCTCAGAAAAGTTAGAACAATGTTGTTCCATATTAAGTGCAAGTTTTGCTTTAAGATGAGAAAGTCACATCTAAAATTGTATTTATTTAACATTTATTTAAAATTATTTTTAGTTTATCTTTAATAGTGGTACCCTCATCAAATGATTTACAGAATGAAACAAACAAATTATTTGTTAACTGCAATATGATGACACTATGAATGAGATCTCCAAGTCAATCTATCTTCAACAGTCCTACTCAAGTCTTGCAGACTCCAGGTTGTGGCATCCTTCAGTGAATTCATTCATCTGGAATGTGGTCTTTCCTTTTTCTACTGCCTTCTGCAAAACTCTTCTCCACTGCCTCATTTTACATAAGTTGATTTTCTTCCTATCTGCTTTCTTCATTGTCCAGCTTTCACAACCATACATAGGAATGGGAAATATGATGGCACGGAGCATCTTAACTTTAGTATTCAAGAGTATATTTTCACACTTCAGGATATTGTCTCATTCCTCCATAACTGCCCTTCCATGTCCTAGTCTTCTTCTGATTTCTTGACTACAGTTTCCATTCTGTGAAAAAAAAATTGTGGAAAAACATTTTAATATTATCAGAGGAAGAATCTGCGCACATCTGGAAAAAGGGCTGGTGCAATCATCCTGAGTTGCAACCTTCCCCTCTTATTCAGTGTTACAAAATAGGTGCCTACAACTGTTAGTATGCCTTCATGATGCATTCTTTCCATGAGAGTCAAGGAAAGGAGGGAATGAATGTTTTTCTGTAGTCAATGATAATGATTATGGTTGGGCTGGTTGGGCAAATGACTAATGAATTTGTATTATTTTAAATATGCTGTTAGCCACCTTGAGTCCCATTATCAGGAGAAAGGTTTAGCTTAGTACATCCTGAATACATCCTGTCCTGAATACAGTTTATGCATCATGACAATTAAATGCTACAGCACACTCATTCCTTTAAGAACAAACCAATACAAAAGTAAAAATTAATACATAGATCATTTGCAAGAATCAATTACTTTTTAATCTCTAAAACATTGTGCCCCAATATTAAGAAAACAGAAATTTCCCAAGAACCCACTCGGATCATAATCCAATAATGATAAGCTTGAAAATTATAGATAGTGAATACAGATGGAAATTACAAGATTATTTACTGTGTGATGAGAAGATTATATCAGAAGCAAAACAAGTTTTGAAGAATTATTTTCAACAGAATGTGGGAAAAGGAGTAGGAATAGAAATAGTGTGGGATGCAGCTAAGGCTGTAATTCGGGGGTTCTTTATACAAAAACATAAAGAAATCCAGAAGAAAAGAAAAGATAAGATGAACTTAATAACAAATGAAATAATGGAAAAAGAAAAGGAATTGATAAAAAGTACAAATAAAGATAAAATAATACAAGAGATTAAAATATTTCAGAAACAATATTCAATAGAGAAGTCAGAGGAAATAATAAAAATGATGAAAAAAGTTAAAGCAAGGCAATTTCAACATGCCAATAAAATGGGGAAATGGTTAGTCTGGAAGATAAAAAAAAAGAGAGAGAAAAATGTAATCACAAAGATTAAAAAAGGTGTTAAGATATTCACAGAACAAAAAAAGATTAAAGAAATATTTTTCGATCACTTTAGCAAAGTATATAAATCAAAAGAAATAAAGGAAGAAGAGATAAAAAATTATCTGAACCAGAGTAATATCCCTAAAATAAAGAAGGAAAACATACAAAAATTAGAAGAACCAATAAATAAAGAAGAATTTATCAAAAAATGATAAAAGTCCAGGACTAGACAGAATAACTTGGAATTTTTTTATAAAATATTCAAAGAAGAAATAAGTGAGCCTTTGCTGATGACAATGAATAATATTAGAGAAAAGAGAATTCCTCCATCATGGGAGGAAGCAAATGTAACTGTAATACTAAAAGAAAGGAAAGATAAAGAAGCCCTGAATGGGTACAGACCAATTTCTTTACTGAATGAAGATTACAAGTTGTTCGCATATATATTATCATGTAGACTAAAAACCAATACTCACAGTGATAATAACAGAAGAACAGAGTAGTTTTGTACCAAAAAGACATTTGAAAGAGAATATAAGACAAATAATAAATATAATAGAATATTTTTAGGTACATAATGAAAGGAAATTAGCAATAATATTATTGGAATTGGAAAAAGTGTTTGACAATCTGGACTGGAAATTAATGGAAAACTTATTACGGCAAATTGGAATAGAACAAAACTTCTTAAACTGGATTAAGGCAATATATAAAAAACAAACAGCCAAAAATAATAATAAATGGTAGTAGTACAAAAGCAATAATAATAAAGAAAGGGACGATGCAAGGGTGTCCTCTATCACTGATATTATTTATAGTAACAGTGGATATCCTATTGAGAAAATTAAAAGATGTAACAAATATAAACGGAATAAAAATTAAAGGAGACCAATATATAATGAGGGCATTTGTGGGTGACATTGTAATTGCATTAGAAGACCCAATAAATAGTATTCCAAGTTTAATAAAACATCTAAAAGATTTTGAATTGGTATCAGGATTAAAAATAAATGAAGGGAAAACAAATGTAATTACAAAAAATATGACAAAAAAGAGGAAATGGAAATAAGAATATGACAGGTTTTAACATAACAACAACAACAAAAAAGCCAGGTATTTAGGAATAAATATCACAAATAAAAATTCAGACTTTTTTCAGAATAACTATGGAAAAAAGTGGGATGAAATTAAAAAAGACATGAATAAATGGAAAGAATTAAAATTAACATTCTTCTGAGAATTCTTTTCTTATTTCCAACTATCCCAGTAGTTAAAAATGAAAAAGTATTAAAAGATTGGCAAAAACAACTGTCATATTATATCTGGGCAGGGAAGAAACCAAGAATAAAGCAAAATTATATGCAAGATGCAGTTGAAAGAGGTGGATTTGCGATGTCAAATTTAAACTTGTACTTTGATGCTAGTGCTTTGACATGGCTAAAAGAGTGGATTACATTGGATGACAAAAAATTATTAAAATTAGAAGGATCCAAATTAAGATTCGGGTTCCATGCATATATGTATTATGAGAAAGTGCAAGTAAATAAAGATTTTAAAAACCATTTTGTTAGAGCAGCACTCTAGAGTGTCTAGAGGAAACACAAAAAAGGGATATGCCCTCAAATACCAAAGTGGTTATCCCCACACGAGGCATTATATAATACAGACCCCCCCCCCAAAAAAAAGTGGTTAAAATATGAGGATATATTGAAAAGAGAGAGAGAAGGATGGGAAATGAAATCTTTAGAGCAAATAAGATCAGAGGGATGTAAATGTGAATGGTACAATCAAATGAAAATGAGATTTAAAACAGATAAATAAATTATAGGAATTGCTGAAGAAAAGACTGAATTAGAAGAAATTATATGGATAGAAAAACCAGCTCTTTTGTCAAGATTATATAAAAAGTTGCTAGAATATCACTTAGAAGAAGACATAATAAAAGACAACATGATTAAATGGGCAAAAGATTACGGTAAAGCATTAGATTTGGAACAATGGGTGAAATCATGGAATAAAAGACTAAAATACTCTGTAAGTCAGGACATCAGAGAAAATTATTACAAAATAATATACAGGTGGCATTTATCACCAGACAAATTATGTAGGATTTATGGTATGGGTCAACATTTATGTTGGAAATGTGAGAAGGTTAAAGGAACCTTTTTTTATTTATGATGGGGATGTACTAAGCTAAAAAATTTTGGAAGGAGATACAAAATGGAATAAGAGAGATATTGAGAATAGACTTAATATTTAGCCCTGAAACATTACTCCTAAACATGCTGGGCAAGGAAGAGGAAAAGAATTATGGGAAAATAATTTTTTATATGTTGACTGCGGCCAGATTGGTTTATGCCAAGTACTGGAAACGAAGGAAATACAAAAGGAAGAATGGATTTTGAAACTGATGGATATGATGGAAATAGATATCATATCAACTAGATTAACACAAAATAGTAAAAATATAGAAGAGGAGGAAAGGAAGAAAGATATAGATAAAGGAGGTTGGGAAAAACTACACAAATATATAAGGGAAAAGTGACCAAATATTCAAACTATAAGTTAAACAAGGTGAAAGAAAGAGTACAGAAAAATATAAAAGCGAAAGAGAGAATAAGCTGACAGATAAGAAAAAGGAGTTTAAAAAGAATCTGAAAAGTGGATTAAAGAGGTAGAGTCAAAATATAGAATATTAATGACTAATTGAGTCATCTTCGAGGCAAGGAAGAGGAGGGGCAGCCGCACGTGCGGTGCCCCTTCCTCTTCCTGAGGTCGTCCTCGGAGCCGCCGGCCCTCTGCACGGCCGGCGCTCCGGGGACAACCTCCCGCAGCAGCATCCGCACGCGCTGCGGCAGAAAAGGCAGGGAAAGTGCGCCCTACGCTTTTAGGGTGCACTTTCCCTGTCTTGTGGAAGGAGCGCTGATTTAGCGCTCCTTCCAGGGACGCCGCCGGAGCGCAGCAGTGCGGAGGCTGCGCTCCCGTGGTGCTCCGTCCAGCGGCATCTCCGGCACGTCCATCTGCTTCCCCCCATAAGAAGATAAGCAATTAATAAAATTGTGAAAATGAATCAGTGGAGGATGGACAAGGAAGTCTTCTGGATTGTATGTTTATGTTTGTTAGAAGTATGCATGTAAGTTTGTAAATACGTTGAATGGAAGATGAAAGATTTGTTAGATGGAAGACGAAAGAAATAATGAATGAGAAGATGGATATAATGTCGGTTTACAGAAGAAATGTAAGGATGTTTTAATGTATGCCGTTGTATAAATTTATTTTAATTAATAAAAATATTTTTTAAAAAGTAAAAATTAATAAAGCTATGTATCATAGTGATAAAAGAATCAAAATACACAACTTTTGGTTCATGGGAATGCCAATTAAAACAGCTTGGTCTTTCCTCAATGTTTGCAAAGAAAGGACCAGATAAACTGGCGGAAGGTCAATCCAGAGATTCAGTGCCACTACCAGAATGTTTCTTTCAGTTGTCTTCTTAACTGCCTTAGACAGTGGACAAGTAAAAGGGGTCTCTGATGAGGACAAGGGGTGGGCATTTGTATCTGGCAGCTGCGGCTGCAGATGCCATCACCAGGCAAGGCTCTTGCTGATGGGGGGGGGGGGGGGGGGGGAGAACACTTGTGTCTTAAATGGTAAACAGTAATACATAGTGAGAATAATGACCCTTTAAATATTTAGTGTTCCCTTGAGTAAATAGAGAAAGCTCTGATCAGAAGCCAGGAGGCCTCAGATGGATTTGACAAGTACAGTGAAAATAGGGTGGGTTCAAGATGCAGCGTTGGATACATTTGTCATTTAAGTCCTATTGAACTACTTGGGATTTAATTCTGAGTAAGCCTCCAGGGATTTGCACTGTGGGGCTTTTCACACTGCAGAGTTACAGCCATTTGATTCCACTTTAATTGCTATGACTACATTCTGTGGAATCCTGAGTTTTGTTATTTGGTTAGAGCAACACCAGAAGAAAATTCCAAATATCCCCCTCCCCCAGATTGTCAGTCCCAGGATTGCATAGGATGGAACTGTGGCAGTTAAAGTGGAATCATTGTGCGGTAATTGAGTAGTGTGAAAGGTAGGCTTGCAAGTCAACTAAGGGCCTTTACAGATTGCCAGAAATAATGCAGCTAGAGGCCACTTTAACTGTCCTGGCTCAGTGCTAGGGAATCATGGGGATTGTATTTTTTTTCTGGGACATTGAGCCTTCTCTCTCAAAGACTTTGGTGCCACAATAAAATACAGTTCCCATGATTCCTTTGCACTGAGCCAGGACAGTTGCCTGAAGCTGCATTATTTATGGCAGTCTGTAAAGGCTCTAAGAAAAATATTGATAGATCAATATGAAAAGAAAAACAATAATTATTACTGTAACAATATTTATTGTTATATCAACATACCCAGACATATCCTGGTTAACATTTCTAGCTTATTCTTGTCTAAAAACTTTACAGCAAGACTTTCTTCCTATATATTTCATTTAATGCATGAATATTGTCATATAACATTTTTGTCGTAGTCCCTTCATCAACAAACCCTTAGTTGTTTGCATATTCCAACTCCACCCAGAGATTTTCATTTAACATATCCATAGTGTTTTATGTAGTGATGATTGATCTTTCTTAATTACAGTGTCGTTAATATAGCCTGTATCTTAAGATATCACATTTATTGGATTACATGAAATATCATAACTGGCTTTTTAATGTTGTTTTTGTTTTCTGCAGATATTCCCTCAGGTCTTAACTGCAGCTGTACAAGAATGAATGATCAACATAAAGTAGTCAGCATAGATAGATAATAAAAAGCAATTATGCTCTCTTCTCACCCCTTTTGAAAATAATTTACAAAGTAACTAAATATGTAAACAACACCAATAAAAACAGCAGAGGTAAGATCCCAGAAAGCATTATAAATGGGAGGAAAATTTGTCCTCAAAAGTACTGGCTGCTCCTAGTCCAAATGAGTGGGGGTATCTCATCCAGCCACCAAAAGAAGTGATCCCCTCCACTCAAACCACTAGACTCCTGTATTCAAAGCATTGTTTTCTCCAGTTTATTGAGCACTACCCCCTCACAGTCTCAGCATTTTTTTTAATCCATCGCTATTGGGATTTAGTCAGAAATGGGAATTAAATGCACACTGGGAAGAAAAACTCACAAAATGCCCCCAGAACTCTATTACTGTATCTAGATATTTTCTGCTATCACAGCTGTATTTGATGGTAGTCCTATAGCATAAAAGACCTTGCAGGCATCTCATCACTTGTGTAAAACCATATAATTCCCCTACCAGCAAATTGTTCTGGAGAACAATGTGAACTGTACAGTATTATCTTTTGTTGGATTATCCTGAGAGAAAGAAAGAGAGAGAGAGAGAGAGAGAGAGAGAGATCAGCTCCAGAATCCTTGACTCAAGACAGTTTCAGAGGTAGTGATGTGGTTTTCTCCAAAATGTTGCATCGGCACAATTTCCACTGCTCCAGTTCAATCTGGATCTGATTTAGCATGTTTTGTTTACATATACTTTTAGTTTTAATTTACCATTTCCCTGATGATTTCTCCTCAGTTTACAAATACTGTTGTGTCTGTGTCTATGTGTGTTTAAGAAAGGAGAGCAATGAGATAGACAGGAAATACTTGGTTTTCTGGGGGGAGTTAATTAAAGCATTGAAACTGTCTACTCTGACTGGTATTGCATCCATTCATTATGTTATGATCATTTTTGTGAAACAATGCATTTTTATTTATTAATTTTTCATCCCATGGAGCACCATCTTCATGGAATTTTCTTCCCTATGATACTGTTTTGAAAATAGGTCCTTTAAGAATTTGATATAGTTTTGACAGTCAATTTACTAAAATCAGAGATCATTTGAAAATACGTAATCTCTTCTCTTTGTTTGGGCTATCATATTTGTTGTTGTTGTTAACTGTCCTCAAGTCAATCTCAACCCATGGTGACCCTATGGATGAGACATCTCCAAGACCCTTTGTCCTCCACTGATCTGCTTAAATCCTGCAACCTCATACCTGTAACTTCCTTAATCAAGTCCATCCATCTGGCATGTGGCCTTCCTACTCCCCTCCACCTTTCTCAGCATTATTGTCTTTTCCAATGAGCCCTCTCTTCTCATGATGTGTCTGAAGTACTACAGCCTCAGTTTGGTCATCTTGGCTTCCAGGGAGGTTTCTGACTTGATCTGCTCTAGGACCCATTTGTTTGTCCTTTTAGCTGTCTATGGGATCTTCAACACTTTTCTGCAGCATCACATCTCAAATGCATTGATTTTCTTCCTATCATCTTTCTTAACTGTCCATCTCTCACATCCATACATGGTAATAGGGAATACGATGGCTTGTATGATTCTAGCTTTTGTGTTCTGCTGTATATCTTTGCATTTTAGAATCTTTTCTAGTTCTTTCATGGCTGCCCTCCCCATTCTTAATCTTCTTCTGATTTCCTGACTGCACTCGCCATTTCTATCAATGTTTGATCCCAGATATAAGAATTATTTTACTATTTCTATTTCTTCATTGTCTAGATTGAACTTATGAAGGTCCTTGGTTGTAATTATTTCTGTTTTCTTTATGTTCAACAATAAGGCTGCTTTTGCACTTTCTTCTTTGGTCTTCTGTAGTAGGTGTTCCAGGTCTGTGAGGTTTTCTGCTATCATATACTATCATATACTGGGTGGAAATGTCACATTTATTACTAATCGTTTCTCCAGCAGCTCTTCTGGTGTCAAATGGACTTGAGGATTAACCCCTTCTTAATCACTTGTGAAATAGACCCTTAATCACTTTCAGCGATAAAGATTCTGTCAGCTCCATAAGAAGGATAAACATACCAGCTATTCTGGGAGCAAAAGTAAAATTTGTGCAATGAAAGACTGAGAAGTTATAGTGGGCCATAAACTGCTGATGAATACGTGTGTAGTGATGATGTAGCAAAATATCACTTTCCTTCTCATCTGAGATATATAGTTAGAGGTATTCTTAAGAACAGCAACCAGTAGAGTCCAAGTGGAGATCAGCAATACCATCTTCTGGAGATAATAGGATATGGAATCAGTTGTACATCCTGAACCTTTGGCCACTGAAAAGAATTGTTCTTTGTTGAAGTTTCTTCTGTGTATGGTTGATGCCATGTTAATCTACTACATTGTCTCCCCCCCCCATACAAAAACAGAATAAAAATTAATTTAAAATAAGAATGATATAAAATGTTGTACTCCAAGGATTCCAGGTCTTATTACTTGGTTCTATTCTTCATTGTGCCTAGAGTCTTACTGTCCACTTATGCTTCAGGGCCTATGGAAATGGTGGGACTCATATGCCCTTCTAGATGTTCAGAAACTAATACCTCCTAGTTTGGGGGTGGGGTAGTGTGGCTGATGGCTTTTGGACTGTGGTCACAGCATTCATTGCTATTAGGTATGTTATCTAGGGCTGCTGGAAATTGCAGTACAACAACATCTGGAAGCTTAGCACATGGCTCTGTCTGCATGGGCTAAATAAAATATTGTCCCTTCTTCCTATGGCAACAAGTCCAGATGATGCATGGCCTGGTCCCTGGTTCTGGTGTGAACTGTTTGGACAACATCTGGCCAGTTCAGCATCAAACGTGTCATATACCCCCTTAAAACATTTAAAAATAACTCATGATTAAACATTAAAATGTTTTTAAAATAACTCACAGACATCATGCATCACAACAGAGGAGCCCAAGTAATGGGAGGACATCAGGGCAGCTCTGGGGCCAGATGTCCTGTTCTAACACTGCACCAGCAGGCAGTGTGTCAGAAGTTCAGAAGCTGAAGGAGCAAGCAGTATCCAAAACCAAACCAGTCTAGGTCAGGAGCTGTAAACCTTAAGCAAAGTCCTTGGGTAGCATATAACAAGGTGAAGGAACCATCCAGAGTCATAAATCACAGTCAGATCTCACTGTAAATGCAGGCTTGAGAAAGAAATCAAGCTTATTTCCAGAAACCAAATGGGGAAAAGCTCTTGACTTTAAAGCACACTGATTCAGCCCCACTAAACATGCAGACTATAGGCCTAAGCAGACTGCCAGAAATAGTGCACATTAAATTGAGGCACTGCCCTGGCTCAGTGCTAGGGAATCATGAGAATTGTATTTTTTTCTGAGACATTGAGCCTTCTCTGTCAGAGAGCTCTGGTGCCACAATGAATTACAGCTCCCATGATTCCCTAGCACTGAGCCAGGGCAGTGCCTCAATTTAATGTGCACTATTTCTGGAAGTCTGCTTAAGAACTATATTTCAGAGGACATTTCTCTGCTGTATGTGCACAACCTCTCACTTTGCTTGTGGAGGAGGGACTGAGTTTGTGCCAGATGGCATTAAGGTGTTGAGGCCTCAAGAAAGGTCTCATGGTCTCTCCTACTTCCTCTTCCAGTAGAGCACTCAGATGGCTGTCATTCTGAGCTGGAGGAGGGCACAGTCATGATTTATCAATTTCATCTTCAGAAGGCGAACTCAGGGGACCAGACAAGTGGATCTGCTTCGTCTTCAGAAGCTAAACTCTCAAGGGGGTGTGGAGAATGATGCCAGAATACTATGGGTTTCTCCTGGAATATTATGGCCTATGCAGACCTGGCCTATGACTAGGTCTTCTCTCTGTGCCCAGTCTGCTCTTCTCTCTTGATACCTGCTTGGAGTCAGGATGAGGATGGTTCTTCTACATTGAGAAGGTATGGGAGGGCTCTGTTCATGATTGGCATGTATGGAACATATCATCACCATCAAGTTACATTTATATCCTACTTATTTATATCTTATATTTTCAGTAAGGGACTCAAGGTGATTATATATATATATATATATATATATATATATATATATATATATATATATATATATATATATGGCCCTCCCCACTTTATCCTTACATCAACTCTATGAGATAGGTCAGGCTGAAATAGATGACTAAGCCATAGTCACCCAGTGAGTTTCATGGCTCAGTGCAGTCTGCAACCTGGATTTCCTGTGTTCCATCCCAACACTATACTGGTTTTCACCCTCACATTGGTTTGGATGTTTACCTGAATGTTGACACTCAGATTGTAATCCAGTCTAAATACCAAGAAATGCATTCTGCCATTGAGTTCCCTGGTATAATAAAAAAAATAAAGTATTCAAAGAATGAACTGAAACTATGGGGTGAAGCAGACCACCCCAAAGGAGCAGCTTGCCATAAAACTCACTGGGTGACTATGGCTTAATCATCCCTTTGAGCCCCGGATCAGGGCTGCAGCAATTGCATACCACACCCCCAATCCGGCTGTTTCCCATCTCAAAAAGAAGTGGCAGAAAGCTGCTCTTTTTTGAGTTGGAAAAAGGGCGCCTTTGCTGTGGTGTTGGTGGTTTTTTTATAGCTCCAGCAGCATGCGGCATGTAAATACCAAGTTGCCAGAGTGTTGCAACACTGTCCACCATGTGGTCAGGCGGGCAGTGTGATGCCAGCTTTGGGGTGGCTTTGGGGCATGCATTGTATTATATTGGATGACACATGTGTATCAGGCTGGTCTGTTCAGCCCCTATGTCCTGCAGCTCTGCTGCATAAGCAACAGGATTCTGATCTTTTGTACTGCCTGGATAGGAAATTATCTAGAAGCTGTATACAAACCAGATTAATAAATGTGAATGGCACCCTAAGTGCCACAGACATATAAAAGGAGGGATAGGGATGCTATGAAACTATAGTTTGGCTGCAACCCAGAAAAACCATATGTATATGTGGGAGGGAATCATCTTCCTAGCCAAACGTTTCCTTGATTCTTTAGCTGTAGCAGTCATAACTGCCAAGAAAGCAATCTACGTTTCATCTGAACAGCAGCTTGTCTCTTGGTCAGTGAGAGATGCTTTGGTGAAAACTTCAAAGAAAGCTGCCACTTGAGATGTGATTCTTGCTATTCTTTCAGCCAGCTTCTTTCAGTTGTGATTCAGCTAGTTTCTTTCAATTGTGGTTTATTTTGTCTCTGTAGGTTCACACCAGGAGGCAAGATCCCCAAGTCATGTCAATTTCCCAAGCAAGCTTTTATTTCTGGATAGTAGCAACTGCAGTTCTTTTGTTGTCACAATGCCCTTAGAATACATTTACATCAAACCCCTCTTTGTTTTCTCTTGGTTTACCAGTAAGGCTGTGGCTTGCCAAAGACCAGGGCTGGTTATGTAAAGCAAATTCTGTAAGGCACACAAGATTTGCCTCAGCACTCATAATCTAGGAAACTTTGCATCATCCCTGAGAACAGGATTCTGTGATTCAAAAAGAACTTTACTACTCTCATTCAGATCATGGGCCCCATCACACCCCACAGTTATAACACTATGGGTGGGTTTACATAGTAGACAGCCCCAAAGCTGTCCCAAATTCCTATGTTACCTGGGCAATCTGGAGTGACACTGGGAGCTTTAGGGAGCTACTTTGGTGTTTCTGATCCAACTACAAACCTAGGAGTCCATAGGCTGCTTCCTTGGCAAAAGTAAAATAGAATCATGGTGCTGTAATTGCATGGTATAGGAGGACCTCATGATTTTTCCTTCAACATAAAAGAAGCCTATTTTATGTATACAGTGGTACCTCTACTTACGAATGCTTCATCTTATGAAAAATT
>CM034703.1:188051475-188067330 GCA_020142125.1 Phrynosoma platyrhinos
CATACTAGATGGATGGACTCTATTAAGGAGGTCATGGGTATGAGGTTGCTGGATTTAAGCAGAGCAGTTGAGGACAGAGGCTCTTGGAGATGTCTCATCCATAGGGTCACCATGAGTCAAGTCAACAACAACAACAAAAGGCTCTTTATGCGGATGTGGTGGCTCAGTGGTTAAGATGCTGACTCTGATTACAAGATCAGCAGGTCAGCAGTTCAAGGCCCAAGTACCATGTGATGGAGTGAGCTCCCATCACTAGTCCCAGCTTCTGCCAACCTAGCAGTTCAAAAGAATGTAAAGGGCATGTAAAAAGTGCATGTAAAAGTGCAATTAGTGTGCTCTTTATCACTGACAACCTTTGCATTTGGCCACATTCTTGATGATACCCTTTTCTTATCGAGCCACACTTTTTCAACCACACACTGATGTTGCTTGGCTACATGTGTCGGCATGTTCTACATCCTCCATGCTGGATATGGGTTTTTCATAATTAATATCTATTGTCAGGCATATTTTTGAGAGGACATGATGACCTGTGAAAACTAGGTCACACTGACTTAAGGACATGTGGGACACCTAAAAAGTACTAAAATAAATGCTGAATGCATTTGCTGATCCACTCCAATCCCCACCTTCATACTTCCTTTTGCAATGGAGACTGCAGTCTAAAACACACTGCAGGAATAATCCAGTTTGAGACTACTTTAATGGCCCTGGTTCAGTGCTAGGGAATCCTGGGAACTGTAGTTTCACAAGACATTTAGCCATCTCTGTCAGAGAGAGCTCTGGTGCCACAATAAACTACAATTCCCAGGATTCCCTAGCACCGAGCCAGGGTAGTTAAAGCAATCTCAAGCTGGATTATTTCTGCAGTGTGTTTTGCACCTAAGTGAGTCCCATCATAAACCAGTTAAGGATACCTCCACCTCACCCCAGCCTGTGCTCCTATTCATTTTTCCTGTCTGACTATCTAGGGATTGTCTCAGATCCTACCAATGTTTTCTCACTCCAGAGTTAAAGCCATCAGCCAATCTGATCCCTTTTGTCAATCCCATGGGAAAACCATCAAAGCCTTTGTTGCACCATGTGGTAGCATCAAGTACTCCTCGAGGCTATGAATTAAGATATAAATATCAGCCCCAGATCTAGTATATGACAAAAGGTCCCTTTCACTCACTGTGTCACCCTCAGATACTGTCTGAGCTACTCTCCATCTCCCCTGGATGTATCTTTAGGACTGGTAATTATTACCTTCCCTAAGTCCCAGTTTCTCACAATCCAGCCTTTCATACCTTTCTTTCTGTTAACCTTGTATGGTTCTTAAGGTTGAATTGGTTTTGTGTGTTTGTGTGCACATTTCTAAATAAAATCCTCCTATTTACTAAAACTAGAGTCTCTCTGCAGTTAGATACCCAGATGATAAGATCTTTTAAGTTACACTTCTCTCTCAGGCCTTCTTTTGAGCTATAATTTCCCTAAAATCCTAAGAGGATGCTTGCATGTTTGTACCTTTTAGGGTAACACATGCCCTTATTTTCATTTGTGAAATGGTGGAGGGGGTAGGCTTTGGGCCTCTTCCCAGTCTAGGCAGAGAGTTGCGAATGATGGACTTCTATCTCCTTTCAGGAAAAGATTCCACACATCTAATGAAAAACAAATGAAAATTTGCTAATAACTCCCCTCCCAAGGCCTCCCACCCCAATGTTTGGATTTTTTTTTAAAAAAAAATTAATTCCTTTATAACAGTCAAACGTGCACTTGCTTTTGTTTTCTCTTTGTGCCAGTTGAAAACTGCTTCTCTGTTGACCAATAAGGCTATCACTATGACTATACAACTAAACTACAGTACAGAGTTTTAAATTTTAGAGAGACTAAGGGTTTCTGTATAACTTATTAACATACAATGCAGTATTCTTCTGTTTATCAGTATGCAAAGGGTTCTTGCATCATCTTTGAGACTGTGAAGTAAGCTGTAGCATGAGCTTCTTCTGCCTGTATAGTGGACAAAAGGACTGCCTTGGATGATGGTCAGCTCTCCTTTGTTGAAGATTGCCAAGCAGACTTTGGACAGCCACCTCTCAGGGGTGCTTTAGCTGGGATATTTTCTGCACTGGTGGGTTTGGATTAGAAATTCAAATGGGTAGTCCATGGACTGGCACCAATCCCTGAGCCATTCCCTAACAAGTTTACAGGAAATAAAAAAAAACAAAACAATTGTAGCTAATTGACACAAACATGATTCTAGTCCTTAAATGGAATTCCCCCCTCCCAGGCTTCCACCACACTTAGCATGAGATGCACTGGCCTAGATGACCGTTGTGATCTTTTCCAACTTTATCGAGCTATATTTCTGATCTGAGCCATTGAAGCAATAAAATATTGAAAGGAAACTAGTTCAAAAATATATCCAGAGTGCACAAATCAGAGGTAAAACATACTTTGAGAATGCTGCTTACTAAAAAAAGATGACTCTGGCCTGAAACACACAGGCCAAAAGAAGTGGCTTCTGGTTGCTTTGGGGGAGTGGCATTTACATGATGTGTACCCCCAAAGTGGCTGGAAGCCACTCCGATGCCATGTAATGAGCCCGAAGCTGCTGCAAAAGGAACCAATTTAATCCCACACCTGAGTGGTGCAGCATGGGACCATAGGCAGTGGCCCATTTTGAGAATGGGCTGTGCAGTCACTGCAGTCCCAGCCTAATTGCAGTCCAATTGCCTCTGGCCTCTCCTTGTTGCCAGTCTGCTTTGCCCCTGTGAATCACAATACTGTAGTAAGCCTTTCTTCTTTTTCACACAGTAAAAATAGCTGCTGCAGGCTCTCTTGCTTCATTTTCATCTTTCAGGGAGTCAGCTCATCTTTGGTGGAAGGAAACAATTAAAGATCATAGATGTTTGCCAGGGTCACAGAAAGCAGAACAATGTACTTTCTCCTGCTGGGATTTGGAGTATCCAGTTTCCACAACAGCTATCCTAGTGCCTAAGGGGAGTTCTTCACAATCTGTTTTGTGTTTTCACCACCCTAAATAATTTAATGTCATCAGCAAATTTGGCCATCTTTCTATTCAACCATGTCTCCAGATGGTTGATGAACAAAATGAAGAGTACTGATGCCAATGTAGATCTCTAAGGGATTCCACCGCTCATATCCCTCCACTGCGGGAACTAATCATTTATCTCTATTTTTTGCTTCTTGTTCTTCAGAGGTTTTGTATACCAAGGCTGCCAGTTTTGATCATTAATATTTTATGCACAATTTTGTCAAGACTTTTGGAAATCTAAGCAAACACTAGCCATTCCTGTATGGCAAGGGGTTGGACTGTATGACCCTTGTGATCTCTTCCAGTTCTATGGTCCTGTGGTTCTATGTACCCATCACAACATTTGCTACCAAAATAGATACTTAGGGAACAGCTTTTAGGTTAACTTTCAGGTTAACAGAACACTATAATACAGCTCAAAACAGTCAGAGAGATGGTTAAGCCTTTTCTTAGCATAGACAAAGAACCCAATGCACCATTTATCTCAGTCTTGCATTCCATCCAATAAGCATCTGAAAGCACTGGCCTTGCTGTGAGAAATGGGTAGCAGGAGGAATTAGCTTCCTCTTCTGAAGTTTTTGGAGGGAAGGAGAAAACCTGCATCTACACAGTAGCTATCTCAACATCTGAAAAGTTGCTATAAAACCTGTTGCTTCAAAAAACACTTTTGAGGAGGATAGGGCTGGAAACAATCTAGGGAACTGCAGTGGTGGTGAGACCTGTATCTTTGAAGGACTCCACGCTCATCTGAAAACACTGCGTATGCTCTTCTCTACTATGAAACATTCGTTGCATCCATTAATGCAAATTAATGCATTAATCCACCAATAAATGCTTGTTTTACACCAGTGGCTTGTGCCAGTCTCAGTATAAAGTAAATCTCTTGGAGAACTCTGGTGTCATATACAGGAACCCCTTAGTTCAGAAATCCAGGCTTCATTAGTGGAAACTCAGAAAATCTTTATTCAAAAAACTACAGATGCTCTCTACAGACATTTGTTATCAAAACTAACCATCAAGCTTTAGCAAAGTATAGTTCCAAATGGGCTATTTTCTCATTCCTTACTACATTTTTTCTTTCCCCCTTTTCCAAGGGCACTTCCCTAGGAGTGTGGTCAACAGTTCTATCAATTAACACACCATTACATGTCCTGCCACTTAACTGCAGGGTTGTCCACTAAGATATATGCCAGCAAATAGCAAGTAGGTGAAATTATACCCATTTAGCCCAACACTCCAAGCCATGGCAGGTAAGTTGAAAGATACACCTTCCAATACCTGGCATTGAAACCAATTTCAATTTAAATTAGGTATACTATTTCTAGGGCTGTGCACCAATGGTGAAGTAAAGCATTAAAAGAATATATGTTGGCTCTGAACACCCTGTTCCTCCAATGCCTTACTTTGTTCATGGCCACTGCAGCCATGGCCTTTTCCCACCACCACCTATGCCAACATAGAACAGAGTGCGCCAGGAGGTTTCTGACCAGCATATACTGGATCATTCCTATCCATGTCTTGATTGACACATTCAGAGAACTCTGAAAAGTGGATTAAAGTAATGAGGGAATTACCATAATGATGAGGTTAGCCTAATGAGTAAGTGGCATGTTGATATTGTTTTTTTATCAACTATTTTATATTAGTTATATGTTGATTTTAATTTTATTATGTTTAATACTGTTTTAAGGGGGGAGGGTAAGGGGTGGAGGGTACAAGTATTTGGATTTTAATTGTTATTTTTTAACATGTTGTATGCCGCCCCGATTGCTGTGCAGAGGGGCGGGTTACAAATAAAATTTATTATTATTATTATTATTATTATTATTATTATTATTATTATTATTATTATTACCATTGTACTTTATGTGGTATGGCAGGTGATATGGTAACAAAATCCTCCAGAAACTGATAGGGATCAAAATACCAAGATGACATGGAGCTCAATCTTCTAGATTTACCTGGAGAGATTTTTTTTAAAACAACAACAACAACAAAACAGAACAGAACAAACAATTCCCTTTGAATGATCCATGTATTTCACCACTCAGGTTTCCATTTGTACAATCAGCACACAAGAATTTGGAGGGGCTGGGGTATGCTAAGATAAGGAGGATTAGAGAAGTACACCAGACAGTGATTGTAGTTTTTTTTCTCCTGCAAAAGATTTTGACCTTTGATTGCTTGTTCTTATGCTCTTTTATCTTCCACATTGGACAACAATTTAATAACAAATCCCAGTCCTTTGCTGGACTTGTTTTTCACCTCTGCTTTTCTCTCCCTTGCCTCCAGCCAAAAAGATTTGAAGGAGTTATAAAAGTTAATCCCACCCTATGAGGTCAATCTATTACTCAGCAATCTGGATCAGTGATATATCTCTGGAAGATTGGGGGAAATGATCCCTGATGACACCATGACAGAAAGTGACTTTCTTTGCCTTAGTGACATGGGTCTATAGTGATAGGTGACTTCAGGGCATGTTACAGAAAATATTTAGTGCTATCCATCAAATCCTATATAGGGTTGCCAGATTAAAGTATCACAAATAAAGAAACTCATGGAGATGCAGTGTGTCTCCTATTAATTTTGATGAAGAGGAGAGTTTATGACTTACGGGAAAAAAACTTACATTTGCAAGGGACTGAAATTTGATGATACTTCTCTTGCATTACATTGCATTCATTCGTTGCCACCAAATTTAATAATACCTAAATGTTTTTTTTTTTTGGAAGATAGCCAATGAATGTGATAAGGATGAAAGGACTGTCCAGATTTATTGAGACTGAGGATGTCCCTAAGGTTTGGTATTAACAACCTAAATTCCCCTACTTAGGTTCAATTTATGTTCCAAAAGAAGCAGGCAATGGCAGTGCACACAACATCAGGTCTTGAGGCCTACTCAACAGACCCTGATCCTAACTACCGGTAACTGTTTATTGTCTCTGTAATCTGCTTTTCACTTGCAATATACCAAGTCCATTAGATGAGGACAGATTTTACTCTCTTCTATGACTTGCCAGCCTACCATCTGTCTGCTTTGCAGAGGAACTTGAGCATACCCAAATTAAGTCTTAATAAGTCTTTCATTTTGCCCAGCAAGTAACCACATCCAACCAAAGGAGTGGATGACTGGAGTAGACTTAGCTAGCCTTGAGTGTTGCACATTATGCTTAGTAAATATGAATGTTAGATTTTTGATTCAAATGATAGGAAAGCTGTCTGTTGCTAAAGTCTGCACAAATTGTTAAGAAAGCATATTGGAAAGGTAAGGCTGCTGTTGGTGACCTGGCCCATTGGTCCTCCTGGGAAAAGCCAAGCCTTATTTTAGAAATGCAAACTGGAAATTCCCTCACTCTCCCTTTCCTGCTGACAAGGAAATGGTTTCTTGATGACAGCAATCAGTACTTAATTATCTTATCTACCTGTACTGAATGGAGAACTGCTGAATTGGCTCAGACTGGTACACCCTCCCCCCCTCGTAAGGCGTCCTGCAGCCTTCAAAGAGGTTAGCTAACACATCTGGATTTGGAAGAATGTAAATATCTATACTTTTTGTCTGATGTACATAACTTTGTCTGTATAGCAGGGGTAGGCAACCTAAGGCCTGGGGGCCAGATGCGGCCCCCCGAGGCCTTTGGACTGGCCCCAAGCCAGTCCTGCCGCCACCGCCGCCGCCCCCCCACCCTCCATGATGATATTGATTATTGTTGTTATTACTTGTTCTTGGGGTTTTCTTGGCAAAATCTCCACAGGGGTTTTGCCATGGCTTTCCTGGGGCTGAGAGAGTGCATGCATATTTTTAAAATAAAAAAAATATTTATTTATTTATTTATTTATTTATTTATTTATTTATTTTGGTGCTTCGGACCCCCAATTGTCTGAGGGACAGCAACCCGGCCACCGGCTCAAAAAGGTTGCCTACCCCTGCTCTATAGGCTCAGACTACTTATGAGTCATTATCAAAACCAAACGGGCAATTCACCTCTGCCTTTTTGCAAGCACATGTTTAGGGCATGTTTTGCCCCACACAGAGGCACTCCATTCACTCATAAGAGACTTCCTCCCCAACTGAGGAAGAGGTTAAAAGACAGACAATCTCTGTCTGTTAGAAGACATGGCTCCATATGGAATCCTGGGAATTGTAGTTTGTTGTGGCATCAGACCTCTCTGACAGATATTTCACAAATCTACAAATCCAGAATTCCATAGCACTGAGCAACAACAGTTAAAGCGGTGTCAAACTACATTCATTCCGCAGTGTAAATGCAACCAGACTATAATTGCTTCCACATGTGGTTCCTTGAGTGCTGCTGAGCCACTGCAGTTAGTTGGAAGAAGAATCGTACCTTTAGTCCTGCATTTAAACCTGATTTAAAATCTTAGATTTAAACACATGGGTGGTTGTGGTGGCAATTCTTCAAAAGATGTGGATTACAACCCTCCAGCCTTTGGATGCCTAGCTAGCTGATAATGAATGAACTCTCAGGAGTCCATACAAGTTAAAGTTAAAGGATAGCCAGGATTTAGGTGGGAAAGTCTCTGTTCTGATCCTTGTCTTTTCTGGGCCAAGATGGCAGCCATCTTGTTAAGGGGAAATTATGCGGTGTGTATTTCTTCAAGTGCTTCTGCTTAAATTGTCTTTCCTTCTAGCTGAACCTGTCAGAATAGGCTGAGCAATATGTCTTTATCCAATCCAGCTTTGTGGTGAATCAAAGGATGGAAGCATGGCAGCAAGGGTATTTTTTCCTCCACCACAAAACAAAACAAGACCCACTGGGGCCCCAGGCAAGTCTGGCTACTGAAGGAAGGGTCATATTTTAATGCACAGTTGATAAGCCAAAAAAGTGCCACCATTCTAGGGAGCCCTGGCAGACCTGCACTATATTCTCATTTACTTCCCTGATTCACTGTTCTGGAAGCTGGCTTCTGCAAGTGCCCACTGGCGCAGGTAGGAGTTATGGTTGATAGCACAACATCAGGAACACAAAAGAGACAGCTAAGCCGATTGTGCTGCCTTGTAAGAGGAGTCCTTGATGTTCCTTTGCTGGGAACTGGTGCTGTAACAAGCTTTAAAAGTGCTAAGATAATGCAGGGATGACAGTTCACCAACAATTCCAGTGCTGTCTCTCTCCACTAAGTGGTTCCTTCATGCAGGCTGATGGGAGGCCAGATGTCCTTCAGTATCCACCAAAACAGGTGGGAGCTTCACTTCATCAACTTGGTATAACAATGAGAGTGGAGAGGAGCAGTAAGGATGCAGGGTGACATGCACCAGTGGTCTTGCTTAAGCAGGAACTGTTTGTTAAGCTTAGGCCCTGCTTCTGGGTGACCATAGGATGCATCCTTATATGGCAGGGGTAGGCAACCTTTCCCCTTTAAGGGCCGAGGGACTTCAGCTCCCAAATCCAATGAGCTATTGGCTAACATGGGACTATTGGCCAACATGGCTGAGGTTTCTGGGAGCTGAAGTCCTTTGGCTCTTAAAGGGGAAAGGTTGCCTTCCCCTGTTATATGGGGAGGATGCAGAGATCTTTCTCCTTAACCCATTAAAGCAAGGTTGAGTAAACTGCAGATCTCCTGATGATATTTTGGACTATGACATCTATCACCCCTAAGCAAAGTTTCCCCTCCCCATCCATAATGGCTAACTTACCTGAGTTCATTAGCTGCAGCACTTCCACAGCCCAACGTTATAATCACTGGGCCACATAATAAGTTGCATTTCATTTTACAGAAGGGGAGAGGGGAACTTGCCAGAACATTTTCAGTGGCAGACTTGAATGCTTCTTTCCACACTGAGCCGAGACATTCTGCTGCTTGAGGTGGAACAGCAAACAGTGCTTTCCACTCATCCAAGTTGAAGGACATATTGCTCAGAGGTTAACAAAGTTGTTATGGCCGTGAGGCAGAAAATCCTACAAATACCTTTCCTCATCCCTTGCAATAAAAACAAACAAATGTACAGTAACCAATCAAATAATATTTTGCTGCTTTTCATGACACTCAAGATGTGTTGCAGGAGCTGACTACCTCATGCTGCCTAATGTTAGGGTCAATTCTAGCTTCTTTTAGCATGCAAGCTCTATCCTGAGCTGATGGACACACTAAGAAGTACCACAAACAAAGATTAGGGTGAGACCACTAATACAAACAGCTACAGCATAATGCAAGTGTAGCTATGAAAGTGGGGGATTGAGGGCATTACCCCAAATAAGAATTGTACCTTCTCCAAAACGTCCTTTCACTCCCCACATTTCTAGTATTGTGGTACCTTAAAACTTCATCTGGGAGTTCAGGAATACATTTTAGGCATCCAAAGAAAAGAATCAGGCAAAGGTACCAAGATAATGCAAGGAGAGAAAATATAAGAGTTCTAGATGTGAACAATTTTAAGTGTCTCATTGTTTGCAATGTTAGTCATTTGGGACTGATGGAAAATTTATTTGAGGGGCAGAATTCTAGGATGTGTGTGTAGCCCTCCATAGCTACACTGCTGACATAATGTTAGGACAATGTATTTTGGTGGGAACAACTGATTCTAAGTAGGGTTGACTAGTTGCTGTTGTGTGCCTTTAAATAGTTTCTGCCCCATCTTGAGTCATCCAAATCACTTTGCATTTTAGTATAGTTCAATAATGAATTTTGAGTTTTGGTGTATAAACACCTGCTACCGTTAAAAACCATGTATCTGATTTTAACACAGTATTTGCCTTCTCCTTATGCAGTCACTCTGCTGCTGAGAAATTCCATTTTGAAAAAAATCACAACTAACAGCAAAGCCTCTAAATGGCTTTATCCTTTAAGATCCTGAGGGGTTATTCCTTCCATTAAGATACATTCCACCTGATGTCCCCAGCCTCATACAGGATAATGCTCTGAGCCATCAGCCTAGTAAGAAGTGAACATTTCTAAAAGGGCAGTGAAAGTTTTGACAAGGCCATTTGCACTTTGCAAACCAAGCCAGCATGCTAGCAGAAGTGTAAATGAATTCCTTCTGGACTGTTCATCACACAGAGGTCCATCTGATGTACTTCATCACTACCAAAAATATTTCACAAGTGCAGATGGCAAGGAGAAGCTGTTTCTTGCTTTGCCAGTCAGGAAGTGCCTTTTAGCATCTTTCCAAACACCTGTAACCTGTAACTGGTTGATGAATGTTTGCCCACCCATATGGGATGTTTGTTGTTAAGAGCCATGAGCCCATGCATGAGAAACCTCCAATCAGTTGTCATCAAGGCCTACTCAGGTCTTGCAGATTTAGAGCCATGGCTTCCTTGATGTAGTCTATTCATTCGTAAAGTGGTCTTCCTCTTTTCCTACTGCCTTCTACCTTACCAGACATTGGACCTTATCCCACGCTGCTCTCAAAAGTGGCAAGAAAGCGATATGAGCATCATTGCAGTACTATAGCGCTAGTATAAATATGGCGCTAGCACTATAATAGCGCTATGGATAAGCTAGCGCTATTGCAATGCCCGCTGAAACCGACATTCAAAAGAACCCGAATGATGCTGCATTCCGAGCGGTTTCTTGTTGGATTCTGAGCGACGTCGTGTAATCACCTGGAAAACTATAGCGCTATAGCGCCTGATTCTTAGTGGATTCTGAGCGACGTCGTGTGATCACCCGGAAAACTATAGCGCTATAGCGCCTGATTCTTAGCCGATTCTGAGCGACGTCGTGTGATCACCCGGGAATGTATAGCGCTATAGCGCCTGATTCTTAGTGGATTCTTGCTGCTTTTGGCCCCGTGGGATAAGGTCCATTATTGTCTTTTCTAGTCAGTCATGTCTTCTCATGAGAAGTCCAAAATACAACAGTCTCAGTTTAGTCGTCTTGGCATCTAGGGAGAGTTCTTTTTAGCATTCCATGGTATCCGCAAAATGCTTCACCAGCACCACATCTCAAATGAATTGATTTTCTTCCTATTAGCTTTCTTTACAGTCTAGTTTTACAACCATACATAGAAATGGGAAATATGATGGCATGGGTAATTCTAACTTTAGCATTCAATGATATATCTTTGCACTTCAGGATTTGGTTTGTTCCTTCATAGCTGCCCTTCCAAGCCTAGTCTTTATCTGATTTTTTGTTTTTGCTTCAGTCACCATTCTGATTGATGGGTGATGTAGCCCATGGAAACTAAGCCTGGAACAAGGAGTCCTAATTCTGACTCTGTAGAATAGCTGCTATCTAACAGCTGGAAGTTACAGTCAGATGTACTTGAGAGAAATCTCTTTTTAATGCCCTGCCTTTCATTCTGGAGTGTACCTACTATAGACTATAGGACAAAATGTTTATTAATAAACAGGACCAGAATACTTAAAAGACTGTCTCCTCTGTATGATCATATTCATCCACTGAGGTCAGCAGAAGCGATTCTTCTGGCTATCCCAGCAAAACCTCAAAAATCAGGGTGGAAATGAGGGAAAGGGCCTTTTTTCTCATGGCACCCAAAATGCAGAAATCTCTCTCCTGGAAAATTCACCTAGCCCTAAAAATCTTACAGAGAACAGCAAGAGCCTGCTCTTCTTCTTCTCTCTCCCCTAAGTACGAATTATTTTTGCACTTTCAACTCAGTTTTCAGCAACTGAAGTAAGCTGAGGACAAAAGGGGGAAACTGAGAAGAGGAGGGAGAAACTGGGGCATTTTAAATATAGCTGAAAATGTGGGATGGCAGAGAATATCAGGATAGTTGGAAGGTGTGTGGACTGGATAGGCTTTGGGTCTGATTGTGTCAGGGGTGTCATTAGGGAAATGCAGGGGGTTTGGGCTGGAGCAGGTGACACTCTAAGTGTGGGGGTGACACCACTGCTCCCCAAACACCTGCCTTTGGGCAGAAACAGGCTGTGGTGTTCACCTGTGTTCCTTGAAAACTCTGAAGACATGGTGTTAGTGGAGTGAGGCTCTGGGGGAGGTGAAAAGAGAGTCCCAGGTTTTTTTTTTAAAAAATTAAAATTTAAAATGAAAATGAAAAACATTTTTTTTAAAAAAATAATTTTAAAATAATTTTAAAAGTTTCTTTAAAAATCATATCTTACCAAATTTTCACTTTAACCACATGATACAATGTACATGTAAATACATTTAAGTTGTGCATATTATATTGGAATTTAAAGATCTAATTTTAATTTTGCTAGTTGTTTATGTCACAGCTATTACCATTGCATTCATTGATATATTACCATTGCATTCATTGATATACAGGAATTATAATTTATGAGTAACATTAGCACAAAAAACATTACTAAGGATTCTGTTTGGTGTGGAATGGGAAGAAGGCCAATAATAATAATAATAATAATAATAATAATAATAATAATAATAAATTTTATTTTTACCCCGCCTTTCCATGGATATGATCAAAGCGGCTTACAAAGAGTTACTACACTGAGTGATGCCATCCCTAGTGATACCATTGGATCCTGCTGCAGCAAAGTTCTTCATGTGTTCTCCCAAATCCTTCAAACATATGAACCTTTTGATCTACAGATGTTATAGTTGTGTTTGCTTTGTGTTTCATTATTCTGTTTGTTTTGAATAGCATTTTTATATTCTTTGGATCGTGTTTTTAAATTTAATTTGTACAATGTTCACTACTCTGAGTGCTTTGCACTGATGTTGGAGGGCAGGATAAAAATCTTGGAATGCATAAGTAACGGTTGATACTGTCTCAACTCTGCTTGATAGAAGGCAACCAAGATAGTGATGTTGACAGTCACAGAGATGTAGGCTTTTATCCTGGTGTGGCTAGTATCCTTTGTTCTTAAAGTCTGTTTAACATTTATGGAGAAATCCATTCTATAACGATCTCTTTTTCTGACACTCCAAGAGATTGTGAGACATCCTGAATTTGGAGTATGCAGTTTTTACAAATGTCTTTCTTCATTATCTTGACTAGATAGGCTTGCCATTTGAAGATATACTATCATTTAAAGGTCCTAGAAAGTTTGGATATATGTTTGCCATTGGAAAGGTTGAAATGTATTCTTGAAGGTTACAAAAACACACCTCCCACTGAGGCATGGTCATAGAACATGATGGCTGGTAGATTCTGGGAGCTATAGTCCAAAAAGTTAACTTTCCCCAAGGAATGCTCTGTTTAAAGATAAAGAGCAACAAGGAGGGAGAACAGAGTCTGTGAAATTGCCCATCAAAGGTTAGCACTTGGACAGACACTGAGAAGGCACATAGTCACAATCTTCCTTACTCTGGTAAGATATATTTTACTTCTCTCTAAAAGAAAGGAACTGGCAAAACCACCTCTGAGGATTCCTTGCCTAAGAAAACCCTATAAAATCAATGGGGTCACCATATGTCAACAGGCAGCTTGAAGGCACACACACATATTGCTTCCATATTTTCCATATTTATAAATGTTATTCAAATTTCCATCCTCTTTTTTTGGTGTGTCCTAAATACTGATAATGGAAAATGATGGTCTTTTTTAAAATTGACTTGTCTAAAGGTGCATCTACACTGTAGAAATAATGCAGTTTGACACAATGTTGAGTGCTATAGCTCCATCCTATGGAATCGTGGGGTTTGTAGGTTTACAAGGTCTTTAGCCTTCTCTTCAAAGAGATCTGATGCCTTGCAAAACTACAAATGGCCCACTTTTGGTGGGCCAGTTTCTTGTGTGGGAAGGGAATGAAAGGCATGGGAAACAAGTTTTCTCTCTGGAATTTGCTCTTGGAAGTGGCTGATTCACAGTGCATATATGGTGGAGCCAGATGGGAATGGCATGAAGGGCAATAATGGAAATGCATGAGAGAAAAGCCAAGGGAAAAAAGGAAGTCATCTTGGCATTATCAACACTGTGTGCTATATTCATGGATAATGAATTGACAGTGTATTGTTCATTTGGTCCAGTCCAGTGTCTAGACTGCCCTTATGTCCCTTATACTGGGTGAAATCCTGTGCAGGTTTGTGTTAGAAGCACTGCAAAGGAGTTGTATATACTGTTGTTGACACAAAATCAGTTACATTGCCAACACACACACACAGCCAGGGTGAGATGGCTTCAGCACTTACCCTGACATGAAATATGGCTTCTGTGGATTTTGAAATCATATATATTGGAAAAACCTGAACTAGGTGGAAATAGCTTGAATTCAGGGATCTGAATTTCAGACACAGGGGAAACTAGCCTTTGTTGTGCTGTATAGTTGATCATTGAGTCAAGGAAAGGGAGTTCTTTGTCTCTTATGGCTCCCTTCAGGGCCAAATGTTAGGTCCAAATTGCTTCAATAATTGCCTTAAACTGCCACATTTTTCTCCATTGCCAAAATGACTCTCTTTATGGATCTCAAGCTAATGATATCCTTTGACGCACTGCCATGTGGCTTGGTCTGCACAAAGTTTCAATTTCTCCCCTAAACCCTGCTTTTGTATGGAAGGAAGAGCTGGCATTCCCTCTAGGGACAGGCACCGTAATCTAGTGTGACTGCATTCACCCGTCACTGTTACATGCACAAACAGAAAGAACAGGCTTCTCCCTCTAAATAATTAAGCTTCTTAAATTGCTCACATTTTCCCTTCAGTTTCTCTCCACATTTGTCATTATTCCATTAACTGCCAGTTTGCTTTCCCTTCATTTATTTATGAGAGGGACTGTTTCTCTGCAGTGGATAGAACTTATTGCAATGGGGGCATCGAGTATAACTAAGGGGCAATTACTAGGAAGCAGTGGGAAGTACATCCAGGAGTGGTTTGAGGGCAGGAATGCAGGCCACGGGGAATGGAAGGGACAGCACCAAGCAGCTTGGTTCTGGCATTAAAGGTCACTTAGTTTTCCTTCACCAGTAGTGCTCTCAGGGTAGGATTTGTTGGGGGCTGACTCATTTTACAGTATGAGTCAGAGGAGATGCAAAATAAGCATAGCTGGGTTGGTTTATCACATGCTCTAAACGAATGATATACAACCACTATCTAAGGAGGCCCCTCATAACCATGATGTCTAGAGTCTACAACATGGGTGAGACATAGGTGGCCCTACAGATGTTGTTGAACTGCAGCTCTCAGCATTCCTCAGCATAGGCTATTCTGACTGGGGCTGATGAGAATTGCATTTGGAAGGCTGCACACGTCCTACCCCTGGGCCACAGCAATTTACTACCCTTTACCCATTACAACTATGGCCTGCTCCAAAATCCACTACACAGCTGTTCTGGATTTGCAGCTACTTAGCATCCTCAACATGAACAAACTTTCCTTTGAGTCCACCAAAGAAATTTGACATTCTAATGTGCTAGATCAGAGGATGACAATGACAACCCCCCTCTGAAGAATCTTGCCAAGAAAACCCTGTGATAGGTCCACCTTAGAATTTCCATAAGTTGGAAACAACTTGAAAGTACACAACAACAATGTGCCAAAAGGAAATTCCTCTTCAACTTCCCATTCCCATGACAGGCCAAACCACCACACTCATGGCACAGCTCACAGCTCTCAGCCTGTTGATCTAAAACAAAACCCCATACTTTTTGGGTCTGCTGCCCCCTTTCTTCCCTGCAATCCTAGTTGTCCCCCCCCCCCATTTCTTAATATTTGGTCCCTGCCTCATCAAGGAATGTACAGTTTCAATGGGATGGGCTGATCAGAGGCCATAGAAGCAAGGATGTACTACACATGCAGAATTTATTTTTATTTTTATTTTAAGGATTTATATCCCCCTTTCTACCACAATGGGTTACTTGAAGATCCCAGGAGACACATGAACAATGGACAGTAAGCCTTATGAAGATATCCAAAGCCCATATCATTATCATCTTTTTTCCAACAGGAATCTCTCTTTCTCCTCTGTCTTTCACACACAA
>CM034703.1:188110934-188121677 GCA_020142125.1 Phrynosoma platyrhinos
AGACATTCATTGAGAGAAGAGATGCCATTGGAATTCAAGGTCGACAAACGAGACACGGAGAAATAGATTTGGGAGCCATCAGCATACTGATAACACCCAGCACCATAACTCCATATAATCTCACCCAGTAGCTTCATATAGATGTTAAACAACATCGGGGATAAAATACCCCCCTGAGGGACCCCACAAGTGAGCTCCCTCTTACTGGAACTACTATCCCCGAGCAGCAGAATTGTAACAGTTCTCTACTTCATTAATATTTTGATTGCATCACTATTTTTATGAGCTGTCCTGTGTATATACCAACTAGTGCTCTACTGTCTTCAAAGCTGATGGTGCATTGTGTTATGTTTTCCCCAAACCACTTGAAAGCAAGCAGCTGATAACTGAAAACACAGAAGGTTTGATCCATAATCTCCTTTTTCATGGATGGAAGGGTTCCATTTGCAAAAAATTGCCTCTGCCCAAGTTCAGGGATCTACTTTTATTCTGAACTTTGAAAGAATTGTCCAAGTTGCTGAACCCTATCTCCAAAATAGGTTCAGCACCTTGGATAGCTCCTTTGAAGATTGTTCTGCAACTCAGAGACCATTCACTACTTTCATGACATGAGGGCCACCATCTGCCCCTCCCCTTTGTGAAGCATTTTCAGAGGTTGGGAGGGCCTAACCAGATTCTGGAGAGTGCACATCAGTTTTCATTCTGATAGTGTAGTCTTCAAGAAGGACACCACTCTGTGCTGTGCTTTACACTTTTCATTCTTCCTGTAAAAAAAGTTGTGGGGTTTGCATTACCCTGAGGCTGCAGTTCTTATGAAGAATTGTACCCTGAGGCTGCAATTCTGTGCACATCTCCCTGGAACTGGGAATAAGTCCTATTGAACTCTATGGCACCTACTTTTGAATGGAAATGCTTTGCATTCCACTGAAAGTGTGTGTTTCAAATTTATTTTCAGTATCTCACTTACAGTGGAGACACAGGCTGACATGTTGTTAGTGGCACACACATGTGAGTTTCTGTTATGAGTGTATATGTCCTTTCTGGGAGTTGCTGAGGTTGCTATTCTCTTCCTCTGAAGTGCCCAAAGGCTGCCACCACCTAAATCTGCCATACAATCTCAGAAGCCCCCTGCACAGCCATTCCCTGCTTCAAGACAGAGAAGGATCAGAGAAACATCTACCCATAGCTAGACACAAAAATGATGACATCAGCACTGAAATCCATTGTGGTTCTCTGGAAGGCTCAGTGCTACTGTAATCATTGCATGCCTGGCTGCAGAGACTTACTAGATTACCTCACTACATTCTTATAGTGCTGCTATTCCACTTTAAGTACTCTGGCTGCCTCCTGTTGCATTCTGGGATTTGTAGTTTAGGGAGGGGGCATATAGAATTCTCAACCAAAGAGTTCTTAGGCCTCATTGAACTACAAACACCAGAATGCAGCTGGAGGCAACCAGAGCACTTAAAGTAGAATAGCAGCACTATAAGAGTGTAGTGTGGTAATCTAGTAGCAATCTACAATCATGCTCACTCCCCATAAATATGGCAGTGCAGGGTTTCAGAGGCTATTCAGAAGGTCAGAGTGATATATGTTATTTGTTGTTGTGTGCCTTCAAGTAATTTCTGACTTATGGTGGCCCTAAGGCAAGCCTACCACAGGGTTTTCTAGAGCTGAGAGTGTGTGGCTCACCCAAAGTCATCCAGCGAGTTTCCATGGATGAGCAGGAAATCAAATCCTAGTCTCTAGAGCTCTTAGGAGCCCTGGTGGTGTAGTGGTTAAATGCCTGTACTGCAGCCATTCACTCACAAACCACAAGGTTGTGAGTTCAATACCAGCCAGGGGCTCAGGGTTGACATCCTTCCATAGGTTGCTAAAATTAGTACTCAACTTGTTGGGGGCAATTAGCTTACACATTGTAAATTGCTTAGGGAGTGCTTAAGTGCACTGATAAGTGGTAGAGAAATGGACTTGTTATTGCTATTGCTATAGAGCTATAGTGAGATGTTCAAACTACTACCTCATGCCAGCTCCTAATGCTATTCTAATCCTTACAGGATTATAGCTCTGGTGTAACAATCAAGGTGATAAAATAGAATAGAATAGAAGAAAATAAAAATAATTAAATCCTAAATAGGGAAGTAAAAGACTTCACTTCATTGTGCAGGCAGTAAACAATGTTTTTCACCAGCCTTTCAAGAAGCAGATTCTTGTGAAGGAGCAGTGGAGGGTGTGTGTGTGTGTGTCTCGGTCCCTATTAAGATTTTCATTTAGAGGGTCTCTTACCGCAAAATCTGGTGTCTGTTGCACCAGCCTCATGCGAATGCGACCTTTCATTTTGCCTTCACCACCGGAATTTAATTTCATTTAATTCAATTTAGAAGAGATAACGCTATCTTGGAAAATATATCAACAGAAATACTTTGACAACCCGAATTTTGAAGCAATCACAAAGTAGATACAATGGATCTATATTTTCAACTCCCGATTTCTCAGAGTTAAAAATAAAAGATAAGAATAATAGCAGGAGAATCCCTGAATTGAGCTGAGTGAAACAAGACTGAAACTAACCAATTTGGGTAATAGAAACTCACCCCTCCTAGCTATTAAAGTTTTAAAAGAATAATTCTACATACGAGAAAAAGCCTGGACTCTGGAGAGGGAGAGGGCACCGCAGGCAAGGACAGGCTGCCGAGGTGCCCTGGCCGGTGTGAGCAGGGAGACAAGGAGAGACAAAGGAGATCTCCAGGGAGAGTGGATGTGTGCATGGCTTGAGGAGCGAGGAGCGGGGAGACAAGGACGGAGAGAGATCTGGAAGCAGCGGAGAGGAAGAGTGAGAGACGGGTGGATGAGAGAAGCGGGGAGAATTGACATGGAGAGAGAGCTTGGGAAAGCGGAGAAGGAGACTGGAAAATTATAGCCAGAAGCTCACCAATGAGGGGAGGAAAGAGGCATGTGGGAAAGCCCCGGCTAGGGGAGAATGGGCACATTTATAGAGAAATAAGGAAAGAGGAGATAAAAGGAGAAAGTAAGTGAAGCCTGGGAGAGATAGGATTCAATAGGTCCCAACGGGGGCAGGAACCAGCAAACCTTCCCAAACAACATCGCCGAGAAGGGGACAACGAGCAAGTGACACTGAAATAAATCTGACTGAAGATAACTTTTCTACCCCCAGTGGTATTCTTTAGACTTATCCATCTGGGACACATTGTAATTAATTAGGGAAGTGGTTAAAAATTGGGAGTAAAATAAATCTTGTTCAAAGTCTGGAATTTGAAAATTGGGAGTAAAGACATTTGGGAATACAGAGGGCAAGAGAAACAAATTATTGGGCTTATTGGAAAAAGGGTGGGAAAAGAAACATTACTGCCGGTTTGCCATTTGGATAATGCATGTAACTCTAGTCTCTCTCTAACTCTACTGTAGTTTCTGGGTGTTTTATATTTTGTCTATCTCCACCAGGGCTCTCCCTCTTGACTCCATACATTCTTATCTTTCTATTTGTAATTATACAACTTGTTCAAGGTCAGGAGCCCGCCTACAGCAGATAACTGACCTTCATATAACTGTTAAATACAATTGTTAAAACACAACGAAAATGCATAGGAGGATGAAGGGAGAGGAAAAATCTAGTAACAATAAGGTGAACTAAAAATAAAAAAGAGAGAGAAAGAGAGAAAAACAAACAAATAAATAAAGAGTGAAAGTGAGATTCACTGAATAAGAAAGTCAGTGAAGTGAAGAAGAAATCATGTGAAGTTGGAAGAGTGTGAGAAGGAGAAAAGAAAAGGAAGAGAAATAGAGAGAGAGAAAACCCAAAAAGAAATGAAAAGGGAATAGAAGAGGGGGAAAACAAGAGAATTCAGAAAGGACAGTTAGAAAACGAAGGAGAAATATCAGATCAAGAAGAAGACCTAATAGAAGCTACTAAATTACACTAAAGGAAAAAAAAGGGGGGAGAGGACGGGGGAAAAGAGAGAGAAAAGACATAGATGATTGAGAAAGTGTTGATATGGAATGTAAAGGGACTAAACTCTATACACAAGAGGAGGAAGATTTTTCATTACTTGGAGAGACAAAAACTAGACTTGATTTGTTTACAAGAGATGTACATCAGGAATAAAGATGTAAGACTCTTAGAAAAACCAAAGTTAGGGAAAGTGTTTCTATCTAGCTACAAAAAAGAAAAAAGAAGAAAAAAGAAAAAAGGGAGTAGCAGTATATATAAATAAAAAAAATTGAGGCGAGAGAGATTTTCAAAGATAAATTAGGTCATATATTAGGAATCCAGGTTAGGACGTAAGAACTCAATATCCTTGTGGTGGGTATATATGCCCCTCTAGAAAACCAACACCAATTTTTCAAAAATAAAAAAAATTACTTGACCAAATATGAAATCCAGAATGTGATAATCTATTGATCCTAGTAGACTGGAATGGAGTCATAGATACAGATAGGGATAGAAATACTAAGAGCAAAAGCAAACAGGGGAAATTACCTAAAACTTTTTTTGAACTTATGGAACAATTAACTCTAAGAGATACTTGGAGAATTAAACACCCAACAGAAAAAGATTTTTTACCTTCTACTCAGATAGGCACCAATCTTGGTCTAGGATTGACATGATTCTAACATCTAAAACATTAATCCGAAGAATTAAAAAAGTAGAGATACTCCCCAAAATTGCCTCAGACCATAACCCAGTTCTTTTATATCTATACAATAAAAAATTAGAATATAACTGGAGACTTAAAGATTATTTACTGCAAGAAGACAAGACAATACAAGAAGCTAAAAAAGCATTGAAAATCTTTTTTACTGAAAACTTAGACAAAGGAACTGCAACAGAAACAGTATGGGAAGCTTCTAAAGCCTTTATGAGAGGCTTTTTTATACAAAAGGATATAGAAAAAAGAAAGGGAAAAAAGGGAAAAAGAAAAACTACTTCAAGAGGCCATAAAGCAAAAAGAAAAAAATATTTAAAAAATCAACCCCAGGATAAAAAAATAAAACAAGAAATAAAAATGCTTCAGAAACAATTTCATATAGAAATAACACAAGAAATTGAATGGAAACTAAAACTTACTAGACAAAAACATTTTGAACACTCAAATAGACCAAGAAAATGGTTGGCTTACAAACTGAGAAAAGAACAGGAAAAAAAGCTAATATTGAAAATAAAAGGAAAAGATAAAATTATAACCAACCAAAATAAAATTAAACAGATGTTCCACAATTTCTATTCTGATTTATTTAAAAGAGAAAATATGTTGAAAGAGCAAAAAGATGCATTAAGGAAATATTTGGATATAGAAGAAATACAACAAATAACAGAAAACCAGAAACAAATACTAGATGCACCAATCTCCCCAATGGAGACAATTGAAGCAATCAAGAAGATGAAATTAGGAAAGGCCCCTGGGCTCGAAGGGTTAATGGCCAGATACTATAAAACACTAGAAGATAGTTTATTAATTCCATTACAAAGAATCATTTCCAACTTAAGTATTAAAAACAAACCTAAGACATGGGGAAAAGCCCTAATAACAACGATACCCAAAGAAGATAAAGACAATTTGGAAATCAAAAACTACGGACCAATATCCCTTTTAAACTTATATCATAAAATATTCTCATCAATTTTGGCAGAGAAGACTAAAAAAGGTGTTAAAAGATGGGATAAAATATGACCAATCTGGATTCCTACCTGAAAGACAAACCAAAGATAATTTAAGAGTTGTACTTAACTTAATAGAATTCTATGAAAAACATAATTATAAGAAACCAGCGATGGTTTTTCTATACATGGGAAAGGCGTTTGACAATGTAAATTGGGATTTCATGTTAATAATACTAGAGAAAATGGGAATTGGTCAAAGATTCATAAATTGGATAAAAACAATATATAATGATCAATTGGCTCAATGATCATTATAAATGGAGAAAAGACATCAGAGTTTAAAATAACTAAAGGTACAAGACAGGGATGCCCCCTCTCTCCTTTGCTATTTCTAACAGTAGTAGAAATACTTTTGAATAATATAAGAAATGATAATCAAATAATAAGCCCGACCTTGAAGGGACATTCGTATAAAGCCAAAGCATTTGCCAATGATATAGTCCTATTTCTCGAGGACCCACTACAAAGTATTGAAAGGATAAACCAAATATTAAAAGAATTCGGCAGATGGTCTGGCTTTAAGATTAACAAAGATAAAACAGCCATTATAACTAAAAATAGGAGAACAGAAGAGGAATTATTAGAATCTATATCAAATTATAGAGTCTCAAAAATGGTAAAATATCTGGGAATAAATATAACAAAGAAAAATTCAGAATTGTTCAACAACAATTATAAAAAGATTTGGAACAAAACGAAAGGGGATTTAAAGAAATGGAAAGATCTAGGACTTTCGCTAATGGGAAGGTGGCAACAATAAAGATGATGATCTTACCTAAAATGTTATATCTATTTCAAAATATACCTATTACAACAAATGAGACACCCTTTAAAGTCTGGAATCAGGAAATGTCAAAATTTATATGGGGAGGGAGGAAACTAAGAATTAAATAGAAAATAATGCACGATGCTAAAGAAAGAGGAGGATTAAGCCTACATAATTTGAGACTGTACTTCCATGCAAGCTGCCTAAACTGGATTCTTGATTGGATTAAACTGCGAAACATAAAATTACTGAATCTAGAGGGCTTCAATGCCCGCTTTGGATTACACGCGTACCTTTGGTACGACAAAGATAAAATGCATAAAGACTTTAAAATTATTATATTATAAAACCTCTTCTGCAAATCTGGGCATGATATAGGAACATATTTTACCAAAGAAATACACTATGGGTCTCCCACATGAGGCCTTCATCAAAAGGAACAGAATGATAGAGAAAGGATGGGTATTATACAAAGATTTGATTGATATTAAAGAAGACAAATGGCAGATAAAATCAAGAGAAGAACTTTCAAATACAGGAATAAATTGCAATTGGTTACCATATAGACAATTAGTGGAAAGATTTTAAAAAGATTTAAAATTGACAGGCTTCGAAAAATCCAAGAGAGAATCCGATGATATCATACAATCAACCAAAGCTAAATTACTATAAATTATTACTAAAATTAGATATGGAACAGGAAGTAATAAAACCCCAAATGATAGCTTGGTCACAAAACATTGGAAATACAATCCAATTACAAGATTGGGAGAAAACATGGACAAAATACCTAAAATTTTCAAACAGTAATACACTGAAAGAAAACTATTACAAAGTCTATCTAAGATCGCCAAAATCTCAAAAAAAAAAAAACAAAAAACATCCAGCATCTGTTGGAGATGTAAACAAAATAAAGGAACAATATTCCACATGTGGTGGAAATGTAAACCAATTCAAAAATTTTGGGGAAAAATACATCAACTAATTACAGAAGCTTTAGGTATAAATTATCCTTTAAAACCAGAAATATATTTATTACATATTCTGAGTAGTGTAGAGGCCTCTATAAAAAAGAAAAAAAAAAGAATTGGAAAATACTGTTAAATATGTTTACAGCAGCAAGATTAGTTATCGCTAAACAATGGAAATCATCTGCAGAGATAGAAATAGAAGATTGGCTCATAAAACTATACGAACTATATGAGATGGATTTATTGACACATATGGTAAATGATAAATCGATATCCGAAAGGAAAGAAGACTGGAAAAGATTAAGCCCACTATAGGGGGAAAAATGGGGAAATAAAGTGATACAATTTATACAAAGCTGAGGAGAACATGTGTGTGTGTGTGTGTGTGTGTGTGTGTGTGTGTGTGTGTGTATAGTGATATATAGAAATCTATCTATCTATCTATATCTATATATCTATATATATAAACAAAGATTAACACAGAATACTTAACAAATACTAAATGCAAAATATCAATAGTGAAATTAAATCAAGAAGGACTGATTATAGTTAAGAAAGGAAAGAGCGAATACAATGTACTAGAGAGAAGTAGATAGGACATAGTCAATTTCTGGTGAAATAACCGGTGGGGAAGTCACATCTTTTTTTTTTCTGTACTGTTATGAGGGATATATGAATTTTATTATAAAGGGATGTATGTATTTTATTATAATGTATCAGAAGAGCAAAGACAATAAGTGAAAGAAGAGGATTCATAATAGAGAACTTAATATAAAGGAATAAAGGAAAAAAGGAAAGAAGGAAGAAGGGGGAAGTAAAAGAAGTTTTGGATTATACTTAACAACTTACTGTTTAAACTTATAGTTAAATATAGGTAGCAACAAAGTAACTCCTTGATTGTTAATTTATTGTAGAAACATTATTTGAAAAAGAAACACTACTAATGTATCTGCAAGGTAATTACTGCTATTTCTATTTCTTTTTAATCTTTTTCTATCATTGTGATGTACATACCTATATCTCTAAAATGTGTATAAAAAAATAAAAAAATAAACCCTCACTATTGGTGTGTTGGCCAGGGTTGCTGGGCGTTGTAGTCAGCAGCACGGGGAGGACACATATTCCTTACTCTAGGTTTTGCACAGTGTCCAAGTTGAGATGAGAGCCCTAGATGCTGAAAGAAAAATGCCTGGGGAGGACTTGGGAAACTGCCTGAGGCCTTGGATGCAGGATGAGGCATATAGACAGGCATATGACAATGTAGGACAAATACACTTAAAACACTGTGGCAATGAGTGTTCTGCTTATGCCTTTGTAGTAGTGTAAGGTATATGTCGAAAAAAGATCCAGGTGTAAGAGGAAAAAATTCAGACACCCATCGCCAAATTTTCAAGGCAGCAGGAAATCTATAAAATCTATAAATACTTTTATTTTGTCCCTCAAACCCTGCTGACCCATCATCCCCCAATGACCCAGTATTTTACTCCTCCCCACACCATCTGCTGCCTCAGCTAAAACTGAGGGCCTCAGTCACAGCTTGGAGCTGTCTGAAGAACTCCCCCAATAGATCATCCCATGTGGAGCTGGCTCAAATGATGTCTAAAGTTAAAAAAGAAAAAAAAGAGCTGGTAAGAGGGATGGCTGTCAGGGAACATCTGTCACCCAGCACCTGGGATACCAGAGGAGGGAGGTGAATGATTGGGAGATGGCACAGTTAAAACAGCATGGCTTAAAGGGTATGGAGAGACATACGCTTCTTCCCAGTTCAGGTTCGCACAGCCAAGGATAAGATAATGAATTATTACCCTAGGAAATGAAAGTGCTAATAAATTCAGAAGCAAAGCTGGGGAGTTTAAAACTTCATTTTTAAAAAGGAGACTATGATTTATAAACTCTATCCTGGCTTAAGTTTCCCATTTCCACTGCCCTTTCAGCGTGTGCCTCCTTCCCCCTTTTAAAACTCATTCCCATGGTCTTCAGGTCAAGTTAAAAGACAACGTTGACATATGGGCTGAATATTTGAAAGAGTACACTGGTCTGCTTCAGTCAGTAATTTTTCTGATAAATTGCTTTTATCAAGGGTGGGAATTGTGTAACCCTCCAGATGTTGTTGGACTGCAGCTCCCAGTGTTTCTCAAAGTTAGCTATGTTGGCTGCTGGGACTTGCAGTCCAACAATAGCTGGAGGGCTGCATATCCTAATCTCTGTTTTAGATTAATAACTACAGATTAGAGCCATGGAAAATTAGTTATTAAAAGTTGCCTTCAGGATTCTCCTTTGCAAATATAATGTTGAATCCAGGATTCAGGGTAGCCATAGTGGCCATTTAGCAAAGTACAATAACATCTCAAATCCACAAAACAGTAATACTTTACTTGAGCCTACCAAAATGTACAAAATATATGATGCAAGCTTTTGAGGCCCCATAGGCTTCTTGATCAGGCAAAGGTGTTAAAAATCATACAGGAATTTATTTATTTATTTATTTTTAAAAATGACAATGTTAGTCACAAGCCTGCATTTTGTCAAGATGTTGCTTAGTATGTTGTCATGAGTTGAGATGATGTGGAGGGATATCTAGGCAGGCACTGGGAACAAAGTATTCCAAAGTCCCGGAGATAAAATTTGAATTCCATTAGCAATACAAAAGGGTACTTCCTCTGGGATCCAAGATGTCACTGTTCCTTTTGAGGTCACAAACTGTTTTGTCAATTTTGGATATTAATGTTGAATATTCTGTTTCCTTATCTCTCCTCCCCCCAAAAAAACATTTGAATTTTTCTTTATGTTTCCTATTTATTGGATATCTGCCTTTCCTACCAAATAATATTTGATTATAACACTTAGTATCTGACAGTTGATATTTAATAGCATTTGACCAGTGACTGGTATTTAGTATTGGGTACCACATACTGAACAAACAATGGCTGATCCAGGAATGGGTGTCCAGCTTGTTTTGTATAGCATTGTACTCCTTTTAAGAAACATATTAGTAGCACTGGGTTATTCCATGATTTATTATTTCTCTCTTTATAGCTGTGCAATACTCTTCAATCATAGGCAGTGGATAGTCACAGCCATGAATGTTAGACTCTTGAGTGGGATTCTTTGATCATATAATGCCAATAGAATATCAATGACATGGGATAGCAATTGCTTCTGATGTCAGTTCAAGGATTTGCTTTCCTTGTTCAAATCTAAATAGTTGTTGGACTGCAGCTCCCAGTGTTTCTCAAAGTTAGCTATGCTGGCTGCTGGGACTTGCAGTCCAACAATATCTGGAGGGCTGCATATCCTAATCTCTGTCTTAGATTAATAACTACAGA
>CM034703.1:188121777-188131848 GCA_020142125.1 Phrynosoma platyrhinos
ATGATTCTATGATTCTATGATTCTAGTTTGGGATATGGGTAGCTAAGTACAGTGGGCCTTTGTTATCCACTGGGGGTTGGTTCCAGGACCCTCTGTGGATAATAAAATTCGTGGATGCTCAAGTCCCATTAAAGACAGTGGCATAGCAAAATGAGGTCCCTTATATAAAATGGAAAATCAAGTTTTGCTGTTTGGAATTTATACTTTTTTTGCAACCATAGATGCTTGAATCTGTGGATAAAAAAATCCATGGATAACGAGGGCTGACTGTAATTAAGTAATTAAGCTAAGGAAGGGGGGGATGCAGACAGGTGGCCCTGGGCCACCCTGGGAAGCGGAGGATTGAGGCCAAGGCTGCTGGATGCCTCGGCCCCGGTCCTCCCTTCGGTCGCCTTGGAAAGGAGCAGCAAAATGCGCTCCTTTCAGAGCCGGCAAAAAGGGTGCCCTAAGACCTGGCATGTGGTTCTTTAGCACCCCTTCCAGAGCAGCGTGTCAAAAGGCTGAGCAGGAAGGACGTCCTGATGCTGTGCGCTGTGCGTAATGGCACATGGTGTCAGGATGTCTTTGGGGAGGGATTGAGGTGGCTGGCGTGCAGCTTCCCCTCCCCATCCCTGCCTCCAGGATGGCCCAAAGGGTCCGTCTGTAGAGGCCCTTAGTAGGCTGCTTTCTCTGAGTTTAACCACTGTCAAAGATACAACTGGTAGGCATGAGGTATAGGGTCTTCTGATGAGTAGCCTCCAGTTTGTGGAGTGATGCCATGAAAGCAGTCCATACTAATGCCTGTTTCTGTGAACGGCATGGGATACCAAGAATACTGTTCATGTTTCCATTTGAACAGCCTCTGATCTGTTATCTATTATGATTTATTATTACATCATCTGTTCATTTATTTTGATCCATGTTTTATTATTCTGTTGTTGTTACAATGACTGTTAGCCACTCTGATGATCTGAACTTGGATGCAGTGACAAGATAGAACTATTTCACACACACACACACACACACACGGGGGGGGGGGGGGGGAGCTATCCCAAAATGCTTTATTGATGGTCTTTAAACTTTTTCCCATCAGCAAATAGTTTCTGTATTTATTTATATTGCTTTTCAGATGGATCTTGCAGAACAATTTATCTGCCATGAAGCCCTCTATTGCAGAGTGTGGTGGTATAGGGTTGTAAGGTGTATGTTCAGTGGAAATAAGTAACTATGGGTGTCATCTTCACAATGCCTTGTGCCTAGTTATGGGCCAGAAATGGCTTATGGGACAGAAATGGCTACCTTGGTGGTTGACTTGCACTGGGATCTAGACAGGGAAAGTGTGTCCCTGTTATTTCTGCAGAACCTCTTGGTGGCTTTTGATACCATCAACCATAGTATCCTTCTGGGCCATCTTGATGGGATGGGACTTAAAGGTGCTGTTGTACAGTGGCTCTATTCCCTCAAGGAGTGGTGAACCCAAAGTGGTGCTGGGGGACTACTCTTTGACTTTCAATGGTTGGCCTGTGGGGTCCTGCAGGGCTCAGTTCTGTTCCCCTTGTTATTTAACATATTCATGAACCTGCTGGGTACCACCAATATATGGATGACACCCAACTCCATTACTCCTTCCACTACAAGCTAAAGAAGCTGTTTTGGTTCTAAATCAGTGCTTGCACAGAGAATGCAATGGCAGCGGCAGGTAAGAGGGAACACCACAAACAGCTGATCTTTTTAGACAGGGACAATGGTCTTTTGTGCTAGGATTGATCTGGAACTGCTGGATTGGCATCCAGACTGGCCAATCCTGACCCAGGGTTATTCACCTGCATCGTCTGTACAGGACAAGCAAGTGGGAACATGAGCCTTTTGGCTCATGTTTTTAGTCTCTCAGTGGCTGCTCCCAGGCTCTGGAACTCCCTTCCCAAAGAAGTTAGACTGGCATCCTCCCTTATATTCTCTTTCATATATCTCTTAGGAAGGAATCCAACTTGATCCTCATTTATCCATTAATTTAATGTTCTTTTCAGTCTTTCTGCCAAGATATTTGTGAAAATCTTGTAATCTGTGTTTAATAAAGCTATCAGTCTATAATTTTTTTGGTCCTGTAGATCTTTATCGTCTTTTGGTATTAGGGTTATGAAAGATGTTTTCCATGTTTCTGGTATGTTACCTTCCAGTATTGCATTCATTACAATTTGTAATGGTTTAGCTAGTACATTCTTGATTTTTTTATAATATAATGATGGAAACCCGTCTGGGCCAGGTGATATGCCCAGATTTAACTTGTCAATAGCCTGGATCACCTCCATCAAAGAGATTTTTTTATTTAAATCTTCTTGTTGTTCTTCCGTAATTTCTTTAACTTCTTGATTATTCATGTATTCTTGAATATCCTCCAATTGAATTTCTTTCTTTCCAAATAATTCCTTGAAATAACGATGAAATATTTTCTTTATTTCTTTTTGATCTGTAACTATATTTTCTCCTTCTCTCAACTGTGCAATTGTCTTTTTTTCTCTTTGTTTTTTAAGGGCCTCGGCAGACGACTAATTGAGTCGTCTTCGAGGCAAGGAAGAGGAGGGGTAGCCGCACGTGCAGTGCCCCTTCCTCTTCCTGAGGTCGTCCTCGGAGCCGCCGGCCCTCTGCATGGCCGGTGCTCCAGGGACAACCTCCCGCCACAGCATCCGCACGCGCTGCGGCGGAAAAGGCAGGGAAAGTGTGCCCTATGCTTTTAGGGTGCACTTTCCCTGTCTTGTGGAAGGAGCGCTGATTTAGCACTCCTTCCAGGGGTGCCGCCGGAGCGCCGCGGTGTGGAGGCTGCACTCTCGTGGCGCTCTGTCCGGTGGCGTCTCCGGCACCTCCGTTTGCTTCCCCCCTAAGTTTCCATGCCAGCATCTTTCCAGGTTTGTTTGCAAATTCAAATTGTTTGCAAATTGTTTCACATATTTTATCTTCTTTTCTGTTTCTATCAATTTTATAGAAATTTGTTTTTGTAAACATTGGATTTTTTGAACCAGATATTTATCTTTAGGATTTCTTTTTAACTGGAATTTGGCATTTTTTATTTCTTCAACTATCTTTTTTAATGATTCTCCATTCTTTTTCTTCCTTCTTCTGCATTTTTCTGTATGAAGAATCCTTGGATTACTGCTTTGGATGTGTCCCAGACTACCTGGGGATTTACTTCATTATTTAAATTTTCCTGAAATAATAGTTGTAAGTTTTTTTCTGTCAACTTCAATATTTCTTCTTTTTTTAAATAAAATTTCATTAAGTCTCCAGTTGTATTCTTTTGTTATATCTCTTATTTCCACTGTTATAGGGTTGTGATCTGATAAAATCTTGGGCAATATTTCCATTTTATCGATTTTTGCAATTAGGGATGGAGAGGTCAGTACCATGTCGATTATTGACCAATATTGATGATTATTGGAATAGAAAGTGTAGTCTTTTAAATTGCCTTGTGTTGTTCTCCATGCATCCATCAAAACTAAATGTATCTTTCATATCAAAAAAATGCATTGGGTAATTTACCTTGTTTTTTGTTTATCGGTTTGTCTGATTTTCTATCTAGAGTTGGGTTAATTACCCCATTCCAGTCACCCAGCATTATTGTATGTTCATAATCATATTGTGATAAAATTTTAGTTTATGATATTACTTTTCCTTCTGTTCTGTTGGAGCATATATTCCTACTAACAATGTTTTTCCATTTTGACAGTCTAGTTCTAGACCTAAATAATGTCCATTTGGGTCATTAAAGATGTGCTAGATTTTGCTAACTATTGTGCTGATGTGTGTGTGCATTTTAACAATATATGTTTTAATCTGGTTTTAATTTTTAATTGTTTTATCTCATTTTAACTTTTGCATTTTATGGATTTTTATGGATTTTTAACAATATGTTTTTAAATTTGTTGTAAGCCATTTTGAGTCCCAAACTGAAAAAAAAAGGCAGGATAGAAATAATATGCAGTGACATGAATGTGCACATAACACTTAAGTCAAGATCTGCTTGAACCCTGGTTTACTGAGCCCTGGTGGTGCAGTGGTTAAATGCCTGTACTGCAGCCACTCACTCATAAACCACAAGGCTGCTAGTTCAATACTAACCAGGGCTCAGGCTTGACTCAAGCCTGCATCCTTCTGAGGTCACTAAAATGAGTACCCAGCTGTTGGGGGGCAATGAGTTTACAGTTGTAAAACTCTTAGACACTGCATAGCATGGTATGAAGTGGTATATAAATGAAGCTGCTTTGCTTTGCTTTAATCCAGAGCTAGTAATCAGAAAATAAACACAGCTTTATTCAGCCAATTCCAGATTTGTTTTCCTTCTGCCTCTTTCTGCTAATTCTTGGATGATATTTGAAATATACTAGTGGGGGGATTTCTTTTGTATGCTTGTTTCTGGATTTATGGTGGAGTATGTATTTCATATTTGTGTGTGATGATGGTAGTGTTACCTCTGTGTGATCTTTTTATGTGACTTTTTATGCTTGTGCAATTTTCAGCGAGAATGTGGATTTTTTTTTTAAAAAAATTGTCTGTCTGGAGTATTTTTTTTGCCCGTATGTTTTTGTTTAATATGAAATAGGTATTTTGTTGTGTTTTGTGATTACAAATATGTACTCTGCCATTTTGAGATGAGCTGGCCCTTGTGGCTTGAGAGAATGTGGAAGAATGAGGATTGCAAGGGGAAAGCAGTGAGTGATAATTTTTGCCCAATGAATTTTTTTTTAATTCTTGCATCTTCTTATAGATGAGAGGCTTGGACAAGGCACAGAAACACATCAGCAATAATGCAGGTTTCTAGATACTTCAGACATAATAACAAACTATGGTTAAAGGGATTCAGGATTTGTAATCCCATCTCAAACCGTGTCAGACTGAAGTTTGTTGACATTAACTAAACTATGTGGGTTCAGGTATTTAAAAAAAACCTCAATTAAGGTTGACCAATCCTGGATTAGCATTATGTGTGACCTAAGTCCTTGTGTCATAGAATTCACAATTTCCTCCTAGCTACAAAACATTCAGTATACGGTACTATAAAGTGAAAAACTGTTTTCTAGGCATGGTTTTCTGCCATAACTGATCTTTCCATTAATCCCACCCATACTTGATAAGCTTTCAAGATCCCTCAGTCATCTCAAAAACAGTTTTGAAAGGACATGATGCATCAAGTTTGGCAGTATTTGATGGTTCACAAAGAATAACATTTTATCATTGTCAATATTTACTTGACGGTTGGCATGTAATGGGAATTTTTTTGGTTGCTTCATACTATTTGATAGATAAGATGTAATAGCAGGCAGTATTACATAGTCTCACATATCTGAACCCTGTCAAAATGGAAACAATTGGATGGAACTAATCAGTCTAAAGTTTACATTTTGAGTTTAAATTTTCTTGTTAAAGAAAAGTTTATTTTGAATTGGAAACATCCTCAAAATATGAATAACAAAATTGGGCAACTGGGGCTGATGAAATGAAAAGAGTTGGAGGGTAAATTTAGGAAATATACGATATATACTTGACTATAAGTTGACCATGTATAAGTCAAGGGTAGGTTTTGGGGCCAAAATTATGGATTTTGATATGACTCATGGATAAGTCGAGGGTAAAACCTAGGGGTATGTAACAAAGGATGAAAAGGATGAAGCAAAGAAAACTGATGAGAAAGAACTTAGAAAACTCTGGCAGACATAATTGTTGTGCTTACCCTAAAGGCTGGTGCTTCTTCTAGGTGCTCCCAGGATGGATGATGCTCTTGCCTTTTGCCAGTCTACTCAGAGCAGGGGATGATTTTTTTTAAATAAAAGTTAAAGTACAGTACTTACACTGACATGTGCATAAGTTGACCCAGTTTTTTGGGTCAATTTTTAAACTAAGTTTCTAGATTTATACATGAGTATACATAGTAAATGTTTGAGTATTTATTAATTTATGTTTCACCTCTAGCACTAACTGATGTGCTGCTCAAGACCAAAAGCAATTGGTTCAAGTTTCTTGCACTCTCTGCTGCAGCCCTTTTCTTCTACTGGAATGTGTCAAGGAAGCCCTCCCCATTACTTGAGTTGAAGGGTGCAGAGCAGGCCCAACCCAACTTGCAGTACCCAGTACTATGAAGAAAGAGTGAGACTCTGTGTGTGTGTGTGTGTGTGTGTGTAAAATGACTGAGGATATTTATAGAAATGTATTTTCCAATGTCCATGCAGCAATTGTCCAGATCATGTGAAGGTGAAGGAGCAAACAGAAAGAGTATTAAGGAATCTCAAGCAGTCTTCTGAACTCTTGTGACTGCTGGTTCTTAACAGTCTTGTTTAGAATGGAGAGAATATGCCTATACAGTTACTAGAAACAGATAAGACTAAGATAATTGGTTTGTTTGGTTTTTTTGCTCTCTGTGACTTAGGGCCTCTAGGCCGCCCCTGCTAGCGGTGGATTGGGGCTGCGGCAACTGCACACCAAAGCTGTTATCTTCCCTTTTGTCACCCCCAAAAGAGCGGCAAAATGCCACTCCTTTTAGGGGCGGCAAAAGGCCACCCTAAGAGCTGGTGCCATGGCTCTTTCTGCCAGGAGGGCATCCTGATGCCGTGCACCATGCAAACGGGTGCATGGTGTCAGGATGGCATCAGGATGGAGTTGGAGCAGCCGACGTGTGGCTGCCCTGCCCCAACACCACCCCCAGGCCAGCCCTTTAGGTTGGTCTGCAAAGCCCCATAGTTTTGAGACTTCCTTATTCATCAAGGGATGCCTAGTAGGAAGGACAGAGCAAAGCACCATTAGTGTGAGCAAGTGCTGCTTGTTCCTCTGGTAGGATTCACAGGCCTCTGAGTGTCTAATGCACTCACTGTCATTTCTGTGTTGGAGCACAAATTCAAAGCAACCAATAATAAAACTTCGTTTAATATTCCATATATATTCATAAAATATATGGAATGCAACCCACATAACTGGAAGAAGCTTCTAAATGTCTACTTCACAAGTATCCACAGATCTTCCTGAGGTTGTTCCTTGTGATGTGTTTCACCTGGGAAACTAAAAAATAAGACTCCAAATGTATTTTTCATACACACAAAAAGAACTACCCCACATATATCATAAAATGAAATTTCCAAGAAGCAGCTGTAACTAATTTTCAGTGGAATGTCCATAGAATTTTTGCATACCATTAGAAACTCACTGAAAACTGCAGGCAATCTTCACCTGGGCAAGAATGGTAAAGGCACTTCACTACCTTGCCTATTGAGTGTGAAGTGAACTTATTTTGCTATGAAAGAAGGCAGAGGAATACAGCTTTAAAGTTAATTGGCTTAATGTTTATGGTCACATTGGTCCAGTGGAATAAAAAAAAATCAACATATTGACAGGATAATCCTTTTATTAAGAACAAAATTTACCAAATAACAAACTTGCAATACTCTCAGGGTCATTTTTATTACATATTATGCAACAGTAACAAAGGGAAGCTCCCCACCTCAGGAATATAGAAAATATAACAATTATTTCAAAATCAAAACATTTTTCATGGCTTATGAAGTTGCATGTATGGCTGAAGGATTGCACTGTCAGTGTAGGCAGGGAACTTTGATCACAGATTTGTGATGGTCTTCCTCTCCAAAATGGTGCCTGGGTCTCTGTGTAAGGGACAGCTTACATGGCAGTTCTACATGTAGATACATCTTTCCTTGAGATGTGTCATCTCTTCATTCAAACATAACTGCAGAAATGCAAAGGTGGAAAGTGCAGCTCATTCATGTATCCTCTTTTACCGCTTTCTAGGATGTATGGAAGATCTCAGAGAAGAGGCAGGGCCACATCTCAGTGTAATTAGTTGGAGGCCATATGCTGCTGACCACAAACAGGGCCAAAACCAGCTGTGAGCAAACCACTGTCCCTCCAATATTTCAGTGATGAGAACTGGAATGCATATGGCCAAGTAACATCAGAATGTTATCAAGATAGCAAAAGCTACCAGTGCAGAGGAACACACAGCTAGGAGAACTGCCACAGTTTGCTTTTGCCTGAGCCTACTGGGAAGACCAAGTTTCTGACCCCTCCTCTCCTTCCTGCTGAGTTAAAAGAATGGAAACTATTTCTGCACTCTGAACTCAGGTTCCAGCAACTGAAGTAAGCTGAGGAGAAATGTAGGAGGAAACTGGGACATTTTAAAAGCAGCAGAAAAGTGGGAGAACAAAGGATTCATTGGGATAGTGGGAGGGTATGTGAGGGGTGGGGTATGATCTTTTCTCTGCCTTCCCTTTCTTGTTTACTCTGTCCATCCCCCCTTCTGCCACACTTCCTACTCTCTCTCTCTCTCTTGGCTACCAAGAGCAACAGACCACTCTTGGCAGAGGCCTGAACTGATCACTTCCAAAGGGCTTTTGAAATTAGAATGAGGTTGCCTGTTCCTGTAGAGACTATACTGTCAATCAGGCCTCTTCAAGCAAATGTACTCTGAATAATTTATATCACAGCATGAATTGGAATGGACTTTCCTCCATCTGAGAAATGCTTTCTAAGGCTTGAGGCTAAATCCATGTGGCTTCCATCACAATCTGGAGATCTTATTTCCTATTCAGGTACCTCAGCACCTTCTGTAAACGTACAGGATGAGCAGAGGCTTAGCATGCAGGTGTTCAAAAGGAGTAAGATGAAAACAGTGATGGGCTTAAAAATCATGATATGATCCTTTTCTAAAACGTGATTTTTTTTTAGAAAGAAAGAAAGAGAGAAGAAAAGAAAAGAAAAGAAAAGAAAAGAAAAGAAAAGAAAGAAGTGATCTTGTTTCTCTTTCAGATTATTACTTCTTGCAGGTACAAAATGGAACACAAAATGGAACCCTGCGTCGTGCGCGCGTGGTGGCGACAGGACCAACTGCGGGCCAGTTAAAAGGCCTCGAGAGGCTGGGTTTGGCCCTCGGGCCATAGTTTGGGGACCCCTGGTCTACTCATTGGTACCCTGCAAATGAATCTTGCCAGCATCTATGTGGACCATAGCAGTTAATTTGATTTTCATTTCAAATATATCAGATGGTGGTGTGATTTGTTTTCTGCAAAAAATAAAGGATAACAAAATATAAGAGATGTTTTCTCTCTTTTCTTTACTTCTTTAAAAAAGTTAATGTGTTTCATTTTAAAAATAATTTTCTCAAACATTTTGAAGTTTTTTTCTGCATTATTTAGGAGCTTTCTACTTGTATGCCATTTAGAATATGTTCCCAGACATGCTTACTAGAATGTAAACCCACTGAATGTAGGTCTTATGCCTGGGTAAAGACGCATATGAGCACACTGTGAGTCTATTAGAGTCTAGGACATCACACAGAGTGCAAAATGCATGCACATTATTGTAGTGGGTATTCATTTGTAATGACAGTATATTAATTCTTTGTGTTTACAACTAAGCCTTTTTTCCCCTTGAAAAAAATAGTTTCCATTGAAGTACACTGGGAGTGAAGGCCAATTTATACAGTTGTTTTCTTCCTGGACTAAGTCCTATTGTTAGCTCCACATTGAACCGACCTGTGGAAGCACCAACGTATCAAGTTCCCATTGATTCAGTGGGTTTATTCTCATCTCAACTGATAAATTCAGGCTTGCTTTTATTGATGAACAGCTCTTTCTACAGAATTATAAAACAAAGAGAGTACAGTTATACTTCTCCAGGTGCCTGTCCTCTAGCTTAAAACACTTGTTTTAAATGTTATATCCTGGCATTTCCTTTCAAAGGGCACTAAAATCAGTTAAGAATAGTAAAAAATAATATTGACCATAACAAAGCTGATATGAATAAATAGAATAAACTGAATAAACAGAAGGAAAAAAGAAACAATGAGTAGGCAAAGCTTTCATTCCTTCCCTACCCATAGTTCCACCAGTCACATTTCTTCTTGGAAGAGATCAGATTTTGCTGGTGTGCTTGTTCCAGAATCAAGTGACAATCATGAAAGCCCCTGCTTTAGACAGCAGACAACAACACTCGGTGGAGGTTAAATAAGAAGCAGGGCTTCAGGTGAAAGATCTGGTTGTGTGGGCAGACTCATAGGGCCTTATCAAACGCTGGCCAGGAAGCGAAAAATAAGTGAAG
>CM034703.1:188135641-188153344 GCA_020142125.1 Phrynosoma platyrhinos
CCTCGGCCCTTAAAGGGGAAAGGTTGCCTACCCCTGGTTTAGAGGAACAGAGATGTTAGAAGGTGGGGGAAATAGCCATCTCCTAGCAGACACATTTCTTTCTTTTTTTTTTTTGGAGACTACAGAGGGAAGTACTCATTTCCTTGTGGCCTAATGTCCTTTTAATGACGCAGCAGCTCCATCTACCATTATCTCTTGCACGAAGCACATGCTGACGCGCGTAATGACACAGTCTCAAATTATCCATCTTGTGTAAAGAAAAGAAACACTGCGCAGCAGACCTTTGCGTTGGAAAGAACAGTGCGAGTGCCGACTCTAAAAGTCATCTCATTAAAATTTTCCTACAGCAGCTCTTTAAACGACCCCTCCTCCCTCCCCTGTATATTTAATGAGATTTATTTGAGACACTTACAGAGCATCATGGAAATGCCAGTACCATAATAAAAGAGGAGCATTTTTCCCCAGGAGCCACAACAGTGGCAAAATTAATACAGGTGTGTGTTTGTATGCTCACACCAGGGTTGTGACAGAGAGCTCAGCAAGTTGTTGCTATAGTTGCATAAGACAGGGACCATGGGCCACTTTGACATGATAACCATACAATGCTTTCAGGAGGCATTGAGGACCCTGAAGAAGATGACTAACAGGCCATGGCCTTTTTGGGCTGGTCTGTTATCCTTCAGATTTCTCCCCACATCTTTCACTTGCTCACCTGAGTGATGAAGCAATGGTTTCGTCTCATCCTCTTCCTCCCTCTGCTTTTGTAGAGCAAGCATTTGGAGGGCTGCAACAGGGAAATAAAGAAGAGATGTGAGAAAGACAGTGAAAAGGGGAAGGTAACAAGGCCAGCCCTACCAGCAGGTAGAAAAAGGCAACCAGAGATTCCAAAAGCACTGAAAGTTCCCAGAGATGCCTACACAACAACAAAAAAAAAAACTTTGGTCTTTACGTTTCTCAATGACAACTCAATTTCATCTTAAAACACAGGGCTAGTTAATGGGGTTCAGCCTTTGAATGTATCACTGTTATCTGTACATTATTTGAGTGAGCCACGTCTTGCTCAGATGGATGCACAAGGACATACTAGGGTGTATGGAGCATATCTGATGATAAAGTCCAATTGGAAAGAGCTTTTCGTATTGTAGGCAGTGTTAATGATCCAAGATAGTTTGACTTGAAGCTGCAAAGTGTGTTTGTGTTGGACTATCAGGGAGTGATCCCTCTCTTTATTTGTGGTTGTTAAGGGTGCATCTACACTTTAGAAATAATGCTGTTTGATACTCCTTTAACTGCCATGGATCCATCCTACAGAATCCTGGGATTTGTAGTTTTGTGAAGCACCAGCACCCTTTGGCAGAGAAGTCTAAAGACCTTGTAAAACTGCAAGACTCAGGATTCCTTAGGATGGAGCTACAACAGTTAAAGTGATGTCAAACAGCATTATTTCTACATTGTCCATGCCCCCTTAGAGGTCATTCAGATGTATTTTCTTTTTTTAGCGGAACGGTGAGAATAACCTCAGACGTGTAGTCCAGGTTTGTTATGCACACGATAGAACCACAGCTCTGTGCCTTTCTGCAAGCACTCAAATAAACATGGAGTCAACAATGTAAATGTATTCAAAATGCATTTAAGGCATGCAGAGTTATTCACACTAGACAATGTGAATCTTACAAAACAAACAAACAAACAAACAGGGTATCAATTATCCCAGGTTAAGTGGGGTTTTTGGCAGCCCCCCCCCCCCCAATTTAATTGAATGCATTCAGGATGCATGTGAACAATGGAGATTCAATCTAGATTCATCCTGGATTATTTTCACCCTTAGTCAACCCCTGATACCTTCACAAATTTTCTGGCCCTGCTACAAACAGCAGCTTCTTTCTTCTTAAGACTTCTCAAACTTGCAGGAGTTATTGTGCTGCCCTATGAACAGAAGTTCAAAAAATGGTATTCAACTAGGTGTCCACAGTCCTTGCTTCCTGATATTTTCCCTGCTAATCTTAGCAGCATTCTTTTAATTTCAGGTGATAGCTCTACAGATGTTTCAGTCAAACAAAGCCCTCCAAGTTTCTATCTACAATGCTATATTATTTAAGCTGTCAGTGGAAATATTAGAACCCAGACAAAACCATGATGACATTAATATTCTATAAGTAGGCAAGAAAGTTCAGTGAAGTGCTATAGAGTTAAGGAGAGCCATAATTCCACAACTGAATTCCACAACTTTCTTCCCTATCCATAGTGCAATCTCTTCTCCCTTCAATCTATCTATATGAGAAGATATTAAAGAGAACATTGACAGAATAAAGGATAGTAAGCTTTCATTTAAATATGAAAGAGCCAGCATGGTGTTGAGGTCTGAGTGCTGGATTATGACTCTGGAGACCAGGGTTTGAATCTTGGCTTGGCCAGGAAAACCACCAAGTGACAATCAAGTCACAGACTCTCAGCCTGGCAATGGCAAACCCCCTCTGAAGAAAACTTGCCAAGAAAACTCTGTGGTAGATTCACCTTAGGGTCATCATAACTCAGAAACTACTTGAAGGCACACAACAATAATATGTGTGTATGTGCATGCACACGCACACGCACACGCACACACACACAGTTCAAGGGAGTAATGTAAATCATGCAAAGGTGAATGCTTAAAAATAGGTCCATCCTCAAAGGCTTTACACCATTAAAACTAGCTGCTAGGGCCCAGCATCTGGAGTTGTCTCTTGGTCTCAGGCCCTACTTGTGGACTTGTGGAGGCATCTGACTGGCTACTGTGGAAAGAAGCATGTTGCATTGGAAACCCTCATTCAGCTGAACTCTTCTTATGTTCTTATGATATGTTCATGAACGTGGGGATATACTGCCACATAGTACTTATACTTGTAACCTTTGTTGACTAGAAAGGCATGCAGGAAGTCACACATTTCCCTATCTGCCTACTTATTGCTAGTTCGTGTAACCAAAAAAAGACCAACATTAGTTCTCATCTTGTTACTGCTAAGTCTACTGTCTCTTCATGATAGAAGTCGTGCTAGGCATTTTCCACAGGTAGATTATGATTGTGTTCGTCACAGTAACTCTCCAAAAACAAGTTGGGCAATAGTACTGCTCATTGCAAACTAGCCCAAAGGTAGAACCTGGAGCAATCTGCAACAAAATTTGGAAAATTTTGAACTATACCTGTCAAACAGTATTATTTCTACATTGCCAGCATGACCAATATGTGATCAGTGGTGCAACTGTATCATTCCCTGCAGTGCACTCCAGTACAGTCAATGGTAAAGGAGTTAGTTTTATAACACTAATGGGTATTTAGGGCCTTTACGCATTAAGGTCCTCTCCTGGCAAACAGAGCTTTTTTGAAAGGCACAATGCAAGTGGGACAGCCCTCTTCCCTCATGCACATTTGAAAACTTCTTTGTATTGCAGCTTCCATTCACATTAAAAATCTCTGCACACAACATTTGTCATTGCCCACCAAGTACCACCTCTTTTCCTAGTCTGCACACACAAAAAGATCCCCTCACAGAAATATAAATCATAAGCAGTCTTATATTTAAAAGGGCATTTATATTTCCATGTGTGTGTGTGTGTCTGCTTCCCCCCAGAGTGGGTTAGATCAGACCTCACTAATCAATGGCAATGACAATCAGCAGCTACTAATATATCTATCTGATCTATCTATCCCCATGCAGTGATTAGTATGTTTGAATGAAGAAACAGCCAGAAGGAACAGTCAGAAAGAGACCTAGCAATTTTTTTTTCTTTTTACTAAATGGTAAGACTGTTTTGGCTTGCCTTTATATTGTGTGTGTGATCCATTAGCACACCGTAGCATTACAGCATTCTAGCTAGAGAGTGGGGCTGGAAAAGGAGGCACAGGGGATAGTGAGCAAAGTTTTGGCATATAATAATTGCAGGAGGGAAGTGATCATTTGGCAAAGGATATTCTGTATATACTCATGTATACATCTAGAAATTTTAGTTAAAAATTGATTCATAAAACCTGAGCTGACTTATCCACAGGTCAATGTAAGTACTGTACTTTAACTCCTATAAAAAAGGAACCATCTCCTAGTGAAAGGCAAGAGCATAATCTGTCCTGAAAGCACTGACTCTGCTCTACTCTCTCATTCAACCAGCCTTTAGGTTGAGCATAAGCAGTTATTCCTGTTGGAATTGTAAGTTGTTTGGCATTTTTTCCCTTTGCTTCAATCTTTAGATCCTTTGTTACCTACGGTACCCCTATGTTTTACCCTCAACTTGTCCACAGATTGTATCAAGATCAATAATTTTGCCACCCAAACTTGCCATCAACTTATATATGGAGTGGACTTATAATCAAGTATATATAGTAAAAGCTTCTCTTTGTCCCAAATTGAAATGTCCACTCCCTCTTCTCCTTCTCCCATGATTGTTCCCTATCCACAGCATGCCCACTACCTCCAAAATCACTATTAAAGCAGAATTTAACTTTTGCACGGCAAAAAAACCCTGAAGAACAGGATAGTTGTGGGGAAAGCCATCATTAGCAAAATTTTTGGGACAAGTAAAAAAAAAAGATTTGAAGACAATCTCGGATGGGACAATAACAGGACAACAATAATGTCATGCAGTGAAGGAGAGGTGCTGAAGGCACTGATCTGTTGCTATGATGCCACAGCGTCTTAGTGCAATAAAGTTCTTAGTGTTTACAATGCTGTAATTCAGAACCTTATGCAGATGACCACTTATTTGCGAGGAAAAGGTATTTAAGATCATGCTTGCTATCTTTTTTTTTTTTTTTTTTTAAAAAACATTCCCATCTTTATCTGATCTGCACAAAGCCTATACTTGCACAACCTATACATGCATTCTCTCTTTCTTCATAATCTAATACCATACTACTCAATATGGTATTGCTAGTCCATTGCTAAGAGACGAAAAGGAACATTCCAAATTCCAATAAGTCCATGGTACAAAAGAGTGTGGATTGTGGCATTTGCAGAAACATTGATAAATTAATCAACTCAGAACAGTAATTAAACTATCAATAGGGTTAAAAAACAAATTCAAACATACCTTTTAAAATGCAAGAAACAAAAACAGGACAGCCCACAAAATGCTCTTTCCTTACAGTTTCCAAGCACCTGCCCTAAATATTAATACTACTACTAACAACAACAACAACGATGTTTCACTTTGTTGACAGGGGATACCAAAGAGGGGATAATTCAAGCCTTCCTAGGAAGAGAGTCCAACAAGAAGGCCCTCTCTTGTATCCCAGCCAGATATCTGAAAGGGTGTTGAGAGAGAGGGAAAAGCCTCCCCTGAAGAGCTCCGAGTTTGGGTAGCCTTGTATGGGAAAATAGGTGGGATGATCTACTACCCTATTTAAACATCTTTCCCTTTGTTTCTCAAATATATTTCAAATTATTTACCAGTAAGTTTTTTTTTTAAAGTGGCATTCAAGATGTTTGAGTAAACAAGCCCTAAGAATATAACCCTGAAATCCTTTCAAGTCCCTCTTTCTTTACATGCCTAGGCATCCCAGAGCTCCAAAGGACTACTCCAAAGTAAATAGGAAGCCAGGGATGAAAACTCTGGCTTCCTATTTACTAGGCCTTCCTGCCATCCATTGGGCTGTGCCTCTCCTCCTCCTAACATCTTGTTCACTCTTTGCAAAACACACACACAAAGCCAGGGCCAAGCTATTGTCTGTGCCATCCATTATTTTCTAGTTCCTTCCTTGCCTTTCTCCAGGGTAATCCCATCACTGGCTGACGACAACGGCTGTGTGTTTTAATAGAATGTTCTTTGTATAAACTATCTCCTTCCGCGATTTTAAATTGCATTCTTATTTAGAAGCATTACACAGCCGCTGCCGGGCTTTTTTTGAGGGGAGGAAGCGGGAAGTGCCGCTGTGTGGCTGACAATAGAGAGAGAGGGAAACAGCACAAAACAGAGAAAAGGGGAAGAAGAGGGAGAAAAAGGTGCGGGGGGGGGGGGGGGGGGGGGGGGAAATTTCTGCTAGAACCCATCTGAGATTCTTCTCTTTTTGGGCTAATCTATGTGCCAGCAGCAGCAGTAGCAGGCCTATAAAGGAGGCAAGGGAGGTGGCTGGCAGAGGGGTGGGGAGGTCTGTCTGCCACATTTAATTAGCTAATCAGACAAGTAGAAGATGATGTGCATACATGCATGAATAGAAACACTAAAGGTAGAGCAACGCTTGCATTCAGGAACTTCACTCATGGGCCTCCTATGTGGAAAGGCATTTAGTGACAATCTGCGTGGTAATTTTCTGTGCTTATTGGGTTGTTCTGCATCTTCTTTATATTGTGCTGTCCTGATGGTTTCTAAAAATTCATCCAGAGGTCCTTAGGAGAAAAGGACTTTCTCCTAAAAAGAAGATGAAGAAGAAGACATCTGAAGATATTGAGAGAATATCTCCGAACATACTGAGAGTTTCTGGTTCTTTTAGTTTTGATTTAGTCTTGATTTTACCTACATATGCATGGTTTTGCAGGCAAGCTCTTTTTGAAAAAATATCCCAAGCTTCCCTCACTCCTTGCTCCCTTGTGTTCTCTCTCCTCCTCCCACTGTTCATGTGTCACATCAACACTTCAGCAACATTTCAGAAATACATTTTTACCGATTATTATTCACAAGTTACAATCAATGTACTGAAATGCTTTCGCAATACAATATTAGTTATACAGTAGGGTCATTTTGTTTTGGTGCAAACATTCCTCTTTCCTTGCTTAATCTCTGTTAAATCTGTGTCAGGGAAACAACAGCTGTGTTTGCTGATGGTGGCCATCTTAGCTAGTTCTGGAATAACACAGACAACCAAGTAGAAATACATTGAAAATACTGGGTAAATTTAAAGTGGTCTGGGAAATAAGAACACAAAATCCTTGGTAATGCCAAGAGTTTCCAGGAAATACTATTTTTTCCCACTAAGGAAAACATCATGTAGATCTCCCCCATTCTCAGAGTGAGTAGTCTTGGCAACACAGGGTCCAGTTCTTGGTTCTGGTGGAAACTATCTAGCTGAAGTCTGACCAGTTCAACATTGAACCTGCCATATTCTTCCCTTAAAATAATGTAAAAAAAACACACACCTCAGTTTGGGATCCTTGGCAATTTTTGTATCACTCATGCAAGTAGATGCCACCATACCTTTCCCTGAGACAATATGATTTTTTAAAACAGGACTATTGTAAATAGAGTGAGAGAAAATGGCACAGAATGAATGGCAGACCCCATCAAAAGTGTGTCCAAGAGGAATGTGGTCACTTAGGTGAATTGGGGATATGAGATGTGGGGTACCTCTTTCAACACTTGCCCCTAAATGACCCTTCAGTCAGGGATATGGAATTTAGAAACTTGATCATTTTGCTACTGCTATGCAGCTAATGACATATCTGTGATGTGTGGCAAAGCCGACTTTGGCAGTATAGTATTTCTGAAACCTTCTTAAGATTTTCAGGTGAAAAGGGCAAGAGATGATGGCTCTCAGCTGGCGGCTACCATTGCTTAACATTTAAGCTGCAGAGTCCTCCCACGCCTGGTGCCTTGTGAACTGTGGTAGTGCCTGCATATAATTTGCATGTTTATTTATCCCCCTCTCACCCCAATGACTTTCCTTCTGGCTGGCCTAATTCTATTAAAACAGGTCTCTACCTCACTGGCAGCCACCAATTATGAGTATAGCTTTGAAAAGGCTTCACCTTGGAGAAGTTGCATCCCATGATTGCCCTTTCTCATCCCCTGCCACATTTGGAGCATGGAATGGTGTAATTAGCAATTGCAGGAAGAAGAGGCTGCTGGGATCTCAGCAGGCTGAGTAAAGGGCTGCAAAGGGGATTGGAGCTTTATTAATGTACACGGAGGATGCATTGACCTCATATAGAAGTAGAACAGCAGGCAAGTTTTACAGGTGCCTGACTAAACATACAGAAAGGAAAGACATATTATGTAGTCTTTAGTACCTGTGTTTTTGTAGGGCACAGAGAGAGCTTTCCAATGTAACCTTTTGAGACCAAGGTGCAACTAGGCCACTGGAGGAGTGTGAGTCTCTGCAAGCATACTTACTCCAATCATCTGTGGAGGAAAAAGTGGGTACACCTTCTTCCTCAGGCACACAACAGCAGTTCCATCTTGGTCACTGAGGGGCTACAAGTATGCACCTAGAAACCTTATGTACCCAGGTAAGAAGGAACAGACTTCATCCTCCAGCAAAAGACTGTTCCTTGTCCCTTGAGGGCTGAAAAGCAGTCAATCTGTGCCCAAAGGAATTATCACAGAGCTGACAGAAGGAAACCAGAAGTATCTGTGAGCTCTTGGCTGATGTTGCAAACCCATGGCATATCTACGTGTGCCAAATGAGTTGGTTTCTCCATCACTACCCTCCAGGCACCCTGTATTCATGACACAGGGTCAAAGCCTCAATTTGAGTGCATACTGTCTTCATGATATGAGGCCAGTTCCACACCAAATCTGGTTTATCCTTCCCTTAAACCAGATTAAAAAGATTTAACCTTTAGTCTGGATATTTCAGGAAAATCTGGACCACCCAAAAGCAATACTAGATGGATGTTTACACACACATCTTGCTGTGCCACCAGGCATCATCACCACTGGCATGAGTCAGTAGTCTGGTTAATGGGTGGAATTCAAGCCAGCCCCAGGGACAGCCCAGAATATTGTTTATTTCATCAGTAGGATTCTGGCTTTGCCTCAGACAAATTCCCAGAATCCTCAGGAGATTTTGCTATCTGGAGATTCTGAGAGATGCAGTCCAGAAAAGTAAGATCTGAACCAAGATTAGTGTACACTCTTGATGAGCACATTATAGAGCAGATAAGCACCATTTTCTATATTCAAGAATAACAGAATGTGAAATACTTGTCTACCCTCTGTGATATAAGCCATTTGGCTGGTGTTGTGAAAACAGATTTGCATGTTTCACTGTTTGGTTCTGTAATTGTCTCTAACCTATGGTGTGGCCATGCCTCAGTACTAATGGCAGCAGTCAACACATGGAACTGGGCCATGTCATAGCACATTAAAAAAAAAAAAAAGAATGAGAAGTACTGGCCTAAATAAGATTTCTGTGTATGGCAAGTAAAGTTTAAAATAAAATTCCACACAATAATTGCCTTGCTAGATCAGACTAGGTTCCATTGACTGTGCATTAAATCTTCAACACTGGAAATAATGAAAAGGACAAGCTCACATCTCTTTGCTTTTGGCTTTTGGTTTTATGGGATTCATGAACCTATTATTATTATTATTATTATTATTATTTCATTTCTATGCTGTCTTTTTCCCAGGAAGAGACCCAAGGCCACTCAAAAAAATTGTTTAAAAGAGTTTGCATTAAAAGATTTAAAAACAAAATCAACTAGCTAAAAACAGAATAAAATGACACAAAAACATAGGGCCTAAGCAGACTGCCAGAAATAGTGCACATTAAATTGAGGCACTGCCCTGGCTCAGTGCTAGGGAATCATGGGAACTGTAATTTATTGTGGCACCAGAGCTCTCTCACAGAGAAGGCTCAATGTCCCAGAAAAAAATACAATTCCCATGATTCCCTAGCACTGAGCCAGGGCAGTCTCTCAATTTAATGTGCTCTATTTCTGGCAGTCTGCTTAGGCCTATAGATTAGTTATAAAAACCTATCTAAAACACACACCCATACAAAAGCCTCCCTGTTATATATTAAAAGTCTGTGTGAATAAAAATGTCTTTGCCTATGGGTGAAAGGCAGACAGGGAGGGGGCCAGCCTACCCTCAATGGAAGTGTATTCCAGAATGTGGGAGCAGCTGCCAAGAAGGCTGTCTCTCCTGTCCTCACCAAGCGAGCCTTTGATGGTGGTGGGACTGAGAAAAAGCCTTCCCTTGTTGATCTTAGGACCCTTGCAGGCTTGTATGAGGAGATGGTCTTTCAGATAATCTGGACCTAAGCTGTGTAGAGCTTATAGGTTATGACCAGCATTTTGAATTGTGCCCAGATACGAATTGGTAGCCAGTGGAGCTGTTTCAACAAGGGAGTTATATGCTCCCTATAACTGGCCCCAGTCAGAATTTTGACCACCACATTTTAAATCTGCTGAAGTTTCCAAAGAGTTTCCAAAGGCAGCCCCACATGAATTGCATTACAGTAGTCCAAACAAGATGAAATCAAGGCATGTGTCACCATAGCTATATCGGAGTGGGAACAGCTGGAGCACTTGTTTTAGCTGTGCAAATGCACTCCTGACCTCTGCTAAAACCTGGGCATCCAGGCTTAGAGTTGAGTCCAGGAGAGCATCCAAGCTGTGAGCCTGAGATTTCAGGAGGAGTGTAACCATAGCCAGCACAGGCAAAGTCCCTATTCCCTGCTTTGCCTTATGACTGTCCAGGAGTACCTCTGTCTTGTCTAGATTAAGTTTCATTTGTTTGTCCTCATCCAGTCCATTACTGTCAGCAGACATTGGTTCAATACAGAGACAACTTCCTTGGAATCAGATGGAAAGGAGAGATAGAGTTGGATGTCATCCACATAGCTCTAACCTTAATCCCCAAACTTCGGATGACCTCTCCCAGTGGTTTCATGTAGATGTTAGATAACATGGGGGACAAAACAGAACCCTGTAAAAATCCAATGGCCAACAGCCAGGCAGTCAAACAAGAAGCCCCCAACACTACCTTCTGAGATTACCCCTCCAAGAAAGACTGGAATCACTGCATAACAGTGCCCCCAAGTCTCATCTCAGAGAAGCAGACCAGAAGGATATCATGGTTGATGGTATTGAAAGCTACCGAGAAGTCCAGCAGGACAAACAGGGACACAGTCTCCTTGAGCAGTTCCCTGCGTAGGTCATCCACCAAAGGGAGTCTTATTGAGCACAGCTCATTGGAAAGTCTATGCTATGGCAATGGTGGGAAATAAGTATAATTTCTTCACTGCCACCATTGGCATGGCATAGATCTTCCAATGAGCTGCATTTGGTTGGATTTGCTCCAACTCTTCCAACATCATTGCTCTGTTTCTGTCCCACTAGTCTCATCACTGCCTGTTCCCTAGGGAGGGACTGCTTAGAGGCAATCATATCCACTGCCCTGGATATTTTTCTATTCCAGAGATTAGCCAGGGCTTCAACAGGATCACCTGCCAAGACAACAGGAAACTCTCAAGAGGCATCAGGAATCCAAATAAACCTAAGGGGGGAAAAAATTCTAAAATCTAAACAACAACTAATAATACAAATTACAAAATTAAAAAAACAACAAGAAAACAACTACAAATTATAAAGACTTCTTTTCTTTAACTGAAGACCATATCCCCCAATTACCATAGTATACTTCTTGATTCTCATAATCTAATTAGACTTCTACTACAAGTATGTAACTTCTACTATATGTATATAATAATGTTAATATCTGTATGGAAAAGCCCCTGCACAATAGCAACATTATACAACCCATGTTGATGACTAGGTGCCATGGTGTCATGTGCAGTGCACAACTGCACTGCACAGAATTGCTGTATGAGCAACTCTGCTTCTGTCACTGTCAATAGAACATGTCTGTTGTGCTATGGCATAATACCCCCTGCATCTGAAATGCAACCTATGCACTAACAGAATGCCAACCTAAGTCTTCAAGATACCACAAAACACTAGTTTTCATTTCTGGAGGTGGCCTGATATCAAAGACATGTGGTCTTGACCAAATCTTGACTGTATGCTTCTTGTCTGCATACTGTTCAACTTTCTGATCAAATTAATAGGAGCAGACAGTACAGACACCATCTTGAATGCAAATGAGTGTGGTCAGCAGCTCCGGTGATCATTCAAGGCCAGAGACCATGCCTAGAATTCTTGATATGGCTGCACCTGTGTTTAATCCAGTTGCCTGAGATGCTTCACTTTGTTCAAGATGAAGCCTGGGATGAGTGACATCCTCCACTTTTGTGGGGGAAATTTGGCCCCTGCCAAAGCATGTATGTGATGATACTGGTCAAGTGTCAGGGGTAGGGCAAACTTCTTATAATTTTGAGTGATAACATTTCCTTCTACTTTCAGAAGGCCTCATGAGTAAGGGCAGTAACATATCTGATGCAGTATAATTTTTAGGGTCATTATGGGGGGGGAATATAGCTGCCTCTTGTATCATTCTTTTTGGAACATTTTGAAAGTGTAAAGAAAACAGCTAAGCTATTTGGAAAAAAAGAAAACCACATTCCCCAAATACTGTGAAAATTACTGCATTCTTTAGAATTTGTTCCCTGCCCATGCTAAAACATGACCAGCTGACATATTCTAGTCACCCACAAGAATGCATAGGGGAGGGAATCAGAACAGTAGCTGGAAGAGATTCACATAAGCACCTTGCTCCCAAAAAGCTGAAGCTCAATTTATTTATCTTAGAATTCATAGATATATCTGTGTTAGTCTGGAATGTCAGTATACAAAGGGATCTTGTAGCAACTTTGAGACAAACTGTGCAAAAGAAGTTATAGCATTATCTTTTGTAGACTTAGGGCCTTTGTAGATTGCCAGAAATAGTGCAATTTGAGTCCACTTTAACTATCCTGGCTCAGTGCTAGGGAATCATGGGAATTGTATTTTTTCTGAGACATTGAGCCTTCTCAGTCAGAGAGCTCTGGTGCCACAATAAACTACAGTTCCCATGATTCCCTAGCATTGAGTCAGGGCAGTTAAAGTGGCCTCAATTTGCACTATTTCTGGCAGAAAGCTAATGGACTATAGGAGTCATGAACACCATTCTTTCTCTCAGTTAGTCTCAAAGGTGTTACAAGATCCCTTTGCTTACTTCTGCTCAGACTACCTCCCCCAGTCTCCACTCTCAGCACAGGCTCTATTCTCACCCAAGCTGAGAGATCTTAAAATATTGAGGTCAGCAGTATACCTTTGCAAGTGATCACGGCAGCCATGCTTTCGGCATTGGCGCACTGGCTTCCGATATTGTGGAGCTTTTGGACGAGGGTGTATTGTTCCAGTACTGGCTGCCAATATTGGTATGAGCTCATAAGTCTCTGAGATTCAGGGTTCTAGCTCTCCAGTGACTTGGGCCTGGCAACTCATCTATTGGCACCACAACATCTTTTAATCTTCTGAGTCCAGACTAGTACTGGACTCTGGGAATCACGATGTCAGCATTTACTATACTGTAGACACCTTAGCCATTAAAAGACAGGTGAAAGTACAGAAAAATTTCAAGGGAGAATAGGATAACATGACTGACGCATACAATTCAGACTATCCATAGTAACATCTTGTCTTACTGTCCCTTACCTATAGTACCTAAAATTCTGACTAGCATTAGAAAGAAAATACTAGACTGCAAGTGCCACTGATGTGGTCTGCTTGGCAACATTTAACTTAAAAGTGGAGAAAGATCTGCCCTGTGGAAGATCACATTCTAGCTCTGAAAATAACTCTATTAATATTTAATAATCCTTCATTTTCTTCCTCTGAATATTGTTAACCAAGTGCAGAACTGAATGCCTGATCCTCCCTTCATTCTTGACTCTCTCATGTCCATCAGGAATTCCATAATTCATTGTTCCTGTATATACAGCATGACTCTTTCCTCCTGTTGAGCAGAAAATTTGTAAAAAACCAAAATTCTGTCCAGAGAATTTTCTTGGTCTGGGTGGGATGCCTTCTCTTCCAAACCACTTTGAAGTAAAATGTTACCATCTGTCATGTGGTAGTTAATAGCATGGCTTAAATCTAGTTGTTAGACCCAACTAGACAAGACCCATTGCATCAATGGAACTTACACAATTGTTAACTTATCATTCAGCAAATGATTAAAGGGATTCTAATTGGAACTAGGTATTGCAGGGGTAGGAATTATGCAGCCCAGCAGATGCTGGACTGATTCTCTATCACCACTCACTGTTGGCTATGCTATCTGAAGGTGCTATGGACTGCAGTCCAAGAACATCTGGATGGCACAGGATTCCCATGACCTTTTCGACTTACACTCATATACCTAGATCCAGGGTTGGGCAGAAGGTAGATTGGAATCTACTGATAATCTCTTAATTAAATTCACTAGGTCAGTAAAGGATTAATTGACACTTAAAAATCAATGTTATCAAACAGGCACCATTGTAAAGGCACCATTTTTAAAATAAAGTATATTCATTAAATAATTCTTTAATTTTAACATTTAGACATTTTAATTAGAATCCTTGATTTCTAGTAGTCACACATCTATTTGCACTTGCACATGCAGGGCATCCAAAATGTATGATGTGGGCTTGGTAGGAAAATCATCCTTTCATCTTCAACCACTCCAGCTGGTGATACTGGAGTCCCAATGAAAAAAATAAAGTAGGATCCTGCAAGCCTGAAATTGGCTGTCTCTCTATGTAGATTTCAAGAAGGCTTTTGCATAACTTTTGAAAGTGATTCACACAGCAAAAAAAACAATTCCTTATGTTCCCCACCTCCACCATGTTACCATATAACTAGAGTGATCTCTCCTCCATTATTGAAAAGACATTTAGGACAAGGTATGGAATGCTCTTCCTGATTTACTGTGTATTCTATATGTAATGCTTTCCCTGACAGATACACAGGGAAGTAAAGTGAGGCATTCATGTACATTTCTTCTAAACAGCAGTACAATTCTGTTTCTGAATGTGAATGTATTTCTGATTCATGCACATTGTTGAAAAGAAAATGAAGTCTGCCTTTCTATTTTTGGGGGCTCATGTGGTAACTCACACATAAACACATACACACCATGCATAAATGTGTGTTTGTGTGTGTCTCTCTCTGTGTAATTCATAATACACACATGCATGCGTAACATATATTTCTCTCTCTGTATGTCTGTCCATTTATCTACCTCTCAGGCTTGAGAATACAGTTGGCCTCATGAGAATCCAGAAGCTGCCCATAGAGTGCTACTGAGTGTTGTATTTAAGGATGAGATTCCCAGGGGGCAGGGGGGGATTCTTTATGTGTGAGGCTGTAAAGTCTACTGTGCATGAGAAATCATCTTTAACAATCTTGCCTCACACAGAACTCATTGAAACTCCTCTGCTCTGGACAATGCCCTAGCATCAGATATATAAAACTTAATGAGGGGAGTGTCTGAAGGAGACCAATGATGCAGAGGAAAAGGCTATGAAAGCCAGATACTGAAGGTCTGGCAGCTCTTGTTTAATCTCAAGAAAAGACAGTTGAGGATGGAAGCAGCGAAGAATCCATTCTGCAGTATTATATGCAAATCATCATGAGCACGGGAAAAGAAGTACTGTATATAAATATTTTAAATAAATACATATGTGATAGATATCCCCTAAAGAATTTATTTAAGATTGACCTCCTTGGTCACTGATGGGAAGAGAAACTTCCCAAACAGGCTGGGAAGACACAGCAAATGAGAAGCTGTCTGAGATGATTAAACTTTCCTTAGGCAGAAAAATAGACTTTTTAGCAACTTTATAGCACTCTTCCAGAACCAGGATCCCATATATTTCCGTCACATGATTCTGTGAATAGACATCAGCCTTTACCTCCTTGTGAGCTATTTACAGATATTGCAGATGGCTGTTCTACATGTTCTGCAGGAACTCATCATGGCAATGGGGAATGGCTTGGCAAATTGTTTAAATAGGGACATTCTGACTCACCCTCCAAGAACCACCTTCTCCTTGAAACAAAACCCTGCTGCCATAAGTCTCTTAATGGGGTCCCAGTGGAATAGTCTAGGCTCTTACGATCTTGGGCTGTGCCATCAGTAACATGACACCTGGTGCCTTTCAGAAATAGCTTCTGACTTTTGCTTAGGTCATTTGGGAGAATGTAACATTCACTCAGGTTCCCTGGCTCTGGCCTCTGCAAAAACACCGTATATCAAGTAAGCAGTGAAAATTAGAAAACCTAATTGCTTGGCTGCCTAGGAGAGAAGCAGCTTTCAAGAGAGGTGACTACAGCTGTGGTTGTTTTGTGTGTGCGTTGCTCAGGATAATTGTGTTTTGTTGTCAGATCTTCTCCACTATCCTATTATGACACACAAGAACAGAAAAACACAATATGCTTAATTAATTTTTGGTAGGCCAAGCTTCTTTAGGAAAAGAAAGGTGAGAACCCAACAACAAAATGTATCAACTGGATGAGTTTATTTTAGAAGAAAACTTGGAGCAGGCATAATTCTGCTATGGCACATTGTACTAGAGTCACAGCTGCTGAGATGAGACTGATCTTCATAGCCAGAAATATGAGGTTGAAATCTGGATTGACCAATCCCACTTCAGTATAATCAATGTTATTTTCTTCCTGGCCCCGAAGAGACCAAAAAGAATGACATAAATGTTAATAATTTTTGGTCTCTGGATGCCAACTGCCAATATGGGAGTCCAATTAGCGTAAATTGCCATAGGGATACTGGTCCATAGAGATCTAGGACCGATATTTGCAGTAGCTCATTACACAAAGGATAAAATTTTTCATCTAATGGGAACAATTTTGCATCTTTGAGAAGTGGAATCAGAAATGATATTGGAACATTCAAAGGTTTTTATTTTAGGCTGCTAAAAACTCAGCCTCCCTAAATGGTTTTTGAAGACACAAAGATTTAGTATCCAGGAGACCAAAGGAACATATCCAGAAATTCTGGTCACATGGAAATCCCTAGTCCATCAAAGTAAGTGGCCTATGAACTATAGGTGCACATAACCCCTTGCCCTTCCTGCAGGGCCATTCTAACTGGGGACTTATAGAAATTGTTTTGTGTGTGTGTGTGTGTGTGTGTGTGTGTGTGTGTGTGTTTAAACAAACTTTTCAGAGCCTTAGTGCTTCTAAATCCAACTCATATGAACTTCTTATTGGATTTTGGACCTCTAAATTAATTGTTCTCACATTTCTGAAATAAAGCTAATGGGGAAAAAGATTCCTCTTTATTCCATTTTGCATTTTATAGGTAGCATTTCCTCCATTTAACTTCCATCATCACCATCACATTATCTGCAAATATATATTTATTTTTCCCATTAAATATTCTTTAACTTATTATTATATTATTACATTCATTTTCCTCTTCATCTTCCTCCCTTCTTCCTACCCCTAATCTCGATTAAGAAGCAAAATATATATCACTGTCTATCACTATAAATCTAACTCATTATCAAAGTACAATTGGCCCTCTGTATCCACAGATTCTACGCCCATAGATCCAAATAACCATGATTTGAAAATATTGACCAAATTTTTATTCCAAAAAGCAAAGCTTGATTTTGTCATTTTATATAAGGGACGATATCTTACTTTGCCATTGTATATAATGGGACTTGAACATCCACAGATTTTGGTATCCACAGGTAGTCCTGGAATCAATCAAACCATGATTGTGGATACCTGCCTACTTACTGACAAAGAGTTGTATATTGTTCTTAATACTCAAAAGGTGCTTTTCCAGAAAAAAAGTTTCATTTGATGGTGAGTCATATCCAGAATTCAGAGGGGTAACATAACTAATAAAGGGTTTAACACTCCCTAAACATGCACACACGTTGATAAAACACAAGGAAGCAGCAGCAATAGCATAGCAGCAAACTTGATCCAATTTGACATAAACATGTGCACAAGTTATTCTCAGTGGAAGAACAAAGTAAAACTGTAGCCGGAATCCTGTTAGTGATGTATACATACATCATACCTGTGTAATATATAATGCACATTGTTTTAT
>CM034703.1:188163101-188180015 GCA_020142125.1 Phrynosoma platyrhinos
TCTGATTCCTAACTCTCTCAGGCGATCCAAGAGGATGGCATGATCTATCATATCAAAAGCCTCTGAGAGATCCAAGAGCACCAACAGGGTCACACTACCCCTGTCAATGCCCAGGTGGAGGTCATTGGTCAGAGCAACTATGGCAGTCTCCACTCCATATCCTGTCCTGAAGCTGGTTTGAAATGGATTGAGATAATCGATTTCATCCAAGACAGCTTGGAGCTGGGAAGCGACTGCCCTCTCAATCACCTTGCTCAAAAATGGTAGCAAGGAAACTGGTCTGTAGTTGTTTCTATCCAGGGGGTTCAGGGAAGGTTTTTTTCAGGAGTGGCTTAACTGCCACCTCCTTCAAACAAGATGGTAAAATACCTTCCCTGAAGCATGCATTGATTGTATCCCATAGGAATACTCTCAACGCGTCCCCCCCCCCCCCCCCCCCCCGGACGACCAGCCAAGATGGACACGGATCAAGAGGGCAAGTCGTTTTCCTCATACTTCCAAGGAGCTTGTCCACATCATCAGTACTCACAGTTTGAAACTGATCCAGTAAAATACCATCGATGGAGTTGCTGGACGCCTCGTCTATAGATTCTGACACAACAATGGCATCTAAGTCGGCTCTTATCTGAGGGATTTTATCTACAAAGTAGATGTTAAATGCGTCACAGCAGGCTGTCGTGGGTTTGAGTAGGGGGTTTGGCGCAGGAGGAACCTTCGCAACTCCCCCACCACTCTAAACAGCTCTGTCAGATGGGACTCTGCAGACGCAATACATGCAGAACAGAAAGATCTCTGTGCTGCACATAATGCCTCCCTATAGGAATCAAGATGCTTCCTATGGTGAGTTCTGTTGGATAAGAGCCAAGTCTTCCACCCTTTGCACTCTAGTCATTGTCCGGCTTGCTTCATCCTCTTAAGCTCCCCTGTATACCAGGGCGTATGATTAGAAGCATGCTGGAAAGGACACTTGGGAGAGATTGTGTCGATAGCCTTGATAAGATCGGTGTTCCAAGTATTCACCCAGGCTTCAATAGAGACACCGGCGTTACCCTCTAAGGCTTTCTGGAAACCAATTGGTTCCATTAGCCTTTGAGGGCGGACCGTTTTAATAGGTCCACCACCCCTGGGAGGACAAACGGTGGCTCTTAGTTCCATCTTGACCAGGAAATGATCTTTCCATGACAATGCGGAGGTATTTATAACCTCCGCCCACGGATATTCCTGCTCCATACTGAAGACTGCATCGAAGGTGTGACCCACACAATGTGTGGGCCCGTCGATCAATTGGGATAGGCCCATGTTTTTCATGGTCTCCATGAACTCCCGAGCCGCACCAGTTAGATTTGGCAAACTGGTCTCGAGTGGGATGTTGAAGACTTTTTGTTCTGGGTGACTCCAACAGCAACTCAGAGACCAGCTGGGTCAGCTCGGTTAGGGAGTCAGTTAATCAACGTGGTGGTCGGTAAGATCAACACTGAGGGATTATATTGGGCTACTCATTCCTCTTCCTCCTTGAATATTGCATTTGCTTTTTTTTTTTTTTTTACTGTTTTTACTCTAACTCCTCCAGTCCTCCCATTCATTTGCTCACTCATCTGAAGATCTCATACACTCCCTCCCCTGATCCCCCTGCCTGATCATTCACTTTCTTACTCAGGCAGAGGTTTGCAATATATGTATGGGGAAATCAACGGGTAAGGAGCATGTGAGATCGTTGCACAAGCAAACAAGTGAATGATGGGGGGAGGATTAGAGGAGATAAAAATAAGAGCAATAAAAACAAATGTGACACTCAGGCAGGGGAGGAAGAACAGAAGGTGGCCTGATCTAAATCCTTCACCACTACTCCCATGGCTGAACATTTTCATGAATAAAAGATAAATAAAATGCAATTTTATATGATCTTTCTCCATCATGTGTGTGTGAGTGTGTATGTATATTTAAAATTCTCTTCCTTACTAACTGGAAGGAAAGAAGGAAGGAGGGGGAAGGGCGATTGGATGGGGAGGCATCCAATTACAGTAGATCCAATAGATTGACAGGAAAACAGTGAGGGTTATTGGTTGATAGGTTGATGTATGCTGGGTGTGTGTGTGTGAGTTTGCCAGGGAAAATGTGTGGCAGTTTATGCTGATGTCATCTTGCTGTGTCTGTAAGTGTGTGATATTAACAGGTTGCTTCAGGGTCACTGTAGACCAGAAAAATGCAAGGTGAGGCCATTCCCCCCCCACCCCCATCAGTATTGAAATGCCCTAAGAGACATCTATGAAGTTGTATATTAAGACAATAACACAGTGTCTGTAAATATAGGGCTGATTTCCCCTCAGTGAATGTCAGTTTGCATACAGCAATCTCATTTAATTTGCCCTTTTTTGCTCACCCTCCAAATTCAGTAATGTTTCATTTTCCTGTAGACATATCTGTCTGAAGTAATGTTGTATAATCTGTGCAACATTCCATCATGCCTTTGATTTGCTTTCATTACATCCTTGAACAAGTTAACCATTAGTTCCAGAGGAAATTGCTGCTTAAGACGTCCAAAAGGCCAAACTGTTTCAAAAAACAGTTCTCCTTCACTTGTGCACATCTGTGATCTATTCTAGGACTCCTGGCATAGAAATTTAATAAATTAGTGAATAAACTATTAATAGAATGGAATACAATGTGAAGTCAAAAGCCTTCATGGCCAGCATCCATAGTTTTCTGTGAGTTTTTCAGGCTATGTGGCTGTGTTCTGGAAGAATTTATTCCTGACGTTTAACATGAAACTGTGGCTGGCATCTTCAGAGGTTGGTGGCATGGAAGTGTGTGGAGTATATGGGGGACTCAACACATGCAAATGAAAACCACCCAGGGTCAGGGGCTTTCCCCACAGACAATGGATTGCTAATAGACACAAACGCCCCTCACATACCCCCCAACTCATCTCCAGGCTTTGCCATTCAACACAATACAACACAAAAACTAAATCTACAATTAACATGTAAACCACATCCTCCAAACCAAGGGTCCCACAGGTATATATACTCCAAACACATCAATGCCTCCAGCCTCTGAAGATGCCAGCCACAGTTGCAGGTGAAACGTCAGGAATATATTCCTCCAGAAAGCAGCCACATAGCCTGAAAAACCCACAAAAATAGAATACAATTTAAAATATAGCACTGAACTAATTTTCACTCCTGCAGCTTCATTGAGATTAAGAAACTGATTCTGTACATTTGAACTCAGTTACTCAAGTAACATACAAAAATGCTGGTATTGATAATAATAAAAATAGTCCACTGGAGCAAGAATATGCAGAGAATACTTCTGCAAAAATGAGTGTGTGCAGGATGGGATGATTATGTTGATGATGGGCCAAATCCGAATGTTAGTCCCAAGCAGAATAGATCAATCAATGAGATGAATGGGATCTACCTCAATCAATGGGATTTACATAAGTGTTGACTTATCATTTAGCAATTGAATCAACAGGTCTATTCTAATTATATTGATGCTGATGATAATGATGATACCTACACAAAAACCAGTCTTTGCAACAGGGCAATTCAGAGAGAATCTAAAATCCAGTCCTTTGCATGTTGACCAGAAAGCATTCCCCAGATCTCCCATTTTTATGTCTATTCACAAGACAAAGTGAAAAGTAGTGCAGTACTAAAATACCCACTTAAGAAGATCTAGATTATTCAAGACAAAGCATGGGTAGTACAGCACATCCAGAAGCACCAACAATCTCCCCTTTGAATGTGATGATAATGATAATAATCTGCAAAATCACAAAAAAACACCCACTGATGCCATATTTGTTTGTGTTTCACCATGTCCAAGAAGGGATGCTGGGAAAATTGTCCACAAAATCTGCTGCTCCTGGATTTTCACTGTTCCAAAGCATTGCAATGCCAGACTGCCTTGTCTCAACAGAAACTGTACTGAATGGGAACGATCCACTGCATTCAAGATGTATGGAGATACTTCCAGTTGTACCTTTGGAAAACATTGCATTATACTTGAAAGTGATTGATGATGATGGAAGAGATTTATGAAGAAGAAAAGGGAAGGCAAGCAATTTTTTTAATATCCAAATGTATATAAGTGAGCTTGTACAGTTGGCCTTTAGTATCCATGGGGGTTCTGTTCCAGGCTCCCTTGCCGATGCCAAAATCTGTGGGACCTCATGGTTTTAATGGCTGCATGCATTGTCACGGCCACACAGCCATGTGCACATGCCACCATTAAGGCCAATGGGGCTTGCCATCTGTGGATACTGAAATCCATGGATGCCAAGCCCTCGGTTGAGGTGGGTAGGCACTATTAACAGAACTTGTAGAAAAATGTATATTATTATTATTTTCTCCCCCTGCTAGCATTAAAAAAATATTTGGATAGTTTGGCTCACACTCCATTATGTTCAAGATTGTTCAGTGAAGGAAAGGGAAATTGAGCAATATTACATTCGGGAGTGCAAGACAGTTGTGGTGGATCTGTTCACTCCAAGTAGAAATCTCCTCATCCATCATTCACCTATTTCTCAGACAGAAATCCATTTACCCAAGAAAGAAATCCTACCACCTCACTTACAGACATACAAACACACATCCTTGGTCATGTTGGTTAGAAACTGTAATCTAAAACCTCTGGAGGGTACAACCTTTGGGGAGACCAGTCTAGACAACAAGAGCTATGTATGTGCTGGCAACAGGGAACTGCTTTGTTTTAAGTGTGTATTGCTTACTTTTTGTTCTCTCCTTTTTACATCAAGATACTGTTTGCTTTGGTAAGAAGCCTATACTTAACATATTAAATAAGTTAATTTTTAGAAGCACATTAAATGCTACCAACCTCAATTAGGAAAAAGACATTCAATCCTCCTTTGTTTTCTTTCAGTTTAGAGTTTAGTATGGTGAAACAACTTCTTACAATCTTGGATAAATAAAATAGACCCAAAATGTCTGTTCTTTGATAGAGTAGGACATTCCTCCACTTCCACATTTCTGTGGGACAGTTTCATAATTGTTTTATGTTAAAACGTCATTATGTGGAATCCATAATCCATAGTAATCTGGTCTGTAGAATCTGTTATCCATATGCTTTGAGGGGCGGGGTAGAATGATGGTGCCAACTTATCATTTGCTACAGTGTCCTGTATTTTCATGCTAAAAACACTGTCTTAAAAATGTGTGCACTGACTCCTTCCATATCAAAGAATATGCAAGCATTGTCTCTCTGTCAAAATGGCAATGGTGACAGTAAGGCAAAGGACTATGTCTTATTGGGTTTTTTCCAGGTCTGATGGCCTTGGGCATATTTCCAACTTACCCAGCTGTTCTGCCATATAAAAGGGGAAGGTATTTCAATTCTAAATTAGAGAGGAAGGGATCCTTTCAAGAGAACATGCTGCAGATGTCTGGCCAGGATCCACCCTGAAGATTACAGTAGGAAAAGGGTGGGGGACCATTTCCACAGCAGCAGGCTCTGTTTCATGATCCTTTTCTGTAGTGCATACAGGCCATCCAGGCCCTTGTCAAGCTTCCTGGAAAGGGGACAGGCCTGAATGACTGTAATATGAGGCGTGAAACTGGATATTAAAGGCTTTATTACAGGGTGATGCCTGCTAATTGCAGCACTTCTTTCAGGGAGCAGGGGGATGATGAACGCTGGAGACAGCACCCAATTATTAGAACTCAGCTGGTGTGAAGAGAAGGCAGCACAATTTCCAGAGTTTTATTTAGCTAACATCATAGCCTTGGATTTATTTTTTTAAGGAAATAAATTTGCCTTGCTACAGCCTGTTCTGTATCATCTTAGTGTTGTTTTGATTACATTTTTCCTTCTCAAGAACAATGGGGATTTTTCATTTCATCCATGTGCACTATCATTAAACCATTTCGGGGCTAGAAATCTCCTCCAAGCAGCTGGAGAGCCTTTAAAGATTATGGGAGAAGGTCAGGGAAAGCACCTTCCTTGCTCATTTCCTCTACACACACCCACATCCATAAAATCATTCATAGATATAATTTGGGAGGGAAGCCATCTTACCCATCATTTTGTTCCTAAAGATTCTTTCCCTGATTTTTTTTTTTAAATATCTTTGTTGTGTGGAGAGAGATACAAATAAACACATCAAGCCCATGTAGAAAGTTAGCTGTACAGGGTGCCCCCACTCCCCTGTCCAAATGTATACACACTTAGTAGCTTCTTCTTGGGGGCTGGGGAAGCTTAAAATAGATTTTCTGCCACAAAACCAAATACAGGTTGAAGAATTAAATATTACAATATTACAGAAGTGTTGTGAATTTGCAAGAGAAACCTTAAATGAGGTTTGTAACTCTGTGCTTCAACAATGCAAGCCGTGCATTGCTGTGCAGGGATAACAATTTGAACACCTTAACTAAAATTGTAATTTAAGATGGGTTTTGTAACCCTGATTAAATCATTATTATTTATTATTCAAATAAATGCTTCAAATAATCACCATAGCTAATGTTAGCTATAGAGCCTATGTATATTACTGCATACATTTTAGAAAGGAACAAAAATGCTAATAAATACATGTACTTAAATTTACCATTTGCCAATGACTACCACATTTGAGTCTGAGCTAATGGGACAAAACAATCCATGAACAACTAAATGTTCACAATTGTCTATTCAGACTAATATTCCATCCCTTGTAATTATTACTGTTGGATATTTAGGTCTCAGAAGAACAATGATTGAGTGATTAAAGCCCTTCTCCCACTAGGTAGACTCCTGGGTGCCCTCTGAGGTAGTATGGAGGTCTATACTTTTGTTAGAGGAGACAGAGGAAGGAGTGACAGTAGTAGTACTAGTCAAGAGGCTGGATATGAAATGGAAAGCATTCTGAATAGAAATCCTCCTATTTAGAAACAAACATAATAAAAGTGGGCACAGGATCTTCAAAAGTTGATTCATCACCTCATCTTGTTGTCCCCAAATTGGTGTTTGCATCCTTAGTTGTTGCCTTCTCTTTCTCTCTTGTCACTGCCATAACTTTCTGGGATTCCTGGTATATCTGGTAGGAATGCATGGGCAGAAACAATCACAGCAGTGATGACAATGGTGCTGTGGCAGCAATAGCAAAGGAATCTCTTGAGACTATCGCTCTACACCAGGGGTCAGCAAGGTTTACGTACCTGGAGCTGGTCACTGGTCCCCAGGTCTTCCGCCGGGTCGGGGGGGGAATGGCGGCATGTGAGCTCACACTCATGTGCGCAGCCCTCGCAGACCCCCACTGCTGCCGCTGCTACTGCTGCCCCCTGCCGCCACCACGTGCATCACGGCCACCATTTTGTTTGCCAAAATGGTGGCCGTGACTCATTTGCACATGTGCAGTACTCTGCTATTTGGGCTCTAAGGGATAGGAGAATAGTAAAGAGGGGGCTGGGAGAATCAACTAATCCTGTTCCTTTTTTAAAAAAAATTATTTTTGAAATCTTTTTCTAAAAGCAGTCAAAGAGATTTTAGTATATGTACTTTCCCCAAAGAACTCCAAGGAAAGATGAGCGAGAGGGAGTCAAAATAAGAGATGAGCAAAGAGGAGTTTGTAATCACACCTTGGCACAGAGAGGACATCTGAGACAATGGAGATGCTGGGATAGCAATGGCACCAGCAATTGTGCCACAGGCCATGTTCAGGCTGCACACTCCATAGTGTTCCTTTGTGCAGTGACTCTCAGGCATTGTTAAGCTGTGAATGGTAGAAACAGTTATGGTAAAGCCTTCAACCCATGAAATATACAAGAAGGGGAAGAAGGACAATGGGAATCTCAAATATATATGACTAGATGTGTGGGAGGGAGGAACAAGAGAAACAATAGACCAGGAATATGAAAGAGTTAGATGTAGCAGATTATGGGGGTGGTGAGGGCTAGAAGATAAAAGAAGCCTGTAATTGCTGAAGGATTGTGGGGGTGATGTGGGTTGTGTCAGAGAACTAAGACTTAGAAAATGTCCCCTGCCATTCAATTTATTACCACCAGTAGAGCCAAATCTATTTCACTAAGGACAAGAATTTAATTCAAGCAAGCAAGCAATTATTCTTCAAAGTCACTAGACCACTGAGAATCAAATGTTGGGGATAAACAGAAGGTGATTGCTGTTGCCTGGAATCACATGACTTAGAGGGAAGCAATCTGACATCCCCTGAGAGGGGCTGTTGGGAGCTGTAGTCAAAACACCTGGATAGGGACAGATTCCCAATCCCTGACTTTTTTTGAAGAGAGAGGAAACACTGAGGTCACAATTCTATTCTAGGCAGCATCAATAGAAGTATAGTGTCTAGATCAGGGGTTGGCAAGTTCCCCTTACCTGGGGCTGGTCCGGGGTCTTCTGTGGTCTGATGGGGGGGAAATGGCGGCACATGCGCTCACATGCGCGCACGCGGCCCCGCCACTGCGGGCTGCAGCCATCATTTTGTTTTCCAAAATGGTGGCCGCGACTTGTTTGAGCATGTTCAATACTCCTGCGCATGTGCAAACGAGTCGTGGCCTCCATTTTGGAAAACAAAATGGCGGCTGCGATGTGCATGGCAGTAGCAGGGGTCATCATTGGCGGAGGTCGGCGGGGGCTGGTCTAAAGGCCTCGGGGGGCCAGACCCAGACTGAGGGTCCTAGGTTGCTGACCCCTGGTCTAGATCAAAGAAGTAATAGAGCCTCTCCATTCTGCTTTCGTCATGCTTCACCTGGAATATTGTGTCCAGTTCTGGGCACCACAATTCAAGAAGGATATTGAAAAGCAGGAATGTGTCCAGAGGAAGGCAACCAAATTGATGAAAGGTCTAGAAGCCATGTCCTATGAGGAGTGGCTTAGAGATCTGGTTATTTTAGCCTGGAGAAGAGAAGGTTAAGAGGTGACATCATAGCCATGTTTAAATATTTGAAAGGATCTTCATACTGAAGATGGAGCAAGCTTGTTTTCTGCTGCTCTATAGACTAGGACATGGAGCAATGGATTCAAACTACAGAAAAAGGTTTCTACCTAAACTTTAGGAAGAATTTCCTGATGGCAAAAGCAGTGGCATCACTATGCAGGGTGCAGTGGTACGGCGTACACCAGGTGACACCCCAGAAGGAGATGATGCCCTGCACTCCCCCATGCACCATCCCCACATTGTCCCAACACTGCCCCATGAACCCTACCACCCCCATGCTGTCCCCACACTCCCCTGTGTGCCCTCCCACCCCACATGCCATCCTGTGTGCCTTCCCACCCCCATGAACTATTCCCATGCTCCCCTGTGCATCCTCCCATTCATCTGCTCCATTCCTATGCACCCTCCCCCCCCCCACCTCCATGCCCTCCAACTGCTCTGTGCCATCCTGGAATGGGCAGCATGGAGGAAGGAGCACTCACTGCCTCTGGAAGCCCTTTGACACCTAGGGCAGGGATGCTACTTGTTGAGCTATTCAGTAGTGGAATATGGTAACCCAACCTGTAGTGAAGTCTCCTTCCTTAGTGGTTTTTAAATAGAGGCTGAATGGCCATCTGTTGGGAGTGCTTTGATTGTCTCTTCCTTCATGGCAAGGGGTTGGACTGGATGGCCCTTATGTATTTTCCAGTTCTATGATTCTAAAGACAGCAGGGGTTACTGTTGAGTACAGATATATAGGAGTGTGCTAGGAAATACTTCAGAAGGACTAGGAGTCTTCAAAACTCAGTAAAGCCCTTTCAAACACCAAGCTGTCATCTATTGTCTAGAAAACTTATCAATAAAATAGTTCAGAGGGAAGATTAATCCAGGCTGCAAATGGCAAAACTACATGACAAATGAAATATTTCTCATTGGTAGCTTAAAACATTGCAGACTTTTGAAACTTCTGAGATTTTTTCTTTTTTGTTCAAGCATGGCTGCTCAGAGCGATAATAAAATAATGTAAAATGGAATCTGTTCTTAGATGTCCAAGAGTTTGTCTGCCAGTCACCTAAGGTATTTTGAGAACAAAGAGACAGTCAAGGCTGTTGGTTCAATTAAAGGCTATTTAAAACCTGAAGTGGCAAAGGGGAGCCAACAGAAGGCAAAGGCAAGAGTGACCTTATTATGAATATGGTCATTACAGCCAGATCTATCATAACAAAATATTGGATAAATGAGAAACAGCTCTTGGTGGGTAAATAGTAAAAATAGTAGGGAATGTTTTAATATTATCTGGGTTAACATATTTGTTACATTATGAGGAAGACAGAATTAACAAAGCCTTCTTCATACAAAATTGGACTCTATTTATCACATTTTGGAGCAATAGATAAGTATAATGGAATACTTCTGCCAGCAGAATTAGGTGTCTCCTTCCTGCTGACCCTAAGAGCATGCTCCAAACAGGTAGGAAATGTTCTGGGGCATGTTTCTGACAATGGGGAGCACTGCAGCAAGGAGGGGGAAGCCTTCTGGTACTAGTGCAGTATTGGATTTGCCCAATATGAATAATGATCTCCTACTAACCTGGGATTTATTGGTATGTGCTGGGGAGGGAGTAATATTTGGTAACAGATTTTTTTCCTTCTTTGATTTACCTTATATAGTCAACCTCTGGTATAAACTGTGGACAGGAATAACTGTTGGTGCTCACCCTAAAAACTGGATGGATGAGGCTGGGGGGGGGGGGGGGGGGGGAACTACAGTAAACTGTGGTTGTGTGAAGTGAGGGGGAGGCCACCAGACACAGGCAGAGCCAGGAAAATGCACAGATGTCAAAAAGGATGAAAAGGCATATCAAAGAAAATGGTGAATATGTTAGTAGCAATTATAGCCTTTAACTTTAATGTGATAACTTTGCCTGACTTTAAGCTGACAAAACACATTTTCCAGAAAAGCTGATAAACACAAACCACTGTCTTCTTCAGATCCTTCAAAGCCCAGTTCCTCTTGGTACTCCTTTGAGGGGAAGTGCCAAAAAGCTGCCACCAACACCATTTTCCTGTCCAGGCACTCATTATTTTAGCTGCTCCTGGGACATACTAAGCTCTTGCCTTTCACCATTCCGCTCAGAAAAGGGGATGGTTCCTTTTTTGATAAGAGTTAAAGTATAGTACTTACATTGGCCTGTTGATAAGTTGGGCCATGTTTTGGGGGTCAATGTTTGACTAAAATTTATAAATTTATACATGAGTATATACAGAAGATGTTAATAACTTGTACAGTTTCCTTGTGGTGTACATTAATAACTTTCAAAAAGAGGCAGAGAAGATTAGGCAGATTATATAAATACATGCAGAGTACATCAGTGGACATATGCAAATCTTTATCACAATGTTTTTAACATAGGACCCTTTCACAATTTACAACTTTAGTGCTGTGATTCAACTGTAACTTTCATGGCTCCATCCTAGGAGGGGAAGTTAAAGAGGGACATATAGAATTCTCAGCAGAGAGCTCCTCTAGTACCTTATAAAAATACAAATCCCAGGCTTGGGATGTTACCAAAGCAGGTAAAGTACAATCATGCTATAACTGTTTACTGGGAAAGGGCCCCTAGAATCAGACCAGATGATCTCAGTGGTAAATTAGATCCATGACACAAGGAATTAATGATTTTTGGTAAAGGTCAACTAGGGAAAGCTGAATATCTCTGCTAGGCATGCCCCTAAATGCTGCACTAATTATTCTTTTCCTCTCCTGAAGCTGAAGTATATGTGTGGCAGCCCCATTAGAAAGAACTTTGAGCAGAAAACCAGCTCATTTTGGCACTATAGTGGCAGAAAGCAAGGATCCAAAGCTCCTGCAATACCTTGTATTGGCATTGCTGTGGTAATTGACAATTAAATTTAACTACACCTTTGAGAAATAATAGAGGAAGTTTTTTAATGGGCTTATGTAGGGCTGCTCTGATTTTCATGCCATGCAGTTTCTCCTAAATGAGATGGATAATGCAACGATGTTCACACCTTTATCAAGGCTATTAGCTGAACTCAGCAATAGGACAAATAGCACAGCTGGGAATATTTCATAAGACTAAAATGGAGTTGCTTAAAATTATTTCTTCTTGTACTTATTGTAAACTACAGGCTGATGTCAGGAGGCTAGTAAGCTGTGCTGGATGGTATACGGATTTAACTACAGCCCTCTCTGGTCTGGAGGAGCAGATCCAAAGCAGAAACTAACTTGCACAGCAGGTGCAAGTTGCTGGAATATCTTTGGAGAACAAGATTATCCTTGAAATTCTAGTTTTGAGGTGCTTCTTATTTATGAAACAATGATTTCTCAGTCCTAAAGCAGCCAATCACATTTAACCATTTGGGGCTTTTGTGATGTTTCACCATCAAGAAATTGTAGTAATTACATAAACAAAGAGTTAAGGTGAAACTAGTTTTCATCATGAAGGGTGGGGATCCACTTTCCCTTTGGATTCTGCACTATTCATGGAGAGAGATATTGTGGAATGGAAGAATTCAGTGTTATGATATGTAGATATAGGTCACCATGTTTGCCCTGTCACACAGGCTGTATCTGCACTTCAGACATATTCCAGTTTAATACAAATTTAACTGCCCTGGCTCAATGTTATGGAATTCTGGGATTTGGAGTTTTGTGAGATATTTAGCCTTCTCTGTCAAAGAGCTCTGGTGCCACAACAAACTACAAATCCCAGGATTCCATACCACTGAGCCATGGAAGTTAAAGTGGTGTCAGACTGGATTATTTCTGCAGTGTAGATGCATCCTACACAACATTTACAGAAGTAATACTTCTTAGTTTCCTAAACATGATTAGAAGGTTAGGGCCAATGCTCAAGCTAACTCTTCATCCACTTATCCACCTATTCTCCATCCATCCATCCATCCATCCCTGAATTAACCATCTCATTTGCGGGGGGGGGGGTGTAGCATGAAAATCATAGCACCCATACACAAACCCATTTTAAAAAAATCCTCTGTTATTTCTCAGAGGTGTAATTTCTGCTTTTTCTTTTCACCAATAAATATAGATAGTGTTATGGATGTGCTGTTGTTCTTTTGCTAACCATGGTTAGCTCCAACACCTATTTTGTAATTATGGTTAAATGGGAATTTGTGAACATTAGTCTGAAGCTAGCAATGGTCACCAAAAATAGCAGCATAGCCTCATTGCTAACTATAGTTAGCCCCATAAAGGAAAGGGCATAGGAAGAGAAATGGAGAAGATGAAGAAACATGGCAATCTACTTGCAATGATGTGTAGTTGAAAGTCTGCAAATTCTGGCAACCACTACAGTTAAAGATGTAATATTAGCTATGATTAGTCAAGAAATCAGAAGAAGACTAGAACTATGACGAGCAACTATTACAGAACTAAGCAGGGTCCTAAAGCGCAAAGACATACAATTGAACACTAAAGTTAGGATTGTCCAAGCCATGGTATTCCCAATCACTATGTACATATGTGAGAGCTGGACAGTGAAGAAAGCCAATAGTAAGAAATTCTACTCATTTGAGATGTGGTGCTGAAAAAGAGTGCCAAGGATACCATGGACAGTCAGAAGGTCAAACAAATGGATCCTGGAGCAGATCAGGCCTGATCTCTCTCTGGAAGCCAAGATGACCAAACTTAAGCTGTTGTACTTTGGTCACATAATGAGAATATATGCCTCACTAGAAAAGACAATACTGCCAGGAAATGTGGAAGGTGGCAGAAAAAGCGGAAGACTGTATACAAGATCGATAGATTCAATCAAAAAGGCCACAGGACCTGAGCAGATCAACTGAAGACAGGGGGCTTGGAGGCGTCTCATTCACAGAGTCTCCATGAATCAAAAACAACTCCAAGGCAGTTAACAACAACAACTCTGATAATAAAAAGGATAATAGATTTGTATTCAAGAAAGAAGAAGGAGATTTAAAAAAAAAAAAGTATACAGAACACCTCCATTTCTTATCCATGGTTAGAAGCTCAAGTGGTGCTGCATTGGCACCATGTCAGTGACTCTCTAGTCATGGATGGTGCAATGTGATCCTAATAAAGCAGACTATCTGAAAGGATCAAGTGCTATCATATGCTCAGTGGCTTGGACTTTTCCTTGCTAAAAGCATTGTAACTCTAGAATTTATCAAACAATGGATCCTTCCAGACATGATCCATGCCAGGCATAAGTACAATCTATTTTCTGAATTGTCCTCTTGAATTGTTCACTAACATGATATGTGTAGGATGTAGAGTTTGAGGAAGTTCTTCTGGAACTCAGCTGTGAGTGTGGGCATATTCTATGAAAGTAGCTTTGAATATGTAGTAACTATCTTGGTAGGAGAACTATAGTAGGTGCAACCTCTTTTTCCACACTTTGGAGCCCACATTGGTTTATAGTAGGAACAATACAACACAAGGCTTTATCTAAACAGTTTTTTCCTGATTTTTAATTTTTTAAAAAACATTTCTCCTTGTTAATTATTTTTTTTAGAAAATACATGTGCTTCAAGGAATAGGCAGTATAATGAAGAGGTGACAGAACGGTAAATATATAAACCAACCACTTAAGAAATAGAAACAAAGAACAGAGTCAATTAGATTAAGATGTAGCACTTGCAATGAGGACAAAAACTCAAGCATTTTCACTTACACAGTCTATTTTATATGCAAAACATTTTTAAATACCAATATATAATGATGCTGAAATCCTGCAAAAGAAAAGGGATGAGAAAAACCAAAAGGACATTGAATTGCAGAACTACACAAGAAGAACTCTAATATCATAGAGCAGAGGTAGGAGTTGTATGGCCCTCCCAATGTTATGGGACTGCAAGTCCCAACAGCCCTAGCTGGCATATGAATGAGGAGTATTGGGAATTGCAATCCAACAACATCTGGAAAGGAATATGCTTCCATCCCTATCACAGAGGGAAACTGTAAGCTTCAATGGCATAGCCTCAATCATCCTTAAGGACTCCAGTGAAATGGATATTGGAGGGGGAGGTATTGTGTGTGAGAGTGTGTGCAGGGAAAGGGTGTTTTCAGTGAGGCTGACCAGTTCTGAAGAAGTAATGAAGGAGGATCATTACTCAAAATATCCATTCCATCTGTCTCTGTAAACACTGAAACAAATTTCCACATCTCCAATATTCACATTTTTCCCCCTTCTCTAAAGAAATCTGACCTTAATAAGCCTGCTTTGAGTTTTCAGCTGTTCAGGAAAAATGCAGCAAAATAGAAGCCTCATTATTCAGATTTTATTTTAATTTTTTTGCATCTAAAAGCACCCCCAATATAGATAACAGAACAGAAGAAAAATAGAGCCCATATATAATATCATTGAAAGCAGCCTATCAACAGTTCAATATTCAAAAAGTATTTGCATATTGGGGGCATGAATCTCCTCTGGTAGAATTCATATGAGATGAATTTTAAAACCTTGGAAAATATGTTGATTATTTCACAAACTGCAGATGTAGGCGCAATTCCCTTTATAAGTTTGCCATGAACAGTAGAATAGTTTCCCACCTGTTAAGCGGGAGCCATTCAGTGCCAAGCCTATGTCCAACTCCTGAGCTTCTGAAAGACTGAATTCAAGATTAAGTTTCAGAAGTTAATTATTAAGCTATTTCTCCCCCTCGGCAAATTATAACCCCCCCCCAGCTTGTGCTTTTTTCACCCAGCCCGAAGACTAATTTTTTCTACCCTCCTCCCTTGCATCTTGGAGGCATTAGTGCCTGTTTGATCAGTAACCACTGAGCAGATTGCATGTCTGGACATCAAGGTCAGGAAATTATCATTTCACATCAATCTCTAAAGAGGATTTTGTAGCATAATCATTATCAATGAATGCTGTGTGTATTAACACCACAGTGAAGTTGAAAGATGAATTAAAAACTACTGTATTTTAAAAGATTTTTTGACAAGAGGAAGATAGTAGAGAATCCTGCAATCTTTTCTTTTTTCTTAAAAAAAATCATCATTTTATTTTATTTTTTTTAAAAAAATACTTTCTGTGTATTGACTTCTAGATTTAAAACCCAAACAGCAGAGCAGTTAGAACACTCTCTGAAATGAACTTTGGGGGAAAGTGGGGTTTCTTCTGTGAAAGTGATGATTGACTAATTAAATGCAAATGGTTCACAGGGAGGAGAACATAAGGGGAGAGCAGAAAAACAGTGGGGCATTTTGTTACTTAACACACAGTGGTTCCTTCATTCTTTTGTCAGACTACACATTATGCTTTCTAGAAACTGCCTGAGGCATCAACCAATGACTTTAGTCTTGTACTATCATGATTTGTAGATCCAATTATCATATTTGGCTGGTTTATCCAGTGGTGCCATCAGTCACGAATGTTGGGGGGAAATATAGTAATGTATCTCACAAGCAGAGTAAATAGCAATCACAAGTAGAAGGTGAGCAGCAATCAGTCTCACACTACCACACCACAGCTAATAGGGTCTAACAGAGAAATAGAGCAGGCTTAGGGTTAGTCCACATGTAAGTGTATTATGTGAATGGCTGTGGATTTTCACACATTCACCTCAACACTTAATCATCTTTACTTTCCTGCACAAGTTCACATCTATTCACCCTCCCTCTGCCAAAAATGTGCAGCCTTGCAAATCTATATGAAGTGGACAGTCTTTTGATAATGCTCATCCTTGAGGATACTCCGGTAAAAAAAACATAAATTCTTTCTCAGCAGAGTTTATGGAGTTTTTCAGCCTTCCCTTCCCACACACACACACCTGGCAAAAAGCCTGAATTCCTCTAATCATGTGTGACTGGATCGCAGTCTATTCTAATAGAATGAGGAGTATTCAAATAGTGCAGATAACCCCAAAGCCTCCTTTGTAAAATGTATGAATTAGCCTTATTTATAAATACTAGAAGTTTTATAGCATCTCATAGTGGAAGGCTCTGTAATGTATTCTCTTCAGATGACTAAAATGGGAGGATGAAAAGCTGATTTTACTAAACTTAGAGAAATACTGGGCATGATCCCATGG
>CM034703.1:188203487-188213969 GCA_020142125.1 Phrynosoma platyrhinos
TGGCTGCTGGAACAAATTAATTTCGTAAGTAGAGGTTCCACTGTATAATGAAAATAATATTCACATATGGGATATATTAGGGGAAATGGAAAAGAATGTGTGGTTTTTTGTGTGTGTGTGTGTTTTGTTTTTGTTTGTTTGTGGGTTTTTTGTTGTTGTTGTAATAGGCAAAATTGCATACAAAAACATATCTGCTAAGGGAAACTTAGAATCATAGAATCATAGAATTGAAAGAGACCGCAAGGGCCATTCATTCCAACCCATGCCATGCAAGAATGTACTGTACACACAAACTGTTATATGACTTTTCAAGCACAAATTGCAAACTCATGTGAAAATGGAAAGCAATGAAGGCTGATAAAGTGAGAAACTGAAACTGACAGATGTCTCCATTCTTAAATAATGGGTGTCCTGCAGCATTTTAAAAGCAGACACCAACTGTGCCATAGAAACTCTTTTACTCACCAATAGTGTCATCACAGACATCATAGGGCCTTTGCAGACTGCTAGAAATAGAGCAAATTGAGTCCACTTTAACTGCCCTGGCTCAGTGCTAGGGAGTCATGGGAATTGTATTTTTTCTGAGACACTGAGCCTTCTCTGTCAGAGAGCTCTGGTGCCACAATAAACTACAGTTACCATGATTCCCTAGCACTGAGTCAGGGCAGTTAAAGGCCCTAAGCAGACGACTAATAAAGTCGTCTTCTGGGCAGGGAAGAGGAGGGGCAGCTGCACGAACGGCGCCCCTTCCTCTCCCCGAGGTCGCCCCCAGATGCGCCGGCCGTCCACACGACCGGCGCATTGGGGATGACCTCACGGCGCAGCGCCCACATGCGCTGCGCCGTTTGAGTCAGAGAAAGTGCGCCCGCCGCTTTTGCGGTGCACTTTCTCTGACATCTAAAAGGAGCGCCAATTTGGTGCTCCTTTTAGAGTCGCCGGAGGTGCGCCTGGATGCGGAGGCTGCAGCCCCGCGGCGCTCCGTCCGGCGGCGGCTCCAGGGCCTCCGTCTGCTGAGGCCCAAAGTGGACTCAATTTGCACTATTTCTGGCAGTCTGCAAAAGCCCATAATTATCCCAGGCAACTCTTGTTACTAACTGTGATGATAATTTCATTCCTTCTTGGGTGGTCCACTGCTCATCAAATGATGGCTATGTTAATTTAGTCTCTATGTTTTAAACACAGCTACAGCTGACAATGTCCAAGATGATTAAGAATATCAAGAATTTTCAAATTACTTATGATGCTTTTCATTGCAGCAAAAACCTGGAGCTTTCTTCTATGGCTTAATGTGAGGTGGACAAAGTGTGGCCTTGGGTTGGCATAGACCCCTTCCCCAGATATTTTTGCTGACTTCCACCCCTCCAGACTCCTCCTGATGGCCTTTTTTTTTTTTTTAAAGGTGAATGGTCTCTCCTCCACCAAGAGCAGCCATTATGTTTTTAAATATGTTTTGGGACCTGTCTGCCCAAATTTTCCTCCAAAAATAGAAGTGGGTTTCCAGATGCCCCTGAGTATATTTATGTTGTTTTTATTTATTTATTTTGCAAATCCTAGGGTTGGAGAATTGCTTGCTGGATATGTACTGTGTTGCCCACTCCTGGTTAAACTTTATAGCAGACACAACATGGTAAGAAAACAATGTTGCACTCCTCCTGTTAATGGCAACAATCTACAGAATCTTCTTACCAGTGCCTCTACATGGCCCCCCTTTGGTGGCTTCTGGTGGGTCTACAGATTCCCATCCAGAATACACACACACACACACACGAGACAGAGAGAGAGAAATACCAATCATTCCAGAGCTGTGATATCAATGCCCAGCTATGCATTACAGAAAATTGTACAGAAAATTGTTATGACTCTGTCCATTGTAAGTGATCTAATTTGGAAATAGTCAGTCAGACAGGATATTTTAAGAATCAGGCAGGTGATCACTAGCAAGTAATTCCCATTTCAGACATGTACCTTTTATTGAAATTAATGGTTACTACTGGGAGGGGTCAAGAAAGATAGCAAAGTCAGTAACATCACACAGTGGGGAATTAGGTACACTGCTTCACAAGAGATAACTGCTTGCTTGTAGCATATAATATAATGATTTCACCTGGAAAGAAGTTTGGGAGACCTGCCACCACTTGAACATGACAGTAGTTGTTCATATCCCTTGTGAGGTTTAGCACTATAACAACTCTTGTATAATGTCTAAGCAGTGCTTTATGACTAAGGATGTGCCCCAATTAAATTCAAAGCCTGATTCAATAGTGTGGATCTGGGCTCAGTTTCACCAGCTCAAACTGAACCTGATCCAACCTTGACCCTGAATCGCTATCAAGATTCACTTCTCACCATTGATTTGTATTGGGAAATTGAAATTGCTATAACCTTGTTTGTTTGTTTTCATGGAAAAGCATCACATTTGGAGACTAAAGAAGGGTTTCACCCTTGATGTTTCTTAAGGCATTTAGTGATCTGGACTATCACTGGAAAGGTCCATCTCATGACCCCTATTTCTATCAATCCATCTCTTCTGTACTTTGCCTGCCTAAGACTCTTAGTGGTGAGGAGAAATGGACATCTGATGCCACCAAGTCAGGAAATAAGTGCTCTTTTTCTGCCCTATGTGTTTTGCCCCAGCTGCTTAGTTGCTGGCACTTTTCTGCCTCTTGTTATTGACTCTTATGGTGCTTGACCTGGTTGCTGTTTCTTTATCCTGAAAATCTGTCCCTGCTCATTTATTGTCTACAGAGAAGGCAGAGATCAGCCCTGGGATCCACTTCCACCTCAAAGTGGTCCTACATAATGCACTGCCATTTCTGTGATGCCACAGACCACCTCCCTCCCATCCCAGGGATTGCCTCTGCAATACCACTGCTGCTGTTTCTGCCTCTTCCTCTGCTCTATAGGCTCAAACAAAGTTCTCCTGATAGTGGAAACAGACTCTCACTACCATCACTCTGAGCCCCTGCAAATCTTATGGAAGCAGTTTTGCTCCCACAGTCACCAAAACTACTTCCCTTTACAAATGGTCTTTTCAACCTTTCTGTGTCCCCAGTGGAACCACATTGATTTGTTTTACTGCTGTGGAAATACTGCATGCTGATAATGTCAAAACAACGATCCCATCTGATAGAAATAATAGTAATGGTTAAAACTGTAAATGATACATATATTTAATGAATGAGGAAATCTAAGGGAAACTTAATTTAGTGGTTTGGTTATTCAACCAAATGGGTAACATAATAATTGGTTTTTTTCTTTTTTCTTTGCAGTATGAACTAAACATGTAATATACTGCTGCTGCTACTATTATTACTACAAATATTTGATTGGTTGGTTGATTGAGTTTATATTCTGCTTTTCTCCCAAGATGGGGTTTAAGGTGGTTAAGTAATAACAATCACTTTGTGAATTAAATGAATATGTTTCTTGGCAGACCAAAACTGCACACATATACAGGTAGAACTAAAGAGATCAGTTTTAAAGCTAAGCCATACAAAGAAAGCAAATCAGACACCTAAGAAAAACTATGGGCAATTAGGAAGCTGGGGGTGAGATAATAAATTTCATTACCTAAAACACACATAGATTCATGAATGGACTACTACCCTACTTCACAAATTAACAAAAGGATTAAGATAAGCTGTTCAACAACAACACATTTTATTTCTTACCCACCTATCCCAAGGCAGGATACAATATAGATTAAAACACATAAAACAGTTAAACACATTAAGTTAAAACACTTATTAAAAACAGGACACATTAAAATCATCCCACCTAAAATTAAAAATATACCAATTAGAAATGCACAGTTTAAAATTGACTGGGTAGGCCTGCCAGAAGAGATAGGTCTTTAAAACTGTTTTAAATTTAAACAACATGTTAAGCTGTCAAATCCATCCTGGCAGGTAATTCTACAGTCTAGGGTTGGCTGAAGAAAATGTACTCTGGATGACAGTTGCCAGTCTAGTCTGGCTGGTTGCAGTAAATGTCAGAGGACCTGAGTGTATAGGGCAGATTATACAGGAGAAAGTGATCCCATAGGTAACCTGGGCCAAAATCATGTAAAGCTTTAAATCAACATTTTGCACTTTGCTCAGAAATTAAATGTCAGCCAGTAGAGTGATTTTAATATTGTTGTGATATGTTTACTCCTATATGTACCTGCGATCAGTCTGGCTGCCATGTATTGAACTAAATGAAATTTCTGAACTTGGGACAAAGGTAGCCCAATGTAAGCACAATGTAAGCACATCTCAGTGCCTTGAGATTACCAGCTCATGCACTACCACATTTAGGTTTTACAATTCTAGGAAGGGGTGTAGACCAGGGGTAGGCAACTTTTCCCCTTTAAGGGCCGAGGGACTTCACCTCCCAGAATGCCAGGAGCTATTGGCCAACATGGGACTATTGGCCAACATGGCTGAGGCTTCTGGGAGCTGAAGTCCCTCTGCTCTTAAAGGGGAAAAGTTGCTTACCCCTGGTGTAGACAAAGCTGATAATAAGCATCCTTGACCATCACATACATCTGGGCTGATATTTGGAGAGATGGATCCAGGAACACAGCCAAGCTGCTAACCTCGCAAGACCAAGGTTAGGTAGCTAAGCAAGAGGACCAGAGAGAATAAATTCAGATGAATATCATAATACCATGCAATTTCAGTGATCTGCTATGAATAGCTAAATCTAGGAAATAAACAGAGGTGCAGGAGATAATAGACTATGTAGCTTCTATTGTAACCTCATACAATCCATCTTTGATTGGAAAATGCTAGTGAATTTCTTGCTCCAGATCACATGTTAAAGCTGTTAATGAGCAAAGCTCACATTCCCTCTTCCCCCAACCTGATGTTTTTCTTATATGGTTATGTTGGAGGCATGTTGTTCTCCTCTACACACTCATTTTTGATGTGCGTAACCCCAGGTTGATCCAAATCACCATGGATTGTGCCATTTTACCCCAGAACTGGATTAGTCCAACCTGGCCCAATCCAAAGCTGGTACAAATCAGTACAAAAAGCCCAAATTTGGTTCAGAATTTAAAATTTGGTAAATTCAGGTGCACAGCTCTGCTTATAATTGAAAGGACTTTCACTGCATCTGCTTAAGTAGTTGGCAGGAATAATAAATAAATAAGCTCAAAAATATGTGCAATTTGTGTCTATAAACTATGGACCAGATATATATGTGATCTATGAAGATTTCCTCTCCCTTCGTTTGTGTATATGAAAGGTATGACATAAACCTAAAGACAAGACATAGCAGCCACATCTTTCCATTGCATATCAGAGTTGTATGATACATGTCTTTTTCTTTTTTGAACCTGGAACAGCAAAATGTAAACAAAACTTCCATGAAGCAACCTGAGCCTTTTCCACAGCACAGAGAGGGAGGGAGAGTGGCATTGTGAAGTGGAATAGGAAACAAATACACTGGGAGAAATACCTACATAGGAAGCACCTTATCCCAGAAAAGCTACCACACTGCTGAGTAACTTTTCAGTGGGCAAGTCTACAAGTCTCAGAGCTTGAGTTAGGATGGTTCACTGCAAACATAATAAAATGCACTGTATAGAATAATGATCCACTGTGTGTTGGGAAGATATAAACTGAATGACCTGAAAAGGTCTTTTCCCATTCTGATTGTATGTCTGAGGACCAGCCAGCAAAGTTTTTCTTTTAGCTGCTTCAGAAAAAGAAAGGTAATCAGTTATAAAGGATGAAAGAAATTTGAAAGAGATCTCACAGTCACTGTGGAAAGCTGACTGAATATCGTCAGGCTGCAGCCATCAAAACGGCAAACAGAATGTTAGGAAAGGCCAAGAGAATAATGCAGAAGCCTTTTATAATGCTTCTGTCTAAATGAATGGTGAGCCCACATCTCGAGTGCACTGTGTATACACCCTGTGGCAGAAAAAGAGAATGAAACAGAACAAAATGCCAGAGAAGTAGGGTAACAGCAATGATCATAGAAAGAGCATTCTTATGAAGAAAGGCAAAGAGAGGGAAGACTTTTTAACTTCCAAAAGGAAACAAAAGGCTAATGGAAAGGTGAGAGGGGAAGGCATCATAGAAGAATATGTAATTACTTACCTTGCTCTGGTAAAGGCAAACCTTTCATACAGCCAGAGAACTAGAAGAAATTAATACAGCATGTGTTGAACAAACAAATGAAACATCTTTTTCCATCCAATTAACCTGAGGACCTCACAGCCAAAAAGAAAAACAAAGAAAACAAATAGGTCTTTTGTTTTGGGAATATCAACAGCATCTTATGAGCTAAGGCAGTCGGTTGGAGCAGTGCTTGAAGTCTCTAAAATGGAGATGTGCCATAAGAATGTATGTATGTATATATTAGGTGGGTGTCTTGTATGTGTCAACCACTTAAGGATATGGAAACAAGTAGGCTATGCTTCTACAATTGTATTAGCTATTCATATATAGCTGATCTTGGAACAGTTACTCAGTTAGAACCACAAAATCCCAGAATCACCCCTCCACTGGACTTTGTAGTCCAAAATAAATGTTTCCAAGCTTTTCTTATGTTGTCTCAAAGGTGGCACTGGGGGAACATTGGAACAGTGAAATTAAGATGGTAAAAAGAATCTCCTCACTGTACCCTGTAATACACACACACACACACACACACCATATTTCTGGGCCTCTCAGCTATTGTCAGGCATGAGTTCTTGACTTTGTTGCAGAAATGCACACCACATGACAGCAGGTCATTTTAGCTATCCAGTCAAGATATGTCACTCTCTCACACACCTTCCCATTATCTATGGCCAATTGCCAAAGATCCTTTCTGCAGATGCCCTTCGTCTGGTGAAGAATGTGTCACAATGCCCTCTACTGTGTAATGTTCGCCTCATTAGACCAAGCCGCCTCATCTGCTGTCCACCTTGTGCAAAGGAGAAGGGCAGACAATCCAGACTGGCAGAAATGCCTATCAGAAGTGGCAGGCAAAAGGTCGGATGGGCGGGTTCCAGACAGTTGGGCACATCACACAATTATCAGCAGAAAATTAGGCCAAAGCTAAGACCCATTTTACTCTCTCTCTCTCTCTCTGTCTGAGTGATCATCAGACTCATTTTAAAAATGACTAATTATTATTCTGGCTCATTAACAACAATAAATCTCCAGTGCCACAACTTCATTTAAAAAATGACAAGTTAGCACTTCATTATGTTCTGTAGTGCCAAATGTTAACCTGTGCAAGACTGTTTTATCCCCAGCTATTGCAAATATGCCAGCCAATTTCAGGCTCAGAGGGCACGTGATTCTTTGAACACATCAGGCCAGGAATAGCAGCAAAATTTTCTGTAGGGAAGTAGTTGTTTGGATTGAATAGAGTGAAGTATGCACGAAAGCCAGTGTGATGCAGTGGTCTGACTGTTGGACTATGAGTCTGGAGAGCAGGGTTCAAATCCCTGTTTGACTATGGAATCCCCTTGAGTGGCCTTGGGCAAGTCACATTCTCTCATCCTCAGAAGAAGGCAAAGACAACCCATTTCTAAACAACAGCCCCCCACCCCCAAAAAACCATGATAGGGTTGCCTTAGGGTTGCCACAAGTCATGAATGACTTGAAGGCAAACAACAACACAGAAGGGCAGAAGGGACACATCAAGAGCCACAGCACAGCTTTCTGCATCTCTTCTGGCACAGCGTGTAAATATGCTGTGCGGGAGGATGTATTCAAGGGGTGTGACATGCGTAATAGCGCATGCCCTGATGACATCCTCGGGGAAGGGTTGAGGCAGCCACTGTGCGGCTGCTCCTCCCCTTCCCTGCCTCCAAGACAGCGCTTTGTGCCATCTGCAGAGGCTCCTAGTGTTCCAGTGGAAGAACAATTAGCTTTAGAACCCATACATCCACTTCCTCCTGTCCTTTCTTAACTGCAGAAACAAAATATCATTGTTTGATTATACTGTATAGCATGGCTAAGTTAAAACTTTTAAGTTAAAACAGGCCTGCAATAGCAGTGAGTCAGCAGGGAAACAGAAAGAGATTTGAGAAGATGGGGTGGGGGTGGCAGAATTCTGAGACTTGCAGTGCTAAAGACAGGTTTCTCTACAGTTCTGAGTTTTAAAACAAAATTAGCCCCTACAGCTGGGGTTATAGAACACTCAACATCATTCCAGTGCTGAAAAGAACAACATGGCCATAGTTGTCAGTCTGCAGGACTGGCCTAGAAGGAGTTACATATTTTCAAGTCTCACCGTATTCTGTGGTTTAAGAACACACACACACACACACACACACACACACACAACCAAACACCTCCTACTGCCTGACAGGCATTTGGCTACTAAATCCCCACAGGGAAACTCTGGTAAGAAAGAAATTACTACTGTGGAACTAACTTTCCCAAATTATATCACCCTCCCTGACAGAGTAATTGCCCCTTTCCTGGAAATTTAACATACCACATGCATTCTTAAATAGTTGAATGTTATTTTAAGCATTCTCCATCCTCTCCAGCCCTTTCCCCCACCAGCAGGTAAGGCAGAAGCTCATGATACCTTTACTTCCATTGCTCTCAAGTGCTTGAAAAAGTTATTTGGCTGCCTTGAACATGTTTGGTGAGAACCAGAAGAAATATATGCTATGGGAGTGGCAAAGGAACTTCATGCTGCTTTTGCAACCAGCTCCCTGAGAGCTCCCTGTTGTCCTTTCCACAATCCAATGTCTGCATGCTCACCTCTTCTTGAGATAAAGAAACAGCTTTGGAAAGGTCATGGTGACATATAATTAATACTGAGGTTTAATGACAAACATGGAGACGCAAACAAAACATTCCTCACATTGTGTGATGAGAAAGAGTAAAATTTTTGCTGAGCTTAAATTGGAGGCAGGACATTTTTTTAAGGTACATCTTAAAATGAAGCCCTGCTTTCCAAGAAATCCTTTGCAAAAGGGTTCTTTGCTGCTTGCAGGGAAATGTGAAACACTGTCTCCTCATGGCATACAATTGGACTGATAGCCTTGTTCCACTTTGGTAGTACATCAGTAATTAATAGAAACCAATTGTCAGCACTGAAGTGCATAGTCAATGTGCATAAATCCAGATACACATTCTAATGAAAGTAAAAACAGTGAAGGCTCTTGTGGAATCCTACAGACTAACAAGCTTCATTCACCAGGTTTTATGACAGGGAGCCCTGGTGGTGCAGTGGTTAAATGCCTGTACTGCAGCCACTCACTCATAGACCACAAGGTTGCGAGTTCAATACCAGCCAGGGCTCAGGCTTGACTCAGGCCTGCATCCTTCCGAGGTCGCTAAAATGAGTACCCAGCTTGTTGGGGGCAATCAGCTCACAGTTGTAAACTGCTTAGACATCCCATGCGCGATATGAAGCGGTATATAAATGAAGCTGCTTTGCTTTGCTGTCCATGAAAGCCTAGGTCAAGTAATACTTCTTAATCTTCAAAGTGCCTTTAGGCCTTTCACTGTTTTTGCTCCAACAGAATAATGTGGCCACCCATCCACAACCCTTCCACTTCAAATCAAGGCACTGAAACTTATCCAGAATGGAGAGATAAGATATTCATTCCAATGTACACATTCTACCCCACCAAGTCATGCATATTTAAGCTGAAATGGTGCTAGACTGGGGCAAAGACCTCAAGACCTAGCCCCTCTGCTCTGGTCCTCAGGGTGAGGGAGAGAAATCTCAGGGTGAGACCACTGTTGTGAAAAATGTGTGTGTGTGTGTGTTCTTCATTTCTTCTACATCGTGTTTTTTGTGTGAATGGCATACTATGTGCATTGTTGATTGTCTATTGTTGATATTTTAAGTATCATGCTTCAAGACATCACCAAAGGCTGCCCCATGACATCACCTTGTACCATCATCAGGACCTCACAAGGGGACATTCATAGTTGCCGCACTAGCAATCCTATACAGCACTGTTGGGTGCTGAAACCACAGCATAGTATATCAAGGGAGGGGACAGGCTGTGCCCTGGTTCAGTGTTCTAAAAGTGACTTTTAAAAAGAAATTAATCACAATTATGGTTTTTCTAGACCTAAAATTGTATTTGTTTACCACTGTATTCACAATTTTTAAAATAGCTCTTTGTTTCTCAAAATAAAACCTAAAAGATACTTTTAAATTATTATCTTTTAAAAATTTCCTTCCCCATCTATTTTCAAGAAATGGCAAAAATTAATTAATCAATTTATTTTCAGTAAAAGAGACCTAGATTTCCCAAGTCCACTAGATACACCACTTCCCAGATATTGCACTATATTTCCAGGCTTTCCAACTCAGCTAAACTATTCAATTAATTAAGGACAACCGTGCTACCAGATGGGTAAATCTAGAAGTTTATAATATGAAGTCCACTGAATTTACTTGCCTCTACACTAAAACTTAAAAACAGAAAATTAGTAGGTCAGAATGCACAGGGAAGAATGCACAGAATGCACCAGGTCAGAATGCACAGGGAAGCCATCAAAATCCACAAACACTTGG
>CM034703.1:188216292-188226993 GCA_020142125.1 Phrynosoma platyrhinos
ATGACAAACTTTTGTCTTGTGTATAAAACACATCTAAATAGCCCAATACATGTTTAAAACAAATATTCACAAATACATTTTAAAGGCACAAGATTAATAAGAGAATGGCATAAGAGGATGCCCAGTCCCATTACCATGCCATCTTACTCAAGAACAGCATCTATGATTGTTTTTAAAACTTGGGGGGAAACCACTTAGAATGCTTTTATTATGCAATTCTGTACTGCTTTAGAAGAAACAGTTATTGAATGAGTTTGTTGTGTGGTAAAATGCCTTGGAGGGATTTTATTTTTGGCAGTCCAATGCATTTTACTCAAAAGTAAGTCATTGCACAGAAAAAACACATTAACAAAGCATTTCCACCCAAAAATGTTTGCATGTCTACTATATAGTGTAAAACAGCACAGTACAAACATCTATAGGAATTTGTTAAAGAATTTAAAGAAGTTAAAAGGACTGGATTACTCAGGAAAGAGCATGAGTGACAAATTTTATTAGCTCAGTTTTCAATGATATCATCATATGACCTAATTTGATTGCTTATGTTGTACAGGTATGCTATGCTGAGACTATACAGTGAAGAAAAAGCCCTTTCAAGTAACAGGATAATGCAGGAAAAATGGTTAATGCAGAAGCACCTGCAGAATAAAGAAACAATGATTGCAATCCATCTTGAAACAACTGCATGATTTAGGGCTTGTTAAACATCCCTGCATACCCTGCACTGTATTTTAGGGTCCTCATATTTTCATATCTCATATCTGGAGATAGCATGTTTTGGAGAGACTGATCACCTTCCAGAAACACTAGGTCAGGTTCCCAAGAAAAAGGAATTGTTTTCTATCAGGTGTATGTACATACAGGTAAACAAAAACATCAAATCTAAAGTGCTCCTTCCTTCCCTGAAGTAATCCACATTTCCTCTCAAAACTTGAGACTTAGGGCCTTGGCAGACGGCTAATAGAGCCGTCTTCCGGGCCCAGAAGAGGAGGGGCAGCCGCACGAGCGGCGCCCCTTCCTCTTCCTGAGGTCGCCCTCGGAGTCACCGGCCCTTCGCACAGCCGGCGCTCCGGGGATGACCTCACGCCATGGCGACCGCGTTTGAGTCAGGGAAAGTGCGCCCGCCGCTTTTAGGGTGCACTTTCCCTGAAATCTAAAAGGAGCGCCAATTTGGAGCTCCTTTTAGATTCGCCGGAGGTGCGCCGCGGTGCAGAGGCCGAGCTCCGCCGGCGCTCTGACCCGCGGCACACAGGAAGCTCCCGTCTGCTTCCCCCCAAAGTATCTCTTCACACTCAAAGCAGTAAGCAAGTCTCTCTCTGCCTACTCCTTGTTGTGTCCCCAGCCCAACTCCCCTGTCCATCCATATTCCTATCTAATCATTGTTTTTGTTAATGTCATTAACTAGTTAGGAATCCCATTGTTAATTCCTGGGAGAAAACACTCAGCCTTTGTTTCCTGGCCAGATTACCCATCACCTAGAGCTAGCTTTAAGATATGAATATGGTTTCAAAACCTCTGCACACCCAACCCACATCCACAATCTATGTATATTCTGCATTGTCCTTGGACCTCCCAGTCTAAGCCCCTCCAGCTTTCCACAGTCTTCTCGTTGGACAGGAAATTATAATCCCACTGTAAACCCCTAAAACTCATCTATTTCCTTTCTATTTCCATGTTGTATTTGTGTGTGTGATTGCACTCTACATTTTTCTAAATAAATATCTCTTAATTCACCCAAGACCTGGAATCTCCCCAGTTAGTACACTGGTGCAAACTGTCCAAAGGATACCCAAGCCTCTTGCAAAAGCTAATTTCTCCAACATTTGAAGTAACTCTGACAATTGGTGGTGATTCCCCAGTCCCTCCACAATGTTTTTTGGGTAATAAGCTCCCTATCTCATGGACCCTTGCACACCGTCTCCCCAAATTCCCCACATAACAAGAAATCTATCATTTAAAACATGTCGAGCTAATCAAAATTTGGTGCACCACAGGTTCAGATATAGTAGGTTATATTTGGCTACCAAGTGAAGAAAACTTAGCAGGCAGTATGCCATGGGTTTCTACAGGACCTGTGTGTATATTCTTGGAGATTTAGAAATCTTACAGAACTTTGCTATGAACTCTTAAGAAACAATGCTATAGAGAAAGCATAGATTGTTGGCTTAAAGCAGTTATTTTAGTCCTGACTAGAATGGACCCATTGAATTAATGGGACTTAAACAAGTATTAACAAGTCCCATTTCTTCAATGTACTATAGTTGGCACTAATAATTGATTTTAGCTCTGCCTCTACCCTTCCTTGAATGCTTACCCCACATTCATTCATGGGGATAGTCAGCAATATTGGTTTATACCCTCCTATTCTCCTGATTCAGCAGGAATAGTCCCAATTAATTCTCTGTCATCCCACATTTTTGGCTGCTGTTAAAATGCCTCAGTTTCCCTCTCTTTTCCCCACATTCCTCTTTTCTCCTCATTTTACTTGAATTGCTGTAAACTGAGTTCAAAGAGAAAACAAGTAGGTTGTGTTCAATTAACTCAGCGGGGGGAGAGAGGAGAAGAGGGGGCAGAATCTTGCCCTTCACAGTAGATTAAGGGAAAAACAGACTGCCGCAGCATCTCCTAGATTGCAGGTTTTTCCTCATGAATAACCTTTCCCATCTTGACAACATTCTGATGCGGCTTGGCCACATTGGTACTGGCTTTCATCTGTGAAATGTTGTAGATTATGTAGGCTGCAATATTTTGTACCCCATCCAGGTTTGGCTGGGTAGCACTAGTATTACTATTGTTACTTGGTGTCCTGACTATCCATATCTAAATTGCTCAGCAGCCCAGGGTAAAGGCCCCACTTATAGAATATAGAAAATATCTTTGAATGCACTGCTCTTGGTACTAAATTACTGCCTTTAAAAATATTCCTTAAATAACTCTATGAAAGGTCCTATTTTATTAAGTACATTCACATTTCCTCCAGGGAAGTCTCAGCAATGTCCATGGTTTTCCTTCCCTGTCTCTCACATCGCTTTGGGAGTAGTTCTGTCTGTAGGAGAGCAATAGATTCAAGGTTACCCAGTGAATTTCATGACTCATTGGGGACCAAAACCAGGATTGATTGATTGATTGACTGATTGGATTTATAACCTGCTTTCTCTTGGGAAGGTATCCAAGGTAAGAATCTCCCAAATGCCAGTCCAAGATTCTAACCCAGGGGTAGGCAACCTTTCCCCTTTAAGGGCCGAGGGACTTCAGCTCCCAGAATCCCAGGAGCTATTGGCCAACATGGGACTATTGGCCAACATGGCTGAGGCTTCTGGGAGCTGAAGTCCCTCAGCCCTTAAAGGGGGAAAGGTTGCCTACCCCTGTTCTAACCCCTAAATAACACTGACTTTGTCTACACAAGACTGTTGCTTATCATTTGTTTCCTTGAACTAGATTGAACTGGCATGCTGGTCAAAATGCTCCTCTCTAGGGTTTGGTATATCCCAGAATGTCTACTGGTTTGATTCTTTGTTTAGAGTTGTGGTGCCCAGATGAGCATGTAATGCGGAAGACCACCCTATGGGTGGGCAGACCTAGGGGCTATGCAGATGGGAGGCTCTGGGCCTTCCCTGCTTGCAGCAGATCGGGGCTGTGGCAACTGCATGCCGCAGCCTCAATCCTCCCTTTTGCCACCCCTGAAAGAGTGGCAAAATGCTGCTCCTTTCAGGGGTGGCAAAAGGCTGCCCTAAGAGCTGGCACGCGGCTCTTTAGCACCCTTTCCGGCACAACGTGTTGTAACGCTGCAGCAGAAGGGCATCCTGATGCCACACACCATGTGTAACAGCGTGCTGCATCAGGACGGCATCGGCATGGGTTTGGGGTGGCCGGCGTGCGGTTGCCCTGCCCCATCTCTGCATCCAGGTCCGCAGAGGCCCTAAATCAAGAAAGCCACAGCCCTGAGTTTGCAAGACCTGAGCAGGGCTGTTGATGGGAGGGTGACTCAGAAGCCACTCATTCATACAGTTGCCATAAGTCAAAGTTGATTTATGGCAGTAAACAACAATAAGCTCAGCTGAGTACTTGCTATGTCTATGAGCAGAAAGCCAGGGTGAACATTGGGAACAGCTATCTTACAGCTGGGAGGGAGGCTGTGAGGAAAAAGAAGAAAGAGAGACAGATGTTTCAGGCTGTGACAGGCAGTACTTGGAAAGTTAAAGTAACTATTTACATTACCAAGGCTCCCCAAAATAGTAATAGCAATAGCAAGTACATTTCTATACTGTTTATCAATGCACTTAAGCACTCCCTAAGCAGTTTGCAGTGTGTGTAAGCCAATTGCCCCCAACAAGCTGGGTACTCATTTTAGCGACCTCAGAAGGACGCAAGGCTGAGTCGACCCTGAGCTCCTGGCTGATATTGAACTCACAAACTTGTGGTTTGTGAGTGAATGGCTGCAGTACAGGCATTTAACCACTGCAGCACCAAGGCTCTTTATGACACCAGTTGTAGTTTTTACCATCTTGTTATTTCAATTAGATACTTTAAGCTACTTTAAGGAAACTTTTCAGTTACTTGATAAGCAAATTTCAGAACACTACAAACTGCTCACTTGTGGTACATCTAAACCAGGATTTCATATGTTGTACCAGTAAAACTAAAAACAGATAGAATGGAAAAGGACATGCTAAATTAGCATCAAAAGGTTATTTAATTATACCTTGGTCAGTGCAGAAATAAACTAATAACAACTGTTATTTGTGACTGTTAGCTTTCAGGCTGTGGAGACATCCATTAGATTCTAGACTGTGGGCCTTTGCAGACTGCCAGAAATAGTGCACATTAAATTGAGGCACTGCCCTGGCTCAGTGCTAGGGAGTCATTGGAATTGTATTTTTTTTTTCTGAGACATTGAGCCTTCTCTGGTGCCACAATAAATTACAGTTCCCATGATTCCCTAGCACTGAGCCAGGGCAGTGCCTCAATTTAATGTGCACTATTTCTGGCAGTCTGCAAAGGCCCTATATCTAGCTCAGAGAGGCACCAGATAACCTGTTCTGACCACAGAAGAAGCAAGGTATTGTCAGAAGGAACTTTACATATAGGCAAGGTTTATAGAGTCCAGAGAAGGAAAACCAAAATGGATACCACTCCAGGACAAAGAAATAGACACAGTTTTGAAGCATGGAATGCAATCTATTGCTGCTCACGGTTATGGAACTTGTGACACCACATTTTTCAATTCTACTTCTGTTTCCTTATATTGTAGTGTCTCCATTCTAGTCTTCATTTTTGGCTAGTCTTTTATAGTGTTGTTCAAATGTGCTTTTCTTTCCCCCTAGTATTCTCTGAGTGCTTCACAGTGGGTCACCTTCTTTTGTGGATTTATCCTATCTATTCTAATCTAAAAACTTTCACCTAAGACTTTTAAAAGTAGCCATATTACAAAGCAGAGAAGTCCATTTTATTTATTATGCATACTGTGAAAGCTGAAGGCTTGAAACTTTGCCAGCTTTTCAATGTCATTAAAAGTCCCCTTGTTCTTGTTATCAGCACCAGATTGATCTTGGCATCATTCCTGGTACAGGTATATCATTGGAATGGAGAGACATTGTTTAGATCCTCGATATATAAATATCACCTACTGCATTTCCTAGATTTGGCTCTGATTAAAAGAAATCACAGGAACCACAGACAGATGCTTTTAGAAAGCACTTTAACAGGGGAACAGGAATGGGAGGGAGGCAGTCAAATAAAGCTGAAGCACAGGACTAGGAAAGAAAACCTGTGATTATCAAAGGCACAGATACCTGAATTGTTGTTTTTAACCTTACTGCTCATTTTCTGATTCTTTAAATGGAGGTACAATTAAATGGCATACAGCTACTTTCTGGTGTGGTTTGCTCTCATCCCCACTCCATGTTCTCAGTTATAAGTAAAGAAATATTTGGATTAATCACTATGCCTGATTAAAAGAATGCCATAATACCTACTATGAAAAGAAAAGAAGGCATAAATGGAACCTTAAGAAGTGTAAGAAGCACTACCTCCACAACAGACTAGAAAATGGCAGTTATATCCCACTCAAAAAAACCACCCTCTGAGGGCATCTTATCTTTTACACAGGTTTGTTTTGTCTTGAGACAGCATGCAGTGTTGACACTGTAAACAGTTCACAGTAGCAGATCTGCCATTCAACATGATTCTTAGGGTTTAGGGTTTAGGGGTGACAATTTACCTTTACAAAAGCCAAAAGCATTTGCTTCAGGGAGTCACTTCACTTTTTAAAATGGTAGAGCAGGACCAACTCTCATCATCCACATATTCAAGGTACTTTCACCTGCTCATCCTCTACTGTGATATATGATATCCTTTGTCAACAGTGTCCTTCAGTATTCTGCATTGGGCAAAGAGGCCAATCTCTGCACCAGACTATAAATGGATTTAAATCAGACATTAGGAATGTGGATACACAAAAACCAGTTGCAGAACATGTCAGTCTCCCTGAAAAAACAAAAACAAAGACAAAAACTACAACGAAATACTGGAACTTCAGCAGAACTGGGATATATTCATAAACTCCAGTTCATCAACAGTGGGTTAAATAGACACAATGGTTTCCTGTCCCATTGCACATATTATAACAGTAATTAACACCCCAGCCTCAATAAGGCTCTCTTGGCCAGTGTATTACACATCCTTTCTGGTTACCAGCATCATACTGCTTTCCAATAACTCTGTCCACCATTCATATGGTTATCTTCCTATATTGGCTTTAGGCAATATCTTTCCTTCTGCTTTTGTCCATCATTAAAACTGAACTTTAATGACCATCATTAAAAATGAACTTGCCACCTCATCACCATACCCACAAGTTTAGCATTTCTCTTGTTATTCACACATTCAACCTGCTCATTCATAGCTATAAAGGACTGCTCCTAGGCGCTTCACTCCATGCATCTGATGAAGGAGACTTAAGTCTATGAAAATGTATGCTACCAACTTCCTTCTCTCAGTTAGTCTCAAAGGTGTTAGAAGATCTCTTCGTATATTGATCCAGACTAACACAGCTATACCTTTATTTATAAATTTTATGTTTTCTTAAATACTTACTTGTGAACAGTTTGGAATTTCTTTAGGCCCTATTCATTCTCAGTGTGAACCCTTCTTTTGATCTAATTTGGGTCCTCAGTTCCTTACTTATCTCTGGTCAGCAGCCCAGCATTAAACCCTCTGTGTGTGTGTGTGTGTGTGTGTGTGTGTGTGTGTGTGTGCATGCATGCGTGTCTGGGAAAAGGGAGAGAGAGAGAGAGAATGTTGCTGCAAGCTGTGAAACCAGCATGATGTACACATTAATCTGAGGTGGAGGCATCTATCTCCACATGGTGATTATCTCCCTTAATTTGATGGTGTGCTATGGCTTGGCCTTCTGTGAGTGAGTGGGGATTCATGAATGGAAGGGAAAGGGGCTGCTTACAACAAGAGACTTACTCTCTGCATGTAGTAATGGCTATATCAATGTTATCTCCCCCAGAAGGTGGCCCATGACAGATATATTAATGACACAGTGTGAAACTCCAAGGGGAAGGATGCACAGAGCATAAGGAATGCAAAAAAACAAACAAAACAAACAAAAAACCCCAGCAGCCACTGAAATGGAAGAAGTCTTTCTTTGCTGCAAGGGAGGGGAGGCTCTGAGCAGACATCCGGCATTGATTTCCCATCCATCTAGCAGATCTTGGCTTGTGGGGATAAATGGTGCTAAGCCAAGTGTGACCTGATTGAATACCAAGATGGCCAGCCAGGACAAGACAGTGCTGGTGTTTCCAAATGAGATAGGTTAAGATAAGAGGCATAGGCTGTGGTGTGGGAACATGAAGGAAGATACAGATTAAGGAGTAGTGGTTCTCAGGCTTTGGCATTCAGCAAACCCTTTCAGTTTGTCAGTCAGGAAAGGAAGGTGTCCACATCTGTCACAGAAGCCCTGGACATTGTGGAGAATGATGTAGGATTACTCATTCAGTACCTATGTTTTTTCAAGGAATGCCTGCAAGCCAGTTTGTGGATCACCATGGGCCAGATTGATATGGCTTGTGGGGATTGATATGATATGATCCAGAGATTCCCTTCCTGTATTGTAAGAGGCTACTCAAGTTTATTGGTCCACCTTGCCTCAGATAATATGTTCTAGAACACACTCAGAATGTTGTGCTTCAGTGAATGGTGGGAGTGCTGGCCAAGTAGCTTTCTATTAGAATTTGTTTACCATGGTTGATTTTGTCACTAAGGAACACAACTAAAGCTGTGCAACCACTTCAAGCCAAATTCCAAGTAATGAAGTGAACTTCTTGTTCCAATTTGTACCAGGTATGGAGATTAAAGGTTAGCCTAATTCAGTTCCAGAGCAGAACAACAGTCTGAAGTGTTAGAACAGTCAAAGGTGAAATGTAGAGATGTGTGTCTGGAATTTTCCTCATGAGAACAACATCTAGGCAAACAAAGACAGCCCAGTCCAGGTGGCCAGAGAGTCATAACATCAGAAGTTCCTAGCTGGGAAAGGCAGCAAAGAGCAGATAACAGTATCCAAAACATTGTTAGGCCTGAGAAAGAAATCACGTGGTGGATGATGGACAGCAAGGGGCTGGGTTAACAAACATCATACACATAACATCCAATCAACATAAGATTAACACCCAGAAAGTGGAGAAAGGGCAGGGCTGAGAAATCTCTTGGTCTAGAATTGTTTATATTTTCTTGCTTTTCTTCCTGTTTGTGTGTGTGTTCGCAATGGATCTAACTATGGAATTAATTCTTGGACTATAATATGCTTATATTGCTTTTATAATGTAACTTCTGGGTCTGGAAACATGGATCTGTAACTCTTTTGTTCAACCACATCAGCATGATGTGATCCTATGGTGGACTGTATTTTTCTTTGCTTATTTTTACCTTTTGAAACAATAAAGCTCTACTTTTAGAATTTTGGATTTTTCCCTGGCTCTGCTGGATTTTCAAGCACACCACACCAATAAAATTCAACATGAAGCACTTCAGACCAATCCAGAGACATGGACATCAAAAATGAGTGGGGAAAACCTAGTGGGAGGTTTAGTGTTTTATTTTATTATGCTTTAATCGTCTTTTTAATGCCATTTTAAACTTGTGCTTTTTTGATTAAACTTTAGTTTAATTGTGTTTTAACTTTTGTACAAAAACTTTTAGCTGTATTTTCTTTTTCTTTTTTTTTAAAAAAAAATGTTGCATACCTTCTTGAATCCCATGCAGGGACAGAGGTGGGAAATTAATTAAAATTAATTAAAAATAGTGTGTTTCCAACATGATTGTATAAGGAGGATGCCGAGATGTCACCATCTGAAGAGGGATGGGATATGTGCTCATTGACATTGATTTGTTGCATTTAAGTAATACATGAACTGCATGATTTTGACCTGTACATGTTCAGCTGTCTATCTCAGATGACATTCAGTTGTCCTGCCTTGGCATGTACAAACATCAAGGAGCAGGAAAGACTTCCCTCCACTTTTTGACTTGCCCTGGCCTCATATGATCCAGTGAAAAGCTTTAAATAAATTAATTGTTATTTTCATTTCCATTAATGTCTAAAAATGGACTGCTGTATATATGTGCTTGTGTGTAAGTATACGATAGGAAGAACCATGCCCACAATTGTTCCTTCTGACTAATTAGTATGAGCTTGTTTGTAATTCTCCTTGTGTTAGACTGACCAATGATAGGATCACTACATGCCATGATCAATCAGTTGTTACATTGCTTAGCTTCATTGATGCTATGGAAACTACATATCCCATGAAGTGAGATTTGCTAAATCATTACCCTAGTAATAATAATAATAATAATAATAATAATAATAATAATAATAATAATAATAATAATAATTTATTTATATACTGCCCCTGTGGCTAGCCAATCTAGGCAGTGAACAACAATAATAAAATACAACAAATTAAAACAATATTGTTCCCTCCTCCCCCCCTTAAAAAGTTATTAAATCAGATACAATTTAAAACCAACTGCAGTTAAACAGTGATTATACAGTAAAAATTTAAAATTCAAATACAAAACAGCAAACCAGCAATCCCCTGCTAGTCACTTTTAGAGGGAATTATAGTAAAATCCTGAAGGAAGGTCCCAAAGATCCGAAGGGTCCCGAGGCCAGCTATCTAGTCCGGAAAGGCCTGCCGGAAGAGATCCGTCTTGACAGCCTTTTTAAAGCTGTGCAAAGATGTTAATTGACGGATCTCATCCGGCAGGCCGTTCCAGAGTCTGGGAGCGACAACAGAAAAAGCCCTCTGGGAGGTCGCCAAAAGCCTAGCTTTTTGGGGCTGTAGCAGATTTCTCCCAGAGGACCGGAGGGCGCGGGGAGGATTATATGGGAGGAGGCGGTCTCTGAGATAGTTTGGACCCAAGCCATTTAGGACTTTAAAGGTAATAACCAACACCTTGTACTGGGCCCGGAAACCAATAGGCAGCCAGTGGAGGGACCTCAAAACCGGAGTGATGTAATCCCTCCTAGATGTCCCAGATAACAACCTGGCCGCCATATTCTACACTAACTGCAGTTTCTGAACCAAGCACAAGGGTAGCCCCATGTAGAGCACTTTACAGAAATCTAGGCGTGAGGTTACCAGCGTGTGCACAACGGTTTCGAGATCCCTTACTTCCAGAAAAGGGCGCAGC
>CM034703.1:188227093-188240145 GCA_020142125.1 Phrynosoma platyrhinos
CCTATAGTTTTTCATCTCCAGGGGGTCCAAGGAAGGCTTTTTCAGAAGCGGCCTGACAGTCGCTTCCTTAAGACTAGATGGAACATGTCCTTCCCTGAAGGATGCATTGATGATATCCGTAAGGAATCTCACCAATGCATCCCCCCCCCCGGACGGCTAGCCATGATGGGCAAGTGTCAAGAGGGCAAGTTGTCTTCCTCACCTTACTAAGCAGTATGTCACACTCAGCTTTTGGATGAGGTTTTCAAATATACAAAGCATATCATAATGCTATTGCGATTGTTACAACTTTAATCCTGAAAGGTAGGCCAGTGTTTTTATCTTCATATTGTACACATGCAAGCTGAAGTTCAGAGAAATTGGCTTTCCTTGGGACACCTAGGCTTCGTTCCCACTATGATTTAAAGCAAATTGCTGATCAGGTTATATGACCATCGTTCCCACTTGAAACTGGTTCTGATCCTACTGTGCCCATTTTCAATTGCACAGAAGTGAGGCAAACACAAAAACCCTGTTGTTTCCTGAAACTAGTTTTTTGGCTGTTCTTTTGAAAAGAATCAATTCTGAAGCATGTTCAACAAGTGGGAACGACAAATCTGAATCACATCATCTGGAGTAGAGGGACTAATGGCAGTGGGGTGTCTACTCTCCCTCCCTCCCTCCCTCCTCCCCCCCTCTCTCTCTATATATATATTTCCAAGCCAGGCTGTTCAAAGGGGAAATGGTGTACTTGAACAGCTTGGGTTGCTGAGGAGCAGAGGAAGGCTCAGTTGCTAATGTCACCCCAATCGGCGCCTGGAACAGCTCCGACCTCACCATGTTGCCGCTTGCATCACCAATGTCATGCAGAGATTGACATGCATTTTGAAGTGGCACAAACTAGTGGGAATGACAATTGTGCCAAAAAAAGAAGTGATTACAAGGGAATAATGAAAAGATCAGCTTTCATAGTGGGAACAACGGACCTTTTGGAAACGATTCACTGACATGGAGCGAACGCGAATCGCAAACTTGTTTAAATGTAAGTGGGAATGAGCCCCTAGTCAGCTCATAGCAGCCCTGAGATCTGAATCAAGAACTTCTTGATTCATTGTTCCATGTCTCAGGACCACTAGGTTTCCAGACCATACTGTACATTGCAAAAGCCCTTCCTGGAAAGGGGGGGGGGAGGAGGAACTGCATTTTCCCTAGACATTATATGACATGTTGAGTGTTGCTGGGACAACATGATCCCTGTAAAATAAACATTTCCTTGAGGGGTGATGTCAAAGTCCTGTAAAACAATGAGCAACAACTGTCCATGAACTGCACAATGAACTGATCATCTGGAAAATCCCCTTGGGTATTTATTCCTGGTGACTCTCTGTCTCTGATGTTGCTTCTCTCTTTGACGGCCATTCTTCCTTTGATACTAAAGTCAGGCTGCATTTAGAAATGGGAACAAGCAAACAGCTCAAGCTTTGTTTTAAAGCTCTCTGAGCAGTGCAGAGTCTGCTGGCTCTGAATCCACCTACCAGCCACAGACATAAATCCCTTTGCCGCTTCCTTTGTAGCTTTTTGATGTCTGCCCCCTAAACCTTTCCCCACATGCCCTGTCCCCTTGAGAACGCATACACAGTGACTGTCTGCAGGTCTGCATGGGGGTCTGGATTTACTCTTCTTATCAGGAGGTAGCAGATACTCACCAATTGATGTGGGCATACAAGGAACAGTCAGCCATGCCAGAAATTGGAGGCCTGGCCCATGGGACCTTCTTGAAATGAGTATGCAGCCTCACTCACTTTCTATTGCCCCCCTCCCTGTCCAATATCCCTGGTTACATACACAGCCTTCTCTTTCCCCCCCCCCCTCCATTTGATCCACACCATGTGCACTACACACATAATATCAAAATTACTGTTCTCAGTTGATAAGCTTATCTCCTGCTGCTGTTTTTCAGCACCCTACTATGCACATCTCTGTGTTGCCTTCATTCCCTTCCCTCAGTGGTGTCTGCTTTCTTCTAAAGAGGCATAAAATTGTGTGCAAAGGATTCTGGGTCACCAAAGGGTATGGAAGTGAAGCAGAACATGTCTTGCTTATGACAAGTAGCTCTGCAGTCAGTGCCAAAATAATGGGAATACATTAGAGCCCCTTGGCCACTGCTTACTGTGTATTATGTCTTAGATTCAGATACTGTCCCTGAGTTTGAAAAATAACCCATGTATTGCACGTAAGTTTGAAAAAACATGTGTACAGAAAATTGTTCACTTTCCTCTTTTAAAATATACAGTCAGTCCTCTATATCCATGGATTCTTTATCCATGGATTCAACCATCCATAACTTAAAAATATTTTAAAATATAAACACAGACCATGATTTTGCCATTTTATATAAGGAATCCCATTTATTATGCCATTGTATTCAATGGGACTTGAGCATCCATGGATTTTGGTATCCACAGAGGGTCCTGGAAACTAACTCCAGCAGATACCAAGGGTCCACTGAACTCAAGCAGTAAGCTGGAATGGAGTTTGCCTTTAGTTGTAATTATAGCAGCAGCTTTATTTATATACCACTTCAGACTGCACTAAGCAGTTCTAAGCGGTTTACAACTGTAAGCTAATTTCCCCCAACAAGCCGATTACTCATTTTAGCGACCTCGGAAGGATAATAATAATAATAATAATAATAATAATAATAATAATAATAATAATAATAATATTTATTTATTTGTATACCGCCCTGTGGCGAACCAATCTGGGCGGTTGACAACAGTAAAATATAACAAGAATAAAATATAACATTAAAACATTATAATCCCTCCCCCCCTTAAGAAAGTATTAAACAGTATAACAAATTAAAAGCACAATATCAAAACATAAAACCATAATTAAAACAAACTAAAAACCCTGGTGTCCCTCTGGATGCAAGGCTGAGTCGACCCTGACTCAGCTCAGAGCCTTGCATCCTTCTGGGTGCAAGGCTGAGTCGACCCTGAGCTGGGATTGAACTCACAACCTTGTGGTTTGTGAGTGAGTGGCTGCAGTACTGGCATTTAACCACTGCACCACCAGGGTTCCTCATTATTGTAAAAAAACAAACAAAAACAAAACAAAACCCAACAACAATAATTTCCAAACATATCCAACAAAACTAAAATGTTACACAAACCATGGTGCAGGTGTCTGCAATTGGGTTTGGAGACTGACTTGATATTTCAGATTGGGTTCCAAATAGATTTGAACTGATTCATACTCAGTTCAACTTTCTTCTGATGTTGAATCTATATGCTGAGATTTGAAAATTCAGATATTTGGGTCTCCCATTGATCACCACTGAGAAACTGAAACAATTGTAACTTGTCAAAGGTTTTGTTTTATAAAATTTCATGAAATTTAGAGAGCTAGTAACATCTTCAAATCAAACAATCCCTCACAAATTCCAGAAAATCAGGCTAACCAACTTAAATTTGATATCCCCCCCCCCCCCAGGAAATACATTCGTAAATCAGGTGAAGGGGCCAATACTTTCACTTCATTAAGCATTAGGCATTCTCCTATAGATGGTGTATGTCTGCTGCTTGTTTGTGACAGACTTTTTATTTATTTGTAGAATTTATATCTCACCTTTCTCCCAAGATGGGATTCAAGGTGGCTAAGTGTGTGTGCAGATAGTTGATACATACAGTGCAGACAAACATCAAAACAAGTAAGAGAAAGTGGGGGAAGGTAGTGGGAATGTAAGCCATCTTTTATATGTGAGTTCAGCTGTCTAATTATGGCTATACCATACTTTAGTCCCTGTGAGTGTCCCCATGATTCAGAGTTCAAGTACAGCTGCACTGAAAAGTACAGCTAAAACCAAGTATAAGGTAGTTTACTATTCAAATGTCAAATTTTGGTGGGCACTAGGTGGGTGTGCATGCAGAGATGAGATGCTACCAGTTAAATTAAGAAACAAGAATATGCAACTGGAGGAGATTGCTGACTATATTCAGGTCAATAACCTCACACCATTCCGTCTTTCAAGTGCTGTGATTGGAGAGTATCGGGCAGATTCTTGTCTCTGGCTTATTCCAGGTCAGACTGAATCACTTCATTCTGAATTGGGCTGACCTAACCTGCTTTGTAACTGATCTAAATAAATCAGAATCGTCATGACCTACTCTGGAATAATGACCATGGAATAATAACCATGGAAAAAGTAGATACATTCAACCTAGACAGTGAGGAAATCAAAATGTTTAAATTGTTCTGGTACCTTGGATCAAACACTGAACAGAATGGTGACTGCAGTCAGGAAGTAAGAAGACTAGGAATAGGAATATCACCTATGAAGGAACTAGACAAGATCCTAATGCAGGGGTAGGCAACCTTTCCCCTTTAAGGGCCAAGGGACTTCAGCTCCCAGAATCCCAGGAGCTATTGGCCAACATGGGACTATTGAACAACATGGCTGAGACTTCTGGGAGCTGAGGTCCCTCGGCCCTTAAAGGGGAAAGGTTGCCTACCCCTGTCCTAATGAGTAAAGATATAAAACTGAGCACTAAAGTTAGAATAATCCAAGCCATTGTAGTCCCCATCACAGTGACAAAAAGCCAATAAGAAGAAAATCAACTAATTTGAGATGTGGTGCTGGACAAGCATGCTGAAGATACTGGGGAAGCCAAAAAGACAAACAAATGGGTCCTTGAATAGATCAAGTGTGAAATCTCATTGGAAGCCAAGATTATCAAATTGAGGCTGTTGTACTTTGGTCACATCATGAGATGGCACAACTCATTAGAAAAGACAATAATGCTAGGAAAGATAGGGGGTAGTAGAAAGAGAGGAAGACTGCACACCAGATGCATAGACACAATAATGGAGGTCACAGGACTGAATTTGCAGGACCTAGGCAGAGTACTGAAGGAGAGGGGTCTTGGAGATGTCTCATCCACAGGGTCACCATTATTATTTTATTACAGTTTATTTCTAAAGCGCTATCAATATACACAGCGCTGTACAAAGAGAAAATCAGCATAAAATAGAATAAAAACCTGCCAGAGGTGTACAATCTAATAATACAAACAATAGGTAAAATAATAAAAGTCAATTAAAACAAAAAACAATACAACAATTAATTAACAACATCCACTGTCTACCCAAATGACAGAAAAGTATATGTAAATGTAAATCAAACAGTATCTGGGAATGCCTCCCTGAACAAGGTGGTCTTTAACTCAGATTTAAAAGTAGACAGGTTGACTCAAGGTCAGTTAACAACAACAAACTTTGGAATTCAGAATTTGTCCAAAGCAGTTGCATACATTTTATTAAACATACTTTTTGTATTTTCATATCTGTATGCAAGTACCAAACATTATATTGTCCAACAGCTGAGATCCAAGAGGGTACTCAATTTGCATATATGAGAGGCTGCAGCTCAAACCCTTTTTAAGAATACTGGATTGGCACTGAAGTCTTTCACTATACTGATTTATTTATTTGTTTGTTTTCTAACTATTGTGTAATAAAATTTTAGCTGTGCTCTGATTTAATTTTTTTTTTTTTTGCAAGCCACCAGGCTTGGAAAAAGGCAGGATATAATTAAATAAATAGTTAATAATAATAAGTGCTGAATAGGAGGATAATTGCAACACACTTTTCACACAGAAAAAAAAATGCTATCCAGGTGATATGATCTCTAATGATATGAACATTGCTCCTTCACTTCTGTTAGGTTAGGGTTTAGCAACAGAGGGTCCATCATCTTAACATCCCTCCCCCAGGAATGTCTCCCAGCATCCCTCTCCCAGTAATGTCTCTAAATAAGTCTGCTGTTGAACTCAGTTGCCAATGAAGAGTTAATGAATAGAAACATCAACACTACAGCTGAAGAACATGCAGACTACATTAGGTGATGAGAGTTGCATACAACCAACACACATGCACATGACAGCTGTATTTTGGCAAAACAAGAAAATGTGAGCAGGTGAAATTTTACTAGTAGCCAACTGCTGTGGTTTGACTCTTCTTTTAGGTCATGCTCCTACTGTACTGGCAGATTCTGCAATTAAAACAATCCCTTTGCCTTCCTGGCAAGGAGAACCTACTCCATTCCATTATGTAAGATGGCAGGAAAGTATCATGGATGTTAGATCTGGGCTAATGATGTTTTAACATTTAAAATTTGGGAAGGGAAGGAGGGAGGGGAAGTGGAATTATGTTATTGGCCTGCCTCACCCCTACATACTGGAAAATACTCAGATAATAACAGCCTTGTTCAGGTGTTCATGTCTCGCTTGATAAGCCAAGATAAGCATGAGCCTGTACTGCCCTTCCCTCCTCTCTTCTCTGCATGCCAAGAAGAACAGCCAGATTTTAAATCAACATCATATCCATAATTCCCTAATCCAGTGGTAACAGGAAACTGCGGTCAATTGAAGACTTCCTGGATTGGTAATTACGTGACACAAATGAAGTTGGACAGTAGGGCTGGTGTGACAACAGAGCATTACACATATCATAGTTTACTGTGCTGAGATTATCTGAACCATACCAATGTTATCTGAATGCTTCTACTATTAATGATCAACATCACCTGAGACTGTTAAAATCTGCTGCTGGAATGGACAAAGTGTCTTGGGCCAAATGTGATCCACAAGCCTTTTTCATTTCTTTCTTCTTTCTTCAGGGTGTCTGAAACTTCTAACAGTTTCAGACACCTTGAACAATGGATGGGATGAATTGCCTGTCCTGCAAGTTTCCAGAAACGGCACTTGATTTTTTCAATGGGTTAAAATTGGGTCTCCATTAAACTGTTTAAGGTGTCATTTTTAAAAAACTAGAAGTAGAATTCTCACTACTTCCAAGTGTTTTGTTTTGTTTTGCTTTGACAGTCTGTTTGGGCTTGGAAGGTCTCAGAAGCATTAAACTGGGCTCTTGACCTACCATAGGACCTTATCACATGGGGCCCAATCCAGACAGAATCCAAACGAAATCTCGACCTAATACATATTATTTTTCCGTGTGTCCACACGACGTTACACAGAACCCTGACAGAACCCCGACAGAATGCGGAAAGAACTGAGATCTTTTGAATTTCAGTTTCTTCAGGAATTGCAATTGCGCGACGGGAATCATTTCACTTTTGCCGTAGGTATGAAAACCCAATACGTATTGGGGAGCATTTCCCTGCCTGCGCTCCAAGGAGGAAGTCCTCAGAGAGACGGCTCTCCGGGGAGGACCTCCTCGGAGCGCCAACCCTGCACGGGGCCTTGCTCCAAGGAGGACCTCCTCAGAGAGCCAGCTTGGGAAGGGGTGACAGCTGCGGCAAGTGACAGCTGCGGCTGTATTGAGCATGTGCAACAACATCATTGCTTGTTCATGTACGGGATTTTTTCACTTGTGTGTGAACGGCAAATACGGTTCCTGGGAGCGCTTTCCTTAAAAGCGCAATGAAGGTAATTGCGTGTGATAGCCATTTGCGTATTGTAGGGTTTCTTTCGGTTTATTCCTGGATTTATTCTTATTTCACTTTATTATCGCTTTGTGGCCCGCGTGTGATAAGGTCCATAGTTGCCCATGCTTGATTTACAGAATGTAGCAAATGTAGTCCTCTAGGACAGTTGTGCTTTCTTCATTCCAGCAGGCTTTTGATCAGAATGTGAAGAATGCTGCTTTCAAGTGTATAGATGCATGCGCGCGCGCACACACACACACACACACACACATATCAGGCATCTAAACCTGCTGCTGAACTAAGGGAATAAAAAAATATAAATTATAAATATACAGTCCCTCCATTTTTGTGTGGGATCTGTTCCGGACCTGCTCCCCCCCCCCCCCCCCCCCCCCGTGAAAATGGGAAAATGCAAATATTCAAACCCCATTGGCTTGAATGGGCTCACGTTCCTATGCATGGCCCCATGTACACACCATCGTTTCCCTCCTGGCTTCCCATCCATGGAAATTCAAGACCATGAATGGGAAGTCCGTGAAATAGACAGCATGACTGTAAATATGAACACTCTAAGTAAGTAAATAAAATAACCAAATTTTGGCATAGATTCTGTGGATTCAGTAACACAGCACCTTTACCAATGTCAGCTTCCCATAAATCAACCAATCTGTTCCAGGTTAGTATTCTGGAACATATATGCACTTAGTTGTAAATGATGGGAAGGAAGTGTGATTTGCAATCAGCGAAGTGGAAAACCCAAGTGAGATGCTTGCATTTACATTCACTCTTTCTTTTTTTAAAAAAGGGCTTCTTGCAAATGGCATCAGTTCTCATGAGAACAACTGAAGGGGGGGAAGCAAATTACTGCAAATTTACAAAACAATGCCTTTTACTATACATATGGCAGCAATCTCACAAGATCGTTTTCCCATTTGTCATGTCTTTGCCATTTTACAGTCTTCTTGTGTTTAGGTCAGGGGTAGGCAACCTTTCCCTTTTAAGGGCCGAGGGACTTCAGCTCCCAGAATCCCAGGAGCTATTGGCCAACATGGGACTATTGGCCAACATGGCTGAGGCTTCTGGGAGCTGAAGTTCCTCAGCCCTTAAAGGGGAAAAGTTGCCTACCCCTGGTTTAGGTCATGAAGTGCCTGGCTTCCTTCTAGGGCCAGACGAAAGCATTTTACTGCCCTATGAAGCTACTGCAGGACACAATCACTAAGAAATGCTCTGGGCATTCTCTAAAAGCATGGAGGCAGGGTTTGTTTTCTTCCAATCAGATGGCCCCTCATTGGCCCTCTTGAATGATTTCTCTTCCAAGTACAGGATGAATCTCCCTTATCTGAAATGCTTGGAATCAAAAGTGGTTTGGATTTTAGATTTTTTTGGATTTTGGAATATTTCTATATACATACATACCTTATATAGATCTCCTGAAGGTAATTTTATACACAACTTTTAAAATAATTTTGTGTATGCTTGTGTACCTTGAACTACCAGAAAGCAAATATGTCACTTTGGAGATTATTGCACTGTTCTTAAATAGTAGGATAGAAGCAGGATTGTAACTGTAATGGTGGGATCCTACTGCACAATTTTGTGGCTAGGCAGTAGCTATTTTGTAGTCAATCTGTGATTCTGATGCTGCTTTTAATGAATGGGAAAATCCCATGAATAGTTGTCAATTGCACAGTTAACCTGTTATTGAAGTATGTGCAATAGATCATTCCAGGATAATTCAGACAAGGGGATTTAAACAGGTTTCACTGCACACACATGCTCCACTCCCAATGAAGGCAAGACTACTTAATTTGTGATAAGATGCATTGCCAACCTGTTACCAGTTTGCAGTATTGAATATGGAATGTGGAGAATCGTTGGTGTCTCAGGTGTTTAAAAACCCACAATTATATTGAAAGGGAGCTTTGTGCAACAATTTCCTATCTCAGTCCATGTGGACAATTTTAGATTTTGGAATAATTTAGATTTCGAAATCATGGACAAGAGAAACTCAAGCTCTAAACAAGAAGATGCTTGTTTCTTGAAAAGATACCTCCCTATCTAGGCATTAACCTGAGGTACTGCGGAAAATACAAAATTCTTCCTTACAATGTATAGATAGTAATCAGTAGGTAGCTGCATTTACACCACTGCATTACTGCTCACCACATTCTGGCCAAATGCGAGAAGTGCAGGACATCATGTCTGACTCATCCAAGTTTTACCATACTATTAAAAGCTAGTTCAAGCATTTTTGAAGAAATAGGAGATGTTTCTAGAACATCAAGGAGTGATTTACCACTGCTTTGCTGTGAAGTAAATATAGCTTCTGAAAATAGCTTTTGGCATTTATATATATAATGCAGAGATTCCCCATCAGAGATATATTTCTGAGACATGCAGGTACTGGTTCATGGGCTTCCTCCCTTCTTGGAGCACCTGTTGAGGATCCAGTCAGGAGGAGGAGGAGGAGAAAGTAGAGGCAGAAGTTGTCCCACTCTGTTGTGCACTCCCTACTCACAACCCCATTGCTTAGCATCTCCTCTTTTCCTGCCTTCCCAACTCCTAGTTGGGAAACAAATGGTAATTTTTCAGCAGCTGTGTGATGAGAAGTGATAATCAATTGCACCCTGCTCATCTGTGCTGTTTGACTCTCCTTCTGGTGATGCAATCATGGTGCTGCAGCCAATGGATGCCAGGCTGTAAGTGGAGTCACAGCTTCAACCAAGGAACAGATGTGGAGATCAGCGTTTGGGCTTAAGGGTTAGGGTTAGTACTAGAGAATCATGGGAATTGTTTTTTTTTCTGAGACATTGAGCCTTCTCTGTCAGAGATCTCTGGTGCCACAATAAACTACAGTTCCCATGATTCCCTAACCCTAAACCTAACCCTTAAAGTGGACTCAATTTTCACTATTTCTGGCAGTCTGCAAAGGCCCAGAATCACATTCTTCAGATAATGTCCCTCCAGGCTGCCACCATCGCTGCTGCTCCCACTCCACCAAACAGGCTGCCACCATCGCTGCTGCTCCCACTCCACCAAACATGATGAGTCCATCCCCCATTCTCCCTAGTAATGTCCTAAGATGCCTTTATCAACCTGTGCACTGTGCACTGATTTTTCAATTATGGGAAAGGGCAAAAAACAGATCACTGAAGAAACCCAAAGTGTTATTGACAAGGTTGAGATTAAGAGACTCTGGGCCTAGGCAGACAGCTTAAAAAGCCGTCCTCGGTGCAGGGAAGGGGAGGGGCAGCTGCACGCTTGGCACCCCCTCCCCCTCCCGAGGTCGTCCTCGGAGCAGCCAGCCCTCCGCACAGCCGGTGCTCCGGGGAGGACCTCCTGCTGCAGTGTCCAGACACGCTGCGGTAGAAGGGTCGCCAAAAGTGCACCTCAACATTTTGCAGCGCACTTTCGGTGACATATGAAAGGAGCACTATTTTAGCGCTCCTTTCCAGGTGCGCCAACGGTGCACCACTGGATTGAGGTATGGGGATGCCTTGGTCCTGCGGTGCACCTTCCCAGGGCTGCCCACGGCTGCCCGTCTGCTTAAGGGGTCTGTGCACATTTATAGGAAACTCTTGGCTACATACATCCCACACTGTGGCTAAGAACCTACATATATGCATGCCTCCCACCATCTAGCAGCTGTCAAGCCTGAGTGAGGGCACTGCTATTCCTTACCAGTGGAGGAAGGAGGTGGGCAGAAGGCAATTCAGACAACAGTGAAACAATTAATCTTAATTTCGAGTGAGGGGAGAGAAGTGATGGTACACTCTCAAATAGAGTGAACTCAGAGCTTTGATAAGGTATGATAACTTTGTCTAAATACTCTAAAGGCACCAGATCCCATTTGATCTTGGAAACTAAACAGGGCCAGCTCTGGCTAGTACTTGAATGGGAGATCGCCAATGAATACAAGGTGCTATAGGCTATATTTCAGAGGAAGGAACTGGCAAAATTCTTCCTTGCTTAAGAAAACCTTATGAAATTCATGGGGTCAGCACAAGTTGTCAGGCAACTTGAAAGCACATAAACAAACACAAGGCATGTTAAAAAGGAATGGGAAAGGGACAATCTTACTGAAGAATCCCAAGCCTTCTCTTTCAAATCTTTAATAAGTTACCTCAAAATAAAATAAAGAAAGGCATATGTATGGCTGCAGTTTAGTTTTCTGTATACTTCTCTTTCCATTCCTGATCCATGGCTTTTGAGAAGGAAGTCTTGACTTTGTATGGGGATCTAAGGGTGCTATCTCTTTTGATGTAAGTTTTGCTTTACAGAAAGAAAGAGTACATGAGAAATGGAAAAACAACTTTGTTCTGATAGGGCAGGGCAGAGGAAAGTATAACCCGTGGGTCAAACAGCATAAAATCCCATAGTTGTGCTTCCTGAACTCTGTATGTTTTTTAAGACATAGTTTTATAGATGATTTTTCAACCAAAAAATGGGCCAAAAGTAAAGGCAGCTGCTACAAACACAGCTGTTTAGCTCCAGATTGTTGTTTAGTGTGCCTTCAAATTGTTTCTGATTTACAGCAACCCTAAGGCAAACCTATTACAGAGTTTTCTTGGCAAGATTTGCATTCCTATGAGGCTGAGAAAGTTGACTTGCCCAAAGTCACCCAGTGGGTTTCCAGAACAGAGCAGGGATTCTCAATCCAATAATGTTGGGAAACCTTTGCATGCTTTCTCTCCCTACTCAGATAGATATGATCTTCCCTGCATGCAAACTCTGCTGTCCTCTCTTCTAAACATACCATTTGGCTCTTCTGAATCACAGGGGCAATAAATACAGTTGTAAATTGGTAAAGCAAACCATGTGAATAAGCAAACTTCCTATAGGAAGTTTTTCTAAAACAAGGAGATTCTCTCATGTCTCTCTCTGGTCTACCATCTCCCTGCTCTATCAACTTTCCTCTGAAAGAGGTGAGATAAAGATTTCTTCTTTTACCGGAACTATTCATTAGCTAGTTAGGATGTAGCCTCTATGCATGTGTAGATTGAAGCCATTAGTAAAATTTTATTTTTAAACTACAAGCTATTTGTGTTGTCTTTGAGTCAGCCTCAGAGGATCAGTTAGGCAAGGACATGTTTCTGCTACTCTGCTGATTTAAAAGCTAGACCCTAACAGGCTTGGCCTTGATACTTCTGATATTTTGATATTTTTGTTTCCTTAACAAAGCCTGAAGCCTTCGGAAACTTGAACCCCAACATTATTTTGGGTTATGGGCCCAGTGTCTTTTATTTTCAATCATGCTCCTGAAGACCTAATGGCTGCAACAAAGTCTTTACTACTGAAAGTATAGATAATGGCTTCTGCTAATCCTACCCCACAATGACCACTGAAATATTAACTGGCACAAATTATAAAGCGTGGTGATGGAAAATACAAATGTACTTGACTACAATGGGATTATTTAAAGCAGTGAATGGGTAGAGACCCACAGGAGCAGGAAAACAACAACAATTTGATGAAAATGCAGAAAAAGCAACTATTTACATCCGCCCATCTATAGATCCCAGCATAGCTTACCATATCCAAGGTTTAACTAATGCAGGAGAAATATGGGATAAACTATAGAAAGTATTTGATTCTCTAAGTACTTCTAATCAAACAGCTCTCATGA
>CM034703.1:188247964-188259311 GCA_020142125.1 Phrynosoma platyrhinos
TCGGGATTTCGTTTGGATTCTGTCTGCTTTGGACCCCGTGTGATAAGGACTAATGCCTCAGGAAAAAAATACAGTTCCTGTGACTCCCTAGCAGTGAGCCAGGGCAGTGCCTCAATTTAATGTGCACTATTTCTGGCAGTCTGCAAAGGCCCTAATATCAGTGGGAATGGTAGAATTGCAAGAATAGCTTCAAAGTACTGCTTCAAGGTAGTGGTAGTTTCAGGGAGAGCAGAGAGGATCCAAAATATTTTTTTTGTCCAAAGCAAAGGAAATACCAACACATTCTATGTGTAAAACTGACAAGGCTGGTAGATGTATCTTTTCTCAACACTGACAAAATGAGAGTGTTGTCCACTACAGCACACAGAGAAGGTTATGTGGTACACACATCTCTTGCTACTCCATTCTCCTCAGCTTCATCCTACCATTGCTCAGTTACCATTGCACATCTCTTGCTACTCCATTCTCCTCAGCTTCATCCTACCATTGCTCAGTTACCAACAGCTTCAGCGTATCATTTCATCTATTCTTCATAAAAGTCACTTTCCAAGTTCTGAAAAAGACATTCAGAAATTGAACAACCAGTCTTCCAGTTAAGGAAAATTCTAGGTTCGAGGGAGCTTGTGTTATAATCCCTGGTACTGCCACCTGCCATTATGTCTGTGGAAGCCTATCCTAGGTCTACCTACAAAAAAGTTGGACAATAGCAGCACCAGAAACAGTATTTCCAGTGCGACTGCCATTTGCTTCTCCGCAATGCCCTTCACATAGTATCACTATAGGAAATTGTGGGAAATTCTTTCAGAAGGCTCCCAAAGATCAGTACTGAGGTGTCATTTTAATTTCCCAGGGTCACAGAAAAATGTTATGTCAGGGACATGTCTATAAGAAATTAAAATGGCAGCTTCTACACACAGCTGCAGAGAGGCCCAGTGCTATGCTGGTTCTCATCTGCTTCCACATCATGACTGTTTTGGCTCTTAGCTTCTCAGCTTCTAAGTTCTCTTTTCCACTCAAGTGACATTTTCAGCAATTCATTAAACAACATGTTTAAGCAAGACTTATGATTTTAATTTCCTTTCTGAAACCCTTCCTCTTCCCCAGGCCCTGTCTTGGTGTTCACCAGATCTTCTGTGTATGGTTCTTTGATCACCCACAAAGATAGTGGAACTGAAGCTGCACTCACAAGACAACCATTAGAAATTACAGCACGGAGAAGTGTGAGCAGCCCATGATGGATGAGAGTCATAAATTATCGCTAAGATGACATTCTTTGATTAAACTAAGTGCCAACCATGGCACCTGGGGCTTATTTATTTATTATTATTTTAAAAGGAAAAGAAATTCATAATCTTTAGAGCACCTCTTCCAAAAAACCCTTTCTCTAAATTAAAAAAAAATGCTGTTCCATGTATCTGAAGTGAAGCAGAAGACAAACAGTAACAACCATCTACTTTGTGTCAGTTCCAGCCCCATGCTCCTCCCAATACTGGTTGCCACTCTCCAAGATAATCTCTTGATTCTTTAGGCATAAGCATGTGACTATGTCAAGCACCATTCTCCCTAAATTCTCTAACTGAAGGACTTGCAAATATATTTTTACTTCAGGGCTGGAAGGTGCATTGCAACTCCCATCATCTGGTTAGTGCTGGTGAGATTTAGAATTCAGCAACATCTGAAGAGCCACATATGCCCCACCTCTGTTCTATCTTTGGAATTTCCTCATTGTTCTGTACAGGGGTGGGGCAAAATTTTGAAGCAAGGTGTCCTGTCTTGGAAGACAGACAGGGGTGAAGTACCAAGCAAATTCCATCAGAGTTGAGACAGAAGCAGCCCCAGTCATATACAGGACCTTACCAGTTACAGTTCTCAGAGTCTGGCAGTCCAGATCAGTAGGGTACAGCAATAAATTAAGGAGTCACTCCAGTGGAGTAGCAGGTAGCATGGTCAACTTATGACGCAGGGCCCAAGGTGTTTTTGCAACATGAGCCAGGAATCAAGAGATGAGAGTGTTGCTTCCTCCAGAATAGTTAGTTATCAGCAACAACCTTTCAAGGGAGTTGCTGGATTATTTATAGCCTCTTCTAGCTATTGCCTAATTAATAAACATTTCTTATATAAATGTTCTAAGCATCACAAATCCTCCCTCTCTCATCTACATTCAGCTCTGATAGGTATTGCTGAGTCCATGTCTCTGTGTTGTGGCTCCTGGGAAGTGTCATTGTCTGTCTCAGGAAATTAGTGCACTCTTTTTAAAGTACCTTATCTCCAACGGGATAGAGGCATGTTTACATTTACAAGCAGGTCTTATTGCATTCACCTGTGGCCAGGCAAATGCAGCTGGTATGCAGCCCGAATTTCAGCAAATGCAGCCCATATACAGCCCAGATGCCAGACAGGCTTATTCTGTGGCTTTTCAAAAACAAGATTTTCCTGTTCTTGAAAAGTCACAGAATAAGCCCAGCTGCCATCCAGGCTGTATATAGGCTGCATTCACTTGGCCAAGGTGAATACAATTAAAAAAACCCATTTGTAAGTGTAAACCTGTCCTGTTGGAAATAAGGTGTTTTAAAAAGAGTGTACTAAGCTCCTCAAGAACTGGTGAGCACACACGCATGCACGCACACACTCAGATACACCCTGTTCTTCTGTTTCTGTTTCTGTATCATAGTCTGAACAAGGCATTTCTCCCTATCCTTCTGCTTCACTGTCTGTGTCAGAGTCTGAACCTGGGTCCTGGGAAAAGGGCATGACAGAAAATTTGGTTTTCATGAGCTAGCTTGCTTCACACTCCAGGAACAAGGCAGCATGTAAATGAAATTTTAACACTAAAATAAAATAAAATAATGTAGACAACTCTGAAGTTTTGCAAATAGATTCAAGGCACAACCCAACATCAGCAGTCCCCTCAGCTTTCACCTGTGGAGCAGCCAAACAAACAAACCAAAGCAGACAAAGCAAGCAAGCAAACAAAGAAAACAGAGCAGTTTTGGAATTAATGGAAAGGACATCACCCATCCATAGTTCCATATATTAATGTGAAACAATTCTTGCATGGATGACAGTCTAAATTATTTTTAATGTACTTCAGTGCAATATAGTGCAGTTCATTTAATGCTAATGAACATTAAGTGAAGCCATTATAAACTATACAAAGAACAGCCGGTAACCAAACAGAATGAATTGTATCACTGAACTACGGTAGACAACTTGATAATCTTGTGCTTGATAATCCCTCACCCCACCTCATCCCCCAATTTTTGCAGTCCAAGGCAGGCAGCAAAATCAGGCTTATAGCTGTTGGCTTAGTGCTGAGAGGCAGCCTCCATCTCTGGGCATTCCTGCTTGCTGACATCAAAGCCTTCCTAATCCCAAGCCTGGTAGGAAGAGGGTTTGTTGAAGGCTGGCCATGACTGTTATGTAAAACCTCTAGGATCAGAGGATTCACACCTCTGGATACTTTGGGGATAAATACAAACAATGAAAGAGGGGTAATTTTTTCCTTGTCCTGCTGGTGGGCTTCCAAGAGGCATCTGGTAAACCACTTCAGGAAAGAGGATGCTGGACTACCTAGATAGGCCTTTGACTTGATTTATCAGAGCCACTGTTAGGTTCTGATGTTCAGTTCCACAGTATGGGACATGGAGAATGTACATTCCAGGCACATCTATGAACTGGTCCTTATTGGCTTCTGCTTATAGAGAGCAAAAACGAACTACTTTAAAATAACAACAGATTGTTCCTTGCATTATGGCTGGAAGATCTGCCTGTGCAAATGAAGAAATGGTAGATAGAGTCTTAATATCACAACACAAATGATCACATGAACAGGTTTCTCTAAGCAACAGAAGGCCTTCATAACTATTTACCTCAGAGGCAAAGGCCTAATCTGCAGAAATAATGCAGTGCTTGCTTTAACTGCCATGGCTCAATGCTATGGAATTCAGGGATTTGTAAGTTTTGTGAAATACTTAGCCTTCTTTGTCAGAGAGCTCTGATGCCACAACAAACTACAGATCCCATGATCCTGTAGCATTGAGCCATGGCAGATAAAGCTGTGTCAAACTTCATTATTTCTGCAGTGCAGATTAGACCAAATTATTCTGAGCTTGCAAGTCCAAACTATATGTAACTTTAAGGACATGGCTAATTGCTACCTGTTTGAGGTCCCTTTTTTCACTGAGAGAAGTACAGATGATGCAATCTGGATTATGATACTTGTGTGTGATCCTTGTCTAGTTTGTGACTCTTTCCCAATCTGCAGTGATTTAAATTTAAACTGCTAAAAAAGATGGTTATTCTCCGAGCACAGCTCTCAATGATTTCTGAAGCCCAAAGTTCACAGAGCAGGCCATTAATTTCTCCTCTGCAAAATGTCTTGACTGTCAGAGCTGGATATGAATTACACATCCTGGACTCCCTGTATCCCCACCCCATTGCTGGCCAAGCAATAACTCAAGTGCCAGAGGGATAGGGAAGCAAACCCTTTAGCAAAAGAGAGAATTCTTCACTGAACTTGCAGGCTGTGCTGTGTAGTGGGCAATAGCAAGAACTGTAGTATGCATTAGCAAGTCAAGAAAAATCATCTGAAAATGGGAAAGGGAGAGTTTATTTAATAGTCTAAATCATATTTTTAGAGGTGTCATCATAAATCTGGACTCTCTCTCCACTGACTCAGGTGTACTTTTTCGTGATTAAGAGAAGAGTAGCCATGGCACCATTTTCTAGAGAACGGAGCACACCCAGTCAAACTGAATTCCCATTGATAGCTCTCCTCCATTCTGATAACCCTTCCTCTGCTGTTGCTACACCTGCAGAACAATTGTTACATAAAATAAATTATTGCAGCTGGGGGTGTCAGGAGTGGAGCACTGGGAAAAGATGACTCAATGGAAGGGTAAAAATGGTGAAAGACTAAGGTTGCGTCTGCACTGTAGAAATAATCCAGGTTGAAACCGCTTTAACTGCCATGGCTTAATGCTGTGGAATTCTGGGAACTGTAATTTTGTGAGACATTTAGCCTTCTTTGTCAGAGAGCTCTGGTGACACAACAAACAGCACAAACAACTTTAGCCTTCTATGCCAAAGGGTGCTGTTGCCTCACAAAACCACAAATCCCAGGATTCTATAGGATGCAGCCACGACAGTTAAAGTGGTGTCAAACTGCATTATTTCTACAGTGTAGATGCCCCCCAGGTCTCCTCTCCCAGAGTGCTCCGACTGTAAAGAAATCCACTTCCTCAAAAGACTGGCAGTGAAGGAAGAGGTGGTTCAGGGCTCTTTTTCCTGTTACCATTGCTCCTACTGTAGGTGCCACCATGGACACAAAGAATGTCAAGCTAATTCCTTAACAGACAGCTGCCTGAGCAGTTTCTCACTATAAGATCCCCCACTCTCAATTTCAGAGTCACATTCTTAACAGATAATGGCCAATTGGTCCTGCCCTCGATGATGTGCATCGGCATAGCCTTGGCCCTTTTTAGCACTGGGCTAATTGGTTCCCTCCTCATCCTGGTGTTTCTGCCTACCTCTGACCTAGCAATATCAGGTGAGGAGTTAGTAATTTGGCCCTGGTTTCACTTTCACATGCTAGCACCCCACAGGGCTAACAGGTGCATAAGTACTAGTGACACTTGTGATAACAGCTTCTGATACATAGTTGTCATCTACTAATACCGATATTGATAACTACAACTTTTTTTTAAAAAAAAAAAAAAAACACCAGTCTTCCTTTTTTCTTGTCAGAGAAGTCATTTCATAACCCAATGTTTGTCTTTGTTTCTTCCTGCTCAGTCTTCAGCCCCAAACTGCAGATTTAGCTAATGGCCTCTTTGAAATGTTTATGTCTCTGAGCCAAGTTTTTATAAAACCTGCAAAGCTTCCCTTTTCTTAGGATGCATTCACACTGCAGAAATAATCCAGTTGGGCACCACTTTAACCGCCATGGCTCAGTGCTATGAAATTATCACAAATGTAGTTTTGTGAGATATTTAGCCTTCTCTGTCAGAGAGTACGGGTGCCACAACAAAATACAATCCCCAGAATTCCAAAGCATTGAGCCATGATGGTTAAAGTGGTGTCCAACTGGATTATTTCTGCAATGCAGATGAAGCCTTAGAGAAATGAATGTACTGCTACCTAGTGCTATCCAAACTTTTGTCCTCCAGGTGTTTTAGACTTCAGCTTCCAGAATCCCTGCACATCAGCCCAACTGTCTAGGACTTCTGGGAGCTGAAGTTGATAACACTCCTGGGAGCTGGTCCAAAACCAAAAGTCCAAGGTCAAAGCTTGGAAACCAATGCTTTATATAGTGGTCCATTTACTTTGGTCCATTATGGAAACAAACTTATAGTTCTAATTCCTACTTGGTCCTGAACTGTATTTTGTGAGTTTTGATTTTCGCATCCAAATCCACATGTTCTGTGACAGAGAAGCTTCCATTCATAAGTACTGGAAGCATATTGCATTAAAAATAAAAGCCTTGGTCTGCTTTTCCTTAATATGTCTCTCAAAGGATAGGGCTACCATTTAGAGATTTATTTTGGAGATCCATCAGATTTTGTTTATTCCAGAACATTTTCTGTCAATTCCCAGTACAATCAAATGTTTTTTCTACCAGCTCCCCAGACCGTTTTATTTTAAATAACACTGGAAAGAACAGGAACAAAATCCAGGACTTTTCAGCGAGTCTGGATGTGCCTAGAATTGTGCACACCATATACCTTGTTCTTGTAATCCTAAACCAGACAGCTGCTCCGGGTGTTGAACTTTTCTAGCCCCAGTGCTGAAGGAAGTTCCAGCTGCTAGAACTTGATTTCTGTAGGTCATATGGGAAGGGGGAGAAGTCATCTTATCCTTTGCTTCAGGCAGCAAAATATCTTGGAACAGACCCATTTCTCTGTTTCATTGCTTTCAGTTAGGTGTGCAATCTGGACATATCTACTCAAAAGTAAATCCCGTTGAATTCTATGGATCTTTCTCCCATGTAAATGTGCATAGGATTGTGCCATGCAGCTCCAAATCCCTGGCTTTTCATCTTATCTTTATAATGAAAAAGAACCATTGGCTGGGAACTGAAATTGTGGTGGTAGGGTGGAAATGATCTACTTAGTTATAGAAAAAGTAATAAAGGACAATCAAATAAGATTATATCAAAATTTATTTCAACATATGAAGGTGAGATACCATTGTGATTTCAATACTTTCAGTTAAGACCAAGATCCCTACCTAATGGGTAATAATAAATTGAGAATGATATGTACTGTATTTGAGCAACTATATGAGAAAAACAAAGCAAAACACAGAAGGCATTCTACCAAGTGTATATATATAAATAGCATTGCTGTATGAGGCATAAACTTGAAAAGGAAACGCAAAGCTTTTCTGGGAAATCAACTGTCAGAAAATGGAAAAATAATTTTACATTGACGCCTACATCATCACCATACATTAATTTCAAAGATAACTATTACAAATAACAGCTGTGTTCAACCCCAGACTAATTAAATCAGATAAAGAGTTTGAGAACTGAAAAATTTTGGAGATACAGTGCACAAAGGCTAATTTTGTAAATATTTCTAGGTTTGTTGAAAAATTAGGGTCCAGAAAACAGTTGTTATGAAGTTTGAAAAATTATAGTTGGCGGTGCAATTCTACTGAAATGAAAAGTCGTATTAATTGGTTATGTTAAATACTCCATTTTGTTGTTTGCTGACAAGATAGCTTTGGCTTGTGGTGACCCCATGAATGAGAGACTTCCAAGAACTCCCAGGCTCAGAGCCATGGCTTCCTTGATTGAATCAATTCATCAGTAATGCAGTCTTGTTCTTTTTCTTCTGCCTTCACATTAGAGAAATACTTCATTTAAAAAATATAATAAACGTAAAGACTCTATTTGATAAATAGAATTTTCAGCTAACTAGTAATATGTTGATAATGGTAGAAACTCTGGTTGTTACAAAATGAAAAACTGCAAATATGTTTTCTGTTCTTTCTTATTCTTGTTGTGAGCTTTCGAATCATTACCAACTTATGGTCACCCTAAAGGGAACTTATTACAGGGTTTTATGGGCAAGAGTTGTTCAGAGGTTTGTCTTTGCCTTCCTCTGAGTCTGAGAGAGTGACTTGTCCAAGGCCACCCATTGATTTTCCATGGGCAAGTGGAGGTTTGAACACTACTCTCCCAGAGTCCTAATCCAACACTCAAACCACTAACCCATGCTGGCTTCCATGTTTTCTCTGAGGAAATGACAATAAATTATGGAAGATTTCCAACATATTAAGTCCCACAAATTACATGCCAAACAAAGTATACAAGATGTTGGAAAGAAAGATGATCTCTGTTCAACACAGAGACCATTTGAGTAATGAAGGAGCTCTCTTGACTTCTAACCCACATTGTGGAATTCCCATGGTATTTCAAAGCTCTTATTAGACAATTATTAGAAAAGACTTGGGACTTTCTCAGCTTTTTCTAGGAAAGTTTTTTTTTTTTAAAAAAAAAAAAGAGAAGGCAACCCTCCAGAGGCTGGAAGATGCCTTGAAGAAAAATGAATATAATGACACACTAATGCTATCCATAACAGAGCAGCATGCTACTAGTTCTCTGGGACCCAGAGCATCATCCTATTACTGCTCAGTTATTGATGGCTTTAGTACATCATTATATTCATTTTTCTTTCCTAGATCAGACCTCTCTACAAGTCCCTCTTTCTTCCACTTTGCTTTAGGTGGAGGGAGGTTACAGGATAGCCTGGTTAGTCTTTTACAGCAAGTCCCTTACAGTAGTCCTTTAAATATTAACAAGTTTTCTCTGGCTTAAGCTTGTGGAGACTCCAACCTATTTCAATGGATGTGAAGGTGAGGGGCTTACTGAAGACAAAAAGAGGCACATTTGTATCTCTCTCCTTCACTGATCTGGATATGTCTGAGTATGGTAACATTATTTTCTGTCAGAATGCATGAGATTCGTATTTTTCTATACATTCAATGGTTAGGATCTGTAGCAAGGCTGGGTGAGGGCTTCATTCAGTTGACTTCTTTTGAGAAGAACTTTCCAAAGTTTACACATTTCTTCATAGATAGGATGAGGGGTGAGAGGCTTCATTTAAATAAATAAATAAATAAATAAATAAATGTGGAAGAAGGCTAGAACATTTTTGAAAAGGATGAGATTATTTATTTCATTTCATTTCTATGCTGCCTTTCTCCCAGAAAGGGACTGAAGGTGGCTTACAACAACAACAACAACAAAATAATAATAATAATAATAATAATAATAATTAAAAACATTTAAAAACATCACAGTAATTTTTTTAACAAATAGTTAAAACCATTTATTTAAAACAATATATGGTAAGTTAAAAACATGACACACACCCCAAATAAGGCACCCTGTTGTGATTTTTAAACAGCTTGCCAAAATGGAGGGGGATCCAGAGAAGTGGCCATGGACCACCCTGGGAAGCAGAGGATCGGGGCTGCAGCGGCCCCGATTCTCCCATTTGCCAGCCCGGAAAAGAGCGGCAAAATACTGCTCCTTTCAGAGCCGGCAAAAGGGCACCCTAAGCACCCCTTCCATGTCAGGACGCTGCCCCAGAAGGATGTCTTGACATTGTACACCATGTGTAATGGCGCGCAGCATCACAATGTCCTCAGTGTGGGGTTGGGGCACCCAGTGTGTGGCTGCCCCTCCCCATACCTGCCTTTGGGCCAGTCTGTAGAGGCCCAAAATCATTTTTACTTACTAGTAAAAGGCAAGGAGGGAGGGGGGCAGCCTAGCCTCCCATGGAAGGGCATTCCAGAGGGTGGGAACAGCCACTAAGAAGGCTCTTTCTTATGTCCTCACCAAGCAAGACTGCCATGGTGGTGGGACCAAGAGAAAGCCTTCCCCTGAAGATCTTAGGACTCTGGTAGGTTCATATGGGGAGATATGGGGCCTCTACAGACGGGGGGGCTGTGGGCCGCCCCAAGAAGCCAAGGATTGGGGCCAAGGCTGCCCCACTTCTTGGCCCCAATCCACTCTTTGAGTGGCCCTGGAAGGAGTGCTAAAATAGCACTCCTTCCTCAAGCTGCAGAAAGGACGCTGAAAAAGGTGGCACATGCCTCTTCCGTTGCAGCTTTTCCAGACACTACAACAGAAGGACATCATCAGAGCACCTGCTGTTGCATACGGCGGGCGCTCCAATGATGTCCCCAAGAAAGGGTTGGGGCGCCTGGCATCCAGATGCCCCTCCCCTTCCCTTCTCTAGCTTCAAGACAGTGCTGTTTTAACAAGAGAGTTATATACTCCCTGTAACTGGCTGGTCAGCATTTTAACTGCGGCATTTTGAACCTGCTGAAGTTTCCAAACAGTTTCCAAAGGCAGCCCCATGTAGAGTGTATTACAGTAGCACAAATGGGATGTAATCAAGGCATGTCTCCCTAACCAAATCTGATGTCTCAAGAAATAGGTGCAGCTGACACACTAGGTTTAACAGTATAAATGCACTCCTGGTCACTGCTGAAACATGGCATCCAACCTCAGAATTGAGTCCAGGATCACACCCAAGCTGCAAGTCTGAGATTTCAGAGGGAGTGTAATTTTATTTTATTTATATGTTGCCTTTATCCCAGAGTGGGACCCAAGGTGGCTTACTGTACAAACATCCAGTCATGTATCCTGCCTTCAGTGATGACAAGCCCCACATGCTGTGTAGTGAAATGGACATGATTAGGGGAAGAAAACATTACATTTTTGGACTACAACATCCAGAATTTTAAACATTTTAAATCATTTTAAAATCTTTTTATCTTTAGAAATTGTTTGTCTTTAACTTTTATAATTATAATTTTTATAATTATATTTTTATTAAAATAAAATAATTCATCACAGGAATGGAGATATATTGGATTGCAACAGAAGAGTCCTGTTGATATGCAAATAGACTTTAAATTTCCTGGACTTTGAAGAACTCCCAATTGCCACATGGCCAGAAGGAGAAGGAGCCAGCCTGCAAAATTTACTGTTCTCATACCATCTTCACTAAGGATAGAAAAAAAAAATGCAGGCATCATACTAACATTTCCACTTTTTCTCCTGTTTGGTTTGTAACATCTTGCCTATGAAGAAGCCAGTGGAGCTTTAACAGCTTGCAACAAGTATATTATGCATTTCAGCTGGCCAATAAAGGTATTACTATTTGGTGGATTTTTGTTTGCATTTGGTAAATGGCCAACACAGCTACCCCAGCATATTTTTAATAGTTTGGATAATTTTAAAATCTGTACAGTCGCCCCTCTATTTTTGCGAGGGATCCGTTCCAGACCCCCCCCCTTGCAAAAATGGAAAATTGCAAATATTCAAGCC
>CM034703.1:188259411-188275522 GCA_020142125.1 Phrynosoma platyrhinos
TCTGATGTATATAGCTGTACTCAAGAATAAAAGCCTCTTTGTGAGAAACCAGAAGTCCAACAGTTTTTTTTTCTTGCTGACAGCTTCTGTGTGGAGGATTTTTTCTCTGAAGCCTGCACCGAACTTCACAGCAGAGACTTCTGTGGCATCTTGTTCCTGGCATAAGTTTTCTACATGTTGATCCCAGATCACACATGCCACAACACCACCTTCAGTCTCATTATGGGGAGAAGAGTGGGACATAAATGAATATAAGGAAGAGGAGGAGGAGGATTCTGTAGCTGGCATAGCCATCCCTCAAGATCCTAAAAGATGTATGGTCTATCATACTACACTGTTATACCACTGTTATGCCACTTCAACTTCCATGACACCATTCTGTGGAATTCTGGGGTTTGTGATTTAATGAGAACCAAGAGCTCTCTAGCTGATAATACCAAATTTGTTGTTGGTGGTGTGTGCATTCAAATTGTTTCTGATTCATGGTGACCCTAAGGTGAACCTATCATGAGGTTTTCCTGGTAAGATTTATTCAGATGAGGTTTACCATCACCTTCTCCTAAGGCTGAGAGCATGTGATTTGCCCAAAGTCACCCAGTGGGTTTTATTAGAAAGCTGGGAATCAGACCCTGGTCTCCAGAGTCATAGTCCAATGCTCAAACCATGGTGGCCCCTCCCTAAATTTCTAACCCCAGGATTCCATAGGATGTTGCCATGTTGATAAAAGAGGAATAATCATGTGATAACAGTGTCGTGTGATAAGGCTTGTAGTCCAAAAAAGGGGTTTTTTTTTCAGTCTCTGGATAAGATACAGAGCAACTATTTGTCCCTATCAGACAACACCCTATTCAGTCAGTCATTTAGAGCCTGCCACAAGCATGTGATGAGGCTGCACTCCCTTCTTGTCTGTTTTATCTAATAGCCACTGCTTTCTATCGCACTAGCTGCTAATGAGCTTTGCAAAGCAGACATACAAGAGCTCGTGGATGCTCGTCAGCCCTTATTGGATGTAATCTTTACAAATCTGAATTGCACTGGTTCTTTCACTGCAACATTCATTCCTGATTCTTTAACATTCTCTCTTCCTTGCCTTCTCTTGCACTCTCTCTCTCTCTTTCTCTATTATCTTGAAAATTTAAAAAAACCCAACAGTCAACTGTATCCCTACCTCAACAAACTGTAATGACACAGACATTCAACTGCGCTGGTAACAAATTGTCCATATTATAACACTTTACATCTTGATACTGGTGCCTCCTTAAACAGCTTATCTGTAAACCAAGCGAATTCTCCCTGGGATGTTAAGCAAATAGCTGTCATGTAATAGATGGGGTACTGGCTGAAATGAACGTTTACAAATGGCTGTAGCATTTACTGAAATGTCATGCAGATCCCTCGCTGCTGTTGTTATGCAGTGAGATTGTTTCTACTCCATCTCTTGGTTCTTCAGAGGCTATTTTTACAATGTATTTAGAAATGCTTAGAATTAGGCATGAGGATTTGGAGCGGCATTGTCAGAGGAAAAGACAGAGCACATGTCAAAATATGTGTGCTTGCATTCCTGATTAGAGTTTTAGAAACAAAAAGGTTCTGCTTTGAGTCACTTGAAAACAACCTAGTCAATTCCCCTTTGAGACCAATGCATTCCTCCACTCCCATCACTACCTCCTGGATTTCTGATTACTGGTTCAAATATGCTTAGAAAGATGTCAGGTCCCCTCTCTTCAATTAAGTAGTTGAGCATTCTTCTCCTTCACTGATTTATCTGCCACCTCAAGCCACTTGGCTGCTGTAGCCACTAAAGTCACTGTGCCATGCAACAACCCTATTGAAAATAATTCTTTTAATCACTGCATATCTTGCTCTATACACCTTGTGCACCCACTGTTTCAGTCACTTCAAGTGAATCACTTCACAAATCTACTCAGATTTACCAGGACACATGGTGTCAAAGACTATGGCCTTAATCCTATTATTAGTTCTCATTCTCATTGAATCAATACACTTTACATATGTGGTGGTGATTTACCAAATTATTAATTAGTGCATATCCCCTAGCTGGGACTAAAAATAGGATGTATACCCCAGGAAAAAATTCTGCAGCCCTCTACATTTGGTTGAATTGTAGCTTCCAGTGTTTTCTCACCATTGGTTCTGCTGGCTAGGGATGCTGGCATTTGCAGTTCAGCAACATCTGAAGGGTCAGATGCTTTCCAGCTCCAATTTAGGCCACTAAAACCTAAAAAGAGTTAAAACCCAGAGAGATAATTTTTAAAACGGCCCACCCCTGCAATAAGAGAAATAGTGGAAAATAAATCACCATGAACAGATGATATTCCAATTGAACTACTGCAATCCACATTGACAGTCAACTCTAGTGCTAACCAACATATGTCAACAGACATGGAAAACAAAACAATGGCCAACAGATTGGAAGTGATCAATATACATCCCCATCCACAAAAAGGGAGACACAAGAGACTGCAGCAACTATAGGACCATAACACTGATCTCTCACGCAAGCAAAATCATTCTCAAAATACTGCAACATAGACTCCAACCATACATGGAAAGAGAGATCCCTGAGGTCCAAGCAGAGTTCAGGAAAGGAAGAGGCACTAGGGACCACACTACAAATATACGATGGCTAATGGAGCACACCAGGGAATTCCAAAAGAAAATCAGCATGTGCTTTATAGACTATAGCAAAGCATTTGACTGCATAGACCATGAAAAGCTATGGAACAGCCTTAAAGACATGGGAGTGCCAACACATCTGATAGTCCTGATGGAGAATCTGTACTCAGGACAAGAGCCTACTGTCAGAACAGAACACAGAGAAACAGAATGGTTCCCAACTGGCAAAGGAATCAGACAAGGCTGCATCCTATCACACTATCTATTCATATTGTAAGGAAAGCAGGCTTGGACATGGAAGACAGAGGACTGAAAACAGGAGGAAGAAATATCAACAATCTAAGATATGCAGACAACACCATAGTACTAGCAGAAAACCTCACAGACCTGGAACAACTACTAAGGAAGATCAAAGAAGAAAGTGCTGAGGCAGGCTCAATTTTGAACATAAAGAAAACAAAAATAATGACTACTGAGGATCTTCACAAGTTCAACCTAGACAATGAAGAAATAGAAATAGTAAAAGAATTCCCATACCTGTGATCAACACTGATAGAAATGGGGACCACAGTCAGGAAATCAGAAGAAGGCTAAGAACGGGGAAGGTAGCTATGAAAGAACTAGAAAAGATACAATGATATACAATTCAGCACAAAAGTTAGGATCATACAAGCCATTGTATTCCCTATTACCATATATGGATATAGGAGCTGGACAGTTAAGAAAGATGATAGGAAGAAAATAAATGCATTTCAGAATTAAAGAATAAATGAAGAATAAATAAATAAATAAACAAAATGAAGGACACATCATGAGAAGAGAGGACTCTTTGGGGAAAAAAAAAACAATAATGCTGGGGAAGGTATAGGGAAGTAGGAAGAAAAGAAGGCCACATACCAGATGGATGGACTCTATTAAAGAGGTCATTAGTATAGGGTTGCAGGAATTAAGCAGAGCAGTGGAAGACAGAGGATCTTGGAGATGTGGGTCACCATGAGTTGAGATCGATTTGAGGGTAGGTAAGAACAACTACAAACCCCAGCCTCACATAATTACTTGGGTCTCTTGGTTAGAAGGAGCTACTCATCTTCTTTTAATCCCCCATTTAGGACACTCATCCTAATCAGTTGTTCATTGCTTCATACTGTTAACACATGAGGTGTCACAGCAAAGCTATCCCTTCCAGGGCCACTCTTGCTGCTATATCTCTACAGGCCCTCATACTTCCCATGCCTGGTGAGCAGAAAGATATTTGTAAAGAGGAGGCCTGATGGTTGTGTATTTGTCACCCCTGTGAGCTAGAACACTGTACTCAAAAGTAACAGCTCATAGAAACAAGCTCTGCAGATGCTCACCATAAGAACAGTGTGAGGGCATAGTGAATTGTCAAGATGGTAACAGCTGATAATGAGGAAATACAGAATACTATAGTTAGGAGAGGCTGCAGTAGTTTGCTTTTACCTGAGTCTACTTAGAAGGGCAAGATTTTACCCCCTCCTCTCTTCTTCCCCAATGTACATTACTTTTTACATTTTGACCTCAGTTTGCAGTAACTGAAAAGAGGGAAAGCAGGAGGAGGAGAGAGAAACTGGGACATTTTAAAGGTAGCTGGAAAAGAAGGACAACAGAGGATTAACTGAGGCTTCCCTGCCAAATTGGGACAGTTGGAGGGTATGATTTAGACACAATCATGATAAGGGGTCTGATATAATAAGTGCTACTCTTTCTCCATGTCCTGTAAAAAAAGAGTCTGTAGAAAAGAGGGTTGTGGAAAGACAGATTGTGGGAGCAGCTGAGTTCACATACCAATCTTCAGCAGGCAATGAATGGCAGTTGTCTCTTGCAGTGACAGCTGCCTCTTTCTATGGCAAAGCCCCAGAAGATACCCTGTGGCAGCTCAAATAATGGCTTTCAAATATTGGGTATTTGGACATTATGTATCAACTTCTGGAAAAAGGTCAAAAAGGGAGAGGGAAGGAATTGATGAATGGTTAGTGGCTGCTTGTCTTATCCTTATGCAGGGAACAATATATTAATGACTTTGGTGGAAATAGATAAACATTGTCTCCTTTTAATCTTAAAGACTATGCATTATGTAGCACAGACACCAGAATGATGTGGTGGATGGGAGAACAGAGTGGGTGAGTCTCTATGTTTTATTTTTGTACTTCTTGTGTCTCTTATGATTTTGTTGAATGTTAATTAATGATATCCTGCTGAGATAAACATTATGGCACTTTTCTGTGTGTGTGTGTGTATGTGTGTGTGTGTGTATCACTTTATTGTATGGCTCAATAAAATTCAATTTTTAAAAATCCAACATCTCATACCAAATTGTAAGAGGCTGCTACTCCACTTCCTAAGGCTTGCTCTAAGTTTATAACTCACTGTCAAAAGCTCAGAAAAACTACTTTGGGGACCACAATTTACAAAACCCACAGATAACTTTGGGTCCAAATAATGGGCAAAGAGTAGCTTTTGCAGGCTCTGCTCCAACCCCACATCTCAGGAGCTGTGCAAGGAAGTAATCTACCCTTAACACAGGACCAGAAAATAGCTGCCCACAAGATCCCTACAAAATACAGCTTCAGTCCAGCCACAACACCATCACCCAACCATCACTCTGGCACTAACGTCAAATCAAATGAAATCTCAGTGTTTATACTGAAACATGATATAGAGAGATTTAGGTCTGGTCTAAAGGATCGGTCTTGACACTAGAATTTCTTTGAGCATCCTTTTTGGGAGAAATTCAGGCAATAATAGGCTGTAGAATTGTAAACTATTGAGCTTAAAACTACACAGCAGGATTCAATATGCAGAGCTGAGTTTATCTTCCTTTTTTACTTACTTGTAAGTGTGTGAGGAGCCTTAGGAGAGGTGGGTAGAAAGCTTGGAGAGGAAGGATGGCCCAGCGGATGAGCTGGACCACTGCTAGCACTGCTGGAAAGAGGCAAGGCTCAGCTGGGGACCTTGGGAAAGGTGGGCAGCAGGCCAAAAGGAAGGCCTACCCAGACCACCACCCACTACTGGAGATTGGCACTGCCTAGTCCAGGGGGCATGGGAAAGGAGGGCAGTTGGATGAAAAGGAGGACAGCCCAGAGGACAAACTGGACCACCATTGCCACTGTCACAGACCAACCTAAAAAGGCAGAGACGCTGGAAGACAAGGCAGCACTGACAGCAGAAAACTTCAGCATGCACGGGGGGCAAGGGAAGCTAAGTTTGAAAGGGAACAACTAGAGGGAGGTGGAATTGAGAGAACTTGAGAGGACTGGGGGGGTGGTTTGAAGGGAAAGGACTGGGGGGGAATTATGGGGACTAGAGAGGACTTGAGGGATGGCTTGGAAGGGGAAGATCTTGAGGGGGGAATTGAGGGGGGCAGACTTAAGGGGGGCTGAATGTTCCCACTCATCAAAATGGAATGAGGTAATGCATGTTTATTTTTAGTCCAGCACAAAGTTGATGTAAATATTAGTATTACAAACAACTGCTGGGCAGCAGCAGTAGTGGTGGGCAACACTGGTGGAGGATCTTTCAGAAACAACAGCAGTGGAACCATAGCTAGCATTTGTTAGTTCTGTGTGGAGGGAGTCAATGCTGAAACCCCTTGCAAGAATCCCTCACCAAGAAAGCCCTATGATGAGACAATCCAAAATGGAATAAGAGGTAGGGATAGGACACAGAGTAATAAAAGGGCAGAGAAGATGGTGTGGGGTGCAATTTTAGTTTCCAGGGTGTTAACCCTTTTATAAGTAAACTAAAATATGCAGGTATGAAAGTTAAACTTGTTAGAGTTCACTTTCATCAGTAGAGCAGCGAAAACGTGGGTCAGACTATTACTTTAAATCTGTCTTCCTAAAGAATAAAGACTAACTAAAAAAGACAAACATGTAGTTAGTGTTTGAAAAACAAATAATAATGGCTTTAATAAATATTTACACAACAAACTAAAACCTAATCTAACTGGTGATGATATAGCAGGAAGAAAGCTGTTGACCTCCCTCAGAGGAGGACTTTTACAGAGAACATACTAGTAGTTACTTACTGAGGACCGATGCAGATGGTCTCTAAGGGCAACCACACGCTGTGGCCCTGATCTGTCTTTTTGCCACTCCCAAAGAATTGGCAAATGGCGCTCCTTTTGGGGGTGGGGAAAAGCCACTTTTAGAGCTGCTGCGGCAGCTCTTTTGCACCCCTTTGGCACAGCGTGTGTGCACACTGCACCAACAGGGAGCCCATGCGGTCAGGCTCACACATGACAACAGCATCAGGGTGGAGTCAGGGCAGCCGGTGTGTGGTTGCCCTGCCCCGACTCCACCCCCAGGCCGGCCCTTTAGGCCGGTCTGCATCGGCCCTGAGACTGGCAATTTGGAATGTTCAGAGAGTCAGTTAAACTGTCTCTTACGACTGACAGCTAGAATGAGAAAGGGGAAGGGGTGAAGTCCTGCTTAACTAAGAGGGGAAGGATAATGCAAAGCATTATTTTTCAAACAGATGGCAATTACAAGTAGGAATGGGCTCAGTGGCACAGCAGAACTTAACAGAAGGGAAATCTAGAAGCAGGAATGTTCAAAAGAGAAAAGAATGTCCAACGATCTCTACACATGTTATAGGAATACTGAATGTGAGAAGCATGAGTCAAGGCAAGCTATACATAAATTTTTTAAAATAGAAATGGAATGTATAAACATAGCAATACTAGTGGTGAGTGAGCTAAAATGGACACAAATGGGACATTTTGAGTTGGATAACTGCACAGTATGTTGCTGAGGAAAAGAAAATGCAAGGATAAATGGGGTGGCATTGATAGTGAGGAGAATTATAGCAAGATCAGTCAAAGAATATAATGCAAAATCAGATTAAATCATGTCAATAAGACTTCAGGGAAATATACCTCACCATAATCAAAGTCTACATGTCAACCACAGAGCAGGGGGAGAAGAGACTGATTCTACAATGGAATCCAAGATCAACAACCAAAACAGGAATTCTTGTTAATCATAGACAACTGGAATGCAAAAGTTGAAAGCAGAGCAAACTCAAAAACTGTAGGAACATATAGACTAGGGTCAAGAAATGAAGCAAGAAAGTAAGAGAGTTATGTGAGGCCAACAATCATAGAAGCATGTAGCATCCTCTCCAGGATGAAGAGGAGCCATTGCTGATCACCCTTTGATTCTGGCCAGTCAACCAATTACAAATCCACCTAACAGTTGCATTGTCTAGCCCACATTTTACTAACTTGTTTGCCAGAATATTGTTGGGGACCTCGTTGAAGGCCTTATTGAAATCAAGATATGCTGCATCCAAAGCATTCCCTTCAAGTTGGTAATTTTATTATCCTGTTCTTTAAGCCAGGGACAGGCAATTATCAGCAGTTGGGGGACACATTGATCCCCAGGAGACCTTAGTGGCCACACCCTGAAGAATCATCCTCAAATGCTCCCCAACATTCACTGGTTAGTTTCACCACAGTCTGGGATGTTTTGGGGCCATTTGGGTCCAGAAGAAACTTTTTCTCCCAATAGGAAGTGACCTAGAAGTTAAATTCTAGGTCACTTCCTTTGGGAGAAAAGGCTTCTCCTGGTTCAAAAACAGGGCAAGAATAAGCCCCCAAAATGTATCCTACACTTCCATGGTGGCATTTGGGGGACTTTCCAAAAGATTGAGGGATTGGAGAGCCCAGGGAACCACAAAAACTACCTATGGATCACCAGTCCCTGCTTTAAATCTTGATTGCTTTTGTCAGGAAAAACCTGGGCCGCCTGCCTGCCTGCCTGCCTGCCTGCCTGCCTGCCTGCCTTAGGTTTCTTATGACCGACAACTAATAATATTATACCTTCAATTGTCCTGATTTGACAAAGGTATTCCTGATTAATATGTGTTGCTCATTTTTCTCTCCTCCTCCCACTTTCTCCCTTTGGCTCAGCTTACTTCAATTGCTGCAAAATGAGATCAAAGTACACAAGTAATTCGTACTCAACTATCACAGCAGGGGGAGAGGACAGGAGGGCTGGAATTTTGCCCTTCCCTATTATCTAAGGCAAAAGCAAAGTGCTGCAGCCTCTCCTGGCTTGTCTGTTCTTCTCTGAAGTTGCTTTGAAATATTTGTCCTGGTTTATGTAAAATGTTGGAGAACATACACAGTAATAGTATAAAAAGTGGAACAAAGTCAAACTATTTGAGTGGTTACTTTAAAAATAAGATGGCCTATTTTAGTGATCACAGTGCATATAACTCTGATCTGGTAATCAGTTGAGATGATAAAGCTGAAACAGAAAACCATAAGAAAGAAACATAAAAATACTGTTCAAATGATCAAATTACTTCCTTTGTTAGAGAGGCATTCAGTGAATGGGCATTGTATGAAAAACAGGAGAAGGAAGGTAGAATCAGGCCAGCTTCATTTAATGACAGCCAACACAATACATAAGCACATTGGCTGCCCTGAACTGTAGGTGGGAACGTATCTTAAAATTGTTGGATTGTTATGTTAATATGTTTTATTAAAATGTGTGTATTTTCAAAGCTTCTGAAATCCACAGATTTTCTAGATCCATTTCAATCAGTCCTCTGTCCTGTTTAGGGACAAAAACAGTTTGTATAGACCTGTGAGATGTTACCTTTATTGGAAATGAGAAAGGGAGAGTTCAACTATGTTGATTATCTTGGATGCTTTGGCAGATTTGGATAAGACTGATTATGGTGCTCTTCTAGATAGGCTGTTTCAATTGGGTGCTGAAGGCCCTGCTTGGTGATGGCTGTGCTCCGGTTTGGATGGTCCATATCAGAGAACAGTTTTGGGAGATCAATACTCAGTCCCACAGCAGCTTTTCTCTCTCCCATGCTGTGAACCAGGTATATGAAACTGAGGGTTGCAGCAGGGGGAGATGGTCTGGATGCTGGGCATGAGATGTTACCAATTTGTGAGTAGCGCACAACTTTATCTCTCTTTGACATCAAATTTCATTTAAGACTGATCAGGGTCCAGATACATTAACTGACTCAATGAGGGCTAATGAAACAGAAACTCAGGCCAATGAAGATGCTCCGCTGTGTGCTGTCCCTGGGAGTGCCAGATTGGGACCACAACAACCACACACCATGGCCCCAATCTGGCTTTTTGCCGCTCCAAAAAGAGCTGGCAAATGCCACTCCTTTTTGGGGGGCAAAAAGCTACCCTTAGCACCACCGCAGCTCTTTTGTGCCCTTTTGGTGCAACATGTCTACATGCTGCACCAACAGGGCACCCTGACACCACACACCATGCAGTCGGGCACACGGTGTGATGGTGGTGTCAGGGCAGCCGGCATGTGGTCGCCCTGCCCCAACTCCACCCTCAGGCCGGACCTTTTGGCAGGTCTGCATCAGCCTTCAGAGGAAGCATGACAAAGATACTGTTAATAGGGGATTTGTCCATGTCCCTGAGTGGCGCTTGTTAAAGTTTGCATGTCTATACTCACTAATTGCTAGTTTGTATGTTTGCAGAGTTCCTGTTTGTTTTACCCCACTCACTTTCTTCCTATATCTCTGGAACCTCCAGCCATTTCTATTTTTTTCTCTTTCCTCAGTTAGATCATGTATCTCAGTATGCATAAGTAAAACTATTTTTTAAAATTTCCTCTACTACATCTGGAGCAGGGGGACTTGTTGTTGTTCAGCTTCAAGCTTGCCAATTTGATTACTCTGCTTGAAAGATCCAGCACTCCTATGTTTCCCAACAGTGCTCTAGAAGTGCTATCAGTCCTTCTACAGGTTCTCAGCTTATTGGTCCAGCCTTGTCACTAGAGGTCCAAATGGCCTCGGTGACTCATGGAGCCTTCTATAATCTTCCAGCAATTAACAAATATAATTATTTATTGCTTTTAAAACTTTTATACCACATAATGTTTTAGTAATTATGTATAAATTTACATTGCAAAGCATTTTGTGTTTCATATTGGGAGAAAGGTGGGATATAGATCAAATAAATAGGCTAAATAAATAAATATGATAAAATATCTGAGACTGATTTTGGGATTAGTGCTTGATCAGCTGATATCTGTTGATATAAGACAGAGAGATTGCTTGCTAACAGCTACTCATGCTCTGGTTGCCTCCTATTTAGATTTTATACATGGAACAGCTTTTGAATATTATTAGCAAGCTGGAGTTAGTCCATAATAGAGCTCCATGAGAGTTTGCTGATTAGTTGATTCAGTCATAGTACACCAAACATTTGCCTGCTATTTTAACTTCCAGTCCATTTCAGAATCAATTCACACTTCATGTCTTCCCATTTTGAGGGCCTTAATGCTTTGAGGGCAGGATACATGAAATATAACATTCCTAATACCACATATACCTAGCCATAACTTAAGGTGAAGGTCTGTGATTTACCACCAAATGAAGTGAGATGAGTGGTGATCGGAAAGAATATCTTCCTGTTGGCAGCACATTGGGAATGTCCTACACAGGGAAGCCCCAGTGGCTCCATTTTTAGGGTCGCTTCAGCCCCGAATGAATTTTCTACTGTCTCAGGTGAACTTTTAAAAAATGTTTAGTGTTTTGAACTATTATTTATGTGTTATGACTTTTTTGTGTGCATGTTGCTCTCCACTGGAGATTTTTTCAATGTTGTAATTTGTTGTTATATGATACAGTATTTCAACATTGTTTATTAGTTTATGGTGTAAGCTGCTAAGAAAACAGTGACTTTGGAAAGCCTATGTAAATGTAAAAATTAGTCTGGAGAACTTCTTTCTCTTCGCCCTTGCAATTTCCCTATTCAGGTCTCACAAAAATGAGCTGACCTTTCAATTTCCACCTACTAGGAGGAAGCCGCCCCTCACTCCTGGAACCTTCTTCCCCCTCAAACACGGGTCATTACTTCTTTGTCCACTTTTAAATCTGAGTTAAAGACCACCTTGTTCAGGGAGGCATTCCCAGGCACTGTCTGATATACATTTACTTTTTCTGTCATTTGGGGTAGACAGTGGATGTTGTTAATTAATTATTGTAATTGTTTTTTGCTTTAATTGACTTTTATTATTTAACCTATTGTTTATACACCTTTGGCAGGTTTTTATTCTATTTTATGCTTGATTGTCTCTTTGTACAGAGCTGTGTACATTGACAGCACTTTAGAAATAAACTTTAATAATAATAATAATAATAATAAGTTGGACACCTCAGCATCCTCCTTTTTCCACCCACATCAAATGCAGCCATGTCCTTTTGGAACCCTTAATGCACAATATTTATTGAGAACCAGCATGGCTCAGTGAGTTGAGTGTTGGACTATAACTCTGGAGACCAGGGTTCAATTCCCAGCTTGGCCATGAAACCCACTGGGTGATCTTGGACAAGTCACACACTGTCAGCTTCAGGGGCAAGAAATGGCAAAACCTCCTCTGAACAACTCTTGCCAAGAAAATCCTGTGATAGGTTCATGGCCTTAGGATTGCCATAAGTCAGAAACAACTTGAAGGTACACAACACACAGCATGTTTTGGCAGAGGGTTTAGGACTTTAGAGCATTTGTTTGAACTTACTACCCAACATATCGTTTCCCAGACAGTGGAAAATTGCTTGGACTGGATCCATTTTCAGTCACTTCATTAGAAATACAAATAAGTAAGTTACACCCACACACATATGTACAAACATTTATGAAAGAGCAAAAATCTACATCCCACTGAGAGGGGGCTGCCTATGTTTCTTCTCTATATTGCAACTTCTCTTGTAAAAGCATTGTTACCAAAGCATTGTAAGACAGACAAAGCATGCTCCTGACAGAAACCGTGATTATTCAGTTATTTTGAAAGTTGTTTACATAATGCCCAACAGAACTGAATCCTCACCCCAAATGAAATCCCAGTTTTAACAAGTTTTGGAAAATTCCAATGTGGATCAGAATGGGGTTCAAAGAGGAAGAAGAGGGGATAAAGTAGGGTAGGAGAGAAGAAGAGCACAGAATTGATGAAACCAGGAAAGGAACTTCCTGAATGGCATGGAAAGAGAGATAAGACAGGGAGGTAGAGGATTCCACTTATGTTTCTTCCATGTGTTTGAGCTGCTTTTGATCTGTGCAAAATTTGCATATGGGTATTTTATGCAGAAAAAAGCATGTGCAGGAAACGGCTTTTTCTATACATAAAATAATACATCTTTGCAAAGAAAATGCTGTTTTCTTCACAAAACAACCAAAGGCAAATTTTGTACAAAAATCCAAAATTGCAAAAATTGTCATTATTCCAGGATTTTTCTGCTGCTGCTGCTGCAAAAAGGAATGGATGACATTTTCAGCCCCTTTTCCTAGGCTTTCCTCTGCCATCTGGCTCTCTACTTGCTTCTTCAGGAGCCTCTGACTGCTTTTGAAACTGTAGTGGGGTAGCCTGTGATAATCTAATATGAGAATGAGGGTGCAGATGGCAACACATTGAGATGCTGTGCTCTATCCTAGAAGCACGTGACATTTTTTTTACAGTGCAACTACTGTTTGGATATCTGGCTGTTTTCACTTCCTTTTTTTATTACTTAAAAAAAACACCATATAATATCAATAAAACAACTACATTTACATACATACATATATAACATACATACAATAATGCAATACAATACCTTACAATACAATACAATACACAACAAATAGTCTACCCACTATCACACACTTTACATATAACAATATCTATGGTCTAATAAAATCGCTTTAACCTCAACTTTTTATTAACTTCCTATACGCCTTATAATTTGCTTTTTGACATTAAACTTAATGTATTCCTTTTACTTACATTTTATATTTTTTATCCCAGGTGCTCAAATTTTATCAGTCATTAACATTTCTCTATTATTTAACTTCTTATCCAAGCATAATACATAATACCAAATGATTTATTATTTCTAAATTTCTATTTATATCCTCTTGTCTACTCATTATCTATCATGTTTACCCCATTTCTACTCACATCTCTCTGTTATTATATTTTTCTTCTAATCTAGTATAGTCAAGCTATTTTTGCAATTCCAATTTTTCTTTATTTTCTAAATTATCAATCATCAATTTATTCCATTCTTCTTCTATTCTTTTCTTTGATTTTCCTTTCAGAATAGCTGTTAACTTGTCCATATCTACTGCTTCTCTTAGTTTTATTTTCCATTCTTCCATTGTTGGTATGTTTTCCTTCTTCCAATATCTTGCAAATAAAGTCCTTGCTATCATTACCATGTATAATATTACTCTTATATATTTTTTCTTTTATTCTATCTGTCATATTTAACAGATAAAGTTGTGGTAACAAAGGGATTGAGATTTGTAAAATTTTAGTCATTTCCTCATGTATCTTTCCCCAATATTCTCTGGCTTTTTCACACCTCCACCATAAATGAAACAATGTTCCTTGAAGATCTTGACATTTCCAGCAGTTTGCTTTTCCAGATTTATATATAATATTAATTTTGACTGAGGATGCCATCGATACATCATCTTTATAAAGTTTTCTTTATCGTTTTGACACAAGGTAAATTTATTTGAGGTTTTCCATGCTTTTTCCCATTGTTCTAATTGAATATTTTCCCCAATATCTTGTGCCCACTTAATCATCGTGTCTTTGATTTTTCTTGTTCTAATTCTCTGTCTCTTAAAATTTTATAATATTTTTATATTTTTTCTTTCCCTTCTTTCATCATAACCTTATCAATATTATTTTTTTCCTCGGTGATTCCCTGATTTTTTATATCCAATTTAAATCTTTCATTAAGCTGTAGATATAAAAACCATTTGTTATTTACATTTTCTTTCCCTGGTTGTTCTCTTGATTTCATTTTAAGTTTCTTTTCCTTGTCTTTTGTTAGTAAATTTCTATATCTTATCCAAGGCTTTTTTTCTCTACTTCTATCAAATAGGGCCTCTTGCGTGGATACCCACAGTGGTATTTCTTTATAAAAAAAATTCTTAATTTTGTACCAAACTTTCAGCAAAGATCTTCTAATAATATGGTGGTTGAAATCTTTATTGTCTTTTAGTTTATTATACCACATAAAGCCATGTAGTCCAAATCCAATATTATCCTTTTCCAAGTTTAAAGTTCTTTCCTCTTTCAAGTTAGTCCATTCCCCTACCCACTCCAGTACGCAGGCTTGATAATATAATTTAATATCAGATAGTGCACAACCACCTCTTTCTTTACTATCTGTTAGATTCTTCCACCCTATCCTAGCTTTTTCCCCTTCCCATATGAATTTCGTTATCTTTTTTTGCCATTTTTCCAGACACTTCTCATTTGAAATAATTGGCAAGTTTTGAAATAAATAGATAAGCTTAGGGAGAATGTTCATCTTTATAACTGCTATTTTGCCCAGAAAGGAGATGCAGTATTTTGCCCATTTGTCCATATCCTTTTTTTATTTCTTTCCAAATCTTTTCATAATTGTTTTGGTATAGATCCAGATTTCTTTTAGTTAGGTAAATGCCTAAATATCTTACTTTTTTCCATCTTAAATTTGGATAATTCTTCTAGTTCTTTTTTTTCTGATTACTGCAGATTTTTTGCTATAATAGATGTTTTATCCTGATTGATTTTCAATCCTGAAATTTTTCCATACCCTTGAAATATTTGAATCAATTTTTTTTTATACTTTGACTAGGGTTTTCTAGAAAGCATACTAAGTCATCTGCATAAGCCTTTATTTTGTAAGAATATCCTTTACATCTTACTCCTTTTATTTCTGGGTCATCTCTTATTTTATTATTAAGTACTTCTGATATCATTATATATAAAGGGGACAATGGGCAGCCCTACCTTGTTCCTTTTTTTTATCTTTATATATTCTGTTTTTTTCTCCATTTATAATTAATTGGGCTTTTTGCTCCTTGTATATTTCTCCTATCCATTTTTCAAAGTTTTCTCCAATATTCATTTCCTTTAATACATATTTCATAAATAACCAGTTTACGCAATCAAAAGCTTTTTGCATATCCATAAATATTATTGCAATTTTTTTTCATTATGTTTTTCAAATTATTCTATGATGTTTAAAACATTTCTTATATTTTTCTTTATGTGTCTGTTTGGCAAGAAACCATTTTGGTCTTCATGAATTATTTTCTCTAAAATTCCTTTCAGTCTTTCTGCCATTATAGATGTGAGTATTTTATAGTCCACATTTAACAAAGATATGGGTCTATAGTTTTTTATCTCTTTTTATCTCTATTTTCTTTCACTTCCTCCAGCATATTCCTGCCTACCCCTAATCAGTGACCATAGAATGACAGGTGACCTGCTGTTTCATCAGCCATTCATTTACTGTCCATTTCATGGGTGAGTTGATTTCTGCTACCATATTTATTTATTTTTATTTATTTAAGGTATTTTTGCATTTCCTTCCAGCCCACAAGGGCTTCTATGTGATGAACAAATAAAAGCCAATGAAAACAATACAAAAATAAAAATAAAACACATTAAAATACTATTTGTTGTTGTTGTTGTTG